>CAMGYJ010000007.1:16628708-17828708 GCA_946122785.1 Linum tenue | reverse complement strand
GATCATTTATGGTACAAACTAAAGTTGTACATTTAAGTTATGGTACAACTTGAAGAGTTAAAGTTGTACCACAACATAAATGTCAAATTCTCTTATGTTACAACTCTAACTTGTACATTTAACTTTATGATACAACTTATAATTATATTTTAAAGTACTAATACTTTAAAGCATAGTAGAAGTGCTCTTCTCACAGAAGTACTCATTTAGGTCTTCTTTGAGAATGGGTGGACAGGTTGCACATCCAGCATAGCACTACCCATTTTAACTTTGACAACTTTGCATTTGACGAAATACATGTTTCCCTACCTATTAAAGGAAGTGTTAGTATTTGATCATTAATAGGTTCTTAAATCGAAATTGATACTTACCTCTTCTCCATATTTTTCATTTTAATTGATTTCGCTCATGTGGTGGTTTGATTAGGATTTTAACTATTGAAGTTTTTGTGTCCCCTTCACTGGAGGAGTTGGTGCATCGCATTCACTTTATAGTTATTAAAAATGGTAATTAATCTGGTTTTCTTTTTCAAATTTCATAATTATAACCAAATACAATGATTAAATTGTCATGAATTTCACCTTGGCCCAAAATTCATGACTGTGTGAATTCTATGATTTGCCAGCAGCAAGGTCGCTCCATTTGAGGAGAAGGTGTTCTCGTCTGCAAATTCGTAGTTTATTTAATTAATTTTCATTTATTTATTTACAAATACTTAGATTAATAATAAAATAACTAAGATGTTTCCATACCATTGTAAGGAACAACATATAATGATGTAATGACCAGGATGAGAGGGCAATCACCCGCAATTGCAAGGAAGTCATTTAATTAGTTAACTATCCTACCAAAGAGGGTTACCTTAATGTAATGAAAATATCTGGATACCCTACCCATCTAAGAATTGACATAGCATTCTGAAAGCTTTCATACTTATATTATGGACTACATATATACTATGAAGCTAAAATCACATGTTTTCCACACAAACTGATATATGTGTATTATCACTCAAGTAAGAATCCAAAAGACCTATGTAGCAATGTCGATCAAATTCAAACGCTCAGCCTCAACCAATGCATATGCATTAACAACATATTGTTGGAACAACTTTCCACACAATAGCAATGCATTTGGTTTTTCCAGTCTTGTTTGGAGACTATAACTGTAAAAATCACGTTGGGTCAAATTTTTTCCCATTGTATCCATCTGCATCCTCATCACCAGAATATGTAATATTTGTGTGCAAACCATCCTCACCATGTAGGAATAGTATGAGATATTTCAAAGTCATTAAACTTGGATGATATATACTAATTTGTTCTAGTTCATGAATTTGATACGGGAAAACAATAAGAGGAGAAAATGTTTGCCCCCAGTATCATCAACAATCAAAGAATCGACCTCATTTGCGGATGACAAAATCATATTCTCTACCACCTCCTTCTCTTTTAGCAAGCCACTCAACTTAGTTTCAACTTGTTGAACAATTGTGTCATCCAATCTATCCTTCGCATATTGAAATGTCTATACTAAAATTTTACATGAATCTAACATGTCCTACAATTTTTAAATAATTGAATCGCGCAAAGGATTTGAACTGAATTCATGGAGGAAAAATGTAACTTGTTTTGTAGTTCATTACCAGTGTCATAGATATAGAGTTGAGCACATTTTGGTATGTTCCTTTCAATAGGTGTCAGGCTACGATTCCATGATATATTTGACCTCCAATCGAATAGACGTATACTCCGCGTACATCGTTTATAGATCACTCTAGTTTACCTTCAATAGAAGTTAATCTGAAGACCCCATTAAAGCCTCAGATATGTTCAGAAAAGTGACGTCCAACTAAGTATTTGCTTGCAATAACATATTCAAAACCTCTAGAGGTTTCCTTCGAGTAGGGAGGTTCACTTTACCTTCTATGCAACACAATAAAAACTTTGATTGATTGAAATTCTTCGTGGGTTTGGTACTTTCACCCTTCCACATCACCGATCAACAATATTCACACATATATGATGGGTGTGCAATATCAAACACTCAACATTGCAATAAAATTAAAACTCAAATATATTTATTAATTATTATAAAATTACATTACCTGAAGAAAAATGAAATATTAAAAATATCAATAAACCTGGAAAGTCCCCAGAACGCATCTCCCGAAGTCGATTATAACGATTTTTGGCAAGTTTGATGGTCCACAACAATCTATTTCTCTTAGTATGTAAGTTATTAAGCTCATTTTAAAGTATTGTATAAGAATGTGTAAAATGAGCAAGTATAGCACCCAATAATATAACATATAAATAAAAAACAAACATGCAATCAATTGATTACCAAAAGGAATGTTGACAATTTTTCATATATAAGACCTTATATAAAGAGGATGTTTTCTTCATGCTAATTTTTTTATTGGTCGATCGATTCTCTTCAACTTTAACTTATGTGCATCAATTTATGACAATATGAAATGGAGTCATAATTTTGTTAGATAAAAGTTTGTGAAATCGTTAGAGTGGTTATAACTATTGATAGTTCATCAATGTTCCTATAATCATAAAACTTAATTTGCAATTTCAGATAGAGACTAATTTGAATCGACCACACCTTCTGATGGTATAAAAATGACTATGTTGCTAAACCACACGTTTCATGGACACACGTTAAATTTTAAGATGCTCATAATAATGCAAATAAAATTATATGTAATTACATTCATTTTTTGATGATTCCCCATGGGGAATTTTTTTTTCGAGATGTCTAACTAAAAAAATAATCACTAATAATAGTATAGAAACTACAAATAAAATTTTAAACCCGAGCTATTATCTTCTATGGTACCAAGGCAACTGCAATTGTGTGGTGATCAGGGAAAAGAGCAGCGATAGTGGCAACAGGTATGGAAGAAAGAAGGTTAATACTTTAAATTGACTCGAACTATACACTAATAGACTACTTTGGTATATTCATCATGACCTAAACTATGCATCATCTAAACTAATTTGACCAAACCCATGAGTTGACCGTTAAATTAAATATTTTTATTTTTATTATCCAGAAATCTGAGCCCCACGTGCAGCTTTATCGTTAGACGATCTTACTTTTGGTGTTAAATTAGACATTCAACATTAATGAACAACTGTCAACACGCCAGATCTTTGCCTCGTCGACGTAAAAATTAGTAAAAAAGTTCGAATTCAAATTATGTTCCTAATTTCTATTATTAACCATTTTAACCATAAATAAAAAAAATTAAAATCAATAGTCGAAGATTATATGCCTGCTCTTCTCTCCGTCACTTCACATCATATATGATCAAATTGGGGGAACTAAATTGACAGACAGCAGAAACTGTTAAGTAACTTGCCGGCTTGCAGCAGAAACTGTAATTAATATTTTAAACTCAAGTTGGGAAACAATTTGTTTTTATTAATGGGCCATATAAATTAAAAAGGAACTGACCAAGGAGCCCCTCCGTTCTATGCGCATCAGCCAGGAAAGGTATAATTAATGGGATTTGGGAGGAGAACCTCCATATAGTATTTGTTAGATTAGAGGAATAAACAGATTTGGGGTTTATTATGTAAAATGAATCAGGGTCTAATTTTTTTTGTCATAAATAGATTGTAATAGATAGAGTATTACAATGCGGTGGAAATGAAAGAGCGGTAGTCAACCATATGGGTTGCTACCGATGCAAGTTCCGTTTGTGCCACGCGATGGGCAGCCCTGTTAGTACTACAAAAAGCAAACACAAAAGATACAAATGCAAAAGAGTTATTGAGCAAATGCACTTCTTCAAACACCGCGCCACCGTTCGTGATCATGATTGACATCATTCGTCTTGCAAACTAAGGTCCGGTAACCTGTGAAACCAATGAAACCAACGGTACCTCCCACAAATTCATAGATTAGACTACACAACTCGACAAAACACAATACCAATCTGCCTTACTTCCACTTGCTCCCTAGTCCCTAGCAATACAATTCAACAAGGAGTTTGTCCGGTGAATAAATATTTTAAGAAGAAGAGATTAAAATTAAAAGAAATAAATAGATAAATAAGTAAAAACAATTGGGACTTTGGGAGGTGGGAACGTGCCTGACCACGAATAGAATCGTGGGAATGTAACTGTAGAGAAAAATAGAACCGCGGCCCAGAATTCTTGTTGCCGCCGAAAGGACTCGCCGCCAGCCGGAACTACTCGCTGCAGGAATCCAGATCACAACCCTTTTGAAACCCCTGCAAAAAGGAAAAATCCACTGGAAAAGAATTTGATGGATGGAGGGAAAGGCATGGTCGGCGATGCACGATGGCGTAGGCAGCAAAATGCTCGAGCGCACGATGGCGAGAGAAAGAGCAATGCAGGTTCTCCTTCCAGAATCGATCTGTAGTAGGAAACCTCTTTTCGTTCTTTAAAAGCAAAAGCAACTTTAGACAGATCAGGGTCTGCGCAGAAAGTGGCGACCAAAACCTCGACCCACCGGTAAAACCTCGATCCTTTACTCTGAATCCTTCCCTCTTGCCGCCGTCGATGCCGTCCTCGCTGCTACGGGAGAGAACCAGAGGGCGACGCTTCTTTTCCACTTGCAGTTGAAGCGGTTTGCTTTGGCCCTGTTGTTGACGATTCTTCTGGGGCGAATCAGGGTCTAATTGCAATTATTAATAAATTTGTACTTTAAAATTAAATAAGGAATAAATTATTTATTATTATTTAAATATTTGTTCGTCAAATAATTTCAGTCGTTAGATCTATTCGATGGTGAAGATTAATCTAAAAAGTGAGTGCATTCAATGCACCCGCCTTATAATCGTTATTCTGAGCAGGCGATTCATGTGAAAACGATGTCAATCATCACTTGTGGTATGGTGAACAAGAACAACTTGAATTTGTACAAAAATCATTCAAGATTCACTTTAATTTGAATGATTCAGGGTTTAGGAATTTAGGGTTAGAGTTTACAATTTGGGATTTTGGGTTGAGATTCAAAATTGAAGGTTAATAGGTTAGGGTAATGGGTTGATTAGTTGTGATTCTGTGTTATATCATCATATTAGACTAATGCTACTCATTAAATTTCAAAATTTGTTGTATTATGACCACTTTTATAGGTGGGTGTATTCAAATGAGTGCACCGAAGTAGCCTATATATATATATATATATATATATATATATATATATATATATATATATGGTGGCTTCTATCGTACCCCGGGTAAATTCCGGCGTATGGCGTACCTTGGGTGATCTTGACCGTACGTGTGATCTCGACGGCTGAGATTAAATTTTATTAAATGATTTATTTTTTCGGAATTTATATTAAATAAAATTACAGATCAACTCATAGAATTAGTTTTTCTTTCATTTTAGTCCATTGTAAACCAAATCGGGTTGGTTCTGTTTAGTTATTGAATTGACCCAAAACCCAACCACCCTAAGAGAAAGGACACCTACCCTTGCCCCACCCGCAGCCCTACCCCTCTCCTCCAAATCCCGACCTTGGACCTTCTCTCTTCTCCATTTTTCTGTTCGAATTGGGAATAACCCTGTTCTTCCTCCCTACTCCTGTAAATCATCCCAGCCGTCTCAGAAAATGGCAGCGATAATTGAACCACTCTGTTTCCTCCTCTTATTCTTCTTCGTTTTCCCGTTCTCGACTGTTATATTTCACACCTGTCCTATGATTCCTCCCAATCGATTGTTTGAACCCTAAACTAGGCCGAATATCGCAGGTAATCTCGGCGTCAAGCTGTGCAAGCATAAGCACCCCCATCCCTTTGAATGAAAACTAATTGTTGCTTGTATGAGTAATTCACTTGTGTAAACAGCTGGGCAGGCGGAGATGATTGCACTGGAGAAGGCAATGAAAGAGGCCATGGTTCCTTCAGGATCTGCTAGGGAGGTAAGAAAGGGATTTTGAATTGAAATTGCAGAAATTGATTTTCGAACTACAATGCTGTGATTTTGGATGGATCTCTGATATGGATGAGGTGTATTGTAGACTGATTTGGGAAGAGAGGTCTCGTTGTTTGAAGCGGAGGCTACAGCTGTGGAGTCTGTATTTCAAAAATTCTATTCCTACATTTTTTTACACTGAAACCGTGGGGTTCGAACTAAACAGAGACCCCGACAGGCCCTAGTCCTGCTTCTATCTTCGTGGTTAACTTTGACAAGGTAAGGGTTTTGACGAATTGTGGTGACGGTTTTATGCATTGATGATAAACCGAGTTAATGTGTATCGGAATTAGGTGCTTAAGATGTCCCTTTCCAGGATCATGTGTGTTTTTGGTCCATTCTTTCAGTAGTCTTTGACATGATCTGTTGAGGAGCTTGTTTGGTGGTTTTCTTTTTCCAGGTCAGAATGGATCCGAGGAACAAGGAAGTCGATCTTGATAGTTTCATGTTTAGCACAGTTGATAAGTTGTCTGAAGAAGATATGAAGAAACAAGAGGGTGATTACATTTATAGGGGGAGCAACTCAAGTTTGGTTGAGCTCAGACAAATATTATTTGAATGGACGATATGTGACCTCTTTCATTTTAGCCACATTCTTCACTAGTGATGCTTTTAATCATGTTTCGGGTTCTTCCATCTTTATTGAAAAATGGTTTAAGGGTCCACTTGATTGGGCTGGTTGTTGGACGATCCTCGAGCAAATTTCGATGGGTTACTTCGTGAAGACGTGATGGGAATAAGTTTCCCGAGGCAAGTAATCTGGCCAGTTTATCTCTATTAGTTTTTATGCGAATCTCAGAGGTGGCTGTTTCTGTTGCTGCTATTTTGGCTATCTGTCTGCAATGTGAGATTACTGTAGCGGTTCCATTTCTGTTTGGCAAACTAGCCTCTGGCTGTGTACTTGTGTTTATTCGGCTGAATAATAAACGTGTCCTTAAATCGTTACCATAAAGAGGGCATTTGTTGGAAAGGAAGAAACAAAACTAAATGCTAAAATGTTTTAGCAGAACACACTATGCGACTAGATATCCTTAAATCTTTACCATAAAGAGGGCATTCGTTGGAAAGGAAGAAACAAAACTAAATGCTAAAATGTTTTAGCAGAACACACTATGCGACTAGATATCCTTGAGCCCTGAATTCGCCTCTTCTGGCAAGCTGCTTTCCTGAATTAGCCTCTTCTGGGAACCTGCTTTCCTCTCTTGGGAAGCTATTTTGTACTCAAGTGTCTGAGCTTCAAACCTAGGCGCATTCTGATTTGCTTTCTTGAGCACCTTGTGTCTTATGTAATTGGTAGGCTCTTTGACTAGGTACAATGCCACCTGCATTCTTCTCAAATGATTGCATGGCTGTAAGGACAGAAAATATAACGTATTAATACAATAGTTGACATAGTTTTTTTAATGTGCTCGTAGAAATAAATGGGCCTAGGTAGTAGGTGATTTCTTACCCAAATATAATAGTCATCATCCCAAGTTGATCCCATCATCCACACACAAACCCAGATCCCACTATCATTCCTGTTTAGAAAGATGCATTACGTAAGACACAAATATTTTATTTGTCTAGTGAAATTATGACCAAATATACATTCTTACTTGTGTCGTTGTGTAGGAACTTCAGGAGTGGTCAAAGAAAACTCCTTAATCTGTGGTGGTGCACATGTTGATTGAACTTCCTTGTGTAAGGCATCGAACAAGTCGTTCAGAAATTCAATCTACAACGTTCAAAAAGTAACCTATGAATTACAAAATTTTGTTGGAAAATATAATGCCACATAATTGAATTACAAACACGTGTATTGAAGTATGTATTCAATGGCACAAATTTTAACTATACCATTGTGTTAACTGCATTCCTACGGATTGTCTGGCGCTCTTTTGATGGGCATGAATCCAGAATGTGTACTTGTTTCTGGTCCATCAAAATTATAGCTAAATACCAGTGGATGCCTTCATCATTCATCATATCTTTCATGGGAAGACAAACCTTCACAGGTACGAGAAAACAATCCAATTAACTAATTAGTTTTCCGACATAATTCATTCAAGAAATTAAGCAGAAGGGCAGGCATAATTCACGCGCACATATGTTGTGAAAACCGCTACTAAATAAGCAGAAATGAGAAGGAAGAATTGTGGAGAAGTCATAACCTTTCTACAGTTACGAGCTTTTGATAGGAATTTTGTATCATATAACTCTAATGCCTTTGCAGATGTCATGCCATAATTAACGACCATATCCTGGTAGGAAAATGAAGTTAAATCATTGAACACTAATCTTACTTAATAAACAACCAACCCTGTGTAAACTGAATTAGAATTACAAAGCAAAAGCAACACTTACCTGCAATTCCGTAGGCAGAAAGCACACTCTTCTTCCACGACCAGTATCGCTTTTAACTTCGTCCAAGGTCAAGTGGCATGCTAACGCTGTAATTACCTAAAACACAATAGAAATAAAATCCAATGATTAAAAATCGTTAAGCACGTTCAGGTCAACTAGGGGCTTTTCGCAGAAGTACTTACATCAGCATCAACGCTTGACTCGGGGCATAAGCTCCATAATGTCTGCCTGGTGTATGATTTCATCATTGTTTTGACCAAAGCTTCATCAGGAGGAAGGTCTTCTGCAAATATATAGTGAGCAAAACTCACTTCTTCGTCACTGTAGTTGACGGCTGTAGGGAGCTCAAACCTTGTGGTACCCTTCAATCATGGAGAACGAACAAATAGAGGAAATAAGAAGAGGTTTTCACTAGGATTACAAGTGGCGGAGAAAGGAACGAAGGAAAACAACGAAAATAGTGGGCGAAAAGGAAGCATATGTACATCACTAGGATTACATACCTTCATTGACAATTTTTGTGGAGGCGTGAGGGGTTTGTTTTGCACACCTAGCTCATAATGTTCCAGCCCTGGTTCAGCATCAAGAACAATCACCTTCGAGTCGGGTGTAGGTGGGGGGATGACGTCTTGCATTCTTGTTTTCTTTGCAGGAGATACATAGTTCTCCAATTCCTACAATAATGAACAATCAAGTCAGAATAAGTTTTGTATAAATAACCTACTGTTAAAGCTCCTGGACGAACCATAGACTTGGCTAGAGGACGCGTTAGGCGTACAGTAGACTGGCCGCTCGTCATCTTGTTCTTCTCCCTAATATAATTGTACAAAAAAGCAACGAGAGAGTGGAATATAAGAACAAATACAACGAAATAGCTGACTAAACAGTTAAAGAAAACACATTAGCGGATTGCATAACTTACACTTCCTTCCCCATAATGTTACAGACACAATGTTTACCAAAGGGCCTCTGCGCTACTTTTAGTTGAATGAGTTTTGGGCAAGATGTTTGGCCATATTAATAGATGCGCCAGAGGGGTGTTTAACCTCGTCTATTAGGAAAACCCGTGAGATATCAATTAGAGTTTTTTTATGTGTGGGAACTTCTATATTTATCCACCTCATTAAATGAACTTAATAAGGAATTAACTAGTTACGTGTGAACTTCTATATTTATCCACCTCATTAAACCGATTAGGGGCTTCATTTTAGGGTTTTAAGGTTCGAAACGACATGACCACGAAAGCAGATGGAAGAAGGGAAGAAGACGATGCCAATTTAACCTCCTTGGTTGGTTGTGGCTCCGCCAGTTTATGAATTCACGTTTGGCCCATTTTCAACCAATAAATTAAGAGTGATCTAGGCTTCCCGCGGCAGGCTTGGTTATGCGAACCAAGGAGGTTATTTAGGCCCACTAGTTTTATTTAAATAGGCCAAACGAATTCAGTCCAGCCCATGGATGTTTTGACCCAAATTGATCTGTTAAAAAGAAGGATTTAATTTCACAGCTTATATACAACATCCGTTAGGTTTTTCATAGTGAAGCGCCAGCGGAGAGGCTAGTTCCTTAGTACTACTTTGGCTAGTTAGGGTTAGTTGGCTTGGACAATCACAAGCGCGACGATCATGGAAGACGATGAAATCGTCGAAGTGGAAAACAATGAAGATATTAACAACAGTAACGGTTCAACTATTCACAACGTTCACCAAAGTTCAGAGGTAGAAGATGATGATCTTGCCGATCTCTTACTTCTACAGCAAGAAGATATCGAGAAGCTAAGATTCGCTAACACTGAAGAAGCCTATGATTTTTGGAGGAACTATGGGCTGGTCACCGGCTTTGACGTCAGGAAAGAAGATATTGGCCGAGATAAAGACAAGGTCATGATATGGCGTCGGTTTGTATGTTCTGGTCAAGGAACAAAGCGCGACCGAAAGGGTGAACGAAAGAGGGAACCAAAAGGAGAGACGAGATTTGACTGCAAAGCTAGGATTCGTGTACGACTAGACAAGTCAGATGGGAAGTGGTTTGTGGATACCTTTCATAACGTGCACTCTCACGTAACGGTTCCAAAAATATACCGACACTACATGAAAGGGAATCGACAGTTGAGTGATGCAGTTAAAGCAGCAATCAATTTCCGGAGAGCAGCAGGAATGAAAACATCACAGATTGTTTCACTAGCGGTTGCAGAGGCAGGAGGCTATAGCAAGATGGGGTTCACGAGGAAAGATGCGTATAATTACGTGGACAAAGATCGGAAGGAACAGATTAGTGATGGTGATGCTGCGACAGCACTAGCTTACCTACAGGCGAAACTAAGTGCGGATGAACAGTTCGTAATTGAGCTAAAAAAAGACGATGAAGACAGGCTTGTTAACTTGTTCTGGGCAGATAGTATTTCAGTGGCTGATTATGCATGCTTTGGAGAATTATTGGCTTTCGATGCGACTTACAAAAAGAACGTCTACAATATGCCTCTAGTCATTTTTTCAGGTACTAATTCTTTTATTTTCGGTTCATAGTAACTTATATTTTCATTCCTATAAAGTATAAAGAATTTATTCATTGAAACTTAATGCAATATCACTTCCATGCGTTATGGGTACAGTGTAATTCTTGTCTTATTAGTGAAGTAATTTTAATAACCTGTTTATTTTTTAGGTGTGAACCACCACTTCAACAGTTGCATATTTGGATGTTCATTTTTGGCAAATGAGAAAGAAGAAAACTATGTATGGGTTCTAGATGCCTTGAGGAGAAGGTTGGGCGGTGTAGATCCTAAAACTGTTGTTACAGATGGAGATAAAGCCATGCGCAATGCAATTCAGCAAGTATTCCCCGATGCGACACATCGTTTATGTGCTTGGCACATAGACAAAACTATTGCCAGAAAAGTGAGGGACAATCCTAACTTCTTGCCACAATGGAAACATTTCGTGTCAGCTGATTGGGAACCTTCAGTATTTGAAGAGAAGTGGAAAACAATGGTCGAGGAGTGCTCACAGCAGCATAACAATTGGGTTTCACATCTATTTGACCAAAGAACTGAATGGGGGTATACATACTTGCGCTCAAAGTTCTTTGCAGGCTTGTCAACAACGTCTAGATGTGAAGGAATCAACTCTCAGCTTACCAAGTATATCGAAAACAATCATAATCTACTTGAGTTTTTTATTCATTTTGATCGTTGGGCTAGGGATATGAGGGAGATGGAGCAACAAGCTGATTTTGAGTCCATCCATCGTGAACGGACAATAACGTCTAATATATTAGTCTCACTTCAGAAGAGTGCGTCTAAATTATTCACAAAAGAAGCCTTTTTCAAATTCAGAGATGAGGTTGAAAAGTCGGGAGCTTGTGTAAGGATGGATTCAGAGATATCGGAAAACCAACGCATTTACAGAGTGACAATGTCAGGTAAACAAAAGGTTTTTCAGGTCACATACACAATTGAGCCCTTCGCTATGGAGTGTAGTTGTAACTATTACCACTATATGGGAATACCATGCGCTCATATGGTTCATCTACTGAAAGAAGAGGGTATGCTGGAACTTCCAGAACGGTTGGTAAAGTTAAGGTGGTCAAAGAAGCCGAAGACACTTGATAGCTTACAACAACCACACAATATGGACGAGGCTAGACTATTCACATTCAGGTTTGTAGTTACTGTATAAAGCTGGAAATTGTGTGTTACTGTGTTTAAGAAAGCAGTTCAGATGTGTTTATTAAATACTAAGGTGGTACCAGAGGGCGTTGACCCGTTTTAGAACATAAGCTTTCACTTTTTCGTGACGTTTTAACAGGATAATATTGAATGTGGTTTTCAGATATGGGCTTCTTCAACAAAGCAGCTCCCAGTTATGGTTAAAAGGGGCAAAATCAAGCGAAAGCTTCAACCTTGCTCGTACAGGAATTGCATCCATATGTGAATCGCTAGACATGATGAACGAAGGTGATACTGAGATCCCAGATATCAATAGACCAAAGGCAAAAGAGAAACTTTTGGATCCACATCCTGTGAAATACAAAGGTTCGGGTGGACAAGAAAACAAAAGGAAGAAAGGGGAGCAACGAATGTGTAGCAGATGTGGCGTATTGGGTCATAAAAAAGCACTTGTAAGAAGCCTCCTGATTATGTGAGGCCTACAATACCAGAACCTACTGATACTGAAACTAATGAAGAACCAAATAGTGAAAACGTCGCCAACAACGGAGCTGACCAGCAAGCACCACACATTGGCAGAAAACCAAAACATTGCAGTAAATGTGGGAAGGATACTCATAATGCCAGAACTTGTCCAGAGTTATCAGAGGAGGATACTGAAGAGGATGTTGATACAACCGACATCCCTGATCCACCAACTGTAATATTAGAAGTTCATTGTGCATGTCTAGAATACTTTTGGGAAACAATTATTTTCGTTGGAACTAAACTTTATATATTCAATGTTGCAGAAGAAGCCATGTACTAGAAGGGAAGGCCTGAGGAGCAGCAAGAAGGCTAGTTGAAAAGATTGGCATGGATTCTAATAACCGGAGACACATTTCGAATCTGGCCATTTGTTTGATACTCTATGGACGAGTTAGGTTCTTTGATTGGAGGACGTTATGATGTTTGGTTGGGTATTTTCATACTTTCTGGTCCTGGTTGTTCATGTTTTAGGTTCATTAAACTTCTTTTCCAATCAACAATGTATGCCTCTACTTTTGCTGGTCCAGATTATTTTTGTGTTCTAGTTGAAAAACACTTTGTATTGAAAAATATCTAGCTTGGAACTAAACACTAAGCACTAAGCAGAAGAACGAACCTGAGGTCAAAAACCGAGCACAGAGCAAAACCGAGCAACAACCACAGCCACAGGTCTCAAACCACTCTGAACGCTTTGATTACAATCCGAACAGCTTGCCAATGGAAATTAATTGAGGTCAGAAACAAAAATTATCGAGCCTACAATCAAATCAAGAGCAGAGACGAAAAAAATTGAATGGACCGCTTGATTCATTGGATCTGATTACAATCCTCATCGATGAACAATTGAGGACCCGAGAACTTCACTCCGCGTTGGTACAAAGGCTATTCTGTCAAAACTCCAAATCAGTGATAGACCAACACAAATGAGAGAAAGGACAGAATTTAGAACATACCTCCATCAGGACTCGCATGCAGCAGCGCCGCCGTCGATGGGAAGAGAACCCAAAACTAAAATCGACAACCCGACCTTTGGCTGAGATTACAATATATGATTATGAGAAGGAGAAGGAACGAAGTGACGATTGTGGGAAGGGTTTGGTTCCACTCGGGCGGGTTGACGAACAAGCAAGGTGAAAGAACGAAATGAAGAGAAGGAAGTCAGAAAGGTAAAGTTGGGTTGGCAATATTTTTATTTTTTTCATAGGGTGGAAAACTAAAATCGTTGAGAGAGGGAAATTTTACGGAAAAATGAAAAAAGAGGCTCCAAATGTTCCCTCCTGCACTTTTCAAATTTGTTTTTCCTTTTTCATACGATTAGAAATTAAAATGGGAAAGGAGAGAATGAAACTATTACAAAATGGCTCTAAGATTCACGCTAATTAGTCATTACTAAGGGGTCGTTTGCCGGTTACTTTTGGCTATTGAAGTCAAGTGAAAAGTAAACAGAAATTAATAAACCGGAAAATTGACAAGTTGATGGTGTATTATCATGTCACTCCAAAGAAACATGGTCCATTTTAATGAGCCAAGCCGAACTCATTCTCGGCTCTTTTATGAACGAGCTAATACGATCCGAACACGACACAACTCATTTATTGAGTTTGGGCTCATAATTTCGATCAAAATTCTGGCTCGAGCTAGCAAACAACTCATTTCATCCTAATTAGTCATTACTAAGGGGTCGTTTGCTTGGTGGAGTTGGATAACAACAAGAAGTTCACTCTAGAGGTAAAAAGGCAAACATGATTTTATTAGGGTTTAGGGTTCAGAGTTTAGGGTTTAGAGTTCAAGGTTCAGGGTCTAGGGTTTAGGGTTTAGGGTTTAGGGTTCAGGGTTCAGGGTTCAGGGTTCAGGGTTCAGGGTCTAGGGTTTAGGGTTTAGGGTTTTGTTGGTTAAGTGGCAAGCAAATTGTTTGCGTGATTCATATTAATAAGCGTACACAATTGAACAAAGAATTTTGATTGTAGTCCAGCGGATGGAAGTTTGCAATGCCAATTTATGTCTTGGGTTCGACACCCATCAGAAGCATTTCAGTTTTGGTTTTAAGTTATTACTATTGGGAATAAGCCCGCGCTTCGCTGCAGGATGATTCATATGAATAAGCTTACACAATTGAACAAAGAATGTTGATTGCAGTCCAGCGGATGGCAGTTTGGAAGCCTAATTTTTGGCTTGGGTTCGAAACCCATCAGCAGCATTTCATTTTTGGTTTTAAGTTATTCCCCTTGCAACTTATTTCATTAAGGACATCTGCATATCAATATTGTCTAACACTGAATATAGGTACTTCCCTCAAAAAAAAAACACTGAATATAGGTACATATGCAAAAGTATTTCCCAAAATGTGTCCTAAGCATTCACAATAGATTCACAGTTTAACTGAACTACCTAATTAAGCCAGGTGGTAGTTGTTAAATGACAAAAGGCTAGACCAAAAGTGTTGTCAATTATGTCAGGGCTTAGATAGAAACAGCAAAAGGCGGTCAATCAGTAGCAGTTTTCCTGATTCAAAATGTAGCTGGTCGAAGTTGATGTTCAATCGTCGAAAGCACAAGGATCCCAAAGTGTGGCAACCCTGATGTGCGGCACGGTGCTCTGACCTGGGTTTGGCCATGCAATGTACAGTTCTGCTGCGAAGGTCTTCTTGCAGTTTTTCTTGATGATGTCTTTTATTTCATCTTCGTTCAGTTTGAGATACTTTGCCGGCATCATGCAGAGTATTGACAGAGCTGCCTCGTGGTTCAGTACAACATCGGCCGCGGATGATTCAGATTTGCACCTTGCCTCGATGTGGTAATGTAGTCTGGTCATAATAGAAGCTCGTTAGGTTTGTTGAGAATAATGCAAGCGTTCCTTGCCAAAAGTGCAAACCGGTCAATTTAAATATTTAATCTCACCTTGGCGTTTCCCGAGTGGTTCTGCAAGCATCTATTTGGCATAGGACATGAGTGAACTTGATTATGGTTCGGTAGAGGGTCTGAAATATAAAAATTGTTTTTGCCAGGTTAGAGTGCACGGCAATAGCAAGTGAAACATATTTGAATGTTGGGATTTTTCAAAGCATCATAATATACCTCACGATTTTGTGGTATTGAACTCAAGTCTTCTTTTATCTGAGCAAGTGTTCTTCTTGGGGGGCGAGGGTAGCGTAAGTATCCCATCCTTTCAGCTGTTCCATAGATTATGTACTTGATCGGTTTGCGGCATGGCAGAAACCTGATTTTTGCAAATAGATGTCTACGTTAGGCTAAGTTGTTGCAATGAAAGCATATTTGAAGTGAACAAATTTTCTTAGAGATTGTTAGGAAATCAATACCTGTTCATGACTCTTTCAGTGGTCTCATTGTATGAACTGATAATCAGACGACTGGCTTGTGTCGATTCCAGCTCATATATACCATCATCGTTGCATGCATCGGGCACGGAGACTACCGATGTAACTGTGGTTATCAGCGGGAGGTGCGACTCTACATCTGCTGCTTGTTGGAGGTAACCAGCGACATCGTAGCCACAGTACTTCACAACAGCCTTGTTCCCACTGTTTTGCAAATGCAAACAAAATATAAATTATTCGCTGTCGAAAGTTTTAACGATCTAAGGTACATAGTTTAGTATACCTGTAGTCTTCAATAACCAGATGGAAATCAAGCATGCCATCTTGGAGGGCAGTTGGTACTGTGATTCGCCGTACGCAGCCTGTGACATCTATAATTGCATAGATGTTATGGGATTTTTAGTGTGTGTTGGTCGTGAAAGTGATGTACATTGCTTTACCTGCGTGGCAGTGGAAACTTTCAAACTTTGCAGGGACCATTGAGAAATGAGAGTTCATGAATGAGTCGAGGGGAAACTTAGGATTGTTCTGGTCTTCTTCGATGTTGTCAATCAGTTGCTCAGAGTTCATGAGCAGCCGCAGTTCTCCTGGGACAATGCGTTTGTTCTTACTCGAGGGGATTGTAACGATAATGCTTAGGCGATACAGACGACCAACTTTGATCCTCGCCATCACGTCATCAATGTCCTTTTCATATGCCAGAGCTTCAATAACTCGTTTCTGCGGGATTAGCAGGTGTAAAAGAATGTTTAGATAAGCATAAGCAGCTGGTGTTTTTTTTGCTGGGAAATCGTAAACAAACCTTTTTGTCCATCCAGAGCATGCGCAATGCTGGCGTTTTCCAAACCTCTCCGTCAATGACTTCTGTCCACGTCTTTAGAAGCCGAGCTATCACAGTACGGTTGTTGGTTCCCAACCGCAAACCTCGAAACGTCATCGAAGCACAAATGGGGTCTACAATAGAGACAAGAAACACACTAAGTGGAGTCACCAGTAAGGTTTTGCGAATCAATCGAATCCAGTACCAATTTAGACCTACAGAAACCAAAACATCGAACCTTGGGGATCGGTGGGGTCCTCGTAATCCAGCGAGGCGACTGGGTTGTCTCGGCGGAAAACTGCCATAGTTCGTTGGTCCGCTGCGATCGTAGTAATCTTTATTAGAGGAATATGATGTTTTCTACTGAGTAGCGTGCTTAGGACCAGATAGTGACATACCTTGGCGCTAGGGTTTTCACCGTGGTCGAAAGGGGCAGTTTTTACCGCCGATGCCAGCGAAGATCTGGAACGAGGTCTGTGTTGTCGAGGGAGGCAAGATCAGGGCTTAAGTAAATTGAATGCGGCCTAAAAAAGACAGGCCGGAAGGCTGATTTGGGACTTCTGGCCCAATGGTTGCTGCTTTTGGCCACAAATGTACATACCTGTTATTCAAAGGTTTCATCTTCGGTTTAAACCAACAGGCAATCTGAGAATACGACTGCCTATACGATACATCTAAATACACAATCCAATGACAAAAATTTCAGGTTGGCTAATTTCTTTGGAGTGACATGATAATACACCATCTACTTGTCAATTTTCCGGTTTATTAATTTCTGTTTACTTTTCAATTGACATCGATAGCCAAAAGTAACCGGCAAACCTTCACGTACCTACTAATGTACTACGCGAAGGACATACTTACAAGCAAAAACCATAAACCCTAGACCCTAAAAACCTAAACCCTTAACCATGAACCCTGAACACTGAACCCTGAACCCTAAACCCTGAACCATAGACCCTGAAACCCTACACCCTAAACTCTGAACCCTAAACCCTAAACCCTAAACCCTGAACCATAGACCCTAAACCCTAAACCCTGAACCCTAGACCCTGAACCCTAAACCCTGAACCCTAAACCCTAAACCATAGACCCTGAGCCCTAAACCCTGAGCCCTAAACCCTAAACCCTGAACCCTGAACCCTAAACCATTGACCCTGAACCCTAAACCCTAAACCCTAGACCCTGAACCCTAAACCCTAAACCCTAACCCCTAACCCCTGGACCCTAAACCCTAGACCCTGAATGTTGAACCCTAAACCCTAGACCCTGAACCCTGGACCCTGAACTCTAAACCCTAAACTCTGAACCCTAAACCCTAATAAAATCATGTTTGCCTTTTTACCTCTAGAGTGTACTTCTTGTTGTTATCCAACTCCACCAAGCAAACGACCCCTTAGTAATGACTAATTAGGATGAAATGAGTTGTTTGCTAGCTCGAGCCAGAATTTTGTTCGAAATTATGAGCCCAAACTCAATAAATGAGTTGTGTCGTGTTCGGATCGTATTAGCTCGTTCATAAAAGAGCCGAGAATGAGTTTGGCTTGGCTCATTAAAATGGACCATGTTTCTTTGGAGTGACATGATAATACACCATCTACTAATAAAAGAAAATAATAGTACTACTATTATTGAAGCCAACGCCGACCTACACAAACAAGCAACCCTAATAAAGTTAGCTCTAACGCTGCAGTTGCTTTCCTGACTCCTACTGCTCTTCAACTTTTCTTTAACACGGAACCGCCATCGCCTCTCTCTCTCTCTCTCTCTCTCTCTCTCTGATTGATTACACGGAACCCTGAACAGTTTTTTTTTGGAGAAACCGCAGAACAGTCTTTTCCCATTCCCTCCATTCCCTTTCTCTTTGGGGTAAAAACGAACAGTCTTTTCCCATTCCCTTTCTCAAAATCACCCTGCTTTTTCTACCCAAAAAAATAATCACCCCGCTTCCATCCGTTCTTCACCTGCAATTCTACAAGAAACCCTCGATGTCGAACCCATCTTCTTCGTGGGTCGCCCAATTCAATCCGGGCGACCGGGTCGAGATCCGCCCCCGCGATGTAGGGTTCCGCGGCTCCTGGTACGCCGGCACCGTCGTCCGCCGCGAGGCGAAGAACACCAATCGTTACGTAGTCGAGTACGACCAGCTCTACGCGGACGAATCTGGGGAGAAGCTGCTGCAAGAAACCCTCGATTGGGTTCAATTGCGTCCGCCGCCGCCGCCTCCCGAGAAGAAGGTCCAGTTCAAGTTCGAAGACGAAGTGGAGGCCTTCTACAGCGACGGCTGGTGGGAAGGGGCTATTATTGCGGAGCACTCCGGCGGGAAATTCGCGGTGTTCCTCAGAGGCTTTGACGAGCAGATTGTGTTGGAAGAGAAAGATTTGAGGTTGCCTGTTCAGTGGGTTAAAGGGAAGTGGGAGCCGCGATTCGAACAGGTTCAGCGGGAGAAAGAGGTGAGCTAATTCGATTTTATGACTTTTCCTGCTCCGTTGCTTGGTATAACAATTTTAGGGAATTTTGAATCTCGATCTAGTTAGGTTGAGGAAAGTAGAGAATGTTGGGTATTAGCGGAATTTTTGGCTCTTGTTGCTTACAAACACAGAGATACAGAGACTTCTTTCTTTCTTTTATGTCTCTTCCCCATTGCACTATGACACACCCCATGCATACATATATAATACACAATTGAAGAAGAAAGAAACTAATAGATTTACCCCATATACTCAATGCAAGTGAGCCCTCTTCCATCGTCATCTTCTCTTCCACGATACAACACAACACATGCATGAGTTAATACCAAATCCAATCATGTTCTCATGCATTGATATAGCCTTATCAATTTTGTCTTCAACTTCCAACCCACTTGCTGCAACTTGCTTGAATTAGTTTGATGATGTCTCTTACATGTGCTCTTGTTCTTCACGTCAACATTGGGGTAGATATTGATAATTGATCAATCAATAATATTAGGCCTACCATGTGAAGTGTTTTGGGGTAAATTTATTGCAAATTACCTTTTAACAGAGAATTGGGTGATCAGAGATGGCATTTGTTCTTTTTCACAATGTCTGAACCTCGTTGAATCGCTTCATAAACATGCAGATGTGGCTAAACTCAAACTTTTCCAAGGAAGTGATGAAGTTCACTCAAGGAATGCAAGTCGAGGTGCTAACTGACGAAGACGGTTTGAAAGGTGCTTGGTTTGCTGCAACAATTATTGAACCTTCGGGTGAAGACAAGTACCTTATTGGGTACAAAACCCTGAGGAATGATGATGATACTGAGTTTCTCAGAGAAGTCATTCGTGCTTGCAACATAAGGCCTTGTCCGCCGGAGATCATTGTTGTGGATGGATTCAAGGTGTGGGATGCAGTAGATGCTTACTACAACGAGGGCTGGTGGGTTGGCGTGATTGCAAAGGTCTTGATCAACTCCAATTACGAGGTTAACTTTATAGAGTATGATGAGAAGACAACGTTCAATCAGGCTGATTTGAGGCCACATCAGGACTGGCTAAACGGCAAATGGGTTGTTCCTTAAGATGTCTGAATTTTATGCTCTCAATTCTAAAAACACTACTAGCATTTGTTCTTGCATATGGTCTTTCTCTTTCGGTGTTGTCTGTTACCGTTGTGCATCTGATGGTGGGTGTCGGTGGTGGGGTTTGGTGGTGTTTTTTTTTTCCTTGCTTTTTTTTTTTTGGGTCTGTTGTTTTTGGTGGCTCCAGGTTCTCTTAGACTAGCCTACAATCCTTCCTGGATTTCTGTCCAAACTCTCTATCACATTCCTATTTTGTAATGAAATCTGTCCGCCACAACTACTTATTTTATTCTTCTTTGCTCAACTCACAATTGCAATCATGTGGACCTTAAATTTGGAGGCTGATTTGGGCTATAATAAGGATTAAGCCCAACGAAGCAAATTAATGGATAATCTCCAACTTAATGCTAACAAATTAATGACTAATCTTCCAAAAAAAATTGATAGACCCCGTATTAAACCGACATCTTTTAATTAAACACTTTAACCAAAAATAGTTTACCGATCAAGAACACAAAGTTACCATGCCCTCTATTCCCTCACCACACGTTGGAGAGCCAAGCAAAGGTATAATTGTCGTTTCAAGTAATTAATCCAGCTAGTGTTTTGTATTATTTGTTTCTTTTACATACCACCCAAGAGATCCAAGTGCACTCCCATGGCAAACCCACGTGGAAAGTAATGAGGCAACTATGTATTTCCACCCCATTTTTCCTCTCATGGTCGGGTATAGACCAAACTAGTAACAAGCTGAGTCACCCTAGTTGACCACCCATGGAGAGTTTCTCCAATGACATGCACGTAGCAAAGGAAGTGATGGTTGACTTACATTTAGTTTCTTTGCTTGACAAACATAAAGCATTTGATCACTAAATAAAACATAAACTGATTACCAAAATAGCTAGTGATAAAAAAATATGCTTCTTCCCACAAGGATCGAAACCTTGACCACCAGGTGAGAGGGCAAGGCGAGATTCCACTAGACTACAGAGACTTTTATTGTTTTGTTTCACGTTGGATATTTTTATACATAACATTTATTTTATACGTCTAATACCGAACTTTTACACGCGACTTTCAAAATTCTCGGGGGGGCCGGGGCCCCCCCGAAGGCTGCTGTAGCTCCGCCCCTGACTAATTAGCGTGAATCTTAGAGCCATTATTGGTACTTTCTTATGATTTAGGGTTCTGACATTTTAATTTTGTGGTTCTAATTATCATAGAGGAAGAGGAAAGGGTCCCCGATTTGGATCTCTAACCTGCCTGCTCTAACGGTGAAATCGCCAGCTCAAGACGTTCCATCTCTTATCTGGTCACGTTTGGATCAATGCTTATCCCGTCACATCTACTATGAGTAATTTGATCAAAGTAACATAACTAAATTAAATTCATATGTTACATCAAGTACCATCTCAAAAGGATAATACAGTTACAAAAGATATTAGCGTTCACATAACCATTACGCTAATAGATCATTAGAAACTACAGAAAGGTGGAGCATTACTAACATTAATCCTATCATATTAATAATACCCAATGCTACTTAGTTATCTAAAGCCGGGAACAACTTAACCAAAAAAAGATCAGAAAAATGCTCCACGTCGTTCCAAGGACCGAATGTAACCAAGACTTTATATGCCTTCTCACCAATCATATTCAGTAGTGTAACATACTCCGCATTTTCAATCTCAGAAGGACTGGCAACAGAAGACATTATTCTTCGTAAGTAAGCTGATGGGAACACGACCTCAACATCAGACAAGTCATCTTCAATGGTCAAGTGAATCAAATATATGTTCGATGCCTCAGACCAAGATCTCCTCAACTCTGTTACAATGCCAGACAAAATGTACGACTTCCCCTGAAATAATCCAAAACATAAAGAGGCGAAAATAATACGAAATCAGATGCAAATTATTGAGATAAGAGATAGATATGGATAGATAAAACAACATGTTATCTTAGTCACCTGATTACCACCATTCATTTGCATAGGGATAAGGTATATAGTATCCACGGTGTCCCAAATTGCTGCGGCAGTTTCATAGTTTAGATTCATAACGAAATCGTCTCCCATGGTAAAAGACCTATAATTTAGATTTTTAGCAATATTAGCAACTATATCGACAAAGGTTAGAGTTCTTACACTAATCAACTAATCATGTAAAACAGAATATAAACAAACTATAGGAAAGCAAGACATGACTCTGTCAATCCTTTAATGGATTTTTCAATTGGACCTATATTTTACTTCTTTTGACTTATTCTTTGTTGATTCTTACATGGAATTTTTCAACTAGACTCTACTACGTTTTATACAAACAATATATAATGTTTTGTTTCTATACAACACACACTACGTAATCAGATCCAAGTTAAATAATTTTGAAATATATATCCTCAACTATGGATCAATGCTATGCTAAAATCTAAGCAATAACAATTAATCATGTCTCTAAATTGAATAGGCAAACTACATTGTATTAGAAAGCATGCATTCTAACTCACCGGTGGAGCTCGCAAGTATTTTCTGGGAGTCTCTTCCTCAAAAACTTTCTGAATGCTAAGATTTTAGTAGATCGGGAGAAAGCAAAGTTGAAGGATAGCGGGCGACTGTACTTTATGAGTGTGCTGGAAAAAATTGTCGACGCTGTTGATGAGAGGAAAGAACAGATTTTTATAATGTAGGGTTTTAGAAATTACGTCCTGGAGATGGCGAAATGGGTTCAATGTCTGTCAGGCAGAGAGGAGGACAGCAACATGCATCCATGCAATGGATTTGTTCTCCATTTGGTTTGTTCGTCGGAAAGTGAACAGAGTAGTGGAAGCCGAATGGGAAGAATGGAGTTGAAAGGTCTTCGGCGGTTTTTTACGCGGTAGCGTTGTAGAAAGTACCTCCTGGAAATGCCGAGATGGAACTGATGTCGGTCAGGTAGAGGGAAGGAATTGAAAATGCGTTCATGCAATGGATTTGTTGTGCATTTGCTTTCTTCGTCGGATAGTGAACAGAGCAGTGGAAGCCGAAAGGGAAGAAGGAAGTTGAAACGTCTTCTGGGTGAGGGGGGAGGGGTTTTTTTTGTTTTGTTTTTGTTTGATCCAAATGTGACTGAAGAGGGCTTTCCAGTTTGCAATAAATGGCCGGTTGGTGATCCTTTATAATGGGCTAAATGAATAAATGTTGACGGGCCGATAAGACAAGTCCGCTAATGGGCCTGGTGAGACAAGTCCGATAGATATTTTTCAATACAGAGTGTTTTGTTGGGTGAATCGAGCGCGAGATTCCTGCTCTTCTTTTCTGCAAATCACTAATCAAACTCTGGGATAGAAAGCAATTAGGGTTTCGGGAATGTTTGGTTATAGTTTGGAACACCAGAAGGAAATTGAGCTTAAAGAAAACGAGATATTGATCGAAAGCCCCTTCACTGAGTTTGATTTCTCGTTTCTGTTGTTGGATTCGTTCAGTGGGCTAAAGTTACTTCGAGCCCACAAGCAATATGCCAAGCCTGAGTTATTGAGAATTAAAAGAACAAGGCCCAATTGTTTTTCTTCTGTTCTCCAGATCGTTTTGTTTGCAAACGATGCGTTTTGTCCGCAAGCTTCTCTTCTTCCTCCTCTGTTATCGCTGAGTTTCAGAGCCCTGCAACCAAGAACAGAAAAACAGAGTACCACAACACAATTAAGAGAAAAATAAAGAGCAGAATGAATGACACCAGATTTTTACGTGGTATCCGATTTGCAATGTGCAAAACCGACTAATCCACGGCCAAAGGCACTCGATTTGAGCCCTTTGACGATTCACTAGCACAGCGTTCTTTATAGTTACAAAACTCGAACTTGATCCCAAATGAAATTGGAATCTTCACACTCATGATATGGTTTCTGCAGTGAATGAGTATATTCTAAGTCAATTCCCAGGAGATGCAGTGGCATATTACAGCGCAGATTCTATTGAGATGGACCCTGGGAAGGAGGGAGTTGTTGATGCTGATTATTCAACCGAGATTTTGAACAACCTCAGGATTGGAAACTTTCCAGACCATCAGTTGGAACTAAAAGTTGGGTGTCCAGTCATTCTATTACGGAATATGGATCAAACTGTTGGCCTTTGTAATGGTACTAGAATGGTTGTGAAGACTTTGGGTAAATGGTTCATTGAGGTGGAGATTTTGACAGGTACCAATATCGGTGATCGCGTCTTCCTTCCCAGATTGACATTATCAACCCATTACAAGAGTCTTAATTTCACCCTCATTAGAAGGCAATACCCTGTGGCTCTTTGTTTTGCCATGACTATTAACAAAAGTCAGGGTCAAACACTAGCCAATGTTGGTTTATGTCTTCAAAGACAAGTTTTTAGTCATGGTCAGCTATATGTTGCATTGTCAAGAGTTACTACAAGGCAAGGATTGAAGATTTTGAGTGGCAATGAGAATGGAGAGGAAGGCACTTCAATGGTGAACATAGTATTCCCAGAAATATTTGATTGATCTATATGAACTTCAATTCAGGTTTAACTTATGATTACAGTTTATTTTTTTTTATGGACAATTGTTAGGCGTCATGTTTGGCTATTTATTTTTGTTAAGGCAATTTCCCTAGCAATGGACTATATGTTTTTATGCATTGAGCTTATGTATCTGGCCACTGATGAAAAGAAAAGTTTGTACTCATAGCTTACTCACGGGATCTGACGATTTTAGGAAAACATTAATACATTTGTCGAATTTACAATTCTGTTATTACCAATATTATATATACAATGACAGTTTAACATTTTTTAAAGACTAAATTTTAAATGCTATATTTTAGCTGGAAAAATGGACTTATTCCCTATGTGGCTCATGAATTAATCGGGCCCAGAGTTTTGGCAAAACCCATGGCAAATGACTACACCCAGGCGGGCTGATACATTCCAAATTCACCTATCTAAATTGGGCCTGTGGGGGTTTTTTTATTTTGTTTGGGCGGCTTCCTAAATGCATTGGCAGCGAGTTCCAACTCTAAACTCTAGAGTACAACAATTTAAAAGGAATTAACAAATAGCAAGGAAGGTGACAGTAAACAAAGAGCAAAATTATATGATGCTCAAAATATGGTTACATGAAGGACCACCTCAAAAGGATAATAACCTTTCAAAAAATATTTGCGTTCACATATCCATTACGCGGTTAGATAATTCGAAATTAGAGCGAGGTGGACCATTACTACCATTAATCCGATTATATTAATAATACCCTACGCTACTTAGTCATCTAAAATCGGGAACAACTTAACCAAGAAGAGATCAAGACGATTCTCCACGTTGTTCCAAGGTCCGAATGTGACCAAGACCTTATATGGCGTCTCACCAATCATGTTGAGTAGTGGAATGTACTCCACATCTTCCATCTCATCAGGACCAACAACAGCAGACATGACTCGCCGTAAGTAAGCTGATGGAAATACGACCTCAATATCGGTGGTGTCATCTTCAATTGTCAAGTGAAGCAAGTATATGCTGGATGCGGCAACTTCATAGTGCAGATTTGAAACGAAGTCTCCCATGGAAAAAAAATCTATAATTTAGATTAGTAGCAATATTAGCAACTCTATCAACAAATGTTAGATCTGTAAAACTAATCAACTAATTATGTAAACCCGAATATACACAAACAATAGCAACCCAATACATGAATGTGTCAATACTTCGATGTATTTTACAATTGGACCTATATTTGATTTCTGTTGACGTTTTCTTCTTTGATTTGTAACTGGAATTTTATCACTCAATTCTACTACATATTATACAAACATACAAAGTTTAGTTGAACTGCAAGACACACTATGTAATCAGAATCAACCTAAATAATTTTGACATATATGTCCTAAACTATGGATCAATGCTATGCGAAAATCCAAGCATGAGTTATTAATCATGTCCATGAATTAAATAGGCTAACCGCATTCGTTCAGAAAAGGATGGATGCTAACTCACCTGTGGGCGTTGCAAGTATTTCCTTGGAGTATCGAACTAAAAAAAAAAAAATTCTGGATGATAAGATTGTAGTAGATCTGGAGAAACCTAATTTGAAGGCCAGCAAGCGAATGTAATTGATGAGTGGGCTGGAAAAATTGGTTGAAGTTCTTGATGAGAGGAAAGGGGAGATTTTGCCGAGGTAGGGTTTTAGAAATTACCTTTTAGAGCTGCTGAGATAGGACTAACGTCGATCAGGCAGAGAGAAGGCCTGGAAAATGAGTGCATGCACTAGAATGGGTTTCCAGTTGCTTTGTTGGCCGGAGAGTGAGCAGAGCAGAAGAAGGCGTCAGGGAGGAAGGGAGTTGAAACGTCTTCGGCTGGGTCTTTACGAGGTAAGACTTTAGAACTTACCTCCTGGAGATGTAGAGATGGTACTAATATCGGTCAGTCAGGGAGGGCTGGAACATGAGTGCATGCAATGGCTTGGTTGGACAGTTGGTCTTCTCGCCGGCGAGTGAATAGTGACGCTGTGACTCGGTGCCGTTGTTGGAGTCCGCGCGAGTGGTGATTCGACGGCAGGGTTGTTCGACGAGGGAGAATGAGCGAGAGTAGTGGGAGGGTCGGGGTTTGCGGAGGGAGCGGGAAGCAGGAGAAGCAGAAGATGGCGGGTTGGGGATGTGGATGGTCAGGTTTCTGTGGAGGGACTGGAGGGTAGGTGAGAGCGATGGAGGAGGGAAAGGAAGAAGGGAGTTAAACCGTCTTCGGGTGGGTGGGAGGTTTTTATTGTTTTTTTTTTTTTGGTTTTTGTATTTGTTTGATCCAACCGTGGCTATGGTTGTCCATTTGGTTTGGGTCTTTTGGGTTTTAACCAAACCCAAACCAATTGAAAAGCTAATTGTTTCTTTTGTTTTGTTTTAAACCAATAAGCAACTTAATGGTTTTGGTTTGGTTAAAACCGAAAAACCAATAGAAACCATTAAGAATAAAATTATTCATCCACAAGTTTTTTTTTTTGTTGTTGTTTCTTTTGACACGCATGCCAACCAATAATTTGTGCTGACCATACAGATGTGTTTTTGTCAAATGATAATAAATAAATGAATACCTAACTCTTTTTTTTTACTCGATGATACGAGTGATTTACTGGCTAAAAAATTCACTACTTCAAAATGGGATTCATTTATTTTATCAATCTGCCAACCCTAGCGATGCATTGTCAATTGATTCATGTTTATGAGAAAATGCCACACCTAATTTCAACTCCTCCTTCCAAACAACAAAACGCTGCTGAAAGGGATCGTCTTAAGCAACGTAGTCCCGCGACTCATTTGTTAGTACATTAAAGTAAATTTTAAAGTGTTACAAAATCATAATAATTTGATCTGTATATTTCACTTGCAGAAATACTCACCATCCAAGCACAAGTGCACCATTTTGATCAAATGCGCCGCTTATGGTTAGTTTACCCGCCCAACGGGCCGGGCCCTGCGCTAGTACAAATAATGCGAAAAGGCGTTGTGCCGCCGATCTGCTATTGCTAAGGGCCTTATTGGGCCTGGTACAAAAGGCATGTTCGAATTCACATGAGGCCTTTTTAATGGCCAAAAAATACGAGGCCTTTTTAATCAATCGATCAGGTTATTTAGACAACAAATAATCCGAATCGATAGTGAACTAATAATTAGGATCTCAAAACAACCTATGGTACTTTAGCTGTCTAGCGAATTTCACTGATCATCTAGAATGACAAAGAACAATTGTTCCACGTGATAGGATCATCTCCGACAAAAATCTCATAACATCTTCCTTGATCTATCATAACCTCATCGTGACTTGACCATAGGTATCGATGTCATGAAAGTGCCTGATATAAATATATTTATAAGGAACAAGACATTCTACCTCAACCGACAAACTTCTATCAATGTAAAACTTCTATCGATGTCAAGTCTCACTTTTCAACTATAATGTTATATACTATGTTACATGCGTCTTAGTATATGAAATCGTTTACGCTACAAATTTTTTTAAAGCAACACTGCATCCTGCATCTCTTTTATAATAACAACCAATCCATTTTACACGCATCAGTGTCAAGGCAGAATATTGAACCATTCGGAACATGGAGCTTTCACGTTTATAAGTTTGTCAAGGCAGAATTTCAAACTTAGTCACTAGACTGCACTACAAATGCCCTTTCACGTGGTTTAGCAAAGGTTTGTTTTGGGATGTACTAGTCCTTTGTACTAGTTTTGGGTTAACGCAAAGTTGCAAGGTGGAGGTGGGCACAACGGTGGTGTGTGACAAAAATGACATGTTGTGTAGAATTACTATTTATGAATAGTTGTAAAATAAAATTCTAAATAGAAAAATGAAATTTTTTCCAAAAACTTGACTAGCAAGGAGAGGGTAATCAACTATGAACAAGTGATTTCAAATGAAATTATAAAAAAACTAAATATAATGGTTGAAACTAGTATTCGAACCCTACACCTATTCTAGCAAACTTAATAGTAAACTACTAGCTTAACCACTAAGTTTGCCAACGTTTCTTGTTTGTATGCTAAGTTTATGGAAACTAGCCCACATTCCATCTCGTGAGTGGTTGAGAAACGATCAGAAGCTTCACTTCGATCGTCTTCTTCCTCGGCGTAATTCAAATTTCAGTTCTTTTTCTTTTCAAATTCAAACTTCAGTTTTCTGCTCCACATAAATCCACAAAATTTCCATAATAGCATACCGATACAACATGGTCCTATTATTGATTTTGAGGGTATGGCATATCTAGTTTTAACACAAATATGTGCGATAAACAAAATTCGCAGAACTTGACCCAGGAAGGTTTGACATCATCAATGATAGAACATTGAGGCGCCGCCGTTGATCTGTTAGTGACGGAACTTGGAAGCAAGGCTAATGGCGTCGGAGTCATCAAAGAGCATTTGTATCGTCGTAGGAGGACTCTCCGGTGGGGAGGTCACCCCTTTTTCTTTCGACGAAGGTCTCTGCAACTCGTTCGAGAAGCCATAACGCCAATCGCCAGAAAAAGCGAGCAGAGGAGAACCCTTCCTTCTTCTTCTGGTTGCAAGGATTCGAAATCCCTTCCGCAAGGAGAATCTAAGTTGTTGGTGAGCGATGAATTTGGGGCCGACAAGGGAGATTAGAAAGGGTAGGGGAAGAGGATAGGGGATTAAGGTATCGGCGTGTAGCAGCGGAGAAGAGAGGGTCGAGATGGGGGGAACGAAGTGGTGGTAGGTTGGATGGGGTAGGTACCCTTTATGTTTTGGGGTGGTTGAATTTGGGTTCAATCAAAATATTGAAAAAACCCAACCCAAATCAAACTAACCAACCCACGGACATAGAGGACTAAAATGAAAGAAAAACTAATTCTATGAGTTGATCTGTAATTTTATTTAATATAAATCCGAAAAAACAAATCATTTAATAAAATTTAATCTCAGCCGTCGAGATCACACGTACGGTTAAGATCATCAAGGTACGCCATACCCCGGAATTTACCCGGGGTACGATAGAACTGGCCATATATATATATATATATATATATATATATATATATATATATATATATATATAAAATGATATAACTTCGGCCTAGTTCAATTTCTCCCCTAAAAAAGAGTCCAACACGACTTTGTTCCTGCAGCCCTGCTAGTTTTGGTATACTCTTCAATTCTCCAGTTGTGCTATAAATTTGCTGGGCAATGTAAAGAAATGGATCAAACCTTAACCATATATGGGAAAACACAGGTACGTACTAATTAAAGACCACCCAAGTGTCGTGCCCGGGCCGTGCATGTGTATCTTTCTGACTGTGTTGTACGTAAAATCTGCTGTAAAGAAAGGGGCCATGGGACATAAATATTGAGTACAGCAACCGCATTACCATTGCTTTTGCTTTGTACCATCGATCTTATACTTCTACTCTTATATGAATATACTAGAAAGTGCATGTTTGTGTCATGTCACCCTCGTTGTGGATGAGTTTTACATCATTGTTTACATGCTCATTTGTTAATTTGTTGTGTTAGAACTTTAGATTATATGTAATTGAATGAATTTATGGATTGTTGAAATAAATAATAGAGCAATCACATAAGCGCTTCCGTTTTTGTTTTTGTTTTTTTATGTTATGATCTACAATTGTTCACAGATTGACTAGTAGCATGTGAGGAGAACACCCATGTAAAAACATTTTCCTCGAAAGGAGGATGTGATCCCAATAGTAAAGACTATATGTAACAACATTGTGAAGATAAACACTCTTATAGTCTTATATAGAGTCTCATCGTTGTTCTTAATAAGTAGAGAAGTTGGTTTGCAAAAGTAGAAGAGTCATTGGGTTGAAAACATAATTTTATGGTAGGAAAATAGAGACGGGCAATAAATTCTTTGGTTTCGGATCTATTGTCATTCTTAAGTGGTGAAGCACGCGAGGAGAATGCATCAAAATTACAATCTAGTCAGGAGTTTTCAAGAAAGAGGAGGATGCGCATGGGGAGAAGACTAATATTGTCCATTGTGAAGACGAACACTCTTCGTGCAGAATTCACCATGATTATTAAATAGAACAATGTTAGGAAAACACATCAGATAAGTCAGAATCATCATCATTTTTCGATCTATTATTACATTTTCAGCATGTATAATCTAACATCATCATAACCAAAGTACTAGTTAGATAAAGATTCAGAATTGAATATTTCTCAACAACATAAATTATTAGAACCAAATGTTATTGATACGGTATCAGACGGACATTATTTCACAAACCATGATTAGAATCCATTAGCTTGTAAGAATAAAATATCAAATGCAAATGCAGTTTCAACTTGTTTGTAAATCCCCAACTACGATATATTAACCGCCCTACACTAAACCCAAAAAAAAAACATAAATACATAATTGTGATTACCGCCGCATATCAACGGGCCAACGACGCCCTTAGTGAACAGTAAATGGTACCAGACGGCCATGATTTCATAAACAATGATTTGAATCCATTAGCATGTAACAATAAAAATATCAAATGCAAATGCAGTATCAGCTTGTTTTTAAATCCCAACTACGATATATTAGCCGCTCGCCGCATATCAACGGGCCAACAACGCTTTTAGTGAGCAGTAAATGATATTGAGGTTTATATATAATTATAATAATAAATTAATTAATATGTTATTGTTACGCACATCAAATACTGGATATGCTTTGATATGGTGATCCTTAGACAGTTGCATGTCATTGATCATGCAACCAGCCCATACATACACATTCACAGTTGTATCCACCCACCTAACTACATAAAGCTTATCCACTCACATGAAACATACAACATCTAATACATTGTGTCTCACTTTTATTTCTGTTCGTGCCCAGTAACTAAGCGCCGCGAACCTCCGTGTACGACCGTCCTGGCACGCCCACACCTGCACGCAGCACGGCTAAACTGAGTCCTATGGAGGACTCGTTAGCACTCCAACGCTCAAGTCAGATCCCCTTTCTAGAGAGAGAAGTGAATAGTAATTTTAGAGAGAAGTTCCAACCTGAGTAAATGAGGTTCACCAACTCTCTATTTATACCTCGGGCCTGGCCGACCGACATCCCCGACTCCCGCCTGTCGCCTGACCCGTATTAAATGCGCCGTACAACCAGGTCCCATGCGCCTCGACCACCTGACACCGCGCTCAGTCCGTCGAGGCGCATGACGTCAGGTGGTCCTCCCTCCGTACCTTCCTTCCCATTGCACCCTCTTGTCGTATGCGCCCAGTGTCAGAGCCCGGGCCCCACCTGGCCTGGTGCTCCTCTCTGACGAACGGGCCGACTCCCCCAATGCCCCTTTGGGCCTATTGGGCCATTCTCCACTATCTAGCCTAGCCTATCCAATCTTACTCTCTTGGGCCCTGCAAGCCTTACCCTCTTGGGCCGCGGCCATGCCCCCAACAATTTCCTTCTAATTAAGAAGGCCAGAGCAAACGATGTAATAAAAGAGTATAACATGCTACCTAATAAAGTTGTCCGTTTGGCAAGTCAATTCATTGGGTCGTTAAATCACAATTGTACATCTGAGCTTTAGCATGAACAAGAGGGTGTGTTAGGTTAGGCCACAATTGTCATCCTCATTAGCCTTTTGTTAGTGTAACTGACAAGAACTCTAATGACATTAAATTTTTTAAGGGAAGTGGCTAAGTTTGTCAAACATGTTTTCGAAATTTAGAAATTTTATAGATTTATTAGAAATTGGTTATTATCGTCACAAAGTTGATAGTTATGGCTATGAAAGTGAATTTAGTTAATTCCACCGTGCAATGTTTTTTTATTAAATGTCACCAAATAAGCAAAAATGCTAGTCAAGTTAGCATCTAAAATGACTTCGTTAAAGTTTTGGACGAAATTGAATTTTTTTTGTATTTCTTGGAAATTGGCTATTATTGGCATAAAGTTGATAGTTATGACTACACGTGTGTATGTTGCCTTTTATTTTAATAATTTTCTAACAAAAGCCCAGTAATTAAATGTGTGTCAATAACAATTATTAATACATCGAGTGAACTCGGATCGATTTTAATTATATGGAAAAATATGAGTTTCTAAAATAAATCGAGTGAAGGTATGTCGCTTGACACTCCTTCATTGTATAAAGGTCCGCCCTTATTTTTCAGTGCAATTTGAGTACATATTTGTTATTATCGTAATATCCATATGCATGTTTGTGCATTCCAATAGTCTATTTTCAAGCAAAGCGCGAAGTGGAAGATACTTTATAGTCCAAATCTGCTAACTATTAGGCACGAACAAATACATCTTCTATACTTTCGAAATATTACTAAAAAGTCGAGATTAGATTGCATGTGGAATCAAAGTGTGAAGATCACCCTATAACAAAGATATTTATATATCATACCTAACTCCCTATACTAAGTAGAGAGAGCAATGGAGTGCGGTGCATGTGTACAGATTTTGTTGTAACGAAGATGGAGCTATCTATAATTATAAACGAGCACAGCAACCACGTACATTAATTAGCATTGCTTTGGACCACCTAAAGCTTTTCCCTATATATAGATGTGTATGTTATTGCATCATATATATTAATTACATATGCTTTGGTAATAAATCACTCGACCATGGCATGTCATTGATCATGCACCCAGCCCCAGCCCATACACACACATACATTCACAGTGGTATCCACCTAGCTAGTCTACACAGCTTACCCACTTATCAGTGACAAGCCAGGATAGTGTGAGGGTGGTTAAACTAAAATATAATGCAGTTAGATTGTTGGTATGAACTATGAGTTTTATATATATTGAAGAAAAATATACAGAATTCACATTTGGATTGGACAAAAACAAACTAAATATAAATTTGGCACGATCGGTATCGGGCCATTACACACCCCGCAATCTATTGAAAGTGAACTTACTTTTGAATGACAAAACTGATAGATCATCATCCTATCACTTTTTCATGTGTAATAACTATTTGAATCACATTGTATATAACCTAGAATCTTAAGAAGTTACAACCCACCCTCCACTATAACAATGGTAAAACCAGAGATCTGAACGAGAAAATTAAAAAATCTACTCACAATGAATTTGTATTGTGATAATTGGAAAGGGGACTAAGCTATTATCAACTATGTATATAATTTTGTTACAGAACTTGTATATAATTTTACCCATTTTTGAAAATTGGGAAGGACTATAACCCCGTAACACCAACATGATTCCATCATTGCGCTACATGTAGCTTCACCACAACCGCTTACATTCAAAAATAGTTAGATATATACCAATAAAAAATAAAGAAACGTAACTTTGAAAGTATATACTCGTATTATAAGGTAGAGAATCTGTAATACAATTATGTTTTCCTTATCCATAACACGCTTCTTCATTTTGCACTTTCCCTTTTGTAGGTGTACATTACCTACCTCCTAGATTGGAGTTCAAATAAATCATCATGCCTAAACATCGAACAGAGTTTTGATTCGAAGTGGAAGAAAGAATGACTGTACAAGCTAAGGGTAAAAGAGAAAAAGATAATGATTGAGAAGAAACATATCAAACGGAGCGCTTAATCCTTCTTTGCACTTCTTTCTCCAACTCATCCGTGCCTCCAACCTCTGCTAGTTCCTGCACGTAACAAGATCCGGTCAGACCTAAAACCCAGATTCAGCTCTATTTCGGTTAAAGTAGGAGCCAGGGGGATCGGATGGGCTGACCTCAGGCCCCAAGAACAACCCATAAGGAACGCCGTCGAATTTGTCTGCGTGATGAAGCTGTTCATTCATTTTTGCAGAGACAAAAAAAAAAAGTTTAATTACTTAATTAGCAGACCTGAGCTCAGTCAGCTAAATTAGTGGACGTAAATAAATATATGAGTCAGCATGCATGGTAAAGATCAAATGAAATGAATGGGAATATTATTTTTAGTTACCTGGTGAGCAGCGGCAACTCTTCGGAGGTAAGGGACGTTGGCTATGGGCCCAACTGGGAAGCGTCGATGGGTCAGCCCATCGTGCACGAACATGTACGCCATCCCGAACACCGTTATCCCCAATCCCTGCCAAACTCCAAACAGCAAGAAAAAGAATGACGGACGGCCCGGCCCGGCCCAGCCCAGCCCAAGATCAAAGATTCTATAGCTAGTTAGTTGCTACCGAACACCACCCCATCCACCGACACACGTGGCAGCCAGCCCGAAGTTGTCAACTCCAATTTTTTTACCCTCTTACCCGGTACGTCTTACATTTTTTTTTTAAAAAAAAAAAAAACCTTAAAATAATCAAACAAACGTGAAACGACGTCTGTTTGACACTTACGGCGCCGAAACAGAGACCAGGGAGAAGGCCTTTGTTGAAGAAACCGTAGGAGAGCAGCCCGATGGCCGGCACCGCGTTCGTTATTGCAAACACGTCATTCGCCTCGAATGCTCCTTCTCTTCTAGCCCTGTGGTGCGACTGACCAAAAACGACACCGCCTCTCATTCATCTGTACATTTTTACATGGAAAACCAAACGTAATTAACTAACTAATTTTAATTAACCTCGTGGACGTCCCATAAAGAATCGTGCCACAATGCTCTGTGTGCCCACCGAGCCCAAAACTCCATCCCCACCTGCATTTCATTTGCTCGTTTAATTAGTACGATGCGATCATCGTTGAGAAATAATTGGTCCCAATTCAATTTCAAAATGATTCGATCGATGTTTGCACAAGTATCAAAATATCACATAAAGCTTCGATATTACGTCAACAACCACTTTGTCTCATTCCCTCGGATTATTTATTGAGTTGAGAGAGATAAAATTATGAAACTTATTATTAACATCATTAATCAATAATTGTTCACTTACGGCAGCTCCGATGGACAAAGCGAAGGTCCCAAGCATCTCCGCCACCGGAAACTCCCCACCCTGCATTCATATATATATTTGCATTACCAAACAGAGCTTTACCTTGTCAAATGAAACTTAAAGTAGTAGAGTAATATTGGTGTAAAGAATGTAACAAGTGTGTGTAAGTGTAACCTCCAACTGCCAAGAGAATCTGGAGAAAACAGCCATGGCGGCCGTGAAAGTGACGCCAACGCTGGACAGCAGCGCAGCCACCAGGTAAGCCAGCCTCTCCGCTTCCTTGCGCGCAAATCTCCCTTCTTTGGATAATGACGACGACGATGATGACCTCCTCCTAATAACAATCTTCGAATCTGCCTCGTTAATTGCCGCTGCCGCCGCCAAATTACGCGACCTGCTCATCTGTTTTCCCCTCTTCTTCCAGCTGCTGATGCTCTGTTTGATCCAGCAGCTTGGATTATTAATCCTGCCTGACCAGTGATTATGATGTTTCAGGGGAACTGAAAAAGGTCCCAACACTGAAGAAGAAGCCATTATTATTTGGTTTAGAGAGTGAAGAGAAGAGGTGGTTCTGTTTGCTACTATAATGTTTGTGTTATGGAGGGAGGGATAAATACTGGAAGTGGGGCGGCACCTAACCGCCATATGTGCAAAAAAAAATAAATAAATAAATAAATAAATTCTTCTTCTTTTGATATATGAAAAAACAGAAAGGACACCAATGCAAAGTACAATGGTGGGTGTGCGCTACTCTATTTGTTCATTATTATGTGTTGGATATTACTTCTTCTTAGTCTTAGTCTTAGGATAGGAGTCACAACCCCGCAAGGGAGTTGAGAACTATCATGAAGTGTGTCCTGCATAGTACGCTTATTGTTTTGTTGTTGAACAGAATTTATACTATTACATAATTCACATTTTTTTAACAAAATTCAAAGAAGAGTGCTCCAATGTTTTTACAACTTACAAGACAGATTTTATCTACATTCTTTTGTCTTTTTCATCTCTCTTCGTTCATTTTTCAAATTGTCCGAGTTTTATTTATTTATTTGTTGTGTTGAAACATTTGCATAATCAATTGTCTCTTTCTTCTCTATGGCGTCTTCGTAAATTATCTAATTAATACTTCTTGAGCTCCACATCAAACAAGTTCTTCTTACTCAATAGTAGGTAGATCATTGACTTTTCATTTATAGCCACATCCAGAAAAGGGTACCGGTAGAGAAGGTTTGACAGAACTTTTGAGTATGTCTGTCAACATCATCGTAATACTTTCATAATTTCGAAAGTGTATCTAGTATTTCAAACATTTTAGAAATCTAATTTAGGATGTAAATACTCGGTTAAGATCAAACTCGTAGAAGGATAAATCATTTGAACTTACACTAATGCGTCATATCCAGGGAACTAGAGGTGGCACCAAGGGCGGAGCCAGTATTTCGACACCGGGTGGGCCAAAAATAATTAAACATAAATAAAAATAAAATAATTATTTTTAAAGTATACAAAGTTCTTTGAAATAAGCAAAATGTGAGGCAATGGTGAATTGAACCTGAGTGCTTCACAATAACAAATAGATTAGCTTCCAGTAGACTACATGATAATCATATTAACTAATGTTCTGGCCGAGTTCTACTTATTCAAATTTTATCCAACTATCCTTAATATCCTAGGGGCCCGGATGATTCCCGGGGTGGGCCGGTGCCCACCCTACCTTGTAAGTAGCTCCGCCCTAGGTGGCACTTGGATTGGATCCATGGATTAGTGTATATGTGGATTAAGTAGATTGGATCAAATTGATTGATTGATTGAATCAAGTGGATTGGTAGATTGATCCATGAATCCAAATAACATCCAAGTCTTGGACTAATACGCAAAATTTTAAAAGTTCAGGTACTAAAATGTCATAACAAAATTTTTTAGGTACCAAACGTAATTTCCCAAAATGATATTTTCGTCTAAAAAATCAATTTAGGTACTCAAATGTAAAATATAAAAATAATAAATACTAAAATATAATTTGTCATTTGAATCCATGAAAATATCCACGAATCTACTTTGGATCAAATAGATTGGACTTAAATAAATTGGATCAATTGGATATTTTAGTGGATAAATTAGATTTGAATCCATGACAATTTCGACCTGACTCGTTTTACCCAACCTATTTGGCCTGTTCTAGGGCGGGGTGGGTATGGGTACTCTCATCAACCCAACATGCCCTGACCCGCCCCATTTCCGACCTATTCTTGTCTAACTTACGTGCAATCTTAGTCAAATTACTTAGAATTTTCCTTTTATTACATCATATTTGAGTTATAATAAAGTTGTAAAATTAGTAACCTGAATTTCTCCAATAATTTAACGACATTTATCATATTATTGTTTGTTTCTTGGTCATATAATAAAAATAACGAATATTTCTAATGTTTTCCATATACATAACAAACTTATTGGATCGACCTGCCCCGACCTACTTCCCATACATGATAAATTACCTAAGTTGAACCCAACCTGTCACGAAACAAGTATGGGTATCGAGATACCCACCCTGACTTGGCCATTGCCATTCCTACATCTAAGTGAACCCAATTAAAGAATCACAACAGGCTAAAACTTGGAGATTATATATTGGTGGCAACCATAGGAAATAGCAGGAACTTGTCATCCGCCAATAATATGACTAATTGCAGTATATAATTATCCTGCAGAAAGTGTGAGAATATGAATAGAGATTTGTATACCTGTTGAGGGGGTCTGCAAATTTGGTTTAAATTGGGCGAAATTGAATAGAACTTGCTTCGGTTTTGGTTTGATGAATCCACTTCAAACTTCAAAGAATAAAGGAAAAACGCAGACCAACTAGAATCGGAAGCACATTCAAGTTCATTTTCATCCACAATTTTTCCTTTGTGTACCTGATCAGGATAACGCACAACCCAATTACCTGTTCAAATCAAACAATCTAAAAAGTTGCAATTTCAATATCACGTGACAACTTTATTCAGATAGTACATGATGTTAAGGTATTAGATTCATAGATTATTTCGCTATAAGCAACCAGTCATTGCTGTTAGCTCACATACTTGAAATTAATCCTAACTTGTACACATGAAAAGGATCTGCAGAAACTTCTTTACAATATGATCCATGCTTCTCAACGTTTGTTTACTTGAGCAGGTTTGTTTCCAAACAGCTAATTCTGCTATAGCCCTATTGAATTTCTTGGACATTGTGGTAACTATCCTCCTAATGGTGATTTCCAGAGTTGCGGAGCTCAGGATGTGATGATCATAGCAGGCTGATACGTTTCCGGGAAGAAGGCTTCTTCTCATTTCTCAACATTCCGCTTCTTCAACAGCACATTCTTCTTCTTCTTCTTCTTCTTCTTCTTCTTCTTCTTCTTCTTCTTCTTCTTCTTCTTCTTCTTCTTCTAGTGTTGGGTATCTGGATTGAACTTCACTGCCTCCCTCCATATGAGCTCCTTAATATGCTCTTCGGTGCATGACGGGTGCTCAAAATCGAAGTGGAATGGTGCAGAGCAGATCGGTTCATCATTGATATCATGGAGGGGTGACAAGTATGGGTGGCAAAGTGCATCATCAACTGCAATTGCAGAAACATGCATATATATAAGTAAACTACCAGCAACTGGTTCATATAGTGCTGCCTCAGATTCAATTCCAAGTACCTCAGCAACATTCTTCTTCTTCTTCTTCTTCTTCTTCTTCTTCTTCTTCTTCTTCTTCTAGTGTTGGGTATCTGGATTGAACTTCACTGCCTCCCTCCATATGAGCTCCTTAATATGCTCTTCGGTGCATGACGGGTGCTCAAAATCGAAGTGGAATGGTGCAGAGCAGATCGGTTCATCATTGATATCATGGAGGGGTGACAAGTATGGGTGGCAAAGTGCATCATCAACTGCAATTGCAGAAACATGCATATATATAAGTAAACTACCAGCAACTGGTTCATATAGTGCTGCCTCAGATTCAATTCCAAGTACCTGTAATGCGTTTGTTGGGATCAAATACAAGCATCTTTTCTAGCAGATCGACAGCACCAGAAGACATATTGGGGAACCTCATGGAGAAGTTCTGTTTTCTGAACTGTGGAAGCTGTCTAACATATCTTCTGGCATTGTCACTTCTAAGGAAACCAAGGCTAGCATCATCTGGCGAACCTATTAGCTTTTATAAGGTAAAAAGTAAAAACCAAAAAGGAGATGTAAGAAGTCAAAAAACAAGAACTCAATGATGGATGAATCGTGTCCCAGACTTCATATTTCATAACAATGAAGATGCCAACATATCAAGGGAGGTCTTTCCATTCTTAAGACTTGGTACATGAAACAAATTCTTTCATAACATCTGAAATAATTGAGGATAAGTATGTTCTTTATATGAAGTAGTATAAATGATGCAAGCTCTAGTCATGAGACGCGTAAGCTGACGAGACGTCCCAAAATTGGGTTGTTGAGAGAGGCCGAAATATGAATTTTGTATCATTCATTCCCTTAATATAAACCATGTTAATCAGACGTCCAGCACCTATGCATAAGCTTTAAGGTAGAGTCAAACGTAGGGGTTGTTCCCAAAGGAAACCAAACAGATGAAGAGATTTAACTGAACAGAGTCCTGGCAAGCCATACCTCTGTAATAAGCCTCAGTTGATGAACATAATCCTTTCCAGGAAATAGGGGTTCCCGAGTCATAATTTCACCAAGGATGCAACCAACAGACCAAATATCTATTGCAGCAGTGTACTCTGAACAATTAAGGAGCAACTCTGGTGCTCGATACCAACGAGTGACAACATACTCGGTCATAAAATCTGTCTCGGAAGTTGTTCTTGCTAGCCCAAAATCTCCAATTTTAAGGTCACAATTTGCATTCAGAAGTAAATTGCTGGGTTTAAGATCTCGATGCAGGACATTTGCTGAGTGCACATATCTCAACCCTCGAAGCAGTTGATACAAGAAGTACTGTGAAAAAGGTTAAGTAAGAATCTATTAGTTTTCCTGCTTTAACTCAATATTCATGATGGAGCTTGTCATCGAACATTCTACCTAGAAAGACCATAGCTAGCAGTTCAGCATTTCAATTAATTGGATATTTTAAACTTACAGTAGTCAACAGCAAAAAAAAAAAAAAAAAAAAAAAACATCAAAGATATTTGAGTTCCCCATTCTAAAGTCTATAGAGGGACCAAGCTATAGGTAAGCAGCAATAAGCCCTCCAGCAAGCTTCTAGACTTGAAACAACATGTAATATGGTACAAAGTCACAAACATAGTTCTTGTCATCTAACCTGGCAGTGGTCATCAGTCAATGCTTGTTCAGAATGAATGATCTGATGGAGGTCAGTATCCATCAATTCATAAACTATGTAGACATCATTGAATGCCTCCTTCTTCGGTGGTCGAATAATGTCCCTGATGGCAATTACCTGCAATGGAAATGACAAGATAACTACTCCTGGCTCCGAGTCGAATGAAAAGAAACGAATAATTGCTTCTATGACAGTAAGCTACAGGTCATGGAACTGTATCATAAGCTTCCAAGCTGAAATAGATGGTGAAAAATGAAAAAGCTAAAAGTACATTTTCATGGTCCATATGGCGTAGAAGCTTAATCTCTCTCAACGTCCTTTTTGCATCGATTCTGTTGTCAAATGCATTCCCAATTTTCTTTATTGCCACTTCCTCTTGTGTCTCGGAGTTCACAGCAGCGCTGAACAAAGTTGCCATCGAAGTTTATTATACAAAGCTCTAAACCAACACAGGGGTTCCTTGCGTAATCAGAGACTAAAAACAGGAAGAAAGAAGACAACTGAAGCTAACACATGCTATCGTGAGAAAGGGATAGCAATAATCACATCCAAAGAGAATACAACAAAGCATATTCTTAAGCAAGGCCGTGTGACTATGATCCATGACTTGACTCTTGAAGACTTGAACCTATCCATATGTCTCCATCCAAAAATACAGTTTTGAAATGAAGTATTTGAGAAACGAAGATTAATTCTCTAGTCCACTTCTTATATTATACACATAAAATAGTCATCATCTTCAATCAGTAGTCATTATTCAATTCCTGGGAATTCATGACTTTATTCTTTCTAGCCATAAAATGCCAATCTAAATAACAAATTCCATTTACAATTAAGAGACCCCAAGTACTAAACAGAACCAGAATATACTCTAGATAACACCAGTTCTAGTTCATTCAGATTCCATTTCTGAATCTGTCAATAACTAGATCCACTTTCGCCTGCGAGACGAACTCCAAACAAACCAGCCATAACCCATCATGGATCAACGATCAAAACCATATGCTCAATCCCATAAAACGGCGAAGTTTGGCTCTTCATTAAAAATGAAGAGAAGTTTAGGCGCCCAGAAGTAGAAACCCACGATCAAAACCAAGAAACACCTAACCAATTCAAAGCAAGAAACCCCAGAAACGAGTAAGAAGAGAGACAGGAAAATTTACCAGACAATGCCATAAGCGCCACGGCCGATTGGTCGAATGGGAGGAACGTACTTGCTGGAAACTTCAAACAAGTTCCCATGGACATTATACTGCACGTAACGACCGCCGTGAGTCGGAACTCCCTTTATCTTGCCGCCGCTTCCGCCTCCGCCCTTGGCAGCCGTTGCGGAAGTGGAGCTCGAGTCTTTGCTTCCATTGGAAACCATACTTTCCGCCTTCAGCAAGCTTGCTCGACCCAGGGGTTTTGCTTCGTCGCAGACCTAAACAGAGCAGAGGATTTGCCGAGAGAGAGAGAGAGAGGGAGAAAGAGTCCGAAGTCGACACTCGTCCAACGGCCAACCTCCCCAATTAAAGACGCGGAAGCTTTTCCTTCCTTGCTTGCGTCTCTCTTTTTTAACTTTGAGCGAGTGGGTGAATACCCGTGAAATGAAGATGGAGATGAACCGACAAATTTGTTTTAGAGATTTTGAATTTTCAAATAAAAGTTTGTATTGAAAAGAATTGCTGCGTTTTAAACAACCGCGTAGACGTCTAATTGGCTGCTCTCGACAGTCAGCAGCACCATTGGCCGAGAATTGAGAATTCAAACCGGGTAAGCTGATCAGGGATTTGGGAATCTAGCTGTACCTGGGCCGGGCTTACTGGGCTCGAGATTGGGCCAAATTGGGTTGATAATTTACATGACTGGCCTGCGTGATCAAATGTAGATGACGAACAAGAAGACGATTGAGCCCTGTAATTTACAACAACCAAAAAAAGTGGAGGGGATTTCTTGTTGAACCTTCGTCTGATGAGAAAGCAAACAATCATCATGAACTTTGATTACCACAAGCATTCAACATGTATGATTAATTCAGGACTACAAACTATTCAAGCAAGAGCCTCTGAAAATTGAAACAAAAATCACTCAGTCCCTCAGACATCAGCAACTCTGAAACGAAAACGCTAGTATCTCAAGAAACACTTCAAGGAAGATTTGAGCTAGCACCGGCACCAGCTGCACCGCCATAGCTTCCAGCACCGCGGCCAAATCCTGTCCTCGGACCAGAAGAGCCACCCTGCAAGTTGATAGAGTTAGACTTAAGAGGGATTCAACGAACAAAAACCAATTCAAGGCAAAACAGGTTGCGAATGAATATCACGAAAGAAAAGGAAATCAGGTTATCTAAAGTGGAGTAGTGAAACTAATATTAACATATCACTCCGTTGTAATAGATTTAGAAAATACTCCTAAGAGAGTTCTATTCTCAAAACACAAAACAAAATCCATAGTTCATACTCAAAGCTCGAAACTAAGAACGATGAGATAGGACGCCTTGATCTTCAAACCGCACACTAAGACCAACATGATCATAATCCAACTAAACAGGGAATTCCATTCTCTTACTACAAATTGTTCCAACCACATTCCATGGAATGACAGCAGGATGATAATTATGAAGGAAAATCATAATTTTTATAGCAGAGCTAGAAATGCTCACCCCATATGTTGGTCTGTAATCAGCAGGAGCTCCACCCTTGTCACCAAAATCACCACCAGGCGCCCTTGGTCCAGCACGGTAACCATCCCTATCACCCCCGAACCTCCTCTCCCCATCAAAACGGCCAGGACCACTAATTCACAGAAAATCGAACAGAGCAATTACCACATTGCACAACAGGAAAATTCCCACCATTAAGACACTTCTACTTGTGCATATTCACAATCCAATACGCTGAAATTGAAAACGGAATAGGATCATTACCGTGGGCGGTCACCAGGTGGGCCTCCGAATGGCCTGCCCGCTGGCCTAGCCTGCTTCTTCAAGGTAGCAGGGACGATCTCCGAAGGCAGATTGAGGTATGTACGCAGGAACTCAATTCCTTCGTTGGTGAGGTACCAGTAATAGTGCATCCAGGCGAAGGTCTCGCGGACGTACTCCTTGGATTTGAAGCTCTGCATGAGCTTAATCACCTGCAGATTTGGAACATCGATTTCTGGGTGCTTCGCCAGATTGAAATCCTTCTTCGCAAAGCAGACTCCCTCTGCACAAAATCGAATAGCCATTCAGAAAAAACACAAATCCAGGGGCAAAAGACGGGAGCCGAGAGAGACGAGGGAGTAGTGCCGGACCTTGGAAGAGGTACTTGGAAATCTCGCGGCGGTTTTTCTCCGAGATGATCTGCCAAAACAGAAACCCCGATCAAAAAACATTAATCACTTCACCCTATATATATATTTTCTTTATGGGCAAATACAACAGGAAAAAGTACACTCGAAATGGAGTCGAAACGGGATGGATAGAAGCAAAGTTGAAGGAGAACGAACCATTGTTAAGCAGCAGATGAGAACAGATCGTCGGCGATTAGATGTGGCAACGGCGGAAGAGCTATAATCTCGAAGTCGCACAGTATCGCTTTATCGCCTTGGAGCAGAGAGAAGGAAAACCTAGCCGCTGTCTGTTTCTTTTTTATAATCTGTTTCGCAGTCCTTTCACTTTGGGCTTTTACTTGGGCCTTTTAGCAAACCTACGGTTTCACAAGCAAGATTGGCCAGCGGCCCCTTATAATTTGTTACGACACGAGAGAGAAGCCCATAGATAAAAGACGCTAGGCGTCTAAGAAAGAAAACCAAGGACGGCCCAGTGGACGAACAAAGGCGGCGTATATGATCTGATGACGTCCATACGTATGGGGTGTGCCGTGCCGTGCCGCTACCAGTCAATACAATATCTTTTTTTTTTTTTTGGGAAAACGGAGCGCTAAGGGCGTCCCGACCTTTAAGTATTAAGGTAACGCGGGGTTTGGACCCCAATACTGTCAAAGTACAACCAATGAGCTAGCATGCTCGAAGGCACGTCGAACACATGAAGGCCTACAGGAAGAGAGTGCCCTAGAGAAGCCAAATAGTCGGCGGTATGATTGGCTTCCCGAAAGATATGCTCCAACTTGACCTGCCAGTCCCGACTCAGCCATTGTCTAATCTCGACAATGTGTCTATAATGAGGATTATGTTGCGAGGCCGCCTCAATGAGATCAATTGATGTTGTAGAGTCACTTTGAACGAGGACCTTCCTTACTCCAAGATCCCAGGCTAACTTCAAACCTTGCTCGATTCCTACTAGCTCTGCCCTTGTGATAGTACCCCCTCCCAAGTTCACGGCAAAAGCTTTGATAAACCTGTCACTGTTGCTTCGAAGGATTCCCCCCGCTGCAGTACTCGAATGCGAGAGGACAACTAAACCATCCGTGGAGATACACGTCTATCCCTGTTGTGGCGCTTTCCAACTGATCATTCTCAGCTCTTGTTGGCCTGAGCCCCCAAACAAGCTTCTTTTGTTATTAAATGTTGCCTTAATTTGTTGTTGGAGTTGAGCGGCCCGGAATTGTAGCTGGTCGGTGGTACTCAGCTCCCCTCGGAAGATCCATTCGTTCCTGTTCCTCCATAATAACCAGCAGGTCCCAGCTAAAAGAGATTCGTCAACAACTGCTCCTCGACCAGAACAATAATAATGAATCCAAGCTTGTAAAGGCTACCCAAAAAACCGATCATCCGACTCTTCCCTTAGAATCCCCGCCCAAGTAGCTCGAGCAAACGGACAATCTCGGAGGATATGGACGACAGTTTCCGGCCCGCCACCACAGATCCTGCAGTAAGCATTTTGCGTCAGGTGTCTTCTTTCTCTCTCGGCATTAGTGAGTAGACGTTCGTGGGTTGCCTGCCACATGAATGTCCTCACTTTTTGCATGGCCTTGACCCTCCAAATCGAACGCCATATGAAGTGGGAAGGATTGTCACTATAACCTGCATCGGTAAGCTCATAAGTTGTTTTAGTAGAGAATTTCCCATTTGCATTCAGTCTCTAGCACCTAACATCATCCTCCTGGGCACATGGAACCGGGTGGAGGCGAATTTGTGAAATAATGTCCTCTGGGAGGAAGTGGGACAAGTATTGGAAATTCCATTCTCCATTTAACACAAAATCTGCCACCTGAAGCTCCGAGGCTTCGTTCAGCAGGTTTGGAGCAAAAAACCGCAACGGTTCTCCATCAATTAGCCACCTATCTTCTCAAAACTTTGCTTTTTTTGCCATTCCTTACGTTCCAAAATGAGGCCTCGTCGACAAGGTGCCAAACCCACAACACACCTCTCCAAAGGTTGGATAACCGTCCCTGACTTCGAGGTGTAAGCTGACCCTCATGATGTCGGAGGTACTTTGCAGCCAGGACACATGCCCAGAGCTCTTCCGGGTTCGAAATCATTCTCCAAGCTATCTTGAGCATGAACGCCTTGTTCATCCGAGTGGCGTCTCTCAACCCCAACCCGCCTTCTTCCTTTGGCCTGCATAAGGTTTCCCAGTCCACAAGATGAACCTTCCTCCCATTTTTTGTACTTCCCCAGATGAAGCCACGAATCTTTCGGTCGATATAATCTCGCAATATAGCTGGTAAAATTGTAGTCTGCATAGTGTAGGCAGGTAAGGAGGAGAGCACTGCTTGAGCAAGAGTAATCCGACCTGCTAGGGATAGAGAGTTGGCCTTCCATCCTGCAAGACGAGAGTCAATGTGGTCAATCAAGTCAGCAAATGTGGACTTCGATACCCTGTCATGGATAACTGGAACTACAAGATAGTGCCCCAGATTAGTTGTTTGAGGAATTCCCAAGGCTGCACTCAAACTGTTACGCTGATCTATAGTAACATTTGCCGAGAAAAAGACTCTCGACTTCTGCTTATTAATCTGTTGTCCCGACAAGGCACTAAACTGGGAGAAGCAGTGGTTAATAGTTGCAATCTGCTCCATCGTGGCTTCTCCGAAAAGAATGAGATCATCTGCAAAAAAGAGGTGAGATAAGACGGGACCTCTCCCTGTAAGCTTGATCAGGTGCCAATTCCCTTCCCCTATTGAATCCGTGATAAGATGACCGAGGCGCTCCATACACAGAGTGAATAGGTAAGGAGATAGGGGGCACCATTGACGAAGACCTCGAGACGGAAAAAAACGGCTCGGACAACCCCCCATTCCATTGAATCTGCATTGTCGCAGTGGAAATGCAGGCCATGGTGACATCAATGAAAGCAGTTGGAGCTCCGATAGCCTGGAGAGTGTCCCTAACAAAGTCCCATCGTATTCGATCGTAGGCTTTGGCAAAATCCACCTTCACAGTCATCCAACCCTTCCTGCCTTTCTTGGCTCTCATAGAGTGAACCACTTCCTGCAAAATACAGATGTTATCAGTGATATGCCGCCCTGGGACGAAGCTAGTCTGCGTCTCATGGACTAAAGTCGGCATTAGGAGTTTAAGTTTCTCTGCTAGGCACTTAGTAAGAGCCTTATAGGCCACATTACAGAGGCTGATAGGACGGAACTGTTCGATGAGGGTTGGTGAAGGGACCTTGGGAATTAGAACCAGAATGGTAAAATTTATACTCTTGATCTTTCCTGGTTCCCCCCAGCAAGCCTGTATTAGTTGAGTGACAGAGTCTCCTACAAATTCCCAGCAATGCTGGAAAAATAGCGGGTTCAACCCATCAGTTCCTGGAGCCTTCAAAGCTCCCATGCTTCTAATAGCTGCTTTGATCTCTTCCTGCGTGGGCATTGTGCCAACATGCTGCCACCGATGGTGCTCAATGTTAGGAAACCCATGGCCCATGGGTTGACTCTCCCCACCCTCATCCATATAGAGAGCCAAGAAGAAATTGCGCGCAAGGTCTTGAAGCAAAATCTGATCTTCTATCCACATTCCGTCAACCCCTTTAAGGGCTAATATTCTATTCCTTTTACGACGCATGAGGGTCCTAGTGTGAAAGAGTTTAGTGTTGCAATCTCCCAAAAAGATCCAGTCTAGGCGAGATTTCTGGCACCAAGTAATCTCCTCCTGAAAAAACAAATTCTCAAGCTCCTCGCGAGCTTGTTCAAGCCTAGGTGATCGGCTGCCATCACCATCCTGTAGCTCCCATCTCTCAATTTTACGCAGCAAAGTACCCTTCCTTCTTTGGATGTTGCCAAAAATTGTTCTATTCCAATCCTTGGCCTCCCTAGCAAACGAATTAGCCGACTCACTAAACGTCGAGCCTCGTTCCCAAGCAGAAGTGGCCATGCGATTGAAGTCCTCATGGGTTAACCACGCAGCCATAAACCGAAATGGTTTTGGGCTAGCGGGTAAAATATTAGTCGACGTACGAATAAGAACCGGCCGGTGATCGGATTTAATCCGGGGGAGATGCACCACCATCGTATCCGGGAATGAAGTAAGCCAACGGTCATTAGCTAGCCCCCTATCCAGCCTCTCTCCCAATCCACTACGAAACCAGGTATATGGCGACCCCACGTATCCCAAATCGATCAATCTCGAGTTGTTAACACAATCCTGAAAATCTCGAATCCTGGAAGCATCAAACGTGGCTCCTCCAGCCTTCTCTGATGGGTGAAGGATGGAATTGAAGTCCCCAACCAATACCCAAGGAGCCTGCTGGTCTTCAGTTATCTTCTCAATTTCTGCCCATAACTGACGTCGTTGCATGGGTGCCGGACTCCCATAAACCGCCGTCAGGAACCAGGAGTTGTCCTGAGAATGGATCTCCCTCACCTTCACGTGAATAAATTGGGTATGTGCTTGCTCTAATGCCACATCCAGTTCCGAAGAGTTCCATAAGAGCCATATCCCCCCGGAATAACCAACTGCGTCAACCACGAGCTCGTGGTCGAAGCCCATAGAACGAATAACGCTTAAGGATGTATCACCACTATTTTTTGGTTCAAAAATGATTACGATATGAGGAGAGAAACGTCTTCGATATTCACTAAACGCGCACATGAATCTGCGCCCACCAGCACCCCTACAATTCCATGCAAAGATTTTGTAATCCATAAAAAATGTTGAGGGATGAGGTCCGACGATCCCCAATTAAATGGGCCTCGGCAGGGGAACCCCGCTATTACACACATGGTCTACATCACCAGGCATGTCTCTTTGGGAATCATTTTCCTTCTCCCCCATGCACGATGGGTCATTCGGCGGCCTGCCCATAGATGCTCCTTTGAGAGTAAGATCATGGTTCCTGATAACGATGTAATTGCATGATTTTATATCCCTATTTCTTATCCATTTGCGGAGCATAGTTGTGTGTTTTGGCCTATTTTACGCCGGTTTGTGCTATTTTGTCCTATTTTAGGTCCCAGGCGTCGAAGGGAAGGCCAAGCGCGAGTTTCGGATCGTTTGGAAGTCGTTTGGTCGAGCTAGGGCCAAAACACGGGCAGGAGGCCTTCAGAACACGGCCGTGTTCCTGGCCGTGCTTTTACTGCCGAGGCTCTCCATGTGTGGCTTGAACCAGCTAAAAAACACGGGCGGGGTCAACCAGAACACGGCCGTGTCTCACCCAGAACATGCCCGTGTTTTCCCCAGCCCGTGCCCGTGTAATTACCACGTGGCAGAGGGCACGGGCGGGCTGGACCAGAACACGGCCGTGCCCTCGACCGTGTTCTGGCCAGTGATGCCCTATTAGGCAGATTTCAGTCCAAAAGAAGGGGGATTCGAGTTTTAGAGAGACAGAGCGATTCCTAGAGAGAGAAAGCGACGAACAAGAGTCTCCAAGTGCCCTAGCTTGATCTTCATCACCATTGGAGCTTGGCTTGAGCTTGGAGAAGTGCCGATCAACGTCCAGGAGCTGAAATCCATCCTTCACAGTATGGTTTCCGCATCTGATTCTGCTTTTGCTTCTTTCTCCATGGAGTAGTTCTCCCATTCATCTGGGTGTGGGAAACCCTAGATCTGTATGTTAGGATTAATTGTATGAACCCAAGTACTGTTTCTATGATTTGATTATATTCGATTGAGGTTTGAATGATTGAATGGCATGAATCTTGATCAAATTCCTGTTGTTTCTGCTTTAACCTAGAATGAGAATATCTGCCTAGGTTGATAGAGCATCCTTAATTGAAGGTAGCGAATTGGTGACTTTAGTCGAGGAGCCAATTCGCTATTCTGTACCGAAGTCAATTCGGTAGTGGAGGTTTGGTTTGTTAGGGCCTCAATCTGTTTACTCCGGTGGAGGTTAGTCGCCCGCTAGAGACTCAGATTGAGAGGGTCTGAAGACCTTTAGTCGAGACTTCAGACTGTTTAAGAACCTTCCGCAGTATAACTATCATAGAAATTGAACTTGGTAATTACAATCCGGCTTAACTGCAGTCTAGGGGGAACCATATCCGGGTGACCTCTCTTAACCTGAAAACAAACGTTTAGTTGCTTTGCTTGCTTGTTAGTTTAGACTTTCACTAAAGTTTCATTGCTAGATAATACGAATTCACTGAGTAGTCATCACATCTAGGACCCGGGTTGACATTGAAACCTAAACCCGCTATACTACGCTTTAGGAAGTGGTTTCACTTGGCCATTTTCTAGAGTGACAGTAGGAGTGAGTCAAGTTTTTGGCGCCGTTGCCGGGGACGGCTAGGTTGTTTAAGAAAAGTGATTTCTGTTACTCTAGCATTTTCTTTTTCGCATTGAGTGTTTGTTCTTTCCCACTTGTGCCTTCACGGGTTTGCATTGCTTGATTTTGTGCAGATAGTGCATGACCCGTAGCCAGTCGGGAGGTTTACTGCCGTTGGATCCAGAGATTGAACGCACCTGCAACCAACTTCGGAGACAACAGCGAGCTAGACTGGTTACGTTGGAGCACAGAGACGGCCAATTGAGCAGCGAATCCGAGGACGAGTACGAGATGGAGGGCGAAGACATCCCACAACCGGGGAATGCTCGACAGGCTCCCCCGGTGAATCAACATCCACCACCACCGCCGAGTCCCACCTTGGAGTACTACTACACTCCACGGATTGCTGACATCCGCCCGGTCATCCTCTATCCACCCATCCCAGCAAACAACCTCGAGATCAAGCCATGCTGGATTCAACTCATTACATCATCTATCCAGTTCCATGGTTTGAAGGATGAGGAGGCCCGGGCACATCTTTCCCGTTTTCTGCAGCTGACGAACGGGTTCAAGCTGAACGGTGTTCCGGATGACGCAATCCGCCTTCACCTCTTCCCCCATTCTCTGGCGGGGAATGCTAAGAGGTGGTTGGAGACCCAGCCCCCATTGTCCATCACTTCTTGGGACGATCTGGCAGAAAAGTTCGTGCACAGGTACTATCCGGCATCGAAGACCACGGAGATTCAGCGGGAGATCACTCACTTCCGCCAAGAGCCAGATGAGTCCCTTCGTGATGCATGGGAGCGGTACATGGGATACTTCTGGCAGTGTCCCCATCATGGCTTCAGTGATGCTTTCACAGTGGGGAACTTCTACAGTGCCCTCACCCCAGACAGCCAGAGGGTGATCGAGTCTCTATGCCCAGGAGGGGATATTCTCACTAAGACTCCACCCGAGCTGAACCAGATGATCAGTACCTTGGCTGCCCGTGATCATTCCTGGGGGCAGAGCAGCAGAGGCAGACATTCCCGGGACCATGGTGTGCATGCTATGGAGGCCAGATCCGGGTTAGAGCAGCAGGTGGGTGAGTTGGTGCAGACATTGAAGCAGCCCAACAGTCTCCTTCCGGGCCGAGGTGTAGCTTCGCCTCCAGTAGCTCAGTGTCAGTGGTGTGAGAGCCCGAACCACCTGGTGGAAGATTGTCAGTCTATGAGGGAGTCCTCTACTCCCCAAGAGCAGATGGACTTCATCGCCAATGCGCGGCGCCTGGACCCATACAGCAACACCTACAATGAGGGATGGCGCCAGCATCCCAACTTTGCCTGGAGCAGCAACACCAACAAACCACCTGGTTTCCCAGCACCAGCAGGTGGTTTTCAGCAGAGGCAGCCCTTCCAGGCTAGGCAAGGGCCACCACCACAGCAGCAGCCCTACCAGGCTAGGCAGGGGCAGCCATTCCAGCAGCCCCAGCGCCAGTTTGCTCAGCCTCCAACAGCCGCAGCTCCAGATAATCAGATGGCTGATCTGAAGAATATTTTGCAGGCATTCATGACCACCAGTCAGGCGAATTTCACGAGGATGGATCAGAACATAGCCTCACTGGAGGCAGGCCAGAGAAACCAAGGTGCCATTCTGCAAGATCTACAAAACCAGATTGGGAGCTTAGCTCGCCAGAACACTACCAAGGCACCGGGGACTCTGCCTGCCACCACTGTTCCTTATCCTCGTGACCCTCTCCAGCAGCTGGACGCTATCACCACCAGGAGTGGCCAGACCATATCTGCTGCTCCTGCCCAGCCCAGGCGAGACGACCCACTACCTACTTCAACACCTCCAGCTGATACTGCAGAAGTGGGGGAAGGCAGCGAAGCACCTGCTCCCAAGCCGCAGCCTGTGGTTAAGGAGCATACACCCCAGCTGCCCTTCCCCACTCGACTTCATAAAGACAAGCTGGAGACAGAGTTTGCCAAGTTCATGGCAATGTTGAAGCAGGTCAACATCAGCATGCCGTTCGTGGAGGCACTGTCGAAGATGCCCAAGTATGCCAAGTTCATGAAAGACCTCCTCACCAACAAGAAGAAACTTGGGGATCTTTCGACAGTGATGCTCAGCGAGGAGTGTTCTGCTATCCTGCAGAACAAGCTGCCCGAGAAGCACAAAGACCTAGGGAGTTTCACTATCCCTCTTGTTATTGGCAGCATGCATGTAGGAAAGTCCTTGGCGGACCTAGGCGCTAGTATAAATGTCATGCCCTATAAATTGTTTAAGAAGCTAGACCTAGGTGAACCTAGAGCTACTAGGATGAGCATTCAGTTAGCTGATCGTTCTATCGTGCATCCTAGGGGTATCATTGAGGACTTGCTTGTTAATGTTGGTGCATTCACATATCCTGTTGATTTTGTTATTTTGGATATAAATGAGGATGTGGATGTGCCTTTGATTTTGGGTAGACCGTTTCTCGCCACCGCCAAGGCGCTTATTGATGTGCATAGTGGTAAATTGATTCTGCGTGTTGGTGATGAACATGCTACTTTTTCTGTGTCTGAGAATGGGAAGCACTCTCATTTGCATGATGACATAGATTACTGTGATGTGCTTACTGACTTTGAGATCGCACTCGCTATAACGAGTGCGGGTACTGATGATGCTCTTGAGCGTTGTATTTTGCTAGGTGAGCAGGCATCGCAGGAGCCGCAGCTGGTGGAGCAGTTGGCCGCGTTGGAGAGTGGCCCTTTCTTGGAGGGCGACAGTCTGTTTAAACCGATCTCATCCTCCACCCGCATCACCACCTCCTTGGAGGAACCACCAGAGCTGGAGCTTAAGCCCCTCCCTCCTCATTTGGAGTATGCATTTCTCCGGGAGGGGAATAAGCTGCCAGTCATCATCAGCTCGAACCTCACACCCGAGCAGAATACCAGACTGGTGGCGTTGCTGAAGCAGTACGAGCGAGCTTTAGCATGGAAGATCACAGACATCATGGGGATCAGCCCCTCCTTTTGCTCCCACCGGATACTGCTGGAGGATGAGATGCGGCCAGTGAGGCAGTCGCAGAGGAGATTGACACCGAACCTGGAGGCTGTGGTTCGGGCAGAGATCGTGAAGCTGATTGACGCGGGGATCATCTTCGTCATTTCTGACAGCGCGTGGGTCAGTCCCACCCAGGTGGTGCCCAAAAAGGGTGGGATGACCGTGGTGCCTAACGAGAAGAACGAGCTCATCCCGATGCGCACGGTGACTGGGTACCGTGTGTGCATCGACTATCGGCGTCTCAACGACGCCACTCGGAAGGACCATTTCCCGCTACAGTTCATTGATCAGATGCTGGAGAGATTGGCGGGGCACGAGTTCTACTGTTTCTTGGATGGGATGTCCGGGTACTTTCAGATCCCTATTGCACCGGAGGACCAGGCGAAGACCACTTTCACCTGCCCCTTCGGCACATTTGCTTACCGGAGGATTCCATTCGGGCTATGCAACGCCTCGGCCACTTTTCAGCGATGCATGCTCGCCATCTTTGACCGTCTGGTCGGCGAGATTATGGAGGTGTTTATGGACGATTTCTCGGTTTATGGAGACTCATTTTCTCACTGTCTCCATAACCTAGAACTTGTTCTTAAACGGTGTGAAGAAACGAACCTGGCACTGAGTTGGGAGAAGTGTCACTTCATGGTTCGAGAAGGCATAGTTCTTGGGCACAAGATCTCCAAGATGGGGATTGAGGTGGACAGAGCAAAGATCGAGACTATCAGCAAGCTGCCTCCTCCTACATCTGTTAAGGGGATCCGGAGTTTTCTTGGCCATGCAGGGTTCTACAGGAGGTTCATCAAGGATTTCTCGAAGATCGCCCTGCCCCTTACCAAGCTTCTAGAGAAGGATGCCCCCTTCCAGTTCACTAATGCTTGCACAGCGGCGTTCACAACCTTGAAGGAGAAGCTCACCCAAGCTCCTATCATGGTTGTTCCTGACTGGTCCCTACCATTTGAGCTGATGTGCGACGCCAGTGACTTTGCTGTTGGAGCTGTTTTGGGGCAGAGGCGAGATCAACACTTCCGACCTATCTACTACGCCTCGAAGACCCTCAATGATGCCCAGGAGAAATACACCACCACAGAGAAGGAGATGCTTGCAGTGGTGTTTGCCTTCGATAAATTTCGCCCCTATCTGGGCTTGTCCCATGTGACCGTGTATAGAGATCACTTCGCGATTCGATACCTGATGAGCAAGGCCGATGCCAAGCCTAGGCTCATACGATGGATCTTATTGCTGCAGGAGTTTGATATTGAGATTCGGGACAAGAAGGAAGCAGAAAATGTTGCAGCTGATCACCTCTCCCGGTTGGACGCACCTCCTGCGATCAATCTCGTGGAGGAGATCAACGACTCCTTCCCAGATGAGAGACTGATGATGATGTGCTTGGTGGAGAGTGTCACCCCCTGGTATTCTGATTTTGCGAACTATTTGGTGGGCCAGCAGCTGCCCAAGGGGATGACAACTCACGCCAAGAGGAAGTTTTTCTCCGATCTGAAGTACTACTTCTGGGATGACTGACACGCAAAAACACAACACCAAACTGCGACCAAGTGTAATCGCAGTCCGGGAATGCAGTAACAGGCAAGTTATATTATCAACCCGGGGTCTAGATCTACTGCTTACTCCGTGATTCTCTATTATCTAGCAAACTAGTTCGAGTGATTGTTGTTTAAAAGCAAAAGCAGTAAGAAAGCAGTAAACTGTTCGGTTTTCTAAAGCAGGTAAGAGTCACTCGGGAATGAGTCCCCCTAGCCCCTTAGTTAGGTTCAATTGCAATTCCTTGGGTTGATTTACTGTTGATTAGACTGCGGAAGATCCGACAGTAGCTTGGAATCTCTTAAGCTGACCAAGCCCTCTCAGTCTAACTACCCGGCAGACGACTAGTCTTCACCGGGATGGAAAGCTGAGGCTATGAACACAAAACTACACTACTGGCGTCAAGAACACCAGTACAAAGCAGTAAACTGGCTAACTCTCGTATAGCCAATCTCCTACTATCGAATGAAGAGGCTCTGACGACCTAATCAGATTCTATCTATCTCAGGTTGAAGCAGAAATTGAGACAAGCTGATCAGACTCAAATCAATTCATGAAACATGCGTCATTCGATTAAAATCAAACAATAATATCATCCCAAGTCATTACAATCAAATCCCTAACACAAGGAACTAGGGTTCTTCATACCCAAGTGAGAGAAAGGTTCTACTCCATAGAGAGAGAAAGGAAAACATAAATCAGAGTAGCCATACTCATAAAGATGAGGAAAATCTGCTCTGGGATGTCAATCTTCACTCCTAGGGATGCAATCTGGGCTTCAATGATGAGAAATCCACTCCAAAATAGCTCCTAGGGTTTGTTCTTCGCTCTTTCTCTCTCTAAAACTCTGTTTTTGCCCAGAAAATCGAATTCCCTTTCCTTGGCTCGAATCTGCCTCCAAAAACCCGACTCTGGGCGAATTACGGGCAGAATTACGGCCGTAATCACGTCCTGCCCGTAATTCGCACCAAAACGCGCGTTTCACTTAAGCTGCAGGAGGAGAAGTTACGCCCGTAATTTCCCAATTACCGCCAGTAATCTGGGAATTACGGCCGTAATTCTTGGGGTCTTGCCCGTAATTTTATCACCGCGAAGGAATTCTGGGTAGAAGGCTCGGCCAATAAATTACGGGCATGCCCTGGCCAATTACGGCCGTAATTTGGCAGGGGCTGCCCGTAATTCTGTCTCCGCTCCTGTTCAAAGCTTCGTTTCTCCCTCGTCCGGACTCCAAATCAGTCGCCGTTTGAACCCAGACGCTCGTAGTCTCGTCCTCTTTCTTTTCATGACAAGATTGCATGATTATTTGTCCATAAAGTGAGGTAGAAATCCATTATTCTTTAGGTCATACCCGAGTTTCTTCTCCCGAATCGTCAATTGATCTCTGATTGACTTGAAACTTGCGCCTATGCTTCACTTTATGTGCTAGGACCTGAAATGTGACAAAGGAACACAACCTAGCGTAAAATAGGCCAAGGAACAATCAATTCGAGCCAAAATGGACAGGAAACCAGGGTGAAAACACGTGCAAATACGATGCTATCAAATTCCCCCACACTTAACTGTTTGCTTGTCCCCAAGCAAACCAAGTACTACACAAGGTAAGCTCACATATTTCAATCAACCAACATTGGGGACAAGTCATAAAGGCACAGAACACGTGAATCAAACTGGTTTTCAAACACCAACACATGAACAACTTTAATAACAACCTGGACAACCACCACAAAGGACATTCGAGTGCAGCAAAATCGAGCAACGGAAGAGTTTTACCTTCTGTTCACCAACCAACCCAGACTTGACTCGACCACTCACTCAAAACAGTCAACTCATGCATTCAACTCAAGACATCAGAACAGAGACCGAGCAATCTAGGTCCTCACCGGGGTACAAGAGTATAGAGAATATGAAAATGAATCACTCACTCTCGACCAGTGGGGTCAGGACAATTTAATGCGAAAAATGCGCATGCTATTTCTCTCAATCCCTAACATCTCTTCACCATGATGGCAGCCTCTAAATGCTAGAGTTCACATATGGGGTGTCACCACTAACTAATCAGGAGGTCTTAGACACAGGTTCAAATGACTGGCTAGGGTCTTGGACATGGGGAAAAGGCCTTTTAGGTGGTGGAAGTATTCATAGCAAAAGGTTCCACATTTTCCAAACACACAATCACAGTCAAACAAACCGGTATTTTCTTTCTGCTATTCTGCATTACTCAATATCTCAAGAGCACAAAAGCGAAGGAGGCATAAACATCAGCATTTCCAAGCCAGACTGCTAAGAAACACTACTTAATGGGCATTATTCAGATTTTTGGTAGTGGCTCTCTTTTGCTTTCAATTTTTCTTTGTTTTTCTTTTATTTTTCTTTTCATTTCTTAAGAGAGCCACCACTTCTGCACATATTTAAAACATCTGCCCAACCTTTAAGCACTACCTCCAACACTCACATAGACTTTAGCAGAAACAGCAGAGAATATGTAAAAACCACTCTGTGGAACCTTCTAAAAGATGCAACAAGGGTGATTTTTTCATTATAGACCAAAAGAAAGGATACCACACGGCTCAAAGGGGCTGACTAGGGGATATGACACGTCAGGACAGTCAGTTTTGGGCGTGGGCTAATCCTATGCCCCCATCATCTTAGCTAGTGACAACGTGAATGCTACACATCATGGAAGAGGGATCTATCGCACAAGAAAGAAACGATCAGGCTCAAATCTCACATGGCTACCTATATGCTCTATCTCACATTCTGATACCCTGAACTAGATGCATAAACGACTGTCAAGAACAAGTAATCGATCCAAGTCACAGTTGGTAAGCAAACAGTTGAAAAACTGAACCCCTACATCGTTCTACTGCACATCTTAGTCCTCATTATAGGTTGTCCTAGTCGCAAACAAGTTGTCATGCATTAATCCGAAAACCGTTCAATTCATCAATCAAAAACACAGTGCCAGTATGATCAAACAGCAGTACTTGGAGCCCTCAAATCGTAAGATTCGGACAGCGGACTAGGCTCCAAGCACACAGACATATATTCCAACCGATACAAAGCACCCCCCCCCCCACACTTAAGCACGACATTGCCCTCAATGGAGTAGAGGGAAAGATAAGGGGAACGATGTTACCGGATTGAAACACTGTTGGGGGACTGGAAGTGGACCAGTCAGCGGGCTAGCATCAGCAAAACATACTGGGTGATAGAAACCATAGTTCCAAGTGGACAAACCGACAAAAACAAACGAAAGAAAAACAAACCTTGGTGGGGTTGCCTCCCCACAAGCGCTTCTTTTACGTCTTAGCTAGATGGTGGCTCCTAAGTTTCGGTCCACCCCAAAACCTCCTTGAAGTTGAGGTTCTCATCGATGATGTGGAGTCTCAAGTCACAAGCAAGTGAAGTGATAGGTGATGAAGACGGCTCGTGACCTTGAGGAAGATGAAGTCTCCACCCTCGAGACCTCTTCTTCTCTTCTCTCGTCTCATTGCCCCAAACCAGATAAGACAGCATCGATTGGCCACCATCGCGTCCACCAAGAGGGACCGATGTCGATGTGGCCTTGGTCTGGCAAAGCGACACTGCAAATGGGTCCTTGCCAAGCAGCTCCTCGAAGTTTGGTGGAGATATCACATGTAACTCATGGCCGGTGCAGGCCTCTTCCACCGCAACTTCATCCTCAGCCTGGACGCCAATTGCTTCCTCAACCCCCCTTCCTTCTTCAAGTGGTATCACCCCTGGGAAATGATCGAGAACTTCCTCTTCTTTGCTTTCTTCCTCATCCCCCACAACTTCTTTCTGCACCCTTTCTTGCTCTTCTTCTTCTAGCACAGATTGGAGAGCAAGTCGCCATGCAATTTCTTCAATGAGCTCATCGTGCATCTCCTCGATCGGGCCCAGCATGTTAGAGCAGAAATAAGGAATTGTGTGATCTGCAACCAGAGGACTTTCCTGATCATGATTATCATGGGAGTTCTCTGTGATAACTTCTGTATGCTCCTCAACATCCCCATAGCCTTTGTCACCCTCCTCCTCTTCTAGTATGATAGCAGAAGGGTGATCTTGAGCAGGTTGTGCATAAGCTTTCTCAAGATCCTCGAGGCTCTTCTTTATGCTCAGGAGGGTCTCCTCTGTTTCACGGTAGGAGAACCCAGTTTGGGCATTGTCTGGGATATCCATCTTTGGAAAGGATGTCTCAGGTACTCGAGCAATCTGCCCCACGAGAAGCCTCAAGTGATAGTTTGGATCTGGCTGATGGAGGAATTCTTCTTGATAAGGAGATTGTTCTTGAAATACCCAGGGGTCTGATTGTTCTTCGTAGGATGGGGGTTGGTACTGAAACCCGAATCCATAGTCTTCTCCTCCTTGATTGCTCCAGGAAGTCTCGGGGTAATACCACACGGATGGTGATTGATACCCCCAATGGTTGGAGAAGCCATGAGGATCCATGTTTCAGAACTGCACCAACAAAAACATAACACCCAAGTGAAAAGCAAGGGTGGAAAAGAAAAGAAAGTGCAATAAATGAAAAGCTAGAGTAACAAATTATCACGTTTCCCCAATAATCTAGAGGTTCCCCGGCAACGGCGCCAAAAACTTGACACGCCAAAACACAACACCAAACTGCGACCAAGTGTAATCGCAGTCCGGGAATGCAGTAACAGGCAAGTTATATTATCAACCCGGGGTCTAGATCTACTGCTTACTCCGTGATTCTCTATTATCTAGCAAACTAGTTCGAGTGATTGTTGTTTAAAAGCAAAAGCAGTAAGAAAGCAGTAAACTGTTCGGTTTTCTAAAGCAGGTAAGAGTCACTCGGGAATGAGTCCCCCTAGCCCCTTAGTTAGGTTCAATTGCAATTCCTTGGGTTGATTTACTGTTGATTAGACTGCGGAAGATCCGACAGTAGCTTGGAATCTCTTAAGCTGACCAAGCCCTCTTAGTCTAACTACCCGGCAGACGACTAGTCTTCACCGGGATAGAAAGCTGAGGCTATGAACACAAAACTCCACTACTGGCGTCAAGAACACCAGTACAAAGCAGTAAACTGGCTAACTCTCGTATAGCCAATCTCCTACTATCGAATGAAGAGGCTCTGACGACCTAATCAGATTCTATCTATCTCAGGTTGAAGCAGAAATTGAGACAAGCTGATCAGACTCAAATCAATTCATGAAACATGCGTCATTCGATTAAAATCAAACAATAATATCATCTCAAGTCATTACAATCAAATCCCTAACACAAGGAACTAGGGTTCTTCATACCCAAGTGAGAGAAAGGTTCTACTCCATAGAGAGAGAAAGGAAAACAGAAATCAGAGTAGCCATACTCATAAAGATGAGGAAAATCTGCTCTGGGATGTCAATCTTCACTACTAGGGATGCAATCTGGGCTTCAATGATGAGAAATCCACTCCAAAATAGCTCCTAGGGTTTGTTCTTCGCTCTTTCTCTCTCTAAAACTCTGTTTTTGCCCAGAAAATCGAATTCCCTTTCCTTGGCTCGAATCTGCCTCCAAAAACCCGACTCTGGGCGAATTACGGGCAGAATTACGGCCGTAATCACGTCCTGCCCGTAATTCGCACCAAAACGCGCGTTTCACTTAAGCTGCAGGAGGAGAAGTTACGCCCGTAATTTCCCAATTACCGCTAGTAATTTGGGAATTACGGCCGTAATTCTTGGGGTCTTGCCCGTAATTTTATCACCGCGAAGGAATTCTGGGTAGAAGGCTCGGCCAATAAATTACGGGCATGCCCTGGCCAATTACGGCCGTAATTTGGCAGGGGCTGCCCGTAATTCTGTCTCCGCTCCTGTTCAAAGCTTCGTTTCTCCCTCGTCCGGACTCCAAATCAGTCGCCGTTTGAACCCAGACGCTCGTAGTCTCGTCCTCTTTCTTTTCATGACAAGCTTGCATGATTATTTGTCCATAAAGTGAGGTAGAAATCCATTATTCTTCAGGTCATACCCGAGTTTCTTCTCCCGAATCGTCAATTGATCTCTGATTGACTTGAAACTTGCGCCTATGCTTCACTTTATGTGCTAGGACCTGAAATGTGACAAAGGAACACAACCTAGCGTAAAATAGGCCAAGGAACAATCAATTCGAGCCAAAATGGACAGGAAACCAGGGTGAAAACACGTGCAAATACGATGCTATCAATGACCCTCATCTTTTTTGGATCGGAGCCGACGGGATCATCCGTCGTTGCGTTATGGAGAGTGAGATGGAGGGAATTCTATCTCACTGTCATGAGGGACCTACTGGCGGTCATCACGGAGGAAACCGCACGGCGAGGAAGGTGCTCCAGTCGGGCTTTTACTGGCCCACGCTCTTCAAGGATGCAGACGCCTTCGCACGCAGGTGCGACCGATGCCAGAGGTCAGGTAACATCTCTGCCCGGGATGAGATGCCCCAGAATGTGTTTATAACTTGTGATATTTTTGATGTCTGGGGTATCGACTTCATGGGCCCCTTCCCACCATCTTTTGGTAATACCTATATTCTGGTTGCTGTTGACTACGTCTCTAGGTGGGCTGAGGCGCAAGCTTTGCCCACTAATGATGCTAGACGTGTTTGTGGTTTTCTGAAGCAGCTATTCTCCCGGTTCGGGACACCTAGAGCCATCATAAGCGATCGAGGCACCAATTTCCAGGGCCAATTTGATAAGCTACTATCTCGCTATGGTGTGACTCACAAGGTGTCCGTGGCCTATCATCCTCAGACCAGTGGCCAGGCCGAGCTGACGAACCGGGAGCTCAAGCGGATCCTAGAGAAAACGGTGGATCAGTCCCGCAAAGATTGGTCCACCAAGCTCGATGATGCTCTCTGGGCGTATCGCACTGCCTACAAGACACCCATTGGTACTTCACCGTACCGGCTTGTCTATGGAAAGGCATGCCATTTGCCCGTGGAGCTAGAGCACAAGGCCTTCTGGGCCCTTAAGCTGCTCAACTTGGATGTTCGTGTTGCAGGTATTGAGCGAAAAATGCAGATGTTGGAGCTAGAAGAGTGGCGTTACCACGCCTATGAGTACACCAAGATGTACAAGGAGCGCACTACCGCCTACACGATGCACGGTTGTGGGGTCCGAAAGAGTTCCAGGTTGGTGATCGAGTTCTCCTTTATAACTCTCGCCTGAAGCTCTTTCCCGGAAAACTCCGCTCCCGGTGGTCTGGACCGTTCACGGTCACACAGGTGTTCCCGTATGGCACAATCGAAATTGCCAACCCGCAAACTGAGCCGTTTAAAGTGAATGGCCATCGTCTCAAGCTCTACCTGGGAGACAAGGTCGAATGTGCGGAGTTGGTAGTGGAACTCGCGGACCCTTAGTTCCGCCATGGGCGTCCAGCTAAAACACGGTAAAGAAGCGCTTGTGGGGAGGCAACCCCACCACGGTTTGCATTTCTATCCTTTGTTTTTTTTTATTTGTTTCATTTTTTTCGGTTGTTGAGTCTTTGAGTCTTTCTGGAATGTATTTCGTGCCTCTGGCGATGCTTTTTAATGTGTGATTGAGTAAATTTTAGAGCCGGGGCATGAATGAGTCTTGGTGGTTTGAAATTGGAACTTGGAAAATAAGGCAAAATAGGCTCGGCAGTGAAAACACGGGCAGCAGAGGTCCAAAACACGGCCGTGTTTTGCCCTCTGCCCGCCCGTGTTTTATTCATGGCTTGGACCCCGCTAAACTGCCATCGGCAGTAAAAGCACGGGCAGCCTGGGGGTCAAAACACGACCGTGTTTTGCCCCCAGCCCGCCCGTGTTTTAAAGTGGGGGAAGCATGGTCTCGGCCTTTAAAACACGGGCGGGACACGGCCGTGTTCTGGCCCGCCCGTGTTTTAACCCCCCCTATAAAATCAAATTTTTCAGACCCTCCCCTCATTTCCCCCATTTCTCCCAAACCCTAGCCGCCCCCCCCCCCCTCGCTGGAAAGTCGCCATTTTCACCTTCTCCCTCGATTTTCCGGCCATAAATCACTCCCCCGACCTCCAAATCACAAACCGCGACCACCCCCATGCTCCTGGTGTCGAGGAGCACATTCCCCAAAGGTTTGGGCGAGTTTGGCCGAGGTTGGGTCGCCGGCGGTGAGTTCTCCGGCGACTTTGGGTGTTTTTTGCCACTTTCTTCACCTCTCTCCGGGTATCTACTTGCGTCTCCAGGTGTGTTCCCCTTGCCTTTTCTTGAATTTTTGGAGAATCGATACCTACCAGGAGCTCGTCTGGGAGTTCTATGCCTCCTTCCGCCACAACCAGAGGGGGAATGCCGACCATAGTAACGCAGTTCAGTTCACACTTGGCGGGGTGGAGCACTCCATCAGTTACTGGGAGTTCGCCAATGCGCTTGGTGTCAACTCCCCGCATTCCAGCAGCGGGGTCCTGCGCTTGGACCTCACTGATCCCACAGACTTTCCATGCCAGGCGTACTTCCAGCGGATCTGCCTGCCCGACAATGTGGATGAGGAATACATCGCCAGCCAGACGCGGGCCTCTCTCCTCCGGCCTGAGTGGCGCATCCTCAACCACTTGCTCACCAGTTCCTACACCCCCAGCCGGGGATCGGCCAACCGGGTCACCCTCCGGACCCTGTTCTTCATGGAGGCGATGGGTCGCATGGAGGACACCATCCAGCTCGGCTCGGTGGTCGCCCGGATATTCGGGAAGGCCGCCTCTCACCAGGATCGCCACCTTGTCTGTGGCCCGGTCATCACGGCCCTGGCCCGCTACTACGAGGTCGACATCACTGGGATGACCCAGGTCCACGGGCCCACTCCACTCAGCGAGGCCAACCTCCGCGCTCAGCACCTGGTGGCTCGCCAAGGGCGTCTGCGATGGATTGCGGGTCTTCCCCAGCCACCTGCACCCGCAGAGGGAGACCAGCCGGAGTCCAGCGCCGCTGGATCTCGCCGGGTTCCTCGCCGTGCTACTCCTCGTGCCCAGGCTCCCACGAGCCCCTCTCCTGCTCCCAGGTCTCCTGCTCCCAGGTCCCCTCCCCCCGTGGTGGTGCCCATCACTGATCAGTTGGTGGCCATCGCTCAGCAAAACGAGCGCATTCTGGCCGGCCAGGAGCGCATTCACACCCGCCTCGATCGTGAGAGGGACCGCGGCCGTCGTCTGATGTCCGGCCAGCACTACATCATGTCATTCCTGGGCATGGACCCGAACGCAGTTCACTACCACTTCATCCAGTCCCTGGGGTATGAGGACCAGTACCCACCACCTGCCGGCGATGGTGGCGATGACTTCTAGTGGAGAGAGTACCTGGTTATGACCGTGATTCCTGTTCCAGACTAAGACTCCATGTTTTGTTGTTTCATTTGGATTTGTTTTCTTTTATTTTGGATTGTAGACTTGGGACTCCGGTTCTATCACCCAGTGTGTGTCTTTTGTTGACTTTAGCTCTGTGCCTCGGACTGGGTCCCCTTCCAGTCCTCTGCTATTGTCTGATCTGCCTCTCCATCTCCGTTCCTGATCTCATTTCACGGTAACATCGTTCCCCTTCCCTCTGCTCCATTGAGGACATTGTCGCATTTAAGTGTGTGTGTGTGGGGGGGGGGGTTCTTTGTATTAATTGGAACGTGTGTATGGGTGCTTGGAGCCTAGTCCACTGTCCAAATCTCGAGATTTGAGGGCTCCAAGCACTGCTGTTGCTTGATAATTGATCGTATTGCCATTGTGGATGTGATTAGAGAATTGAATGGCTTTTGACTCGATGCATGATAACTTGAGTGTGACTAAGACAGCCTATTACGATGACTGAGATGTGTAGTAGAGTTGTGTAGGGGTTCAGTTTTCAACTGTTTGCTTACCAACTGCGACTTGCATTTGATCACTTGCTTTTGACAGTCATTTATGCATCTAGTTCAGGGAATCAGAATGTGAGATAGAGCATATAGGTAGCCATGTGAGATTTGAGCCTGCTCGTTTCTTTCTTGTGCGATAGATCCCTCTTCCATGAAATGTAGCATTCACGTTGTCACTAGCTAAGATGATGGAGGCATAGGATTAGCCCACTACCAAACTGACTGTCCTGATGTGTCATATCCCCTAGTCAGCCCCTTTGAGCCGTGTGTTATCCTTTCTTTCGGTCTAAAATGAAAAATCACCCTTTGCATCTTTTAGAAGGTTCCACAGAGTGGTTTTTGCATGTTTTCTGCTGTTTCTGCTAAATGTAATGTGAGGGCTGGAGGTAGTACTTAAAAGTTGGGCGTGTGTTTGAAAAATGTGCAGAGGTGGTGGTTCTCTTAAGGAATGAATAAAGAAAAAAAATAAAGAAAAACAAAGAAAAAATTGAAAGCAAAAGAGAGCCACCACCAAAATTCTGAATAGTGCCTATTAAGTAGTGTTTCTTAGCAGTTTGGCTTGGAAATGCTAGCATTTATATAACCTCCTTCGCTCGTGTGCCCTAAAGAAGTGAGTAATGCAGAATAGCAGAAAGGAAGTTACTAGTTTGCTTGACTGTGATTTTTGTTGGGTTTGGTAATGTGGAACCTTGTGCTATAACTGCCACCACCTAAAAGGCATTTTCCCCATGTCCAAGACCCTAGCCAGTCATTTGAACCTGTGTCTAAGACCTACGGATTAGTTAGTGGTGACACCCCCTTTGTGAACTCTAGCATTTAGAGGCTGCATTCATGGTGAAGAGACGTTAGGGATTGAGAGAATAAGCATGCGCATTTTTCACATCAATTTGTCCTGACCCCACTGGTCGAGAGTGAACGATTCATTTTCTCATTTTCTCTATACTCTTTACCCCGGTGAGGACCTAGATTGCTCGGTCTTAATTCTGATATCTTGAGATTTGTGCATGAAGTGACTGTTTTGAACAAGTGATTGAGTCAATGTCTATGTTGGTTGGTGAACAGGAAAGAACTCTCCCTTTACTCGACTTTATTGCATTCGAATGTCATCTGTGGTGGTTGTCTAGGTTGTCGTTCGAGTTGCCATGTGTTGATGATCGAAAGCCAGTATGATCCACGTGTTTTGTGCCGATATGATTTGCCCTAAAGCCTGCTTGATTGAAATGTCTTGAGCTTACCTGGTGTCTGACTTGGTTTGCTTAGGGACAAGCAAACGATTAAGTGTGGGGGAGTTTGATAACGATGTAATTACATGATTTTATACCCCTATTTCTTATCCATTTGCGGAGCATAGTTGTGTGTTTTGGCCTATTTTACGCCGGTTTGTGCTATTTTGTCCTATTTTAGGTCTCAGGCGTCGAAGGGAAGGCCAAGCGCGAGTTTCGGATCGTTTGGAAGTCGTTTGGTCGAGCCAGGGCCAAAACACGGGCAGGAGGCCTTCAGAACACGGCCGTGTTCCTGGCCGTGCTTTTACTGCCGAGGCTCTCCATGTGTGGCTTGAACCAGCTAAAAAACACGGGCGGGGTCAACCAGAACACGGCCGTGTCTCACCCAGAACACGCCCGTGTTTTCCCCAGCCCGTGCCCGTGTAATTACCACGTGGCAGAGGGCACGGGCGGGCTGGACCAGAACACGGCCGTGCCCTTGACCGTGTTCTGGCCAGTGATGCCCTATTAGGCAGATTTCAGTCCAAAAGAAGGGGGATTCGAGTTTTAGAGAGACAGAGCGATTCCTAGAGAGAGAAAGCGACGAACAAGAGTCTCCAAGTGCCCTAGCTTGATCTTCATCACCATTGGAGCTTGGCTTGAGCTTGGAGAAGTGCCGATCAACGTCCAGGAGCTGAAATCCATCCTTCACAGTATGGTTTCCGCATCTGATTCTGCTTTTGCTTCTTTCTCCATGGAGTAGTTCTCCCATTCATCTGGGTGTGGGAAACCCTAGATCTGTATGTTAGGATTGATTGTATGAACCCAAGTACTGTTTCTATGATTTGATTATATTCGATTGAGGTTTGAATGATTGAATGGCATGAATCTTGATCAAATTCCTGTTGTTTCTGCTTTAACCTAGAATGAGAATATCTGCCTAGGTTGATAGAGCATCCTTAATTGAAGGTAGCGAATTGGTGACTTTAGTCGAGGAGCCAATTCGCTATTCTGTACCGAAGTCAATTCGGTAGTGGAGGTTTGGTTCGTTAGGGCCTCAATCTGTTTACTCCGGTGGAGGTTAGTCGCCCGCTAGAGACTCAGATTGAGAGGGTCTGAAGACCTTTAGTCGAGACTTCAAACTGTTTAAGAACCTTCCGCAGTATAACTATCATAGAAATTGAACTTGGTAATTACAATCCGGCTTAACTGCAGTCTAGGGGGAACCATATCCGGGTGACCTCTCTTAACCTGAAAACAACCATTTAGTTGCTTTGCTTGCTTGTTAGTTTAGACTTTCACTAAAGTTTCATTGCTAGATAATACGAATTCACTGAGTAGTCATCACATCTAGGACCCGGGTTGACATTGAAACCTAAACCCGCTATACTACGCTTTAGGAAGTGGTTTCACTTGGCCATTTTCTAGAGTGACAGTAGGAGTGAGTCAAGTCCCCACTCCCACGTGTTGCAAGGTACTGTAGCATGTTGAATTGACTTGTCCAAGGGAAAAAGTGTCACCGCCCGGAATGGTAGTGGTTCTTGGTATCGAAGGCTTCTGCATGCGCAATTTGTCTCGTGTCAGTGTCTGCGCTTTTGGACCTGGTTGGCCACCATCCGTCACCGAGGCTTGATGGACATATTTGGAGGTTGTGGGCGACCTAGCAGTTCCAGTGGAGTTCATAATTGGAGCCATAGCCTCTTTTCTTACTCTCTCCCGTTTATCTTCCGCATGGTTGCTTTGGGAGCTTATACCAGGGTGATCAGCCTCTTTCGAGTCGTTTTCAGAGCTTTCCTCGACAATAGTAATGGGGCTCTCCTCGGCTAGAGCTTGAAACCTAGAGCCTGATTGCCTTTCTTTATCACCAGTTGGTTTCCATTGTCCATCCGGTCCCGATATTTCCCGAAAGGCATTACGTGGTCGGCATTTTGCAATCATCCACTCACCATAAAATACGTTCTGACTCCCCCGTGGTCGGCTCCTTGTCCTTAGCAATGTTCTCCATCTCCATAGGTTCCACTGGTTTGGCACATTGGCAGTGATCATACGCTACATATGTCCCACATTGGAGACAAATTTTTTCAAGTCCTTCATATTGAACGAAGTATTTAATTCCATCAATGCGGAACTGAGAAAGAAGCGGCTTTGTGAGGTCCACTTGAACGCAAACCCGAGTGTAATCACTATAGGCTCCCGTCCTAGTAGCTTCATCTACCCGCAGGGGTTTCCCAATCCGCTTCCCAATCTTCATAACTGCGTCCGGGTGGAAGAAATGTATCAGGATATCCAGCAAACGTGCCCAAACCAAGGTGGAGGCGATCTGGTGTTGATAGGGGTTAAAGTGCTTATCCCAAGTATGCACTGTGAGGTAGTTCTCCCCCATCATCCACGGACCCCCCTGTAAAAGCCCGTTCGTAATCTATTCCACTTGTAAAGCGCACCAAGTAGTACCCGTTCTTCGCTGAAGTGACTTGAATACCTCCCACTTTTGCCCAAATAATATTCAGTCGACGCGAAATCGCGGTGTAAGATGTAGAGCGCCCCACAACTTTTACAATGAGCGCTGAGCCCAATTCACGACAAAACTTCCTCTTTTCAGCCGCCGTGAAACAAATGTGTGGGCAATTGGGATCCTCTTCATCCTGGAAATCAGCTTCACGACCATCTTCCCGAATGGCCTCCGCAACTACCTCAGAGTCTGAATCTGCAATGTACCAGTGCTCTGAACGAACCGCATCGCTAAAAAGTCTCCTTGTTGTGCTATTTCCCTGCGTCCATGCCAGCGAGGAAGGCTTGAAAGTGGGGCTTGCTCCCTCCTGGCTATTGATCGCATCCATCAGGTCTTCATCCCTAACCTCCCCGACGTTAGGATTAGTCACTGTGGGTTTAGCCCGCTTCTTAAACTGTTGCGCTTCCCTATCCGCCATGGGATTCGGGGAGGACGATTCTGTCGGAGGGCGGCATTGCCCTGGAATCGGATCAGAGAGAGACGGGAAGCCAGAGCTTCCGTCGGCAAGCGGCTGTGCCGCCGCCGTCATTGGATGGAAGCAACCCTAGAAAGAGAAGAGCGCTGAAAATCGCCACTCCGAAAAGCTCGTAACCAATCGTCGTTCATAGTCAATACAATATCTAAATCCCAGCTCGTAATTTTTTTTATTTTTTTTGGCTATAATGATGTCAGAATTAACCTACAAAATTCCTAGTCCATACTGTTAATATTGATGATGTAGTGGGTAATATGAATGAAAACATTCTTTAGTATTCAGTTTCAAACCTTGGACCAACAATAAAAAAGCATTTGGAACCACATAGATTATGGGTTTATTTCATCATATTTAGCAAAACTAATGCGCCAACTACTAAGCCAAAGGTAACATAGCCTAGTGGTGAAACCATTGGACCAATTGAGCTCTGGATGTGGGAGGTCCTGAGTTCGATTCCCAGTGGCGCCATTTGAGCGTTCCTGGCGGCACCCTTGGTATCGGAGGCGAAGCCTCCCCGATGTTGGTAGCAGAAAGCCCCGATTAGTATGCAGGTACCCCTAGTGGTTTAGTAGGCCCCGCTGTCGCTCAAGCGTGGGCTGAGGTTCCCGGGGTTATCAAATAAAAAAAGGCGGCAACTACTAAAATTACTACAATAAAATCATTCAAAACTATATTAATTTATCTCACATAAGTCATAACAATCAATTATCATATTTAGCATTTACTCAATGGCATACAATTGACATTATCTAAAATGAATTTTCACATTTTCAAGTCCTTTACTTTTTTATAATTTGACTCTTTCACAATAAATAAATTAATACCCTAGTTTGGCCCTTTTTTTAGCGTTAGTTACAGTTCTGGCCCCATTTTTCAAATAAGACATTTATTGCCTACTTTTGAAATTATTGGACAAATTTGGCCCCGCGTTTGAATTGACCGTCAATTTTGACGGTCAACTACTTTCTCCGTCAGTGACTCAACATTTAACACTGATGTGGCTATGACGTGGCTTTTCATGTCATTTATATAAAATATGAATATTTTGAAATAAAAATTTGGAAACATAAAGTGATGATGAAGTCGCCTATCATCAAGCATGAAGTTTATCAACAACAGAAATCAAAACCATAGTATCTGATTTTGCCAAGAAACATCAACATCAAAAACTCCTCTGAGAAGCTCGGAATAAGGATTAGTGCGTTGTGAATCTAAATCTAACCTTGATACTCGACGACGACATAGTTTCAGATCTCACGGCGGCTCGCCTATTAGGAGAGAGGATCGTATTCTTATACACATATCATAAGAGTAAAACTACCAATGTGGTAGTTTTTCCTTTGAGACTTATAGCTTTCAAAGCTATTCATTTTTCATTCATTTCCAACAATCCCCCACTTGAATAGCTTTGAAACTATCTCTGAGCATAAACAGTTCTATAAGATCGGGCATAAGCTAAGGTATCGCGAAGATTGAACCTTAGCGTAGTGGTTACACTTCCGATTTCATAAGGTCGACTCGTAGTCTTGAACCCTATCTCAGAAAGTGTAGCACACCGGATCTTTTCATTGAGTTGTGTTCTCTTCTTAGCCCATGCGTTTATGGCCATGCACGTTATCCTGGTTTAGTGAACGCTCTAGCAACTTTGTGCCTCCAAAATTGCATAGGGAGCGGCCCCACTCCCGCATTCACATAGGCGAGTCTATCAGGAGCACCCCCCAAAGTAAAGTACTCTACCCCACATAGGGTATAGATCCTATTAAGAGTTGTTAACTCAACCTCCATTGCTTTGGGATTCATGCTTCACTATGCATGAACTTTTTGCATACTACTCATGACTTGTTATTACTCATTGAACCCATTTCTTTGGATCTCCAGTCTATTGGGTCGGGTTACCATCACTTGCAGTTCGTGGTTCGGTAGGCATAAGTCTCATACCCTTGGCAGTATTATGGACTTTCTCTCTAGGTAATCCTTTCGTCAAAGGATTAGCTAGTATCTATCCGGATCTTATATGATCCACCCTCATTGCTCCTATCATTAGGAGTTCTCTTACAGTACTGTGCTTATGACGAATCTGTCTTTTCTTTCCGTTATAGAACCGGTTCTCAACTTTAGCGATAACTGCGGTACTATCACAATGGATCAATACCGGAGGGACCAGCCTTTCCCATAGGGGAATCTCTGACAACAATCCTCTCAGCCAACTCGCTTCTTCACTAGCCGTTGCTAGTGCTATCATCTCTGATTCCATAGTTGATTGAGCTATGATTGTTTGTTTCTTAGTACAGCAGGGAACCTTTGATAGTGGACACCAAGGTTTGATGTTCTCTTGAGGTATCTCATGACCCTCTCTATAGCATTCCAATGCTCTCTACTAGGACAACTATTAAACCTGCCAAGCAATCCCACGACATATGCAATGTCTGGTCGAGTGTAATCCGCAACATAACGAGGACTGCCAATGATGCTAGCATACTCAGTTTGTCTTGCACTGTCTCTAGTGTTCTTGAATAGCTTTATGCTAGCATCATACGGAGTACACGTAGGTTTACAGTCGAAATAGTTATATTTCTTCAAGATCTTCTCTATGTAGCTAGATTGATCTAGAGAATAACCATTTGTTGTTCTAGTTATCTGGATTCCAAGCATAAACTGTGCTTCTCCCAGATCTTTCACCTCAAAGCTCTCTTTCAACATGGCTTTTGCTTCATTGACCACGTGAATATTTGTACCAAATATCAACATGTCATCTACATACAAACATATGATAGTGCAAGTGTTATTATCTGACTTGCAGTAAATACACTTGTCACTTTCATTCACCTTAAAGCCATGTGAGAGAACGAGAGTGTCAAACTTCTCATGCCACTGTTTTGGAGTCTGTTTCAAACCATATAATGATTTGTGTAATTTATAGACTTTCGAGGCATGTTCGGGGATAACAAACCCTTCTGGTTGTTCCATATTGATTTCTTCATCCAGATCACAATTCTAAAAAGCTGTTTTAACGTCCATTTGGTGTACCACCATATTGTTCAAGGCAACAAGAGCAATCATGACACGAATGGATGTTATTCTAGATACTGGTGAATAGGTATTGAAGAAACCTATATTCTCTCTCTACCTGTAGCCCTTAACTACTAGGCGAGCTTGAAACCTTTCAATTGCACCATCAGGTTTTCGTTTCGTTTTTAGAACCCATTTATTACCTAGGACTTTGCAGCCAGGAGGTAAGTCTGTTAGATGCCAAGTCTTATTAGTTTCCAACGATTCCATTTCATCTATAACGACCTCATTCCAAAAAACTGCATCTATGGAAGTTAAAGCTTCCTGCAAACTTTTGGGATCTTCGAGGGTGTATACTATAGTAAAGTCATCACCAAAATCTTTGGAGATTCTAGCTCTTTTACTTTTTCTGAGTTCATCCTCAGATCCAACACCCCCACTAGTTTCGTTATCTCTAATCGCGGGTAGTACGTTACCCACACTATTTCTCGTTTTAAATGGAAATCGTGTCTCGAAGAAATCAACATCAATGAATTCTATTGTAGTACGAGCTTTCAAATCATAGAATCTATATATCTTACTATTGGCCGCATAGCCAACGAAGACACATTCATATGCTCGACTAGCCAACTTAATCCCCACCAGGGTGATTCTTTTCTATTGGTTTTTGCAAGACGATTTAGCACATATCAAACTGTCAATAAAATATCACCCCACCAAGAAGAAGCAGCTCCAGAATTGAACATAATAGCCACAACTAATTCTGTAAACGTCCTATAATAGCCACTACTAATTTCTGGTGAATATGGTGCCGTGGTTTCATGAATGATACCATGTGAGCTATAGAATTCCTTGAAGAGATTAGAGCCATACTCTGGTCCTCTATCACTCCTAAGTCTTTTTATCTTTCGATTGCACTCATTTTCAAATTCAACCACAAATACCTTGAACTAGGGGTGGGCAACGGGACGGGACGGGATACCCGTCCCATTTGAAACGGGTACCCAGTCCCATTTGGAGACCAAAGTCCTTCCCATATGGGAAACGGGTACCTATAACCCGTATGGGACGGATAATGGGTACCCATACTACCCATAAATACCCAAAGTTTAAACCACTAAAATTTTAACAAAAGTTTAAACTTAACTTGTACTTGCTTAACAATCACAAGACACAAAATCCATCTCAATCACAAATACTTGGTTTGCAAATTTTTACACATTCAATTATGAAGAACCCTGCCAACCTCGCGAAGCACCAATCAAACCTAAAGGTGGCTCCCGTAATCGCGAAAATGATGAGCAAATTTGCCGGACCGAAGTGAAGAGTTGTATTGAATGGGTATAACGGGTACCCATATTACCCAAACGGGTATTTGCGGGTAACCCGCGGGTACCCATATTAAGAATGTACAATCCCAAGTCCCATCCGTTTATAATATTACGGGTAATATGTGTACCCGTAACCCTTAAAAAACGGGACAGGTACGGGTATACCCAAATACCCATTTCCTGTTGCCCACCCCTACCTTGAACATATCAAGGGCTTCACTTTTGTTTTTCATCAAATAAACAAAGCAATAATCAGAGTGATCATCTATGAAAGTGATAAAGTATCTCTTGCCAGACCTAGTTAACGTCCCATATAGTTCACAAATATCGGAATGAATCAGATCTAAGGGTTCTGATTCTCTACTCACAGATTTACAGGGCATTTTCATTATCATAACTTGGCTATAGAAATCACATTTATCAAATTCATTCATTGAGAGTTTAGGGATATGTCCTAGCTTGCTTAAATTCTTCACAATTCATGTGTTCACATGACAAAGACGAGCATGCCAAACATTCAAATCAAACATCATGTAAACTGAAGAATTCATCTTATTAATTTCGACATTCAACTTGAACATCCCATTACATGCATATCCCTTTCCCACAAAACTCCCATTCTTAGTAAGGGTATACAAGTCTGCCCTAATAGATTGATTAAACCCAGCCTTATCAAGAAGATATCCCGAAACAAGATTCTTTCTTATCTCTAGAGTGTGCAACACATCCTTGAGCACCATCTTCTTCCCAGAGGTGAAGTTCAGCTCCACTTCATTAGAACCAACCACCATAGTGGTGTGGGCAGTCCCCAACAACACTTTCTTGTCAGCAGGTGCTTCTGTGTATGTTTTAAACATAGCACGATTGTTACATACATGCTTCGATGCACCTGTATCCTGCCACCATCCTTCTGAGTCACCGGTGAGGTTGACTTCAACGATCATATCCGTGATCATGGCTATCAAGTCCTCTTCTGTCAAGTTAACCCTAGCAGCAGCAATATGGTTAGGCTTGTTCTGGCATATTTTTTTGCCATATGACCTGGTTTACCGCAGTTATAGTAGATAAACGGTGGGTCATTCTTAGAGGTTTGGGCCATGACCCTTTGGTTACCTCGAGAGGCACCATTCTGGTAAGGGCGGACATGCTGGTTCTTACTCTTGAAACCTTTCTGGTTAGGTTTAAGAGCTCTAGGGGTGGGTCGTTTAGCAGTGATGACCATCACCTCTTCTTTCATATCCTCCTTGCGGGACTCTTCCTCAATCCTTAGGCGAGTAATCAAGCTTTCCAGTGAAAATTCTTTAGTTTTATGTCTAAGCATATTCTTAAAATCTTTCCACGAAAGGGGCAACTTATCAACAACGCAAGCAACTTGAAACTGATCGTTCAGAGACATAACTTTAGAAACGATCTCATGAGCTATTTTCTGAAGTTCGTGGGATTGAACTTCGACGGACTTGTCATCCACCATATGGTAGCGTAGGTAGCGGCTGACAGCATACTTCTTAGCTCTAGCCTCCTCTGTGTCGTACTTCTTTGGAGTGCATCCCAGACCATCATCGCGGTGTTCTTGTTGTCCGCATAGTAGTCGTAGAGATCGTCTGCCAAACCATTGAGGATGTAGTTCTTGCACAGGAAGTCATGCTCCCTTTCCTTAGCAGAAGCAACCCTCTCCTCATGGGTCGCTTCTTTCGCCAGCTTAACGGGCATGCTGGTGAGACACTATGCCAACTTCTTAGTCATCAAGTAGAACTCCATCTTTTGTCTCCAGCGACGGAAGTTGACTCCCACGAAGCGGAAGGGTCAATTGATATCGACAGCACCAGATCCGACCATGTTGTTCTGTTTAGTCGACATAGCAGAAGCCGAACGTTTTAAAATTGTTAGGAACGAAACAACAAGAACGAGGTTACCGAATCTGGAGCTGAGTCGCGAACTAGGTCGCTTTCTATATGATGTTCATGGCACTGCCCTCGATGCGCATGATAGACTATCAACTGGTCGTCTCTAGGATAAAACAGCTCCTCGAATGCTCGGCGGTTTTGTGCGAAAACCAGAGCTATCTGAACACTCTCTTTATTGTGTTTCTGCTCGTTGTGGTGTGTTTAGAGGGGTTGGGGAGGATGCTATTTATAGGAGCCGAACCCCTAGAAATATACCCTCTAACTTGGGGAATAAGCGGATTAATTAAGGAAGATAATTACTTCCTTAATTAAAATGCGTTTATAAGATAATTCCTGACAGAATTATCCTTCGAATATTTTCTATTAGTCTCAGTCAAGACCCACCCACCGACCGACCAAACGACACGCGTGTGTGTGGTGGTCTGTTAGGTCCTCCCTCTCCCACAAAAGTGGGTCACCCCTAGGGGTGGTAATCGGTCGGTTACCGGTTAACCGGTAACCGATTAACCGATTATCGGTATACCGTTTAGTTCCACACGGCTGCCAATTACCGTTATCAGGAGGTAACGGTTAACCGGCTAATCGGTTACCCGGTTAACGGTTAACAACCGGTTAACCGCCCTCGTATATGTCTGCGGTGCTGCTCAACTTTTTCATTTTTTTTTACAAATCTGCCCACCTCTCTCTCGTCCCTACCATCCCCTCATCTCCTTCCTCGTTCAATCCGCTTCCATCGAGCCCATTGTTTGTTTCTCAATCTCATCTCCCTCTTCCTGTCGCGAATCTCCGCCCTCACCTCGTCCATCTGCAGTGGCAGCATCAGTGGAAGCGGGAAACCCTATTCTCTCCGCATCCATTCCGATCAAATCCAGCGAAACAAAAAAATAATCTATCCGGGGTCCAGGCTGGCGGTGGGTTGCGGGAGGTTATTGAGGTTGGCCTGGGTATGGTGCATGTCGCCCAACGAGCTGCGGCGGTTCGATGGCGGGGGGTGAGGAGCTTCTTGATTCTGATTTGGAGCGAGGTCGTGACTCCCGAGGCGGCGGAGGAGACTTGGCCGGGTCCGTCATGAGTGAGACTCTGCCTGGTTTCTGGGGCGTAGGTGAGATCCTGGAAATCGTCACCGACTTCCGTCACGGCGTCTCCTTCGCCTTTCTCCAATCGTCACCGACTTTCGCCCGGAGAAGAAGCCTCAAGCGCTGAATCTTCAATCCGATAGATTCTCATTCAATTTGGGGTTTTCAGTTTTGGTTTGCTTGTACCTCCGATTATGAGAAGGGACGGCGACGATGAATTATGATGCAGGGGAAGGGACGACGACGGCGACAAAATCCTCCGGCGATTGTCTCTCTTGTCGTCGCTTGCAAGTTGGGATTTGGGTTGGGACCAAAGGTGGGGATTCAGCAGCTGGGGATTTGGGTTGGAACTGGTGGGGATTGGGGTTGGGATTGTTGCGTTGTTCCTCTGTTCTGGGTGTTTGCCGGCTATCCGGTTATCCGACTAACCGTCGGTGATTTACCGGGAAGAACCCGGTACACCGTTTGGGGTTTGTTGGCTACCGCCAACCGATACCGCTGGTTAACGGTATAACCAGTAACCGCTGGTTATCGGTACGGTTTCCGGTTATACCGTTAACTGGGAAACCGTTTACCACCCCTAGTCACCCCAAGGGCATGCCTTTAGGAGAGAGGATCCTATTCTTATACACATATCATAAGAGTAAAACTACCAATGTGGTAGTTTTTCCTTTGAGACTTATAGTTTTCAAAGCTATTCATTTTTCATTCATTTCCAACTGTTTCAGAGAAGGATCCATTCTCACGGTTAGATTCAATTTGTTCTCTAGGTTTGGGGTTGCATAAATAGATTTACAATTTGTGCTAGTGGCACGTGGTCGGGGACTTGCTGCAGAGAATGGCGGGGGTGGTTGGGGAGGAGGGATGGTGGCGACGGGGGATGAACAACCATCTACTGTCGCTGAAAAGGCACGTCATAGCCACATCAGCGTTAAATGCTATGTCACTAACTGAAAAAATCATCGACAGTAAGTTTTAATGGTCAACTCAAATGTCGGGCCAAATTTATCCAATAATTTCAAAAACATTATTCTTAAAACTTAATTATTGGTTGAGAATAATCATTCTTAAAACTTAATTATTGGCTTCCAGATTTTAGGGAACAAAAAAGTGTTCACTTCATTAATTCCTCCCATCAAAGTATAGAGATGGTGGCACAAATTCATCAAACAAGGGAATGAGACAAGTTAACCTAAAATTACAATGATAAAACATATGCCCAATATTGTATCATGGTATTCATATACAAATATGGTGCCCCGTCTCACGCTATCATTTTCCCTTCACGTCTCGTTAATGAATAGTGATGACAATTTGAACCTGTCCCGCAGTATTACTCAACCAGCTGATTCGCGATGGGGCGGGTATTACCCGACTCGAATTAGCGTGAGACGGGGCATGAGTATCTACTTCTGACTCGCCACATTCTAGGTCCATTTTATCTAAATTTCTTACGGTATCTATACATATTTCTCCTATTTTTACTTTTCTTCAACTAGTTAGAGTCAATTTTTCAACTTGTTAGACTCAATTACCCATTCTATTTTTATTATTTTTCATTCATAAAGTGTTATTCACTTCGTTTTATTGCAAAAAGTAAATTTGAGTGTATTTTTTTCAAATAACATGTAAGAGTGGGTCGACCCACCCCACCCCATACCCGTGCGGGTTTTACCCATCCCGACTAACAGTAGCATGGGACGGGGCATAGTCCTCGACACAAAAAATGTAGCAGAGTAATTACTATAGCGACTAAGGAAAAATGAGCAACAACACTAGAAATCGCTGCCAAATGTGGCGACAGATTATTCGAGCCGCCGCAGCCTATCCCTTCATCCTCCACCCCGCTGACGACAACTCCACCAACATCCACAACTACGTCACTTTTTCCCAAAACATGAAGCCCCCCGACAACAACGTTGGTGTCAGGCCAGCAACTAGTATTCATCGTTCATCATCAGCACAACTTCCTATTCCTCAACGCTGCCATGCTCTCCGCCACAACCGTTCTGTCCATCGCCTTGTTAATTGATGACTTGGACTTATCTAGGTACCTATTTGTAATAATATAATATTACAGGAGTTACCTTGATAGATGGGTTAGGGCTGCAATATAACCTAACTATAACATATACATATTGTACCTCTGTTGTACAGAAAAACGAAGCTGAATAAGATTCTCAGGGAAATCACGTAAAATCGGGTGTTCTTGTCTCTTTAATTTCAAGTTCTTATCATGGTATCAGATCGCCGGCTGCTCTCTCATTGTTGGTTTTTGGATGCTCCTGTTAGTGTCTTCGGCTGCATCATTATTGGGGTTTTCTTGGGATTCTTGGGATCTTCTTGGCTGCCTCTCTTATTTCTGCACTTGGACTTTCTCTCGGCTGTCCGCTTTCGAGCTTCTCTCCGGCTGCTTCTGTTGTTGTTCTCGACGGTATCTCTTTGTGCGCCGCCTGGCCTCTTTGTGTGGTAATTCACTCTTGGCTCTTTATTATGATTGGTACTCTCGGCAGCTACTTGTCTTTTGCTATTCTTGACTCTTTTATTGTGGGTGGAATTTTCCTCTTGTTACTCTTGGATCTTTCATTGTGGTTGGCACTATCAGCGGATTAGTTGTTTATTCTATTCGGCTGCTCCTTGTTGATTGTCTGCTGCCCGATTGAGTCTGCGAAGCCCGACTTTGTCTCCATCCTCTTCGGCGGGAAGAACTTCCCACTATGGGAATTTCAATTTCGCACGTTTGTTCAAGGTAAATGTCTGTTTCCTATCTTACTTGGAACTCGGACTCAACCTGCTGCCACTGATGAGGAGGCTTCTGCTGATTGGGAGGCCGATAATGCTCATGTCATTACATGGCTCATTGCTTCTGTCGATGTTCCCACCGGTCTGAGCTTGTGTCGTTTTACTACTGCTAGTGCCATGTGGAAGCACTTAGTTTTGACGAACTCCCAGGCTAGTGCGTCTCGTCAGTTTGGGATCGAGATTGCTCTTGCTGGTCTGTCTCAGGGCAATATGGACATCATGTCTTATTATCAAGCTGCGATGCATCTCTGGAGTGAGAGTGATCTCCTGTCTGCGTCCCTCTCGGATACTCTAGCTTCAGCCCCCACCATAGTTGAACGTACTCGCTCTAGGATTATGCATTTCTTGATGAAGCTCTGTCGCGAGTATGAGCCCATTCGGGCTTTGTTACTTAATCAGAATATGACCGAGTTGGACTTTGTGTTAGCTGAACTTTATCGTGAGGAGCATCGCCTTAAGAGTCAGGCTCAGATTGACTCTGCTTTTGCTCAATCAGTTGATCAAGCCGCTGCCTTTGCTGCCTCCTCGTACAAGCCTCGATTTCATTCCTCTAGTAGTGACCAAGGGGCGCCTACCGCTCGTGTCTGTCATTATTGTCGCGACCTGGGTCATATTCAACCGTTCTGCAAAAAACGCAACTGGTGCAATTATTGTAAGCATGCTGGTCACATTCTTAGCGAATGTTGCTAGCGGGGTCGTCGTCCTCAGTCTCGCTCGTCCGGTCTGCCTCCTACTCTTGATGCCTATGTGGTGATGAGTGCCCCAGCTCCTGCGTTGGCCTCTTCTTCCACAGGTGGAGTCTCCAAGTCTGAGCTGACCCAGCTTATTCATGAAGCCCTCCAGGAAGTTATGAGTTCGCCATTTTTTGGTGACTCCAGTTCAGGTAACCCTCATCGTTGGCTTCTTGATTCTGCTACTTTTCATCATATGACTAACCATGGCAGTGTCTTTAAGTCACTTAAACCGATTAATCAACGGTTACAAGTGGCTAATGGTGTTGTTCTTCCTATCACGGGGGTTGGTGTAAACACCCCGACATTTGGGTTTGAGTTCGACCATAATAAGTGACCGATTAGCTATAGATGGTTACGTACGAATAGTTGCAACTGTGAATTAGGAATAATAATAATAATAATAATAATAATAATAATAATAATAAGGGTAATGTCTATTTTTCATCCAAACTTTTTTTCAAATTCTTTTATATTATCTAAACCTATCGAAATACTAAGAATTAGCCAAATGTTAACTTTCAGTTAGCAATTTTGTTAGTAATATTGACTTGGCAAAATGATACTCACTTGGAAGAGACTGGAGGGCCAGCGTTGGGCCCAAATTCCCTCGACTAATGAAGGTGCGAAAAGCTCACCACACAGGCATGCACGTGCACATCAGCAAACTCTGACATCACGGTCAAATTTGCTGACAAGAACCCTTTCCGTGTCGTCTTCGGTCTGTAGCGTCGCCATCCCCCGCCCCTGAAATTAATTTATTACTCCGTCAAACGCTGCAAACTCCCCCAATTGAAGAACTGCAATTATTAGATATTTTTCTATTAAAACAACATTTGTAAGAATATACATAACCAAGATGGGCCTCTGGCGAATTAAGGCCACTTCAAATTAAGGTCAACTTAACTTCATTCCTTCTCCAGAGGTGATGTATTCAGTTTGACAGCATAACCTTTTCACCCGTATGGAAAACTGGATTGAATTAACAAAGCACCCCCTTACCCCACAAATAATCCCAAGTTAGTAAGTTACAATGGTATTACAAATGAAACCCATCTTCATGCCTGCCACCATTACCCAGTTAATGTTCGACATCAAAATGAATATGCTACCTAACAACAGGGAGCAAGAGGCTGCTTTTGTAGAGAAAAAACATGCTCAATTGACAATCCTGTTACAACACAACCAACAAAACAATATTAGCAACGGACTTAAATCATAATGTTCTAAAATAAACATAATTTAAGGAGCAGGAGACAATTACTTCAATCCACACATACAAGAACCTCTCCCATAAGAACCCTGAGGGTACTAATTATTTTATATTTAGAGATATAATAATGAGATTCAATAAATAGGATCATGGGTTACTACAACAATATAAATACTTTCAAATGACTTTCCATAACCAACATGGACACCCACTGGCCACTATATATGTTAAAATATATTTTCACCACAAGTAATAAGTGCCCTACCTCCCATGATCTCCATGTTTGTCCACAATTTCTGCGATTTTCACATCCAGATCTTATTTTTTTACGAAAACTATATAAGGCCAACTATTAGCAAGTTAAAATGTTTGCTGCCATTCAACAAACTTGCTCTTTTTCATTGTTTGGTATCACTGATGGATCTCCGCAGTCTATCCCAGCTGAACCTACATGATGTTGACCAGGCTGTTCGCATCAGGCTCCTTCGCTTATGGCACACAACGAGGCCATATGGTGTCACACTTGACAAAAATCATTTGTTGTTTCTAGACAACCAGGTATCATTGTTTTCTAATTTTATATTCTTGACTCTTAGATACTTTGGATTGGGCAGTAGACTATAAAATATTGATCTGGTGTTGACTGTTATTTGCAGGGAAAGGAGACGCAAGGATCCGTTGATATCCTTAATGTTCATTTCTTTCATCCAATTCTTCACGAGAGAAGAATTTATGCATTGAGCAACTTCGTCATCCAAGAATATGATGCTCATTATAGGGTTGCACCTGCCACCCTCTGAACCCCTTTCCACAATGACACAGTGGTGGAGGAAGTACAGAATGCACCAGATATTACCAACCCACAGTTTCCAGTTTTTGAAGGCTGAGGAGCTTTCCTTTGCTGTTCACGATCATTTCTATCTGCCTGGTATTTCTCAACCACAATGAAAACTCTATTAGGCTGGCTTGATGTTTATGCAGTCCCTAATCATTTGTATCACTTTAGATTTGATTGGAGTGATTGTAGCTATTGAACCAGAAGATGCCTTATTCGAAGATGCTGCTTTCCTAAGGCGCAAGAGTGTTCATCTTAGACTGCTTGAGTAATTCTGTTTGTTTTTGGTGTCGATTACATTTTATCATGTTCTTATCTTATGTTCACCATTGAATATTCTGATTTTTTTATTTTAGAGGGCATATAGTTGAAATCGTCTTATGGGACGATTTAATTGGCCAATTCCAAGCTGTGATGCCTAATCATCCAAAACCAGGATCTGTAGTTGTATTCACTTCAGTTGTTGACAGACATTTCCAAGCTCTTTTACCTTTTATTGATTCTAAGTTTCCGTGATAAGCTTTTATTTGATGTTAGTACTTATTGAATTTGTTTTCATCTTGGTTCTAGGCGAAGAATATTGTGTGGGATCAAATGAAACAAAAGTCTACTAGAACTTGCACTATCCTCATGTTCACCCCTGCTGAATAAGTATATAGGCTTTAATTACACATGATCAGTGGTATTCGTATTATTTTCCCCATGTCTTGGATTTTTTTTAACAAACAGTATAGAGAATGTCCTTCTAGCCATCGTCTACACTTTTGAGAAAGCTTTGGGGATAAGCACCATATGTTCCATTCCGGAACTTAACCTCTACAAGGTTGACAACAACAACCAAGTGCTTCTTTGTGCACTTTGTGTCAATTTGCCTAGATTATTTTCCTACAAAGTCCTATTTTGATAGCATTCAACAACATAATGCTTGGGTTCGACAGTAGTGATCATTGCACAAAGTCTCTGATGCTTTCTTTCACCAATGAAGAATTAGGTTTCACCTCCATAATGCTAGATTTAAACATTACTTTGGTTCTTATTACAGGACAGGCTGTACATTACGACTACAACAGTGAAGGATGTGACTGTATTTTGGTCAGTTGTGAGTCTCAGATTTGAGGTGCGGGTGACTGCTGCTAATGGACCTAATGAGGCTTCTATCATTTTCACAACTTTCAAATTTTGTTGGATAGCAAGTCGTGTTGGTGCGTCGAGCGCAAGACGTTCTCCCTTTGATTGTGCTTTTCGTACTGTTTCTAGCACCTGCAAAACCTTCTCTTGAAACTTTTACCAAGAACAAATGAAGATTTCAATCTCAAGGAAGTTTGATCCAAAATGAGCAAGGATAACTTCCTTTGATGTGTTTTCAAGTTTCGGCAGAGATGGCACTTTCCGGGCCGAGAATCCAATACTTAAAGCAGGCCCACCTTGTGTCTTCACTTATGCCTGTGAGAATACTTCACCTGGTCCAAAAAAAAAGTTAACTAATATTAACCCAAACCTTACCAAATACTCACCGTTTTATTAACCTGTCACAGACTCTTTCTTCTCTTTGTTTTCGATCAAACAACCCTGTACTTTTAGTTCTTCAAACACAATAGTAATAGCTAACCCAGAACTGAAACAGAGTAAGAACAAAAGTAACAGAGACACAGAACTTTTACGTTGTATCTGGTGTTAGGTGATTAACGAACCCAACACCGACTAATCCACGGTCAGAGTATCTCTCTCTTGCAATATCTGACGATTCACTGGAGATATGTTCTTGAAGCTCTTGCAGAGTACAAATGAAAATCCCCGATTAGCTTCCCAGCCAATTGATCACTCCAATCCCCTTGATCAACTCTCCGTCGATCAAGAAACAGGTATCTCCCCAATACCGTAATCTCGATTAACTCCCCGTCAACCGAAATCCCTTTTCCTATCAAACTACCCACAACAGGTACCCTTTGCTCTCTATCGTAGTATTGATCTCCCGGAAAAGTTGCCTCCTGTAGCTATTGCAAGACTCCTTTTATATTGAAGCTTTTGGCTGTTGCATTTGAATCGACTTGCCTTGTTGGTGTGATCATGAATCTCCTTGGAAATGGTAAGCTCCTTGCTTCTCAATCTTTTCATTTTCCCGTTGGCTTTTCCTTTTGTGAGAGCATCTGATTAATTGTGATTCCACCCAAAAAGGAAGGTTACTTCTTTTGATGGAATGACGCTGTACCGGCTTCTTCCACTTCCAATTAACTTGAGCAGCAAGGTAGTGATAGCCAATTCATTATACCACCAGGAGAAGTGATACCACCATTTAACTTCTTTCTCAGCTTGGTCCTGAGTAGGCAAGTTTCCTTTCCTGCATTCCTCAGTCAAAGCATTAGTTCCAAATTCTTATTACCAATTAAGTTAACCACTCTTATGACCATTTCTATGCTTGAATCGAGATTGGCAAAGAACATGCTGCATCATTCAACCTTGTTCAACAACGCGAGACAATTCCACAGTTTAAGAGTAAATCACTAAACTGAGTTTGCTCGTTTCAAGCTTTACCAAGCCAAACACCAAATCACATAGCTTCACCTAATTCTCAGTAGTTTTGGCTCCTCTTGCACTTGCTAATTCAGCAAACAACATTTCACAGTTTAAGGATAAATCACTAAACTGAAGTGTCATTTCCATGTTTTCTAAGATCGACAACAATCATCTTCTTATGACAGTTTAGTCTAAATGATTTGACTAGTTTGAGAGCTGCAACACACACTAGCTCACACACAGTGAAAACTATATTGCTGATGGGAAGCTTTTCTCCCAACAAGTCGTATAATTCAGGCGACGGACATAGACTGGATGACAAACTTCACGACCCACCTAGCTTTTCTAAGGAGCAATTTATTCAAGCTTATGGTTGAAGTTGGCAATTTCAACGCTTCAACCAATGCGTTTGATTTAGTTTTTTGCAAATTATTCTGGTAGAGGGTGATTTAGGCCGTAAGTCGTGGTTTCTTTTTAAGGACAATTTCTTCATGTTTGTTAAAATTATGGATGTTGAACTCTTTGTGCGTAGAAATTTTTAATTTCCTAAGCCATCCACTGCCTGTAGGTTTGAACTCATCCAAGTCTTCATCATGTTTTCACATTAATTTGAGTTTGAAACTACTGGAAGTTTCTTACTCTGTCCAGGATTCTTTTTGTTACTATTGTTCTGCTACCACATCCTTTTCTTTGTCAACAAAAAACAAATGCATATTGGTGCTTAGCATTTTGTTATATGAATTATAAATATATTCAGGGAACTCTCATTTACAAGCGGAATGGGTGTATTTTATCTTTTCCTAGAACAAAGGAAGGTTGCAAAGCTTGCGACTCGAAGAGAAACTTAACAAAAATCATACTGCTGAAATTTCTCATCCAAGTCTTAGCACACCTACTTCCCTACTGATAACCAAGCACTAATTCTCCAAAACTGGCTAAATTCAAATTCTCATTTGGCTCATCGTTCAGAATAGCGTACCTCCGTAGGTTTTACATTGTAGTGCACTGATTGGAAGAGCTTTTTCCGGCAAGTTGAAAACTACTAGAAGAGCGCTGAGTTTAGTTTCCGCCGGAAGCATTCTGAACCTTGGTACCCTGACCATATACAAAACAAACCAACAACATCATTATTAATTTGCTGTTCTTTGTACTTGCTGGTAGACTTACCATATTATTAGGTGTGAAAACTGTTTCTGTTAGTTGACTTATTGAATTTACTCTTTCTACTTCTACCCAAAAGAATTCAACCTTCTTTTATTCTACCACACTTTACTTTTTCATCTACAAAAAACAATCGGTAAAAAAAAAGCAAGCTTGATTGAAACTTACATGCCAACGCCACCGCAGACTGCCCAATGCCCATAAGGAAAGAATGCCACTATGATTTTCAGCAGCCTTACAAAAGCTATGCCTCTTCTCCATGTCAATGAGTGTCAATTATTTATCCAAAATCAACATTCCCCCTACCGAATTCGAAAGAAAAGGTTATGGTTTTTTCTTTTTACAGTTCAGAATGGATGCAAAGCTTAATAAACCATTTAATTTTATGCATCAACTATCAGTGGAAAACAACCAGCCTAGCAATTGTGGCTGTCGCTGGAACAGTCTCTGAAATTGCGCCAAAGGTAATCTGTGCATCTGGACAAGGGACAAAGTGCTGCCAATTTTTGGATTCAGTCTTCCAACCCAGAACCCTCCATACCCACCGAAGAACACCAACCCAGAACTAATGAACGCCGTAATTGATAGGGTTCCTCTTCAACATTCGCTCGACAACCCATTGTTGCAAGCTCCGAACATGAAAGCGAAAAATCTGGGAGGGAGACGGAGGAAAGAAGGGTTCGAGTGGGTTCCAGAGTTATATGTTTCTCGAGAGAAATGGAGCGGATGAGGAGCTAAAAATCTGACTTCTGATTCTGTCCGGCCTATAAGGTTGGTTGGGTTGGATTGGGTTGAGCTAAAAATAAAAATAAACTATTACATATTTATTACAATGAGTTTGATTTAATAAAGAGTTATATTATTAGTCAATCATGAAATCCAACACAATTTTTTTTTTTTTTACTGGAAACCTGGAAAATATTATTAAAACTTAGGTCCCAAGACCCAAATCAGCCTCAACCAAACAATCAATTTTGGCCTGTAGTTTCAGAAATTAACATCCTGGCCTCAACTATGCAGCATATAGACTCAATTGGCCCGACACATAGTTTGACCGTTATTTTGGACGGTCAATTCCGTTGACCGTTAGTCAACACGCCATGTCATTGCCTAGTCAGCCTAAAAATCATTAAAAAAATGTAAATGCAAATTATTTTTCTAATTTTTCTTATTTATCATATACATAGATATTGGAAAAGACGGGTACTCTCACCACATTCAAATTATAAATCGAAAACAAAGATGTACCGGAAATAATTAGGTCATCTTCAAAACATTACACGTAACACAGCAGGACAGGCCACAAACGCCGTCGCCGCCGCAACAAAGCCCGGAGTGACGTCAAAATGAAGGGAATTTAGCGGGAAAAGAACAAAAATAAGCGTGTTTCTTATTTTATTGTATTGTTATCAACTCGACAACTCCCAACCCAAGAGTGAGCAGTGGAAATGTATGGGTGGCTGTGTTTTGTTTTGTTTGTGTGCACTGGAAACAGCTGGCCCTGCCCTGTCCTGCCAGTCGCCATACGTACGTGTGCTTCCGGATACTTCTCCACGTTTTCATCCCCCCTGGCGAGTGGGCCCCACTGCTCTATCACACGTGTAACCTTTAAATAAATGTTTTAATTATCATCCTAGTCCCCCAACTATCGCATGGGCCCCCCCGAGAATTTCGAGATCTCGTACAAAATCCAATCGTTGATAAAATAAATTACGTATTAATTGAAATTTAATATAATATTGGATCGTTCACAGTGCTGAAGCAGTTAATAAGATAGTAGTCTACTGAAAAGTATCCTTCCTTCTCTCCTAAGGGTCTGGGTTCGAATCCCCCAAAGAGCACGTTCCTACTATTTTTTGCTATTATGCTAGTTTTGTTTAGTTTGCTTAGTTTAATGTAATTCGTTTAATTAATTTAATTTGGCCAAAGAGCATTAACTAGTCTTGTAATTTCAAACTAGATCAATTAATCTTTTATATTTTTTAGATTCTTTTGGTTATATAATGAATTGCTTAATTTTTAATTTGTATGAGCAATTTAATCATTTAATTTTCATAATTTTTTTTCTCATGTTAATTTTCATAAATTTTTTATTAGTCAAAGTAAGTCAATCAATTCTTCAACTTTTGAATTCGTATTTTAAGAATTCTTTTAGTTAAATTATGAATTACTTATATTGTTCAAACGATAATATTGACGAAATTCATATTCTAGTTATAAAAATGTCGTGAAACATGTTACACATTAAAATGTATGATTAATTTTTGTCGATTGATTATGATAATAATAAATAAATTGTAAAAATTAATAATGATTTTTTATTTCTAATTATTATAATTTTTTATTTTATTATTATAATCTAGTTTACCCCGGCCCCCCCGAGCGCCAATTCCTAGCTCCGCCCCTGAAGTGGAGGGTTATCAACCCAGAACACTTGCTAAATCCAAGACAAATATTTACCTGTCATCTCATTCATCAACCATTAGTCCAACGAATTAGGGATGTTTGCTTATTCTCTGTAAAATTACAAACCAATTGTTTTAATCCATTTCCATAATAAACATTAAGGATCTCTATCGTCATGGTTTGTTTAATTTCAGCTTCTTCCATAAACACTTCCATCCAACAATTATTAGCTTCAATTCTTTTTTTTTTTTATAACTATTAGCTTCAATTCTTAGTTTAAAGTTACCAAAACAAATTACAAGTTTCCAATTGAGTTCATATTTCAATGTTTATCAAATGATACAATTATGTGTAGGTTACCCGCCCCACGGGCCGGGTTCGCTTCTAGTTATAAAAAAAGAAAAAGGAAAAAGAAAACCCTACCCCACACGTTTAATCCCACACCAAATAAACCCCCTCCACCATCTCTACACCCATCCCATCTCTCCCTCACTCTCCGTTTGGAAGTTGCGATTGTTAAATAGATGTATTGTTGAGAATGCATGTATAATATTATACATGTATTGTCGAATTTGATGCATTGTAGAATATAACGTTTGGTATATGTGATTGTGTATGTCGCATCAGCTAAAAGCTAAGACAAAACAATCTCAACTCAACTATCTCAACAATCACAACTAAAAGTTGAGATATAACAATCACTCAAAATGAGTGATAGTTTCTGTCACATCATAGAAACAATCTATGTATTGTTTCTGTAAAAAAACAAAAAAACGATGCATTGTAAACAATACATGCATAATGACAATCTCAACAAAACAATCGCAACTTCCAAACGACACCTATATTACCCCTAATTAATCCCCACCAACCCTCATTTACAGCCATCACGTTATTCGTGAGATGCCCATGTATATCTAGTTGGAAGAGATCATATTATTCTACTTCCTCCACAAAATCAACAGCCTATAACCTTCCCTGTCTCTCATATAGATCTGATGAGCTGGCATCAAATAATAGGGCTAATACCACTACAACACCCGAACTATCGACAAAATGCCACTTGTATCCTATTTTATTCAATATTCCATTCATGTCCTCAACTATGATACTTTGTGCCATCTGTATCCTATCAATTTCGTTGACCGTTAAAGATAACGGTTGACCAAACGGTGGTCAACGCCAAGTTGACTTTTGTTAACGTGGCAAAAAATGCGACTGCCACATAGATGCCACGTCACTGACCTCAGATTTTTTTAATTCAAATTAAATAAAAATTGAGTTAAAATAAAAAAAATCATTGCATCTGTTCCCCAAAATTTTCCCATAAAAAAAAATTCCCGGATCGAGAAATCCCTTCCACCTAACAAATCTTTGTTTGTGATTACAGATCTGTTCCCCAAAGTTTCTTTTCTCTCATCCCTCTCCTTATTCTATTATCCACACTTGCCTTCACCATCTCCACCCAGCAATCAGACAGATTCATCTTCCATGGCTTCAGCAATCGAACCAGCAACCAGCAGCAGCTGCTCAGGCTCGACGGAGCTGGAGAGATTCTCACCAACTTCGCCTTTGCCATGGTCCCGAAATCCCCAAATCTCGACGGCCACGGCCTGGCTTTTTATGCTCACCGGCTGTGGATTTCTCACACGTCGTCGCCAACCAGCACTCGAATAACCAGTTGGCTCCCCTAATTCTCCTCCCTGGAATCGGATCTCTCCGATCTGTAATTTTGATGGAGTTGAGGGTGAGAGAAGAGGAAGAAGTTGGGAGCCTGCGAGGAGATTTGGTTCAGATTTAGGTTTTGGAGCGGGAGAGCGGCGACAAGCCATCCGGGGAGAGGAAGTTGGGGTTTCATCGAGGAAGAGGAATTTGATTTTCTTTCTCTTGGTTTGCTTCTGTTGCTTCTTGCTTGTAGGAACTTCGTTTTTGTTCGTATTTGGTGGATTCAGAATCGCTAGGGCAGATTATTTGGTTGTTTGACTACTTCGTTTTGGTTCGATGTTTTGGCGGATTCAGATTTGGTGAATGAGGGAGATGAATTACCGGAGGAGGTGTCGGCGACGCAGACGTCTTGGAGCATGTCGGGGTCGGAGGCGAAGCAAGCGGCGGAGATGGCGGAGAAGACGAGGAGGTAGGAGAGGAGAGCGGTGGGGGCCATGGCAACGCGGTGGTCGGAGGAGGAAGAGAAGCGGCGGAGCTGGCTCTGGCTCTGCTCAGAAGCGGCGGAGAAGTTGCAGAGAGGAAAAAGAGAATTGCTTTAAGTTTTTGTTTTTATTTTTGAAATTTATTTCTTCTTATTTTAGTAATTTTGGATAGAAAAATAAATAAAATTTTGATTTGAAATTCCACGTCAGATGCCACATCAACGCTGACTAGGATTTCTGTTAAATACTAACGGTCAATGCTGGTCAACACTAACGGAAAAATAGTTCAGGACACAGATGGAATATTGAAAACAGTAGGACACAAGTGGCATTTTTCGGATAGTTCGGGTGTTGTAGTGGTATTAGCCCCAAATAATATTATAGTGGGAAGAATGAACATAAGTTGTTATCTTCTTCCCAATATATTTCTTCTCTTCCTCGGTTCCCATCTCGTGGTAGTGGAATTGAAGAGCAAACCATATTCCCTCTTGTTCCTTCTCTACTCGCTGGCCACAAACCCAACGAACTACAACACCACCACCGACCCTCCCCGCCATCAAACACATCGCCACCACCAGCGGACCTCGCCCTCCCGTTCCAATCTCGGCTAGCGGCAACAACAGACTAAGCAAGCAGCTGCACTACTGCGCTCTGCATGTTTGCCAGCCAGTAACCAAGACAGTAGCCCTTCCGCTAGCGCAAGCGAGCGCTGTCATTCGTTCGTCGCCCCTACTTCCTCTCGTTTTCACACAGGCCCCAACACGTCTCGTCGGTCGACCCGGAGCACGACCCTCGGTACCGCCTTATCCAGCCAAGCAAATACGACCTAGGCTCGATAATAATCTCGAACCAAAGTTTCCTTCGAACTCAAGTTATGTTGTAGCTAATCGATCCGCGTACGTAATAAATCGTAGCTTTGCCACAAGACGTCTGTTAGAAGTTTGAGTACCATTTTGTAATTGTCCAAATTAGGGTTAGTGGCTTGTATATATGCGTGCGTGTATGGCTGGCTGTGTACATAATATTGGCTAGGGCTAGGAAAATAGACCAGACCGTTAGAAAAATCGTGGTTCAAACCGTACCGCACAGTTTGGTCCGGACCGTAGACCGTTAAGTATGGTCTGGTCTGGTCCATGGTCTGTATTATTTTATATTTTGATCTCTTGGTCTGGTCTGGTCTAGACCGCGGTTTACCGGACCAAACCGTGGACCCAACTGACTTGTCAATACGTGTTAACAGCCCATTCGACCACTCTCCCAACTCACACAACGACACCCAAGTCTCAACCTTAGTTTTGGGAATCTCGTCCCTCTTTCATTCACAACCACATTTAACCAGAGAGTAGAAATAATTGTGTCTCCATACGACATTATGTTAATGTTTATGACGTTATGGTCCAAGTTGGGATGCTTTTACTTTGTATCTTTTTTATGTACTAAGATTTAGGGTATCTAAATTATTCATGCATGTTAGGATTAATGTGTTAAGGAAAATACCAATTATTTTTCTTGGTTATTGGTTCAATTTTTCGTGTGGTTTATTAAACAAATTATTAATTTTTCGTTGAGTGTGGTCTATCTGAACCAAACTAGACCGCACAGGTGTGGTCTGGACCGGACCGTATAGTTTGTGGTCTGGTCTGTGGTCTATACTTCAGTCTCTCGGTCTGGACCATAGACCGTATATATGGTCTGGTCTAGACCAGACCGCACCGTTTCCCAGCCCTAATATTGGCGATAATAAGATACTCTGCCGTAGTGCCGTGGACTCGTCTCAACGATCATCGTTGAGGAAACCACGTAATCCCGTGTGTTCGTGTGATTCTCGCACTAGCGTTTGTGCAAATTGACATGTTATCAGAGCCCCTCGTCTTTCGCGTTTGAGTTATTCGTGTTGTGGTGACTTCTTGCGATTGTGTTTCTTCGTCGTTGAGGGACTATTGCGCCGATCTGGTTGTGCAGCTCTTGCTTATCGTCTGTAGGTGGCTTGATTGTGGGAGAGGTTGCTTTTGTGTTCTCGTGCCCATCGTTGCTACTGGGTACTTGTCTTTTGTGTTCTCGTGCCAATCGTTTGCTGCTAGGTACTTGTCTTCTCGTGTCCATCGTTGCTGCTGGGTACTTGTATTTTGTGTTCTCGTGCCATTCGTTGCTGCTGGGTACTTGTCTGCTTTTATTCTATTTATTGAAGGTTTCTCTCTTGCTACGTGACCATCATGGATGGCTCTAAGGTGGATCCGATTTCCGTCAAGTTCACGAGTAAGAACTTTGCACTCTGGGAATTTCAATTCAGCATACATATTCAAGGCCGTCGACTACTCCACATCCTTGACGACTCGTCTAAGGCGCCGGTTGCCGATGAACCTAAGAAGGAGAGAGCGGATTGGGCAGCGCACAATGCGGTGGTGATGTCTGCTCTCTTGGGTTTGGTTGATCCTGGGATTGCTCGACTGCTCCCTTAACCTCAGAGGATGTTCGTCGTCTCGTGCAAGAGGCATTAAAGGATGCTCTGCCTACCACCTTAACTTCAGCCTTCTCGACGGGTACGACTTCTTCTTCCTCTTCTCCTTGGCATATAGATTCTGCAGCATATAATCACATGACGAGTTCTCCTCGGGTGTTTAGTCGGCTGGACTAGTCTCGTACACATTTAGAATTGCAGGCTGCAAATGGGTCTAGAATGGTTGTTGCTGGTGTGGGTCATGCTATTCAGCCTCATATATCTCTGCCTAATACGTTTTTTGTCCCTAAACTTGTGCCTAGTCTTGTATCTGCGGGTTAGTTGGCAGAAGAGGGTTGTCGGGTGATATTTGATGATGCGGGGTGCACTGTGCAGGCCATGAGGATGGGCCAGGAACTAGGGAGAGGGAGTAAGCAGGGCCGAGTCTTTTTGCTGAATCACTATTCTCGTTTTGGTGATGGGAAGGTTGGTGAGCGTGCGAAGAAGCTTTCGCTGGCAGGGCGGTCGGACTTGATCCCAGAGGAAGGCTAAGATGAATGTTCAGTAGGAAGAAGCGGGTCCAGTAGTAGTATTTCTGATTTTTCTGGGTTTCTGTCAAATTGTCAAACTAGGATTTGTGGCATTTTTGTTTGGGACATCCAACTTCGGTTAGACTTATTACTATGTTTCAGAATAAGTGGTTATCTGGTGGGTGACTCACTCCTACTGTCACTCTAGAAATTGGCCAAGTGTAACCACTTCCTAAAGCGTAGTATAGCGGGTTTGGGTTTTAATATCAACCCGGGTCCTAGATGTGATGACTACTCAGTGAATTCTTATTATCTAGCAGTGAAACTTTAGTGCAGGTCCAAATTAACAAACAAACAAAGCAAGTTAAACAGTTATTTTCAAGTCGAGAGAGGTCACCCAGATATGGTTCCCCTAGACTGCACTTGAGCCGGATTGCAATTTACCAAGTTCAGTTTTAATGATAGTTATACTGCGGGAGGTTCTTAAACAGTCTGAAGTCTCGACTAAAGGTCTCCAGACCCTCTCAATCTGAGTCTCTAGCGGGCGACTAACCTCCACCGGAGTAAACAGATTGAGGCCCTAACGAACCAAACCTCCACTACTGAAGTAAATTCGGTACAGAATAGTGAATTGGCTCCTCGACTAAAGTCGCCAATTCACTACCTTCAATTAAGGGTGCTCTATCAACCTAGGCAGATATTCTCTTTCTAGGTTAAAGCAGAAACAACAGGAATTTGATCAGGGTTCAAGTCATTCAATCATTCAAGCCTCAATCAAATATAATCAAATCATAAAATATGTACTTGGGTTCATACAATCAGACCTAACATACAAATCTAGGGTTCTCCATACCCAGATGAATGGGAAAACTACTCCATGGAGATAGAAGCAAAAGCAGATTCATACGCGGAAATCATACTGTGAAGAATGAGTTTCTGCTCCTGGTCGTCGATCGGCACTTCTCCAAGCTCAAGCCGGGCTCCAATGGTGATGAAGATCAAGCTAGGGCACTTGGGAACTCTGGTTCGTCGCTTTCTCTCTCTAGGAATCGCTCTGTCTCTCTAAAACTCGGAACCCTTGATTTTGATCCTTCTTTTCCTTTAAAAAGTTGCCTGTCGCGATACCCGGTCGAAATACCCGGTTGGGTATTTTGGGTCTCGACCGGGTATGTGCAAAACGCGTCGTTGTGCAATAGGGAAAATCCCCGGTCATGGCCAATAATCCCCAACCGGGTATTTTTGCTCATGGCCGGGTATTTTTGCTCTCTAGCACACTTCAAACCTCACTTGCTCCTTTCGACCCGAATCTCGTTCCTTCGCCTCGATTCCAACGCCGGGCCCTGAAATATGACATAAACGCACAACCTAGTGTGAAATCGGCTTAAAACACGAGAATCAACCTCTCAAACTGCTCAAGAATAGGTGTAAAAACAGGTGTAATTATTGGTCTATCAAACTCCCCCACACTTAACCGTTTGCTTGTCCCCAAGCAAACCTAACTCAAACCAATGCAACTCTCCAGACCTCTATAGCAACCAACAACCCCGATCATAGGTAGAGGATTTCCTAGATCATTTAGCAGCTTACGAGGTCAACCGACGCACAAGTCATCTCATAGCTTCTTCGGCGAGAGCGCTAGTCTCGAGTCGGCATCATGGCAAATAGTGAACAGAGGACAAATGAATCGTGGACGAATGGACTCTCAAAAACAAAAGATCATGGACTCACCTTTTTAAGGTGCTCTATTTTCTTCTTGAAGATGGTTGGAACCCCTTTTCTTTCTTTTTTGCTTGTTTTTCTGTTTTTTTTTCCAAGGATTCCAACCTGTTTTTTCAGAAAATGGGGGCTCCCACCTAGCAGAGGTTTTGCGGGAGCCCTGCTCTTACCGGCCATGCCAGGAGCGGATGTCTCGAGCCTCGTGCGGGAGAAAGACATGTAAGGGGGCTGGAGGTAGTAGGTGGAAATTGGGAACGGATTCTCGTCTCCCCTTACACACTTTCGCCCTATTCGCACGGGAGGCATTATTTTAAATCAAATTTTCGAGCACCTTTTATTTCCCAAAACATGACGCAGGAGTCCGTGACAGGTAGAGAGTCCACAACACCACACAATTCAAGGGTCCTAAGATCATTAATTCACACAATCAACCAACACAATATGAAGAAGAAAGGAGACTTCTTAAATGCATCAACATCCTCCATAGTGCTACACTACCTCCCTAGGTTGCACATTACTAAAGAGATTGTCAACTCAAAGCATACTGAGCAGGCAATTGCAAGGAACACGTACTTGGAGCCCTCAAATCGAAATTTGGACAGTGGACTAGGCTCCAAAAACACAAACAGATCTAATGCAGTCAAAAGATAAACATCCCCCCACACAACATTGCCCTCAATGGAGAAGAGGGAAGGAAAAGGGGAACGATGTTACCGGTGTGCACGGACTGCAGGAGACTGGAAGTGCACCAGTCGGAGTGAAGAGAACTGGAGAGAGGACTAGTCAGGAACAAGCACAGCTAAAGGAAACCAAAGAGCACAAGCACAATACGTTAGGTCCAATGGTCAGCCCAATAGTATAGCATCCAAAATAAAAAGGAAAGAAACTAAACCGACACAAGACAGTTTGCACGCTGACAAAAACAAAAACACTAAAAACATACCACTAGGGGCCTCCTAGACCGGTGAAGTCGATCTGGTTCATGAGGTCGTCGTCCCCATCCGCCGGTGGTGGTGGTGGCGAATGATCCCACCGGGTGGTCCAGTGGTGCTCCTCTGGTGGGTGACAAGCCTGGAGCAGGTGCTCCGAGTACTCCATCAATCGGCGGCCTCTATCTCTCTCCCGCTCGATGAGAGCGCCAGTGACTCCCATATGGGTCTCTAAGCGGCCGAGGCGCTCGTCAACAACCGTCAGCCTGGACTGGTACTCGGCCTGGTGGGCCGAATACTGCTGGTAGAACTGGACCTGATGGTCCATGAGCTGCTGGTTCTGAAGACCGAGCTGCTGGAACTGGAGCCCCATCTGTTGGAACTGCTCCGTGAAGAAGTCCATCGACGGGCCAGAAGCCATCGACGGACCAGAAGGACCAGAGGAAGACTCGCCTCTCTCTGATCTCCGTCGTGGCTGAAGGTCCCCTGGTGGAGAAAGCGGGGGCTCCGGCTCATCGGCATCCATGGCCCCGCCATCATCATCATCATCAACTCCTCGCCGGAGTAGTCAGCGTCCTCCTCGTCTTCATCGAGATCCATAGCCTCCTCAGGAGGCATGGAAAGCCCATCTACCCAGGTGCGGGTGCCATCAGTGGACATGAGGAGTGCATTGTGGAGCACTTCCCGGCTGAGGGGGGTGGAGCCGCCCCTTGCAGAAGAATCCGTGAGCCCCTGGAAGCTGATGTAGAAATGGCGCACCATACGGGTGATCAGGGGACCACAATAGAGATGGTTGGGTTTTCCGTGGCACCGGGAGAAGGTGGTGGCCACGAAAGAACCCAAGTGGAGCATGTGCTCCGGGTACCCCATCGAGTACATGGCATAAAGCACCCGCTTCGGAATCTTATGCGAGCCGGTGATGTTGGGGACGATGGAGCGGGTGATGAGCAGGTTCAGGATGTGCCACTGAGGCTTGAGGGTGCGGACGTATGTCTGGCCAGCATAGAAGTAGTCATACCCATAGGTGCGCCTGGCTATCCGCCGGTAGAACCCGTCCTGGTTCCAGTCGGTCGGGTTCGGGATCTCGACCTCATGGCGGTCGAACGGGTGGTACTCGATCCCCAAGGCGTAGGCCAACCCGTCAATGGTCAGCTCCCGGGGGTAGCCACCCAGCCTGAATGTCACTGCATAGGAGTCCCGGGCCGCTTTACTGTCGTACTTGCAAGTGGTGTAGAACTCCCACACCAGCTCAGTGTAGGTGGGCTCCTCGATAGTCAGCAGCGTCTGCCAATCGCGGTGGCTGATGGCGGCGGTGAGCTCCTGTATGCAGTGGAGCTGCTCGAACACTGCCCACTCCAGATGGTGGTGGCGCTCCAATTTCCCCGGAGTCACCGCGCGGAACTGGTCCGCGTAATCCGAGGGACATGCTCCTGCAAAATCAACAAACCAAAGGTGGAGCCAGGAAAAACTTGTCAGGACCCATAGCATGGGTTCATCACTTCCTCCACACTTAAGGACCACCTAGGCTAACAGTTTTAAGCACAGCCGGTTGAATCGCAAGCAACTCAACCGGAATCAAGGCAAGAACCACAGAACTAACCACATTAATTACACGGGCAACACATACACCATATATACTCAAAGCATCCCTCACCCTATTCTAAATCATGCATGCAAATACAGTTCTCGGTCCTACAATCTACATATCGATTTTCCAGGAAAGAGCAGTTAGCAAGAAACACACCTGAAAACGCAAGTAGAACTGTAGCTAAGGCTAAAAAACGGGTGAGGGACGCGAGAAGGAAGCCAAAAATGACCGGGGAGGCTCGCCGGAAAGTCGCCGGAAGGTCGCCGGAAAACGACCGGCGGCGGCGAGTGGCGGCGGGTGGTGGAGCGCGGCTGCCGGCAGCGCTGAAGAAGAGAGAGGGGAGAGGATTTGGAAGGAAGAGGAGAGGGGAAATTTTTGAAAAATGAGAGTAGAGAGAGAAACTGACCGGGGGTTTGCTATAAATAGCAAAAATCACCGGTCGGGTATTTTGAGTCCACGACCGGGGGTTTTGACAAACGCAGCGTTTAGTGGGCGAGGGATTCCCCGGTCTCGCGCCAAAAATATCCGGTCGAGGTCGAGGGTCCTGAAACGCTACGTGTCAAGGCCTGGAAATCCCCAGTCTCGAGCCAAAAATACCCGGTCGGGTATTTTTGGCTCGATGTCGGGGATTTGACCTTCCGGCGCCCCGGAAGGCAGAAGGGGGCCCGATCACGAGCCAAAAATACCCGGTCGGGTATTTTGGCTCACGACCGGGTATTTTACCCTTCCGACCAAAATGCTCATTCTCCCAAATTTTCAACCTCCCCTGCACGAAAACACCAAATCGAGGCACAACAGATGACCGAACTTCAACACAGACATGCAACTGACTCAACACGACACAAAAACTCAGAAAAAAGGGAAAAAGAAATGCAAACCGTGGTGTGGTTGCCTCCCCACAAGCGCTTCGTTACTGTCTTTTTGCTGGACGCCCATGGCGAAACTAAGGGTCCGCGAGTTCCACCACCAACTCCGCACGTTCGACCTCGTCTCCCAGGTAGAGCTTGAGACGATGGCCATTCACTTTAAACGGCTCAGTTTGCGGGTTGGCAATTTCAATCGTGCCATACGGGAACACCTGGGTGACCGTGAACGGTCCAGACCACTGGGAACGGAGTTTTCCGGGAAAGAGCTTCAGGCGAGAGTTATAGAAGAGAACTCGATCACCAACCTCAAACTCTTTCGGACCCCGCAACCGTGCATTGTGCAGGCGCTTAGTGCGCTCCTTGTACAGTTTGGTGTTCTCATAGGCGTGGTAACGCCACTCCTCCCGCTCCAGCATCTGCATTTTGCGCTCAACACCTGCAACACTAACATCCAAGTTGAGCAGCTTAAGGGCCCAGAAGGCCTTGTGCTCTAGCTCCACGGGCAAATGGCATGCCTTTCCATAGACAAGCCGGTACGATGAAGTACCAATGGGTGTCTTGTAGGCAGTGCGATACGCCTAGAGAGCATCATCGAGCTTGGTGGACCAATCCTTGCGGGACTGATCCACCGTCTTCTCCAGGATCCTCTTGAGCTCCCGGTTCGTCAGCTCGGCCTGGCCACTGGTCTGAGGGTGATAGGCCACGGACAACTTGTGAGTTACACCATAGCGCGACAGTAACTTATCAAATTGGCCCTGGAAATGGGTGCCTCGATCGCTTATGATGGCTCTAGGTGCCCCGAACTGGGAGAATAGCTGCTTCAGAAAACCACAAACACGTCTAGCATCATTAGTGGGCAAAGCTTGCGCCTCAGCCACTTAGAGACGTAGTCAACAGCAACCAGAATATAGGTATTGCCAAAAGATGGAGGGAAGGGGCCCATGAAGTCGATACCCCAGACATCAAAGATTTCACAGGTTATAAACATATTCTGGGGCATCTAATCACGGACATAGATGTTACCTGACCTCTGGCATCGGTCGCACCGGCGTGCGAAGGCGTCTACGTCCTTGAAGAGCGTGGGCCAGTAGAAGCCCGATTGGAGCACCTTCCTTGCCGTGCGGTTTCCTCCGTGGTGACCGCCAGTAGGTCCCTCATTACAGTGAGATAGAATGCCCTCCATCTCACTCTCCATAAAACAACGACGGATGATCCCGTCGGCTCTGATCCTGAAGAGATGAGGGTCATCCCATAAGTAATGCTTCAGGTCGGAGAAGAACTTCCTCTTGGTGTGAGTTGTCATCCCCTTGGGCAGCTGTTGGCCCACCAAATAGTTCGCAAAATCGGAATACCAGGGGGTGACACTCTCCACCAGGCATATCATTATCAGTCTCTCATCTGGGAAGGAGTCGTTGATCTCCTCCACGAGGTTGTCCGCAGGAGGTACGTCCAACCGGGAGAGGTGATCCGATGCAACATTCTCCGCTCCCTTCTTGTCCCGAATCTCAATGTCAAACTCCTGTAATAATAAGATCCATCATATGAGCCAAGACTTGGAATCGGCCTTGCTCATCAGGTATCGAATCGCGGAGTGATCTGTATACACGGTCACATGGGACAAGATCAGATAGGGACGAAATTTTTCGAAGGCAAACACCACTGCGAGCAGCTCCTTCTCCGTGGTGGTGTAATTCTCCTAGGCATCATTGAGGGTCTTCGAGGCGTAGTAGATAGGTCGGAAGTGTTGATCTCGCCTCTGCCCCAAGACAGCTCCAACAGCAAAGTCACTGGCGTTGCACATCAGCTCAAATGGTAGGGACCAGTCAGGAACAACCATGATAGGAGCTTGGGTGAGCTTCTCCTTCAAGGTTGTAAACGCCGCTGTGCATGCATAAGTGAACTGGAAGGGGGCATCCTTCTCAAGAAGTTTAGTCAGGGGCAGGGCGATCTTCGAGAAATCCTTGATGAACCGCCTGTAGAACCCTGCATGGCCTAAAAAACTCCGGATCCCCTTAACAGATGTAGGGGGAGGCAGCTTGCTGATAGTCTCGATTTTTGCTCTGTCCACCTCAATCCCCATCTTGGAGATCTTATGCCCAAGAACTATGCCTTCTCGAACCATGAAGTGAGACTTCTCCCATCTCAGTGCCAGGTTTGTTTCTTCACACCGTTTAAGGACAAGCTCCAGGTTATGGAGACAGTGAGAGAATGAGTCTCCATAAACCGAGAAATCGTCCATAAACACCTCCATAATCTCGCCGAACAGACGGTCAAAGATGGCGAGCATGCATCGCTGAAAGGTGGCCGGGGCATTGCATAGCCCGAATGGGATCCTCCGGTAGGCAAATGTGCCGAAGGGACAGGTGAAAGTGGTCTTCGCCTGTTCCTCCGGTGCAATAGGGATCTGGAAGTACCCGGACATCCCATCTAGGAAACAATAGAACTCGTGCCCCGCCAATCTCTCCAGCATCTGGTCAATGAACGGCAGCGGGAAGTGGTCCTTCCGAGTGGCGTCGTTGAGACGCCGATAATCAATGCAAACATGGTACCCAGTCACCGTGCGCATCGGGATGAGCTCATTCTTCTCGTTAGGCACCACGGTCATCCCACCCTTTTTGGGTACCACATGGGTGGGACTGACCCACTTGCTGTCGGAAATGGCGAAGATGGTCCCCGCGTCCATCAGCTTCACGATCTCTGCCCGAACCACCACCTCTAGGTTCGGTGTCAATCTTCTCTGCGGCTGTCTCACTGGCCGCATCTCATCCTCCAGCAGTATCCGGTGGGAGCAAAAGGAGGGGTTGATCCCCCAGCACCAGTCTGCCCTTCTGCTTGGGTGTGAGGGTCGAGCTGATGATGACTGGCAGCTTATTCCCCTCCCAGAGAAATGCATGGGATGTGATTGAATTATGTTGGGCAAAGTCCCCTTTGCTTGTTTGAGCCCTTGTGTGCAAGAATTTGGCCAATTTCATGCTTAACTTAATAGTGCACACAAGGTGTTCGATGAAATGCCTGTTTTCCATGCCATGTTGTGGCCACCGGTTGGGGCCCTTAATGATGTAGGTTGAGGGTGTATTTGCTATGGATGTGAACCTTGAGTTGCCTATTTTCTTGTGAATGTGCACCCCCACCCAGATTATGCTTGATTTATCGAGTTTTTGACCCCCGAACTATGGATGAAACCATGGTTAGGCTGCTTTCTGTTCTTAAGTGTGGGGGTGGGCTTGACCTTTTCTTTGGCTCTTTTGGTTCCACGTTGGGTTGTTGTTTTGCAGGGCAATGGCAAAACCTAATCTCCAGCATCCGTTCATCCGGGATCTCAGGAGGGGCCCCACCGCAGAGCGCTTCAAGGCGGTCGCGGAAACCCCGTTTGGGTCCCACCATTGCTGGTCCAAACGGGAGTTTCGGCGACTGCACTGCTACGAGAAGCTTTCCGCCATGGTCGCCAACACCGCATGGCGCCGTCTGCTCCAGATCTGCGAGAAGGTCTACTACGAGCCGGTGTGGGAGTTCTACACGACTTTCAAGCACAATTCCACGACCAGTTGCCGGGACAGTACAGCCGTCCAATTCAGGCTGGGCGGTGTCCCCCGGTCCTTGAGATACCACGAGCTGGCCGAGGCTCTCGACCTCGACCTCGACGACAGTGAGGACTACATCACCGAGGTAAATGAGCCTCCGGAGGTGGACTTCGGGAGGCTGTACACCAGCCTGGCTCGGCCAGGCCAGACGCGTCCCTTCCGGTCCGGGAGGACGAAGGCATCTACCCTGCAGATCGACAACCGACTTCTCCACCACCTGCTGGCGAAGTCTTACACTCCTGCAGCTGACAGCGCCGGCGCCATCACGAAGAGGCCCCTGTACTTCCTCCATTCGATCCGCCAGCGCCGCCATCCTCTCCACCTGGGTTCGGTGGTGGCCAAGACCTTCGAGAAGACGGCCACAGAGCTGAAGAGCCTCCACTGCGCCCCCTCATCACCCGCCTGGTCACCTTCTTTGGCCTTTCACTGCAGGGGTGCACCGAGGAGGGGGACACCCTCATCTTTGGCAGCAAGACGATCGGGAAGATGCTGCTGTTACGAGAGAGGAACGGTGTTCAGTGGGTCGATGGATTCCCGGAGCCTCCGATCCCCGCGGAGCCCGTACCAGAGGCCCAGGCCGAGGGCCAGGAGGAGGAGGCTGCCGATGAGGTGGATCCCAAGGAGGTGGATGCTGCTGCTGATGCTGCTGATGATCCACCACAGACTGACTTCCATTACGGGGGTAGCAGCTCCACTTGCCAGGGCCAGGATTACTTCGCCCAGCAGTTCGAGCAGCTGAGGATCCAGAACCAGCTGATCCTCGACCAGCAGATGCAGTTCCATCAGCAGTACGCGGCAGATCAGGTCGAGTACCGGAACAGGATGGATGCTTATGACGTGCTGCTGAACACGATCCAGACTCAGCAGGACGTGACTCTCGCCCACATCGAGCGGGAGAAGCGCCGTTCACGGCGCATGCAGGAGGTTCAGCAGCACCTGCTTCAGCTGATTCCGGGCGATCCACCTGTCTGGAGGACTCCCTGGGATGACTCCCCTCCACATGACGGTGCTGCTGGCGCTGCTGACGATGATGCGTTCATAAACGACATCGACCTCGACGATCTTGGCAACGAGTAGGCTGTACTCGTTGCCCGTCTCAGTGTGTTTTTTTTTTTTCTTTTTAGACTTTTGTGTGTTTGCTCCATGTGTGCGGAGCTTGAACTTAGAGTCGTTTGTTTTTGTTTTTGGTTTTTCCTTTGTGGTTTGATGTAGCCGTCTGGGCTAACACTTATCCCTAACGCACGGTGTGCTAGTGTGTTTCTGGTGTTCGATTTGTGCAGCATTGTCCACTCTCCCGTTCGTTTCTCGCTGACTGGTCCCCTTCCAGTCCCCCAGCAGTGTTCTTACCCGGTAACATCGTTCCCCTTCTCTTTCCCTCTACTCCATTGAGGTCAATGTCGTGCTTAAGTGTGGGGGGGTGCTTTGTATCGGTTGGAATATTTATGATGGTGCTTGGAGCCTAGTCCACTGTCCGAATCTTACGATTTGAGGGCTCCAAGTACTGCTGTTTGATCATATTGGCACTGTGTTTTGATGGATGAGTTGATTGGTTTTCGGATTAATGCACGACAACTTGTTTGCGACTAGGACAACCTATGATGAGGACTGAGATGTGCAGTAGAACGATGTAGGGGTTCAGTTTTTCAACTGTTTGCTTGCCAACTGTGACTTGATCCGACTTGATCTGATTACTTGTCCTTGACAGTCGTTTATGCATCTAGTTCAGGGTATCAGAATGTGAGATAGAGCACATAGGTAACCATGTGAGATTTGAGCCTGCTCGTTTCTTTCTTGTGCGATAGATCCCTCTTCCATGATGTGTAGCATTCACGTTGTCACTAGCTAAGATGATGGGGGCATAGGATTAGCCCACACCCAAAACTGACTGTCCTGACGTGTCATATCCCCTAGTCAGCCCCTTTGAGCCGTGTGTTATCCTTTCTTTTGGTCTATAATGGACAAAAATCACCCTTGTTGCATCTTTTAGAAGGTTCCACAGAGTGGTTTTTATATATTCTCTGTTGTTTCTGCTAAATTCTATGTGAGTGTTGGAGGTAGTGCTTAAAAGTTGGGCAGGTGTTTGAAGTTTATGCAGAAGTGGTGGCTCTCTTAGGAAATGAAAAGAAAAATGAAAGTGAAACAAAGAAACAAATTGAAAGCAAAAGAGAGCCACTACCAAAAATCTGAATAATGCCCAGTAAGTAGTGTTTCTTAGCAGTCTGGCTTGGAAATGCTGATGTGTATGCCTCCTTCGCTCTTGTGCTCTTAAGATATTGAGTAATGCAGAATAGCAGAAAGAAAATACCGGTTTGTTTGACTGTGATTGTGTGTTTGGAAAATGTGGAACCTTTTGCTATGAATACTTCCACCACCTAAAAGGCCTTTTCCCCATGTCCAAGACCCTAGCCAGTCATTTGAACCTGTGTCTAAGACCTCCTGATTAGTTAGTGGTGACACCCCATATGTGAACTCTAGCATTTAGAGGCTACCATCATGGTGAAGAGATGATAGGTATTGAGAGAAATAGCATGCGCATCTTTCGCATCAAATTGTCCTGACCCCACTGGTCGAGAGTGAGTGATTCATTTTCATTTTCTATATGCTCTTGTACCCTGGTGAGGACCTAGATTGCTCGGTCTCTATTCTGATGTCTTGAGTTGGATGCATGAGTTGACTGTTTTGAGTAAGTGGTTGAATCAAGTCTAGGTTGGCCAGTGAACAGAAGGGAGACTCTTCCTTTACTCGATTTGCTGCACTCGAATGTCCTTTGTGGTGGTTGTCCAGGTTGTTATTGAGGTTGTGCATGTATTGATGTTTGAAAACCAGTGCGATTCACGTGTTCTGTGCCTTTATGACTTGTCCCCAATGTTGGTTGATTGAAATATGTAAGCTTACCTAGTGTCTGACTTGGTTTGCTTGGGGACAAGCAAACGGTTAAGTGTGGGGGAGTTTGATAGACCGTCATTTATACATGTTTTTACCCCCGTTCTTACACCGTTTGAGGTGTTGATTCTCGTGTTTTAGGCCGATTTCACGCTAGGTTGTGCTTGTTTGTGATATTTCAGGTCCTAGTACGTGAATGAAGGCTTAGGAGCGAGTCTGGGGTCGATTGGACGAAGAACGGACGAATGGCGAGGTTTTTGGGGAGCTGCACGGGCAGACCAGGGAGACGCACGGCCGTGCACGTGAGCAATATGGCCGTGCGCTTTATGCCGAGGCCATGCACGGGCAGACCCTGAAGATTGCACGGCCGTGCACCCTGGCCGTGCGAGAAGCCTGAGGTCGAACTAATTGATACGCCGCGTTTTGGAGTGCACGGCCAAGTGGGTGATCTGCACGGCCGTGCACCCTTGCCGTGCGAGTCGGGAATTCCTGGTTTTAGAGCCTATTCCGAGCCAAAAGTGGAAGAATCGTGTTTTCAGAGCAAAAACAGAGCCCTAGAGAGAGAAAGTACGAAGAACACACCCTAGAAGCTGTCTTAGAGCTGGATTTCATCGAATCGAGCTTGGAGATCGTCATAGGAGTGGAAATCATCGTCCCGGCGCAGATTATCCTCATCGTTATGAGTATGACTAATCCGATTCTTGTTTTCTCTTCTCTCTCTATGGAGTAGAACCCTTCTCTCACTTGGGTATGAAGAACCCTAGTTCCTTGTGTTAGGGATTTGATTGTAATGACTTGGGATGATATTACTGTTTGATTTTAATCGAATGACGCATGTTTAATGAATTGATTTGAGTCTGATCAACTTTTCTCAATTTCTGCTGCAATCTGAGATAGATAGAATCTGATTAGGTTGTTAGAGCCTCTTCATTCGATAGTAGGAGATTGGCTATACGAGAGTTAGCCAGTTTACTGCTTTGTACTGGTGTTCTTGGCGCCAGTAGTGGAGTTCTGTGTTCATAGCCTCAGCTTTCTATCCCGGTGAAGACTAGTCGTCTGCCGGGTAGTTAGACTGAGAGGGCTTGGTCAGCTTAAGAGATTCCAAGCTACTGTCGTATCTTCCGCAGTCTAATCAACAGTAAATCAACCCAGGGAATTGCAATTGAACCTAACTAAGGGTCTAGGGGGACTCAATCCCGAGTGACTCTTGCCTGCTTTAGAAACCGAACAATTTACTGCTTTCTTGTTGCTTTTACTTTTCACAACAATCACTCGAACTAGTTTGCTAGATAATAGAGAATCACGGAGTAAGCAGTAGATCTAGACCCCGGGTTGATAATTGAACTTGCCTGTTACTGCATTCCCGGACTGCGATTCACTTGGTCGCAGTTTGGTGTTGTGTTTTGGCGTGTCAATGGACTTACTTGAAGAAGCGCATATGGAGGATTGTGTACCTTGCTCCACTCCTATGGAGCAAAATCTCAAGATGTGTCAGTCGGATGGTTGTGGGAAAGTCACATGGGTTTCGCTTCCCCCTAACCGCTACCATGCTACGTGGGTTGGAACGATTGCCTTGGGCATGTTAATCGTGAACCGCAGAGGAAAGCGTATGTGGTTTGAGAACACAGCCTTGATTGCTAAACCGAGGTGGGGATGAAAGGTCGTGTCCCTCGACCCTCTCGGTTTAGACAATCGGTAATCGGCTTACTTCCTCACTCAACTCTAAGGTCGGATGGTTTAACCACGATTAATCGACTTGTTCAATTCAATATCGAGGATTGCCCTAACTCAACATAGTTTAGGTGGCTTGGAAAGCGGAAGGAAAACCAACTCGATTGAGTCTCCCTTAGAAAGGGGGATTTTCCTCTCTAAACTAGGCTAAGTTGGCAAATTAGATTAGTAGCACCTAAATGCACAAACTTAGGGGGTGCTAAGCACAATTATGCATAATCCCTAGGATGCTAAGCACAAAATATGCACAACCCCTAAGTTGCTAAGCACAAACATGCAAAATCATGGTGAAAAATACCTCAAACATTAAATTGAACAATGCCCAATATCAATCATCCAAAACACATATAAGAAAACTACATGGTAGGGTTTAGGGTTTCACTACACCCAAGTGGGAGGAGGACTAATCCATGGAAGAAGTAGGAAGAACAAAGGGCGAAAAGGTGGAAACCATATTTTGGGGATGCCTCCTCTCTTCTTCAACCTTGAGCTGGGATTTCCTTGGGGAAATCTTCCCAAAACCTCCTTTGAAGCCAAGCCCTGACCTCTTCTTCTCTTTGGTTCTGTTTCTCTCACTAAAATGCAGAAGAAGGTGTTTCTCTCACAAAAGTGGCTCTCCCCTTTTCTATTTCCTTGCAGCTCAGCTTTTAAACTCGAGAAGAGCTGAGTTCACGGCTGTGAACCATCAAACGCATCTGTGAACTCACGCCTTGCGCCAAAACGCTCCGCATCGATCACGGCAGTTCATGGGTAACTGCTTGTGTTCACGCTCTTAGTGACCGTGAATTCGCCTTGCGTCAGTAACCTTCAACTTGGCTCTAGACGCCTTGCACTTCATGGTTAACTCTCCTTCTTCACGGTCTTGCACGAACTTGAACTCCTGCCTTTAGCCGTGAACTTGCGTTTTCTCACCTCTTCTCCCGGTTTTCGATCCTTTTTGCCGATCCTTCGACTCCGAGGCTGTTTCCACCTGTTAAATCCTGAAAAGCACTCAAACACGAAGAACCTAGCGTATGACCAACCTCTAATGAGAGAATTTGTCACAAACATCTAAGCAAATTGGGGTCAAAATATGTGCAATTTGGCCCGAATCAGTGCCGCTGACCAGAAGGAACAACGGTGATACGTATGAGCTTGGTAGTGGTTCTGGAGCTATCTGTCTTGCGGTAGTTACCACTCACAACACTTCTGACTTATGGCATCATCGTCTTGGGCATCCTTCGTCTCATTCTTTGTCTAGTCTACTTCGTGTTAATTCTCTTCTAGTTGTTAAGTCGTTGACTCTTTCTCATTGTAATTCGTGTTTGTCGAATAAAAGTCATAAACTACCCTTCGTTATTTCTAGTCTTTCGAGCTCTCAGCCCTTAGACTTACTTTTTCTGACGTTTGGGGCCCTGCGCCTGTTCAATCTATTGATGGTTATTCCTATTATCTTGTTCTTGTTGGCCATTTTACTTGATATACTTGGTTTTATACCTTGCGCCGTAAGTTTGATGTTTTGTCTGTTTTTACTACGTTCAAACGTTTGGTCGAAAACTATTTTGCTACTACCATTCGTAGGCTTTAAACTGATGATGGCGGTGACTTTGTCAAACTGCGTCATGAACTTGCTTCTCATGGTGTCACTCATCTTCTCACCCCCACCTTATACAGCTGAGCATAATGGTCTTTTTGAACGTAAACATCATCATATAATTGAAACGGGTCTTACCTTACTCCATCAGGCTCATCTAGCTCTTTCTTAATGGTCCTATGCTTTTTCTACCGCTTTTTACCTTATGAATCGTCTCCTGTCGTCTTCCCTTCGTGGCCAGGTTCCTTTCTCTCTTTTGGTTAATGATTCTCCTAATTATCTTAATCTTCGTCTTTTTGGTTGTTTGTGTTATTCCTGGTTGCGTACCTGTGCTCCAAATAAGCTTCATTCTCACTCACGTCCTTGTCTTTTCCTCGGCTACTCTCATCAATAGAGTGCCTATAAGTGTCTCAACCCTGTTACTCTTTGTATCTTTCTGTCCCGTCACGTTGTCTTTGTTGAATCCCAACTTCTTGGTCTAGGTCTCTCGCCCTCGTCTCCTTCTTCTTCTAGCTCAGACTCAATGCCTCCCTCGTGGTTTGCTGAATTTTACCTCCATTATGTCTCATCACCGCACCACCAGCTCCCCCTTCTTGGTCTTCGTCGTCGTCTGTTCGTCGTCACACATCGGATGCTGGTGCGTCTCCTTCATCACCCCCTGTGTTGGAGACTGTTGTTTCTTCTACGGCCTCTCCAGCTTCTGGTGTTGCTCGGACCTCCTCATTGCAACCCCTGTCGGGTCCTCATCCCATGGTCACACGTGGTAAGAATAATATAAGGAAGCCTAACCCTAAGTATGTTAATGTTGCTACAGCTCACGCTTCTCCACGGTTGGAACCGACTTTCGTGAAGGAGGCTTTACTCCATCCCGAGTGGAATAAATCCATGGCCATAGAAAATGTTGCCCTCTTGGCAAATCATACGTGGGATTTGGTACCACGTCTTCCCCATCATAATGTTGTTGGCAATCGTTGGGTATAGCATGTGAAGTGCAATCCGGATGGGTATATCGAGCGTTTTAATGCTTGGATCATGGCCAAGGGGTTTAATCAATGTCATAGTCTTGATTTTCATGAGACTTTCAGTCCGATTATTAAACCTGTGACCATCCAGGTGGTCTTCGCTCTTGCTCTATCTCATTCCTGGCCGGTTTGCCAGTTTGATGTTCATAATGCCTTCCTACAAGGACCTTTGCATGAGGAGGTTTATATGTCACAACCTCTTGGGTTTCATGATCCTCAGTTTCCATGTCATGTATGTCGTCTTCGTCAGGCTATCTATGGCCTTTGTCAGGCATCACGGGCCTGGTATGAGGCCATTAGTTCATTTTTGGAAAGTTCTGGTTTTGTTAAGACGTGATCTGATGCCCCGTTATTTGTCTATCTTCAGGGTTCGGTGACTGCCTATTTTCTTATGTGTGTGGATTATCTACTGCTTTCGTGTAACACTCCTTCTTTTTTGGCCGAGTTTCAGCATCGTTTTGCTGCTCGCTTTGCTCTCAAGCATCTTGGTCCAGTTAACTTCTTTCTTGGCATTGAGGTTATTCCTACGGCGACTGGTTATCTTCTCTCTCATCATTGCTATGTTGTCCATCTCCTGACTCGGTTCCAGATGCATGATGCGTAGCCCTGTGCCACGTCGCTCACTTCTACTTCTCGGTTGTGTCTCACGGATGGTTCTCCTCCTGCCGATGCCACTCTCTATCGTCAGGTGGTGGGTGCTTTGCAGTATCTCGTTACTACCCGTCCTGACATTGCGTACTCTGTTAATCGCCTGTCCCAGTTCATGCATGCACCCACTACTCATCATTGGCAGCATGTTAAGGATCTTATTTGATATGTTGCTGGCACTCGTACTCTTGGTCTTCGTATCACTCGTTAGTCTCTTCCATTGCCTCTGCGTGTGGGCTCTTATTATGTCTTGGTTGGAGATCCGGATGATCATTTGTCTACCTCTGGTTTTTTATCTATCTTGGTGATACACTCATTTCCTGGAAGTCCAAGAAGCAGCGGACAGTAGCTCGTTTGAGTACTGAAGTGAAGTATCGTGCACTTGCTCTTGCGAATTCCTAGTTGATCTAGGTTCAGAATCTTCTTTCTGAGCTACATCAGCTGCCATTGCCTTCTCATGTTCTCTACTGCGACAACCTCAGTGCTGTCAACTTTAGCACCAATCAAGAATGAAACATCTTGCATTGGATTATTTGTTTGTTCGTTAGCTGGTCCAGTCTCGTAAGCTTCTTGTGCAACATGTTTGGAACACTCCGACCTTTAGGTTTAGGTTCGACCTTAATACGTGATCGGTTGGGTTGACAGTTGAGTAGGGTTATTATTATTATTATTATTATTATTATTATTATTATTATTATTATTATTATTATTATTATTATCATCCCTAATCCGCGATTGCAATTGCTGGGGGAATATTATTATTATTATTATTATTATTATTAAAAAATATAACCCTACTCGTTCATGAAAGGCCGAGAGGCCATTCCTTTGTTTTGGCCGTGCATAAAATTCCCCCAGCAGCAGCAAAACCCCCTGGCCCTCTCTTTGATTTTCCCCAGTCGCTTGTCACCAGCCCCGCACGAGGCGGAAAAAAAAAGAGGAAGAAAGAAGAAAGCGGGAGCGCCGCCCGCAGCCGGCTCTCGATCCCGATCCCGATCCTCATCACATCCTTTTCGTGTTTCTAGGTAAGGACCACGAACTCTTTCGCGATTTCTAAACTCGATTCATTGATAGTCTAATCTGAAGCTCGTATTTTATTAGTGGTGACGTTTAAGGGTTCGATCAACAAGAATATCAACGTCTCGGGTCATCCAACCTAGGCCTAGTAGGGATGGCAATCAAACCCATGGCCGCGGGTACCCGACCGCCCCCGACCCAGTCAACGCGGGTAATCCCCGCTTTGACCGGGTATGGGGCGGGTATGGGTAAAACCCGCAAAAATTTTGATGGGTATGGGGCGGGTATGGTTTTAGCCTCCCCCGCCCCATACCCATACCCATATCCGCCCCACCAAGAAAATTTCTTCACATATAAAAAAACATGTTGATCAAATTGTAATCTATCAATGGTGATGAGGATAAATCAAGGAAATAAATAGTAGAAATGCAATTGAGTGACCACTTTAATCAAAACCTAATTCATTTCCCTCAATTCTCCATTCACTCTTTCACTTTCCCCCTTGTCAACAAGATTATGTTAGTTAATTATTACTTAGTAGATGTATAAGAGTTAGAACATAATCATTTGAAAAATATTATACTCTAGATTATGTATTAATGAATGTTTTAGGATCATATTCTTTGAACCATATTAAGAAAATGATCGTGTTTTGTTGAATTCGTGATATAATAGGTACATTTAGAGTTGTAGTTAAAACTTTTCTTGTGAATTTTTGGATAATAGTGTTGGATGTACGGGTACGGGTATTACCCATGGGTACCCGAAACCCATGGGTATGGGGATGGGTTTGCCGAACATTCCCCCGCATGGGTATGGGGCGGGTATGGGTTTGGATATTTGAAGATGGGGATGGGGATGGTTTAGACAAACCCGCCCCATTGCCATCCCTAAGGCCTAGGCACGTTCTAGAGGTAAGGGAACTCGATCCCTTTGAGTTAGGTCGATTAATTTGGGGATTTTTCGTGAGGGTGCAATTCTGAGATTTTAGCAACAGGCGTTCAGGCTTTTAGTGACAGATTTTGGGTGGTCGCTAAAGTTGCTGGGAATTTGCAGAAACTTATTTTAGACGTTTTAAATTATTTCAATCACTATGGGTGGTTTTTCCTGGGTTTAGTAATTTTATAAATTGAGGGAGGACTAGGATATGTCTTTGGTTTAATTTGGGGATATTTGAAGATGTATTTCTATTTTTAGAAATTGTTCGAATATTTGTTTTAATTAAATTAAAATCTTTCCGAGGGATTTTTAAGGGTCTGATAATTTTCCAGAGTATAGGTGCTTATGATTGACATAGAAAAATTATTATCCGAATATTTAAGAAGGTTCAAGTTAGGTGAAAAATTCGTCCAAAATGAAATTGATTAGGAAAAATGGTCGGTTTAGAAGAGATTATTTCTAGAAAAATTTTAATGGGGGTTAAGGGACCTTTGGAGCAAGCCTCGAGGGCTAGACTTTGAGGAGAGGATGTTCTAGTTATTCTAAAGGGAATTCTAAATCGAGAAAGGTCAACTAAGGAGATGACCTTCTTATTAATAGGTTCGCCGAGATAATTCAGCTAGGAGGGATTTCTTCGAGTAAGGAATCGAGGAGTCATCTTTTCAAGGTAAGTGTAAATGAGGTAGATTCTACGCCTTACGTGTCCTTTCAAGTTTGACGAGCCTTAAGTATTTTGATGAAGTGATTGTTATTGCTTGATTGTATTTATGATTGGTGATGTGTGCTATGTATGAGCTTTGTGTAGAGTGATTATTGTATGAGTTGTTATTTACATTAAAGTGTAAGAACCAAGTTCTTTGTTTTTAGAAGTAACTCACCTTTAAGAAGGTGAGGTCGTTTTAAGTATTTTTAGTCACTAGCATCAGTTCGTTGCCATTTGAGATCTTTGAGATAGAGCAGCAGTTATGTTGTTGAGACTTTTTAAGACGAGCAGCAGTTATGCTCGCGAGATTTTTAAGATGAGCAGCAGTTATGCTCTTGAGAATCATGGTAAAAAGCCACCACGATAAGTTTAAGGAAAGCCTGGATGGGCTCTCATACGTATGAGTTTGCAACCGGATTAGCTAGTTAGGGATCCCAGTGTCAGTCAAATATTTAAGTTGAGATTTGAGCTTTAAGAATAAAATTTTAAAGAGTGGAAGTATCATCCACCAGTTTAAGTTAAGTTCTTAAGTAAGAAATGCTAGAGATTTCGAACGTAAGGGCGTAGACTGACCCCAACTCACTAACCAGATCGTAGAGGAGGAAATCCTAACCAGCCATGCAGTCTGTGATCAGCAAACTAGAGGAGCTCAACACCATCGTCGTTGAGAGATGTCGAGCCAAGCGTTAGAGTAAGCATCGAAGAACTTTTTCAAGTTATTAAGACTTTATGGTTAAGAGTTAAAGACTGTAGATTCATTTCTTTTGGACGATTTGAGTTTTGCCCACATGTTTAGGGCTTCGATTTGAGATATTAAGATATTTGAGTTTGGTATTTTATTTAAAGTTGTGTCATTTGAGATTTTTTAATTATACCCCGGGGTGGAAATGTTTTTTCCAAGTTCAAAGTAGTGGGATGTTTCAATGTTCCTATCACTAATCAACTTGTCGATCTGCTTACTAAGCCTTTGCCTCATGCTCAGTTTCGACTTCCGTGTTCCAAGATTGGACTCCCTGTCGCTGACGCTACCTCTATCTTGTGGGAGCGTAATAGAGTTGATTCAGAGTTATAGTTTCCTTGTAATACATGTATTCCTTTCCTAGTTGTATATGATTAGTATGCTTGTAACCTGGGTTATAAACACCCTTCTTGTTAATAATACAACACACAATTCCCATAAACCTTACAAAAAGTGCAAACTATTAATCATAATAACAATGTGAAATCAGTATCACTTATGTGACCACAACTCGTATATATTAAATTAGAATCCACATTTAATTCGCATCTTCAAATATATTTATTTGCGTTAATTAGTTCATAGCATGAGTGAAAACACTTGCGGATATTTTACAAGTACTTACAGGTAGCCTCATTCGAGAGGAAAATAAGCTTTATGTTAGACCATGCAAATTGTTGATGGCTTTATTCGAGATAAAATATATATACGTATGCAGCAACATACTAATTTGGTACACAGATGCACATGTTAGTTAAGGAATTGGTGGTCATTTCACAAAAGAAATTTACGGAGGAGAAAAGCAATATTTTAAAGTGGCCTACTTAACCTCATTGCAAAATCTATGTTCATAGAACAAGGATCCAACCCCATATATTATTTTTCTCCTGGATATCAATTCAATAACGTAGCTCTATCAAATTATTTTTTGGTATCAACTAGACATATATTTAGGGGTGGGCAATGGGCGGGTTGGGTGGATTTTGGTCTCAAATTGACCCACCCACTTACTAGTGGGTTGAAATAATTTTGACCCGCAATCCACCTACATACTTCTGCGGGTTGGGTTGGGTGGGTGACGGATGAGTGCGGTTGGATCGCGGGTCAACCCGCAAAAGCAATTCTTCAACTAGCCATTAAGAAAGTTGACTAACATTTATGATAAGTTCAAAGCAAAATTAGTAAGACTGTATCATTAATTTGTGATTTTGATACAATTAATAATTTATAGTTTGATTCCAATATTTAATGGTTATTAACAATAATCTGCATACCAGTATCCAATATCTAATGGATATTGCACAGCACAATGACCAATAATAATAGTCAAAACTATTATTTATTCTTCACCTTTTGAAGTATATGGTCAGACTGTAGTGTAGTTCGAAAATATGATGAATATTCGATACTATAAGAAACAATATTTTTTTTATATAAAAATAGGATGTGGGTCATACGGGTGACCCGCAATCCACCCACCATCCACCCACATAAGTGCGGGTGGGAGATTTACCAATCCGCAATCCACCCACATCAATCACCCACTACGTGCGGATCGAGTTATTTGCGGGGTGGATCGATATCAATCCGCAAATTAACCACCCACGTGTCCACCCCTAAATAGATAACCCAGATATATATGTTTCCCCAATACTTGGTGGCCGTCATTTTCTTCCTAATTTAATGTACATGTCTAGAGACTAGGGAGCTACATTATAGAACTCAAATTTGTTGGATGAAGCCCAAACTTATCGTCGTTTTTATATGACAATTGGATTATAGGCCTACGAAAAATTGTTTCTGCGATAGGTAAGCTCAGATTGAATTGTTCCCAATAGCCGAATTTAAAATGAAAGTAAGCTCATATAATCTGAATATGTTGCTTTGGGCTGAAAAAGCCCAAACGAGATGGGGAAAAGCCTAAATAGGAGTATGTAGTTTGGAAAAGAGAAATACAAAGTTTCATCCAAACAATAACAACACGAAGGAGCCTAAACAGTCGAAACTCATACCCAATACAGAAACTTGTGTGTGGTGGTTCTGGGATAACTTGTTGCAAATTCAAATCTGGTTCTTTTTTTTATATAACTCAATCGATAGGCTTACTCTGTATCTTTATTTTATACAAAAATATTTTAATATTTTATTTTTTTGTAAAAACAGGCTCATTGTCCAGATTCTCATGACTAGGTTGGTCTTGTATGAGTGAGGGAGTACTATATTTGATTCATTTGAATTCTTTCATTGCAATAAATATACGGCTGTAACATTAAATTTTAAATTGTATGTGAAACTATCTAACTTTCACAGTGCTATATTGTTGCCAGCAGGGTGGAGACATAATTTGGTGCTCTGGCTGGGGGAAGTTGCTTATTACTCTTAGCGCATAAAGAGAATCCAATTCATCAAAATAATAAAAACAGAAACTATTCTCAATATTACGATAATTTCGCTTTTCAAGATGTTTAAAATCACTTTAAATAAGAACGAAACAAAAAGTTGTCGCATGATAGGTTGAATATAAATTCAAAAGTAATAAATATATAACAATGAATTTCAATGTTGAGTAGTCATCCTATTTTCAGAATTTAAAGATAAATGTCGTGTAATATGTCATATTTTCACTAAAATTTAGATAGAAAATTAAAATATTTGTCTTAGTAGGTTCAATATAAATTAAAAATGGAATAAACAAATTAATAATGCATTTCAATATTTCATAACACATCCAATTTTTAGAATTGAAAAATGAGCATCTACTTATATCAATATTTGGAGAGAAAAATATTATTCATCATCCACCAAAAGTAGTCTTAAACTTTTGTCAGTCTAAGAATAGTTTTAACTTAATTAATTGAGAAAATAAAATATACAAATCAAAGAACTTAGTTGATCTTTAAATGACTTAAAAGGGTCTATTATAAAGTTATAATAGTTCAACCACATCAAAGCTAGAAAAAAGGAACAAAGAAACGCTATAACCAAGAACTAAACACACTCATAAAAACTGGGAAAATGAATGCAAAGAAATATTGACAGGCGAGTGATGATCAAATCTTATCTTGCACTATTGCAAGTTTGCAACTAAAAAGCCTCATTTGTTTCAAGAAATGCGTTCTCATCATCATTTCTTGTTCCGTACACCTGGAATATAAACCCATTCTCATTGCCAGCTCCATTTTGTTGCAATAAAATCAAATAAACACGTTTTATGTATCAAAATATGATGGAAGAAAATTAAATTAACTTAAACTAAGTATGTTTATAATTACATGTTCTCTCATATTATGGAGCAACTTAAACAAGTTGATATATTCTTCTTCATCGTTTACATGATTGAGAAATCAAGGGGACACAACTTTAAGATTAGCCATTATCAAAAGTATGATCTTTCATACTCGATGCGAACAAGAAGACGCGGTAAACATTCCTAGCAAGAGAAATTTTCATAGTTCATATTTATCTTTCGCTCTTCAAACTGTATAATCTAATGAGCCCCTAGCTCGCAATAGCCTACTATCTCGGATAATATTCGCTCGAATAAAATCCAGAGCAAATTCAAGAATGAAAAACACAAATCCGAAACAAACAGCACAAGCCTGATTATCGCTTCCAGTTTAGCAAGAAATTATAGCACTAAACGAAATCCAGAGGAAATTCGAGAATGGAAAGCAAAAATCCACAAAAAAAAAAAACCGTGCAAACGAGATTATCACTTCTGTCTTGACAAAAAATCATAAAAATCGTAACATTAAATTTTAAATTGTATGTGAAACTATCTAACTTTTACGGTGATATATTATTGGCATCAGGCGCTGAGGCATGAATCCAAAAGTAATAAATATATAACAATGAATTTCAATGTTGAGTAGTCATCCTATTCTCATTATTTAAAGATGAATGGCGTGTAATATGTCATATTTTTACTAAAAGTTAGATATAAAATTAAAATATTTGTCTTAGTAGGTTCAATATAAATTAAAAATAGAATAAACAAATTAATAATTCATTTCAATATTGCATAACACATCCAATTTTTAGAATTAAAAAATGAGCATCTACTTATATCAATATTTGGAGAGAAAAATATTATTCATCATCCACCAAAAGTAGTCTTAAACTTTTGTCACTAAGAATAGTTTTAACTTAAATAATTGAGAAAATAAAATATACAAATCAAAGAACTTAGTTGATCTTTAAATGACTTAAAAGGGTTTATTATAAAGTTATAATAGTTCAACCACATCAAAGCTGAAAAAAGGAACAAAGAAACGTTGCAACCAAGAATTAAACACACTCATAAAAACTGGGAAAATAAGCTCCCGATTCGTTGGACTCACTTATTACTTATGCATCCTTTGTTCACATAACATATTTTAACTTTTCTTATACAAAATTTTCTAAGTATCCTCGACTTTACACGTAACGTAAGAAATCACCCTCCCCCCCCCCCCCCCCCCCCTCCCCCGCGCACTCGAGAGTAGCTGTAGATCCGTGGTAGGGGTCCAATCGATACTAGAGGCTCATTTCAAAAAAATGACGTTGCCCAATTTTATCATATTTAATAAAATAAAAATTTCTAAAATCGTTTCTTAAAACATAATCCATTTTTTTGTGTTACGACAGTTACATACGTGTTAAGCTACTAAATTTATAAATATTCATTCCCAAAGTGTCATGAGAAAAAAAACACAATTTTTCTAGTAATGAGAGCTAAATGAAATCCATAGGAGTTAGGTGTGTCTATTTGGTCCTGGTTTTCAGGTTTAACATGAAATCAGACCATATAATCTGGTCTAGTTGAGACTCGGACCGAATTCAAAACAATTATGTGTGGTCTTCGGTCAGATAACGCGTTACATCTCAAACGAGATACATCTCACTTTCACATGGCAAAGAATTGGGATGATAACGCGTTGAGACGGGACCGGATAGTGCATATCCATTACCCCACTCAAAGTATTTCGGGTTTTTCCATACAAAAATCGAGTAGAATATCAAAATCATATCCATATTGGATCAGGTTCTGGTATTCACGGTTATCCAAATTTTCTCAAGTCGAATTGCATATCACAATCAACAACCTACATTTCATTTTCCACAAACAAAAGGATAATAAGAAATAAAACAGAAAGGAGGCTTGTGAATGAATGATACATCCATGCAATTGCAATTCTGTTTGGGATTTTGGGTTCCATATTCCATACAAGTATTGGTGCACAACAAAACACTCATAAAGAGAAGCAGGACTTCTTGTTATGTGCTACGAGAAAATGTTATAACACATTGTTATTGGAGAAAACGGGTGGTTGCTTTCAGCAAATGATCAATCAGATGAACCTTTATAAGTGAAATCTGACGTTTGTTTCTTAAAATTGACTTACTCTTTACCGCCCTTCACCTTTCCTTCAAATTCTACTTATACTTGTGTTTGTAATCCTATAATTGTCCTATGATGACCAATTTTCGTGCTATTGTTTTTTTAAGATACTCAAAAAGTATAATATCATTATCGTGCACTTGTATAATATTCAACGCCCAAAAGCCTTTATCATCTTGTTATTGGAGGCTCTTATTTCAAAAGTGTTACAAATAAATAGGACATTATTTCTTTCTGTCTAGACTTTTAGACTCTCTTTGTTTGCCGCCACTTGGTTATTAATATATATAAAAAAGAAGTGAAGTTACTGTTGCCTAATAAATTACAACTTAGTACCTCACTTCTTCTTTAAATATATTAAACCTCACTTTTTTTTACATTTTACATTTTGATACCCCAAATTTAATTAAATTATAATTTAGTCACTATAATGTACATTTTACATTTTGATACCTAAATTTAATTTTAATGTAAAATCATTGAACAATTACGTTTTGATATCTAAATTTATGAGATTTTGGTATCTACAATTTTTTAAATTTACATATTGGTCCAATGTGTAGATTTCACTTAAATTCATGAATCCAATCCACCAATCCATGAATCCAATCCACCATAACGTAAAAGTATAAATTTAGTTTGTACCATACAATATGTTTTATCACTCAATAGTAGGAGAAGAATCGACCATTTTATATTTGCTCATTATGTGAAACATAAAATAAATGATAAAAGAGATAAGACTCTAAAATATTGAAAAAGTGAATTTATAAACTCATTTAGTACATTTACAGGGTACTAAATAAACTTCTACTAACTACATGTAACAAAATATGCGACATCTACATAAGCAAGTGTCAATAAATTGCTACGGTGAAAGGGGTTGACTGTTGTATTGACGGCCAACTAAAAGAATTGGTCAAAACCTTTCCACCATCTACTTACTCTTCGTTCATTTTTCACTCGCCTTCCATAACGCTTTCTTTATTTCTTTCTTTGCCTTCTTCGTCCGACTCTAATTAATATACTATTATTTTTATGCATTCTAATCACAAGTATGAACGAGTCCATGCACGACTGACCAACAGTCTAGAGAATTAATAATTGAACCATGAACCACTAACTTTTTTAGTTCAATGTCGAGTCCAATTAAAAGAAAATATATATGGTTATTACTTATTACAAGTCCGTCATTTTCCACTACTGGATTTGAAGGCATGAAATCTTAAGCGAGTTCCAGTTTGTATTCTTTTTACTTCTCTCTAGAGTTTTTCTTTTTCAGCCGGGCTAGAATTTTCAACAATTATACATGGAATATTTGGCTAGGTATCTAGACATATTAGATAAATAGTTTTCATTTTCTATAAAAAAATAAATAATTATCATTTTAAATACATCACTATAAAAGGAATTAAGCCTCAACTATGCAAATTACAGTTCAGTATCTAACATTATAGATCTTTAGATTTATAACCTAAATTTATTTTTTGGCATATAGTGCTCAAAATATTGATGGAACATTACCTTTAAGTACCTATAATTTTTGTGTATTACATTTTGGTACCTAAACTTTTGAAGTTCTATAAATAGGTCTAATTTTTGTATGTGTAAATAAAACATCCTCGAATAAATGGGTATTCATACCCAACTCATATATTTAGATTATGTAAGTAAATATCCATACCCTACGCAAACCCATAGACAAACTTTTAAACTCATATATACGTCACTCATACCCTACCCATAATCAATGGGTCTACTTGAGTTTAAGTAAATATAATTTATTAGCCAATTTTTTTTTATAAAAAAATTGGATGTTGACCGCCATATTTCTCAGTCAATATTACTAAAACTACTAATAAAAAATTAATTTTAGAATAATAATACTAACAAACACTATAACGGATCACATAATACATGTCCAAATGTCATCTACGCCCCACGAAAAGGCGCGGCATCGCCACTTAGATAGAAACTAAATTTGACCAGATAAAAGAGCGAAAATTTCACCACCCTAAAACCTAGAAAGTTAAACCAAAAGAGCAAATGCCACCACAAATGCGAACCAGACAAGAAACAATTAGAAGGAACCGGGCAGGTCTTGGTTGAATTTACTCAGGCCTGGCAGTACATACGTTTACTTACTTCCTTCCCAAGTCTCCGTCTCCTCTCTACCCAAACCCAAAACCAACTGATTTTGGGGCGTTAAACCAGTTGTAGCCTAGAAATAAAATAGTAAAAAGCAAAGAGTTACTGCAAATGGAACTTACTATAACCATTTTCACCGCCTCCCTCACGTCTGCTTTCCCCATTTTCACTCCATTCGTCCTTTTCCGTTCTTTCCCCTGTCCCCAAATATAAATACTCCAACCAACCCTTTAGATTTCCCTCGGAACCAGAAAATCACCCACCACGCACCATTGTTTTACACTCTTTCTCTCCGCCTGCTTCCTCTTACAGCTCACCCTCTACTCTCAAGAACAATGAAGGTACCTACTGACCCTTCTTACTCTGTTCCTTTCTCTTCCTCAAAATTTTCTGGGTTTAATCTCCAACACTTTCTTCTCGTTATAGAAAGTGGTCCTCAAGGTAGACATACACGACGACAGGATGAAGCAGAAGACCATAAAGGCGGTTTCCACCCTCTCAGGTTTCCCCCACTCTCTCAATTACCCTCTGTTTTTCCGTCTTTCCCTTGTTTTCCATCTTTCCCCTGTTTTTCCTTGGACGAAATCAAAACTCTTCTGGTATGACAGGGATTGATTCGATCGCCGTGGATATGACGGAAAACAAGATGACGGTGATTGGCAGCATGGATCCGATCGATATAGTGACCAAGCTGAAGAGGCATTGTCACGGTGAGATTCTGACGGTCGGACCACCGCCCGACCCGAAGAAAGAAGAAGAGAAGAAGAAAGAGGAAGAGAAGAAGAAGAAAGAGGAGGAGGAGAAGAAGAAAGAGGAGGAATCCAAGTTGCAGCAGCTGTTTCACCATTACCACTACAATCCTTATCCCTACATGGCGGCCCAACCGGTTTACAGTCATCTCCACCCGAATTATAACTACCGAGTGGTAAGTCCCGACGACAACCCCAACGGCTGTGTAATTTGCTGAATTCCCACAAGATAGAGATGTATATCGATGCAGATAAGAATTTTGATTTCTTAGATTAGTGGGAACTGAAAATTTTGATACATGTGTTTAGATAAACCAACTATGTAGAAGATCGATTATAGTCTGGATGGATGCAGAGAGACGGTAACTTTTCCCAGTGAGAATTTTCTGTTCCTGGGTTTTTCTTACCCATTTTCTTGGATGCCAAGCATAAGTTTTGATTGGCCTAGAAGCTTCTCCGTTCCATTGTTGAGATTCAATGTTTGCGACCTCTGAAACAGAGTCGCTGTTGATTTTCTCTTGGTTGAGTTTGAAACCGATGATGGGTTCTGAAATTTCTATTGGGTTTAGTCTCAGCCTGGGTCAATTCTTGAGTTGCGTGGCTCTGCAACTTGGGGGGAATCGATTGGACTGGAACTCTGTTTCATTAGTTAAATGATTGTTGATTAATCAGCTTAATCTGCCATTTCCCCATTCTAAAACGGGATTAGGATTAAAAGAGCCTGCCTCACCACAACAATTTGTTTAACAATGTTAATTATCGTTTTGGTTGCTGACGTCTGAAGAAGTCTCTATACTTCTCAGATTTCTTTTATCCTTTTCTGTTCCTCTCCATTTTTGGTTCTTAGGATTCAGCGGCATCAACAAGCTGTCCTTGTGTGTCAATTTAGGTGGAAACAGTGAAGGATAAGGACCCGTTTGTCAGATCCCAATCTGGATTAGGACCCGTTTGTAAACTCGATTTTGAGACGTAATTAAGTGGAAACATTTCCAACTTGGAAATTTTATTTCTCTTTTATACTGATTTGGTAATTTTAAGATTGTGGGGGAAAGGGGCGACTTGAACTCCAAGCCACTATTAACTCGAAGGCGCAATTGAATTAATTAGAGGTGGTTTAGTAAGTACTAATTTATGTTATCTCTTTTCTGCCGAATATTATATCGTATTTCTTGTTTCCTTATGGTATGAATATCATGCATTTTGTGCGTGGTATAACTCCATAATACATGTCAATTATATATGTATTGTTTAATGCTTTTGGTTTATTCTAAAGTATTTAACAGTTTGTCCATTTATTTGCAACGGGATATAACTGATATTGGAAACAAAACAATGTATTCCGACGTTTTATTTATATTGTAAGAAAATAAATATTTTTTTAAAATTCAGGGACACCACATTACTTACCACTTAACATTATTTAGTTAGGGTACCAAAAATTGGTAACATTATTTAATTAATTACCTTACTTGGAACCTTTGTTACCCAATTGATTTCTTTAGGGTCACTCTTGCAAAACATGGCAAGTATACCCCCGTCCCCACCAACAGAAATCAAAGGTTCCTCTTCCTGATCGGGAGCAAAAGATCCTGGATGTGAAAGAAAGGAAATTCTCAATAATGCACTCTTTTTTTTTAAGGGAAAGTGATCTAATGTCTCTAGAAACAAAAAAAACCAATTGGGAGATTTATATCATTAGTTCCATGCGTACGATGTTATAGTGTAGCTTATGATGCCACAAATAATCCTCACTGTTCTAATCCTCTTGAGGTCTTTCCTATTGGCATTGAGTCCCTAAATGGAGTAATGAACATAAACCTATGTTGCAAATTGCAATACTTGATGGATTGAGGGGAGGATTAAAATGGACAGCGTGAGAAAAAGAGATGATTCCGATGATGTAATCACGAACTAATAGGATATTGCTATTCGTCGCCATAAAATACTTAATACGTCGCCCTAATTTTATTAAAATGACTCAAATATCCTTCTTAATTCTTATCTTTCAAACCCGTAGCTGGAAGCGCCGAAAGGATTAAAAATCCATCTCCGACGAGTTGGGATAGGTCAAAACCCGTCCCAATCTCGCCGGAGATGGACTTTCAATCCGTCCGGCGCATGAAAATAAAATAAATAACTAACCTTAAAACCTCCTTCCTCCTCCGTGTCCTTCCTATTGCTCAGTACCAAGAATCCGACAGTGGCAGTAGGCAAACGGTGGTGGTCGGGTTTAGGTGGGCATTATGTTCATCGAAGGGGGACTGTCTCTTTCAGTGGCGTAGCCAAATTTTGTGTTCATTGAGGTCCTTAAAAATTTACTAATACTAATGTATGTGTATCTAATGAAATTTGAGTTGATTGAGATCCTTATGTGAGCTAAGATCGACGAGATTATGGGGTCCTAAACTTGAATAATCGTACACAACTATATGTATCTAAAGCTTTTTGTTAACCAAATTTTGGCCAAGTGGGGTCTTATGACCCCTCTCCTTGACACTTCCCTCTGCCACTGGTCTCTTTTCCTATCCCGTCGTGGAAGAAGTAAATTTTGTTACCAAAGATGTGAAGCAAACTGACGAGCTTTATTGAATGAAATCAAACAAATCTATACATATGTTTTGCCTTGAAACATGACATCCACTAACCACTACTAACTCCCTCAATCCATGAGACTAGCTAACAACCTAACCAACTAACTTATGCCCACGACTTATTGTTTCTTGACCAAGACACTGACTCTAACATAAACTACAACAACTTAACCAAAACAGCGAGCTTAACTAAAACATTCAAACTTGACTTGAGACCCGCCAAAGGCCAACGTCTCTGAGCAGCCCAAGTTTTATTTTCACAGCAACATTTCCTCTACTTGAACTGAAGCCTGGTAAGTCTTTAGTTCATCTTCCTTGCATCTTCATAACTTCATTCATATCTCTGACTCCAAGCTGGTTTCTCAGGTAATAAAAAACCTCTCCTTTCACAGCCTTTGTCATGATTTCTGACTCGCTATGACACAACACCTAACAATGGCCAAGTGTAACCAATGAAAGGGACTGCAGTATAGTGGCACAAGTAATAAATATCGAATCCACGAGTCTCTAGAGTTACTATTACTCAGCTTCAGTTCATTATCTAGCAAACTAGATTAAGGATTGATTTATAAACTACTCTACTGACTACTCTACTAATTACAAGTTGGGAACTCACTTAGGTATGATTCCCCCTAGCTCCTCAATTAGGTCCAAGTTGCAATTACCTTTGGTTGATCTACTGTTGATTAAACTGTGGAAGATCCTAAATTAGCTTGGAATCTCTTAAGCTGACCAAGCCCTCTCAGTCCAACTACCCGGCAGACGACTAGTCTTCACCAGGATAGAAAGATGAGGCTATAAACACAGAACTCCACTACTTGAATGAATTCCAGTACAAAGCAGTGAATTGATTGACTCTCGCACAACCAATTCACCACTATCAATCAAGGAAGCTCTCTTAACCTAATTAGATTCTATCTATCATAGGTTAAAGCAGAAATCAAGAGGATTTGATCAAGATTCAATTGACTCAATAAATCATGCCTCAATCGATTATAATCAAACAATATAGCATCCAAAACTTCATACAAGAAAGATCCTAACACATGGAACTAGGGTTCCTCAAAACCTAAGTGAAGGGAAGTTACTCCATAGAGAAGAGAGAGACTGTAGAAATCTTATCTAGATCTTTTATCTCCATCTCCAAGCTTTATTCCCGAGCTCCAATGGCGAAGAAATCCTCCAAAATAGCTCCAAGAATGTTCCCAAGTCGCTCTCACTCTCTAGGGTTCGTCCCTTGGGTGTTTGGGAACCAAAAACCCAGCTCTCCCTTTCCTTTGGCTTCAATCTGCCTAAAAACCCGATTCTGGGCAAAACACTGTCGCGGACACAGCCGTGTTTTGCTTTTGCCCGCCCGTGTTTTGCCCCGTGTTAAAAACACGCCCGCGCGCGTCGGCCAACGGTCGTGCCTAAATATGGGCACGGTCGTGTTTTGATTTAGGCGCGCCCGTGTTTTTACTGCCGAACCTGTTCCCCTATTTTCAATGCTTCGTTTCTCCCTCGTCCGGACTCCGAATCAATCGCCGTTTGATCCTAGACGCTCTTAGTCTCGTCCTCTTTCTTTTCATGACAAGCTTGCATGATTCTTTGTCCATAAAGTGAGTTAGAAATCCATTCTTCTTCAGGTCATGCCCGAGTTTCTTCTCCCGAATCGCCAATTGATCTCTGATTGACTTGAAACTTGCGCCTATGCTTCACTTTATGTGCTAGGACCTGAAATGTAACAAAGGAACACAACCTAGCGTAAAATAGGCCAAAGAAGCGATAATGAAAGCTTAAACGATCAAGAAACAAAGGGGAAAACATGTGCAAATATCGAGTCACGAGTCGACATCATGACAAATAGTGATCAGAGGACAAATGAATCGTGGACGAAAAGACTTTCAAAAACAAAAGATCATGGACTCACATTTTTCAAGGTGCTCTTATTTTCTTTTTGAAGACGGTTGGAACCCCTTTTATTCTTTTCTTTTGTTCTTTTTTTTGTTCTTTTTTTTTCAAGGGTTCTAACCCGATTTTCAGAAAACGGGGCTCCCACCTAGCAAAGGTTTTGCGGGAACCCGGATCTTACCGGCCATACCGGGAGCAAATGTCTCGAGCCTCGTGCGGGGAAAAGGAATGTAAGGGGGCTGGAGGTAGTAGGTGGAAATTGGGAACGATTCCCGTCTCCCCTTACAGACTTTCGCCCTATTCGCACGGGAGACGTTATTTTAAAGCACATTTTCGAGCACCTTTTATTTCAAAACATGATACAGGAGTCCATGACAGGTAGAGAGTCCACAACACCACACAATTCGAGGGTCCTAAGATCACTAATTCACAAAATCAACCAACACAATATGAAGAAGAAAGGAGACTTCTTAAATGCATCAACATCCTCCATAGTGCTACACTACCTCCCTAGGTTGCATATTACTATAAAGACTGTCAATTCAAAGCATACTGAGCATGCAATTTGCTAGGAAACACGTACTTGGAGCCCTCAAATCGAAATTTGAACAGTGGACTAGGCTCCAAGCACACAAACAGCCAAAAATTCACACGCATTCATAATCGAACATCCCCCCACACTTAAGCACGACATTGTCCTCAATGGAGGAAAGATAAGGAGGGTAGAACGAAGTTACCAGATCCAGGGTGTATGATGGTGGACGGGGATGGCGGTGTATTCTAGGAGGAGAGAGTGGTCAGAACACAAACACCACACAAAATCTCACAAAGGTTGAGTTATTGACTCTAAAATCAAATAACAAAACCGACTCAACCGAGGAGAAAAAGAGAAAGAAATGCAAACCGACTGGTTGGGTTGCCTCCCAACAAGCGCTTCTTTCACGTCGTGAGCCGGACGGTAGCTCCTAAGTTTCGGTCCACCCCAAAACCTCCTTGAAGTTGAGGTTCTCGTCAATGAGGTGGAGTCTCAAGTCACGAGCATGTGGTATGACAGGTGATGGAAGCTCGTGCACTTGATGCAGATGAAGTCTCCACCCTCGAGACCTCTTCTTCTCTTCTCTCGTCTCATTACCCCAAACCAGATATGACAACATCGATTGACCACCATCGCGTCCACCAAGAGGGACCGATGTCGATGAGGCCTTGGTCTGGCCAAGAGACGCTGCAAATGGGTCCTTGCTAAGCAATTCCTCGAAGTTTGGTGGAGATATCACATGTAACTCATGGCGGATGCAGGCCTCTTCAACCTTAACTCCGTCCTCAGCCTGGACGCCAATTTCTTCTTCAACCTCCCTTTCTTCTTCATGTGGTATCACCCCTGGGAAATGATCAAGAACTCCTCCTACTTCACTTTCGTCATCCTCCACAACTTCTTTCTGCACCCTTTCTTTCTCTTCTTCTTCTAGCACGGATTGGAGAGCAAGTTGCCAAGCAATTTCTTTCATGAGATCTTCTTGCATCTCCTCACTCATGCCCGCCTCTTCAAAGCTCGGTGTGGGATGCGGGAAGGTGTGGTCGGCTACGACAGGACATTCTTGATCATGATCTTCACGGGAGCTCTCCGTGATAATCTCTGTTTGCTCCACAATTTCCTTGTAGCCTTCTTCTTCTTCCTCCTCCTCTTCTTGTATGGTAGCAGAAGGGTGATCTGGAGCAGTTTGTGCCAAAGATCGCTCAAGATCATCGGCGCTCTTCTTAAGGCTCATGAGGATCTCCTCTGTTTCACGAAAGGCCTGGACACAGTGATCCATCCTGGAGCATGATCTCTCACAGTCTCGAGCAAACTGCTCCATGAGAAGCCTCAATTCATAGTTTGGATCTGGCTGTGGAGTGTAACATGGCTCTGCAGAATGGCTCGTGAAGGTCGCCATGGGTAACTCCAGCGCCGATGGCCCTTCTGGTTGTGGGAGAAATTCTTCTTGGTAATGAGGTTGTTCTTGATATGCCCAGGGGTCCGGTTGTTCTCCGTAGTAAGGGGGTTGGTACTGGAACCCGAATCCATAGAGAAGAGAGAGACTGCAGAAATCTTATCTAGATCTTCAATCTCCATCTCCAAGCTTGATTCCCGAGCTCCAATGGCGAAGAAATCCTCCAAAATAGCTCCAAAAATGTTCCCAAGTCGCTCTCTCTCTCTCTACGGTTCGTCCCTTGGGTGTTTGGGAACCAAAAACCCAGCTCTCCCTTTCCTTTGGCTTCAATCTGCCTAAAAAACCCGATTCTAGGCAAAACACTGTCGCGGACACGGCCGTGTTTTGCTTTTGCCCGCCCGTGTTTTTACTGCCGAACCTGTTCCCCTATTTTCAATGCTTCGTTTCTCCCTCGTCCGGACTCCGAATCAATCGCCGTTTGATCTTAGACGCTCGTAGTCTCGTCCTCTTTCTTTTCATGACAAGCTTGCATGATTATTTGTCCATAAAGTGAGGTAGAAATCCATTCTTCTTCAGGTCATGCCCGAGTTTCTTCTCCCGAATCGCCAATTGATCTCTGATTGACTTGAAACTCGCGCCTATGCTTCACTTTATGTGCTAGGACCTGAAATGTAACAAAGGAACACAACCTAGCGTAAAATAGGACGAAGAAGCGATAATGCAAGCTTAAACAATCAAGAAACAAAGGGGAAAACATGTGCAAATATCGAGTCATCAATGTCTGCAACCTGTTCTCTAGTACCACAATAAACCAATTCAACAGTTTCATTCTTCAACAAATCCCTCAGAAAATGGAACCTCACATCTATGTGCTTGCTCCTTCCATGCAACACTGGAATTTTTGATAGCTTGATGGCTGAGTTAGCACAAAATATCTTGGTTGCTACCTGCCCACTCGAAGTCCACCCCATCTATTCAAGCATCCTTCTTAGCCATACACATTGAGCAACACAACCTGCAGCAACAACAAACTCGGCCTCTGTGGTTGACAAAGTGACCATTGGCTGCTTCTTGGAAGCCCAGGAAACAACACCTCCAGCCAAGAAAAACACATAACCACTTGTACTCTTCCTATCATTCACATCACCTGCATAATCACTATCAGTGAACCCCACCATCCTATTTTTTGTACTTCCCTTCTCATACCAGATGCCATGTCCTAGAGTCCCTTTAACATACCTCAATATCCTTTTTGCTGCTAACATATATTGCCTGTAGGAGATCAGATCCCATATACCTGCTCAACAAACAAACTGGAAACATAATGCCAGGTCCGGTGGCAGTCATGTACATAAGACTTCCAATCAGCTTCTTGTAGTGAGTGGCATTGGCGGGAATGCCATCTCCTTCAGCATATATCTTCATTCTAGGAGCCATTGGGTTCTTGACTGGTTGCAATCCATACTTCTGAGTATCTCTTTGGCATACTTCTGCTGGCCTAAGAAGATACCTTCCTAATTCTGAATCACCTCTACCCCAAGAAAGAACCTCATCTTTCCAAGATCTGTCATTTCAAATTCTTATTGCATAGATGCTTTCAATTCAGAAACTATGGCTTCACTGTTAGATGCATACATTACATCATATACATAAAGGCTTACTAATAACAGATCATTACCTCTTCTTTTTATGAACAATGTGTGTTCATATGTGCATCTTTCAAATCCAACAGCTTCAAAATAGACCTCTATGTGTGAGTACCATGCTCTTGGAGCCTGCTTCAAGCCATAAAGATCCTTGTTGAGTTTATAAACCTTAGCTTCCTCCCCTAGAACCTGAAATCCTTCAGGTTGTGTCACATACACATCTTTAGTTAGATCACCATGTAGGAATGCACTCTTGACATCTAGCTGATAGACTGTCAATCCATGAGCAGCAGCCAGGGCCAGAAGTGTTCTGATGGTGTCCCATCGTGCTATAGGTGCAAAGACTTCTGTGTAGTCATACCCTCCTTCTGTGCATACCCCTTGACTGCCAGCCTTGCTTTATAATTTTCCACCTCTCCTAGCTCATTTAGCTTAGTTCTGAATACCCATTTGAGTCCAATTGGAGTGATCCCTAGTGGCAGAACTACTAGTGTCCATGTTCCATTCTTCTCAATTGCTTGGATCTCCACCCTCATGGCTTGATTCCACTTCTCATCCTTGACAGAATCCTCATAGGTTACTGGATCATCTGTGATGGCCACCATAGCCACCATAGCCACCCAATCTGTTTGAACGCATCCCATTTCAAAGTCACTGAAACGAGTTGGCAATTTTGAAACTCTGGGAGTCAACTCTATCATTGGCCGCCCAAGAACATCAGCCTGAGTTATTTCATCTTCATCCTCCTGTCCTGATGATGTTGATCCAGTTGAGCTACCAGTTGGGGTTGAACCTGAAACGCGAGAAAGATTACAAGTTGCTGCAGGAGTTGAGATATCCAGTGGAACTGGATTTTTTGGTGCTGCAGGAGTCATTTCACTGTCTGAATCCACTAGATCATCATCACTTCCTTCCCAATCAATCCTGGTGAGAACTGGAGTGATTGAGTTCCATTCCCAGCCAGGCTGTTGTCATCAAAGATTACATCTCTGCTGACAACAACCATTTTGGTTATGGGATTATAAAGCATATATGCTTTTGACTCAACTAAGACTCCAAAGAATACACACTTAACACTTTTTTCATTGAGCTTCTTCCTTTGTTGGTCAGGGATATGAACAAATGCAGCACAACCAAAAATTCTGAAGTGCTCTACTATGGGTGGAAAACCATACCAGAGTTCTTGAGGAGTTCTTCCCTGATTAGCAGCTGCTGGACATCTATTGAGAATATGAGTTGCCCAATTGATTGCTTCAGACCAAAAACGTGCTGAAACTTTTGTATCTTCCATCATGCATCAAACCATGTTAAGGATGGTTCTGTTTTTGCTCTCGACCACCTCATTCTGTTGAGGTGTGAGAGCTACTGTAAGCTGCCTCCTTATCCCCATCTCGTCATAAAAAGCCTTGAATTCATCATACCTGAATTCTCCTCCCCTGTTTTTTCTAAGACACATGATTGGTGTGCCTCCTTCCTTCTCAACTTGACTCTTAAACACTTTAAATGTAGTGAAACTTTCTGACTTGGCAGGTCGGAAATACACCCATAGTTTTCTACTCAAACTATCAATCAAGGTAAAGATGTATTTTCCATTGTTGGATACTACAGTGATGGGGCCACACAAATCAACATGAACCAATTGTAGCCTCTTTGTGGATTGCCACTGACTTTGCTTTGGAAAGGAGGCTCTATGGTGCTGCCCTATCAGAAAGGTAGAGCAGACTCTTGAATTGCCTTCTAACACAGGTAATCCCTTCACCGGATCCTTTCTTTGTAATCCAAGTAATCCTTGATAGTGGAGATGTCCAAACCTCATGTGCCACAGCTTCAGCTCTTCAGCAGCTTCAGTAACCTTAAAACACTGATGGTTGGCACCCTGGCTAGGAATGGCAATGGGGCATGTTCGGGGCGGGTATCTCGATACCCATACCCGCCCCATGGCAGGTCGGGTCCAAGTCGGGTAATTTGTCATGGGGCGCGGGTCAAGGCAGGTCGACCCAATGGGTATGTAATTTATATGAAAAACATTAGAAATATTCGCTATTTTCATTAAAATACCAAGAAATAAACCATAATATGATAAAATGTAGTTAAATTATTGGAGAAGTTGAGTTTTCCCCTAACTTACAACTTTATTATAGCTAAAAATATGAGGTAATAAAAGGAAAATCCTAAGTAATTTGACTAAGATTGCATGTAAATTAGGCAAGAACGGAGCGAGAATGAGGCGGATTAGGGCAGGTCGGGTCCATGAGAGGTACCCATGCCCGCCCCGCCCCAAAATAGGTCAAACAGGTCGGGTAGAATGGGTCAGGTCGAAATTGCCATCCCTTCCCTGGCCAACTTCACAATGAAGCACAAACAATCTATTGTTCTTCATAGCAGTTTGTAATATGAGACCCTTATTTTCATGAAAGATCTTGCATGTTCCATCTTTGATGAGAAAAGCCAACCCTTTTTTCTGTAGTTGTCCTATGCTTACCAAGTTGGAATTCAAGCCTGGGACATAGAAGACATCTTGTACTACCAGTGAGATGTGCTGAATGTTCATCTTGACACTCCCTTTTCCCTGAACAACAAGCTTTGTATTATTACCTAGCTTGATTGTGCAGGTAAAGTCAGTATCTAGTGAGGTGAACCAGTCTTTGTTGCCAGTCATGTGATTGTTGCACCCTGAGTCTAGGAGCCACCACCCTTCACTTTGATTTGCTGGTGTGTTTACATGACTCATGTGTGTTTACATGACTCATGTGAAGCTTTGGAAGCATAAGATCATCTTCCTTATGTAATTCACTAGTTTTGTAAGTCACGAGTAGAAACTCTTCCTTCATATCTGGATACTGATCTCCTTGCATCACAGGGGCATTAGTGAAATGAGCATGTTGACCATACAACTCAGGACATTCATATTTAAGGTGTCCCAGTCTTTGACAATAGAAACACTCAAGAGTGTCCCTATTCTAGGATCGACCACCTCTGCCTCTGCCTCTTCCTCTGAATCCACCTCTTCCCTGACCTCTTTCACCCCTACCTCGAAAGTCATGACTGATCTTGAAAGCTTGATCATCCCCATCTTCCTTTTTCACAAACTTCTGCTCATGAATCAATAATGAACTTTGGAGATCACCCATAGTTAAGACTATCTATGTCTTTTGATTCCTCAATAGAATACACAATATAATTAAATCTTTCTGTCAAAGTTCTTAGGATTTTCTCCACAATTTTCACATCAGTTACCTCCTTCCCACAGTTTTTTATTGCATTTGCCACAACCATTACTCTACCATGTAATCATTCACAATCTCACCTGTCTTCATTGCTAGCACCTTAAAGCTTATACTCGGAGTTTGAAGTTGAGCCCTTTTCACTCTAGGACTCCCCTGATACTTTATCTTCATAGAGTCCCAGAGCTCTTTTGCAATGGCCTTTTGAGTTATTATTTTCAGGATCGTCTTCACAATAGAACTTAAAAAGGTAGTTCTTTGCTTTCAGATCCTTCAACCCCAAATCATTCAGCTGCTTGCTTTGTTCAGCAGTCAGTTCGGCTCCAGCTGCAGGTGCTTGGACTCCAGTGGACACAACATCCTAGAACACCCTTGGATATGAGAAGATTCTCCATGACCAAACTCCAGTGGTCATAGTCACCATCAAAGCGTGGAATACACACTTGAGCAAATCCAAAATTTTCACTCATCTTGCTAGCTTCTCACTCACTTGATTGACCTCTCAATCTCTCGTGTTTCACTCACCCCACGAAGCACCCTCTCACTATGCTCTCTCGTGTTTCCCAAACCCAGAAATCAATTCTCACACAGATCTCACTCTTGATGTTTGCATAGATTGTTGCTTACAGTATGCTAGGGCTCTGATACCACTATGTTATCAAAGAAGTGAAGCAAACTAACGAGCTTTATTAAATGAAATCAAACAAATATATACATATGTTTTTCCTTGAAACACGACAGCCACTAACCACTACTAACTCCCTCAATCCATGAGACTAGCTAACAACCTAACAAACTAACTTATGACCCACGACTTATTGTTTCCTAACCAAGACACCGACTCTAACATAAAACGCAGCAGCTTAACCAAAGCGGTGAGCTTGAACTAAAACATTCAAATTGGACTTGAGACCTGCCAAAGCCCAACATCTCTGAGCAGCCCGAGTCTGATTTTCACAGCGACAAATTTTTCATTTTTCGCGCCAAGATAGGGTTGAGAAAGGGAAAGCACATGAGGGTTGTAGATAGTTCATTAATTCACATGACAGTCGGGGCACCCATATATATAAGCTTCCTTTATTCTGTTATGAGGTTCATTCATAAGCTTCTTTTGATTCCAAATTTAATGTTCTATTGGGAATTAAGAGTTGAGCTCTGCTGTGCCTAAGAGGCTAGATTTTTGTGAACCCAGATGCATACATTTCAAGTTTTGAATGTGGAAATGTGTTGTGAGCTGATGAATAAGGAATTGTTTGTTTAGAGTTTTGATTAGAAATTGGGGTCACAGGGTAAGATCGCAATTTGGCGCATTTTAGGACGACAAAATTTGAATTTTAGGGCGACGAATAGCAATTCATAACTAATGTTGTATATTAGCAACAAACACACAACATTAATAGAAGCCATTTTTCTACCCAACTACATATGATTCTTGTACATCTAGTTTTAGGGTCACTAAAACAGATATAAAAAGAAGAATCATATATCCTTAGCTCACACTTGCTAATCATGATGTCATTTTCTTTATTATTTACCGTGATTAAACTACTTCCCCCGGTCGTGGTTGTTAACTTCCCTAGTTAGCTAGCTAGGTAAAAAACTTTCACCCCTCCCCAAGCCCCTCTTTTAATAAAGTCCTGGCTCGAACCAATGGCGACTGCGGGATCGGCGACCTCGGGGACATAATAAACTCGTCGTAAATCCTTCCGGAGAAGCTCAAATTCAATCTGCTCTGCGCGCAGAGCTTCCTCGCCGGCTTCATCGCCTCCTTGTTCTTCGCCACGAAAGCCCTGATCCTCCCCAGCGCCACCTCCATCGTCTCGTCGTCCATATTCGCGAAGCAAACCCGGAACCAACCCGGCTATAAGCAGTAGAACGAACTCCCCGATGAGACGTTGAGCTTCACCTCGTTGATTATAACCCGCCAAAGCGCCATCTCCTCCTCCACGATCTTCTCCTTCAACAATCGCCGGAGATCCATCAACACGAACAACCCCGCGTTGCTGGATCTCAGGCACCGGATCCCGACCCAACCCGCCCGTGAACGCCCCGTGCCGCCGCTAGCCTGGCCCGGTTCGCCCCGAGAAACTCCTCCACAAACTCCTTGTCCGACAGCATGGACCCGATCATGTGTTGGGTCTGGGCCAAGACCAGCCCAAAGCTCGACATCTTCCACACGCAGCACACCACGACGTCGTTGTATGAATAGACTATTCCGACCAGCAGGCCCGAAAAGCCCATGTCTTTTGACTAGCTGTTGACTATGTGGATCAGGTTCAGGTTGAGACTGTTCTTGCCGCCGCCGTTCCTCCGGTCCTCGTCAATGATCTCGGCCATGCTGACATAGTTGGGCTTGCCAAAGACGCTGGCAGAGTAGATCTCATCGCAGATCAGGTGGATGTTCTTCTCGTTGGTGAAGGCGACGATGCTTCTCAAGGTGTCACCATCGAGAATCGTACCCAGTGGGTTGGACGGGTTGGTCAACATCAACCCTTTGACTTGAATGTTGTTCAGCTTCGCCATTTCGTAGGCAGCTTCCAGGTCCTCCATCCTCAGCTAGAAGTTGTTCGCGCTGTCGCATTTGATCAGCACGAGCTGGATTCCCGTCTTCCACCGCAAATCACGATCGAATCTGTCAAGCAAGAAAAGGAAGACAAAATTGAGCAAAAACATTGTTTCATAATCGTAGATAGTGACGCAGTTTCCCACCGTCTCTGTTTACGGTTTGACAAACAGGATGACTTTTGCTAAGCGACCCACCAATGATTCAGGCTGGACCAACCAACAAACAAGAGACTATAGGGGGATTAAAACCCTAAATACCAATTAAAACTTGTGATGCCGACTTGTTTACATAACAACTATCCCTCTTTCTGACTTTTGAGGAGCCCTTTGTTTATGTCAATCAAACCGAAAACACGAAGAACACAAGACGCGGATTAACGTGGTTTCCCTAACGATTGTCGTTAGGACTAGTCCATGGAGAACGGCGGCCGATCTTATTCTCATAATCGTAAACCTTCTGTACAGCCATGCACCCAATATATATACAGCTATACTAACCCTAACCCGGCAAACTACATTTTGGTACTTGGACAATTACATATAGATACATATACTTCAACACCCTCCCTCAAATTAATGTAGCTGTCGCAACATTAATTTGTGCGCGAGAAACCAATGTCGAGCAGATGCAACAGCCTTGGTCAACAGATCTGCAGTCTGATCCTCAGAAGTTATGTAAGCGAGTTCCACTTCACCCTCTGCAACCAGTTGACGAATATAATAAATGTGAACCTCCATATGCTTTGTCCTGTCATGAAGTACCGTGTTAGTCGCAATACGAATAGCACTCGTATTATCCACATGTAAGCGAATAGGTGGACGAACAACCACTCCAAGCTCGGCTAAAAGGCGTTTCAGCCACACTATCTCAGAAGCAACTTCACTCATCGACCTATACTCAGCTTCAGTTGATGACTTCGATACCCTGTCCTGCTTCTTACAACGCCATGATATAAATGACTGTCCCAGCCTAACACACCATCCTGAGGTAGATCGTCTAGTATCCAAACAGCCCGCATAGTCTGCATCAGCATAGGCCTCCATCACTTCCTCACCTACCGCAGGAAACACAAGACCCACATCTTGAGTGCCCTTTGAATACAGCAGAATCTTTTGAACTGCAGCCCAATGAGGAGACCGAGGTGCATTCATGAACTGGCTCACCACCTGTACTGCATACGAAATATCCGGATGCGTATGGGTAAGATATATCAAGCTATCCACTATACTGCGATACAATGAGGCATTAGAAATCAAGTCACCATCCCCAGAACGCATCTTAAGATTTTGCTCCATCAGAGTACCACAGGGCACACACTCATCCATCTGTGCTTCCTCAAGCAGATCAATAATGTATTTGCGTTGGCAAACATGACGACCAACTACTGACCGATGTATCTCTAATCCCAGAAAATAAGATAAGTCACCTAATTCCTTGAGATTAAAAGCAGAATGTAGCACCCGTTTGAGCTCCTGTATACCAAGCTGATCATTCCCTGTTACTATCATATCATCAACATAAATTAAAAGCACTGTAAGACCAGGACTAGTATTGCGAAGAAAGAGAGAAGGATCATTGTTACTCTGGACAAAGCCTGCATCGAGAATGGTGTCCTGGAACTTTTCAAACCATGCTCGAGGTGCTTGTTTCAACCCGTACAGTGACCTCTTAAGCCGACACACCATAGAGCTGTCACCACGAGTATAACCTGGTGGTCTCTTCATATATATGACCTCCTTAAGATCACCGTGAAGAAAGGCATTCTTCACATCTAACTGAAGGAGATCCCAACCCTTCATAGCTGCTACTGCCAGCAAACTCCGTACTATCTGCATTTTAGCTACGGGAGCAAACATTTCTGCATAATCCACCCCATACTCTTGACAAAAGCCTTGAGCAACTACACGCGCACGGAACCTCTCGACACTCTCATCTGGTAACATTTTGACTGTATACACCCACTTAATATCGATGACAGAGTATTCAGGACGTCGTGGTACCAAATCCCAAGTCTCGGCAGCATCAAGAGCGTCCTTCTCCACGTCCATAGCCTTCTCCCAATGCTCAATCCCCCGAGCCTGCTTGTAAGTGGCTGGCACCACAATCGATGGAGTGGAAAAGGCAACAAACTCGGAATGATGGGGTGGCGGAACACCTTTATTCACCCTGGTAGAACGACGAACTGGGGGAGGATCGGCTTGTAAGCCAGCCATGTATTGAGTAGATTTGGAAGAGGACGAAGATGATGAAGATGTCCCAGAGTCTGACGTAGCACCTGCGGATAGAGAGATCGACGAGGAAGAAGACCCAGTAGAAAAAGTGGAAGAATCCGAGGACCCAGAAGAAGTGGAATAATGACTTGGACTATTCTCATGACTTGGACTATTCTCCAAGGTGCCAAGCTCATCATCCTCCTCCACTGGTGCGGAGCTAGAAGTGGAATAATCAAATGGACGTAAGAATTCCAAGTCCATGCATGAGGAAACGTCGGAAGTTGCTGACCCATAATACGACACATTATCAAGAAAAACTACGTGACATGAAATCCAGACACGTCGCGCAGTAGGATCATAACACACGTATCCTTTGTGCTTCTCGCTATATCCAAGGAAAACGCACCGAACAGCCTTCGGTGTGAGTTTTGTGCGCTCCCGTTGAGCAAGAAGTACATAGCAGGAGCACCCAAATACACGGAGCCAACCATAGTTAGGGAGATGCGAATACAAAACCTGATATGGACTGCATTGGCTAAGAACTGACGTAATTTGTCGATTGATCAAATAGAAGACCGTATGAACAGCTTCCACCCAAAACATCTTTGGAACCTATGAGTGAAATAAAATGGCACGTGTAAGTTCCAAAACATGCCTATTCTTACGCTCCACTAGGCCATTTTGCTGCGAAACTCCAGGACAAGATTGCTGAACAAGAACACCCCGCTCTCGCAGCATCGCCTGTAACGGATTCGAAGTAAACTCACCCCCTGGATCAGAACACAAAATCTTAATCATTTTTCCAAACTGCGTAGACACCATCTGAATGAACTCTTGAGCACAAGAAAACAATTCGGACTTCTGGCGAAGAAAGAAAACCCAGGTAAAGCGCGTAGCATGATCGATGAACAGGGCAAAGTATCGGAAACCAAGGCGGGAAGTAACTGGAGAGGGACCCCATAAATTAGTGTGAATTAACTCAAATGGCTCGAAATACACTGCTCACTGGACGTAAACGAACGTTGAGACAGTTTAGCTTGCAAGCAATGAACACATTCATGATCCTGTTCAGATAAACCACTACCAGATAACCATTTATTCTGAAACATAGTACGAAGGCGCACTGAATGTGGATGTCCCAATCTAAAATGCTAGAGATCCCAATTCGATAATTTGACTGAAAAACCAGAAAAAACATCTTGTCTACTACAACTAGACAAATCACTCTTACAATTATCCTTATCTTTCAATTTCGCCACCTGGGAAGAATTCATTAAAGAAATATTTCCTACTAGCCGATCCTGAATGTGCCCGCCACCATCTTGCACAGCCAAGTGATCGAGCATGTAGGTGCGCCCTTTCTTACTTCCCCTCCCGAGCTCCTTCCCCGTCCTCGTGTCCTGCACAGAGCACCCATCCGCATCAAGTATGACGCGACAACCATCATCAGCTAACTGACCAAAAGAGATAAGGCTGGGCACAAGTTGAGGAACATATAACGTATTGGGGAGTGATATACTGGGCTACACAACATGACCTACACCCTTAACCTCCATTCTATTACCATCGGCAGCTTGTAATGCAATACCAAGTGCTGACTTATCAAGAGTACGAAAGACACTAGTTGAGCTAGTCATGTGATTGTAAGCTGCTGAATCAACATGCCACGACGGAGAACACGAAGAAGTCTTACCCGTAGCAAAGGCTGAAGTTAAGGCCGATGGAAGAACATCCTTCAAGGCATCTTGGACCAGGCGACGGACATCCTCAGGAGTCAATGAAACCCCCGAAGAACTTTGGGCAGTAGAACCCCCATCCACAGCCGCGTACGCACTACCGACAGCTGAACGAGACGGTCCAGGACGCGAGGCGCCAGACCTCAACTTGCTTCGCTGGGCTAGCGTCGGACACGCAGCAATGAGATGTCCCTCCAGCTTGCAATAATTACAAGTGTTGCACTTCGGACAATGAAATTGAATATGTCTCGGAGCCTTACAATGATAACAAATGACCTCCCCTTTAGTTGTCCGATGGAATTGGGGTTTACCTCCAACAGCAAACGCAAGACCAGGCCCATTGGAGTGGATATCAATCTTCGCTTGGCTTTTGAGCCTTGTTTCCTCACGGAGAAGTTCGGAGAGCACATCCTCCACAGTTGAGACCTCACGATGGAGAAGAGAGGCCCTTATACCTTCAAATTCGGGCCTTAAGTTCATGAGAAAACGCATCACACGGGTGCTTGCGCGTTCACTAAGAGCATCGGGAGTGGGCAGTGCGGACGACAAGGAGGCCAAAATCAGGTCCTGCTCCGTCCATAAAGTGACGGCTTCCTGGTAATAAGAGCTGATCGAAAGCTCTCCTTGCTTCAGCTGGGCCAAATCATGCTCGACATCAAATTTGCGCGAAGCATTAGCCTTAGAATAGAGTTTCGCCAAGTGCCCCCACATCTTCGAAGCCGTAGAAAAGCCACGAAGGCTCAGCGCTATACCAGGTTCAAGAGAACTCAGCAACAGGGACATTACCGAGGCATTATTCACAGCCCAATCATCTCGATCCTTTTGCGAAGCTGTCTCCGCTGGAACCCTAGTTGTACCATCCAGAATAGGAAGCATGCGCTTCCCTTGAACATGAAGGCGGAATTGAAATTCCCAGAGAGCGAAATTCTTACCATTAAACCCAGGAAGAAGAGCATCATTCTTGGAGTTGTCCATGATACCTAAACCAACCGAAAATCACAAGAGCAATAGAAACCACACAAAGTCGTTGAGCTAGCAACCTTGAAGCCACACGAAAACGGCGCACCAGCAACCCTAAGCAGCACGCAAGGACAACACACGAAGTCCACACAGAGACGGGAAACACGACCAAATCACGAGAAGTAATGGAGAGGCTCTGATACCATGTCAATCAAACCGAAAACACGAAGAACACAAGACGTGGATTAACGTGGTTTCCCTAACGATTGTCGTTAGGACTAGTCCACGGAGAACGGCGGCCGATCTTATTCTCGTAATCGTTAAACTTCTGTACAGCCATGCACCCAATATATATACAGCTATACTAACCCTAACCCGGCAAACTACATTTTGGTACTTGGACAATTACATATAGATACATATACTTCAACAGTTTAATGGTGTTCAGAGTGAGTGATGGCACTATCAAATGGTTGCATATTGGTGGCCCGATAAGAATAAATATATAGGTGAGTGTGTTAGGTCATTTGTCTGCCCTAGTGGATGGAAGGGAATGGGATAGGATGAGAGGAACAGAGGAGGAAGAAGAGAAGATGACCCAAAAAGTCTAAAGTCTAGCTTGAATCGAATTAGACTGATTCAACTCATCAAGTTGATGCACTGTTCCGTCAAAATAGAGTATAATATGATTTGAGTACTTTTCTTTTTGTTAAGAACGTCAACTCTTGGGGGTGGGGGGAGTTGTAGAGTAGAAAGTAATTACCATGGATAATAAGGGGTGGGCACTAGGAGAGCCTCGTCGGGATCCGCCAAGTAGAAAGCGACGGTCTCGTGAGCTCCGGTGGCTCCGCCGGCCATAACAATCCTGTCTGGGTCGAAGCTCACTCTGTCTCCTCTCACTTTCCCCATAAACTTTGCCACCGCCTGCAGATCGATAGTTAATTAACCAACGCCAATTAGTAAAAATAAACTAAAAGACCCGAGAAGGGAAAGCAGGGGAAGTAGGAAATGAAAAATAGGGAAGCAGAAGAAGATGATGGAAATAAAATGATTTATTTCCTTTTGATTTGAAAAACTAAATGTGGGCTTTTGATGGGGTTAGCTGGTTTATTGAGCTTTGAAATGGGAAGGGTTTTATTTTTTTTTGGGAGAAGTGGATTGGCAGAAGACTTGGATTGGAGAAGGGAATGGAAACTCTTTTTTATTTGCTTCTTTCTCTCTTTTGGCTCTACATCATACACAGCTCCAAGTGAGCCTCTTTATACTACTCCCATTACATAAAAATCTGCAACCTATTAATGACAGTAGTTGAACCGACTCAGCAATTATGGTTCATGATTTTTCTATTTTTATAATACAACTACCACACACATTTCTACACAATTCCAATCCATTCTAGCTCATCACGTCCCTTCCAGCAGATTCATATATTTTTTCTGTTTTATTTTAATTAAACTTTATTTAATTTCAACACTCTCCCTTAAAGTTTAATTAGTCATTACTCCGAGTAGCGTCCTCATCTTGACGAACACATCTTGCTTCAGCGGCTTCGTGAAAATATTAGCAATTTGGTCTTCAGTCTTCACATACTTCAACGTTACTTCTTTTTGTTCCACACATTCTCTTAAGAAATGATACCTCGTATCAATATGCTTACTGCGATCATGAAACACTGGATTCTTTGCTAACGCTAGAGCAGACTTGTTATCAACATAAATCTAAGTTGACTCTTCTTGTGTCATGTTCAACTCCTTCAGCAACTTTCTTAACCATATTGCATGACACGCACACGATGTCGCGACAACATACTCAGCTTCACAAGTAGATAATGTCACAATAACTTGCTTCTTTGAACTCCATGTGAAAGCTGTATCTCCAAGAAAAAATACAAATCCTGTAGTGCTCTTGCGATCATCGACGTCTCTTGCCCAATCACTATCGCAATATCCAACCAATTTGAAATTTTCTGACTTAGTATAAAGTAGACCATGATCGATTGTACCTTTGATGTAGCGCAGTATCCTCTTTGCAGCATTCCAGTGTGACATAGTTGGTGCCTCCATGTATCTGCTGACTAATCCAACTGCGTAGAGAATATCTGGTCTGGTACAAGTTAGGTATCTCAGACTTCCCACTAGGATTCTAAACTCCGTTGAGTTTAACTTCTCTCCTTTATCATCCTTAGATAACTTAAGTCCGCTTTCTACTGGTGTGCTCACAGGATTACAGCTTTCCATCTTAAACTTCTTCAGAACATCCTTTGCGAAGCCACTCTGTGAGATAAAAATTCCTTCGTCCTTTTGAGTTACTTCAATACCGAGATAGTATGACATTAGTCCGATGTCTGTCATCTCGAACTCTCGAACCATTGTCTTCTTGAATTCTTCAAACATTTGAGGATCGTTGCCTGTGAAGACGAGATCATCAACGTATAGACAAACCATCAATATTGCTCCCCCTTGCACCTTGCAGTATAGTGCATGCTCGTGTGGACATTTACTGAATCCATTCTGCTGAAAGTACTTGTCAATCCTGCTATTCCATGCTCTTGGTGCTTGTTTCAAACCATACAGTGCCTTTTTCAGCTTCAACACCTTATCTTCTTGACCTTCAATGACATATCCAGGGGTTGCTCCACATAGATATCTTCCTCGAGATATCCATTGAGAAAAGCTGACTTCACATCCATCTGGTGTATCTTCCATCCATTTTGAGCAGCGAGAGATATCACCATCCTGATACTCTCCATTTTTGCCACGGGTGCAAAAACTTCATTATAGTCAATGCCTGGTCTCTGACTATATCCTTTAGCCACCAATCTTGCTTTGTGCCTGACAACTTCTCCTTTAGCATTTTTCTTAGCCTTGAATACCCACTTCACACCGATGGGCTTCTAGTTCTCAGGTAGCGACACAAGCTCCCAAGTCTTGTTCTTCACAATTGCTCGAATTTCTTCATCCATGGCTTTCTTCCATTTTTCATCCTTCATGGCTTCTTCAACATCCACTGGTTCACTATCAATGAAATGACAGTATAGTGTCAATTCATCACCTTCAATGGTTGTCGTTTCCTCATAAATTTCTTCAAGTCTTCTATACTTCTGTGGCCTTTCTTTCGGACTTTCACTCGATTCTCCTTCTGGGCTAGCAGGCTCTCAGTGTGGGTGGACTTGTCACTGGTGTAGCTGTATCTGGTTCATCATCACTTTCATCCATAGTGAATGGATAAAAAGTGTAATTTTTCTTTGCTTCAACAGTCCAGTCCCATGTTGCTTTTTCATCAAGCACCACATCTCTGCTGATGATCAGCTTCTCTTCCACAGGATCAAACATCTTGTAACCTTTTGAGTGTTCTGAGTACCCCAGGAATATGTACTTCTTGCTTTTGTCATCCAACTTCTTCCTTTCTTGATCCGGTACGTGCACATATCCGACACTTCCGAAGACTCGGAGGTGAGAGACTGTGGGTTTTCTTCCCCTCCATGCTTCTTGGGGTGTTTGATTCCAAACACTCTTTGTTGGTGACCTGTTCAGCCAGTAGACTGCACAATCAACAGCTTCAGCCCATAGCTCCTTTGGTAGGTTCTTGCTTTTCATCATGCTTCTCGCCATGTTGAGTACAGTTCGATTCTTCCTTTCAACAACTCCATTTTGCTGTGGGGATCTTGGAACCGTGAGAAACCTGCGAATTCCTTGATATTCACAGAACTTTCTGATCTTCTTGAGCATAAATTCTCCCCCTCTATCTGATCTCATAGCTTTGATGTAGCGGCCACTTTCATTCTCCACCATGATCTTGAACTTCTTGAAAGCTTCAAATGTGTCTGAATTTTGATTTAAGAAGTAAACCCATGTCTTTCTACTGTAGTCGTCAATGAACAATAAAAAATATTTATTCTTTTCGAACGATGTTGGAGTGATCGGTCCACAAAGATCTGCATGGACGAGCTCAAGTGGTGCTTTAGCTAGTGACAGGGACTCATTCGGGAAACTTGCCCTGAATTGCTTCCCAACTAAGCATCCTTCACACAACTGGTCTTGATGATTGATTACTGGCAGGCCATTCACCATCTTCTTGTGACCCAGTAACTTTAGGCCTCCAAAATTTAGATGGCCATACCTCATATGCCATAGCCATGTTGTGTCTTTCACACATGCTTTTAGACACTTTGCCATTTCTGTTTGAAAGTTCAGGGTGAACATTCTGTTTCTCGACATTGGGACTCTGGCCAACAACTGCTTCTTCTCGTTTAACAGCTCCAATTGACGATTCACCATATGGACTTCATAATTCTTCTCCATCAGCTGACCCAAACTCAGGATGTTACTAGTCATGTCCGGGACATAGTACATATCACTGATAGATTGTTGTGAGCCATTATTGAGTCGGATGAGTATAGTTCCTATGCATTTGATAGGAACCTTCGAGGAGTCTCCAAATACGACATTTCCTTTCACTGATTCATCCATATCCACGAACATGTTTCTTTTTCCACACATGTGGTTGCTTGCTGCATTATCCAGATACCACATGTTGTCTTTCGGTTTTTCATCTCCTTGATGTGACAGCATCAATGTGCCTTTAACTTCTTCTTCTTGCACATTGTTTGCAGTCTCCTCCACTTCTTTAGTCGGACTCCAACAGTCTAATGCATAATGCCCGTACTTTGAGCAATTATAGCACTGGACGTTGGATTTATCACGGCCTTCATTTGATCTCCAACTTCCTCTTCCACGTCCACGACCTCTGCCTCTGGTGGACGTTTCATAATTGTTCATGGTGAAATTTTCTCCTTCTCTACTTTGATATGCTCCTCAGGCTCTTCCTCTTCCTCTGTCTATGTAGTTGCCTCTACCTCGACCTCTGTTGTAACCTCCTCCTCGTGCGCCTTCTTTCTCCTCAGTGGTAGCTTTTGTAGCTAACACTTGTTCTGATGATTCTTCATTTCTTTATTTAGCCTTTCTTCTCTGGCTTGTAATGAACCGATGACTTCATCAACCGTCATTTTTGACACGTCCTTAGCTTCCTCCATGGCCACCACCATGTAGTCAAATTTTGGTAATAGCGATCGTAGAATTTTCTCCACCACTTTGGTCTCTTCAATTTTCTCCCCATACTGCTTCAATTTGCTGGCGATAGACTTCACACGGGCGGTGTAATCTGAAACAGATTCACCTTCCTTCATTTTTATTGCTTCAAAATCTCCCCTGAGTGTCTGAAGTCGAACCTTCTTCACTGGTTCCACGCCTTGCATTTCCTTTTGCAAAATCTCCCATGCTTCCTTTGCTGTGGTGGCATCTGCTATTTGGTCGAACATCGATTCATCAAGACACTGATGAATGAGAGTGAGTGCTTTTTGATCACTCTTTCTATTTTTTCTCAATACCTCCTTTTCAGCAGGAGATAACCGAGAATTCTCCGTGGGAATCTCATAACCTTTCTCAACAATATCCCAAGCATCTTGGGATCCCAGCAAGGCTTTCATACCAATGCACCAATTTTTATAATTGGTTTTGGTAAGGTGGGGGAATTGAATGGGGAAAGTGGATTTTTCGGCCATGGGACAATCGTGATAACAAAAACACGAGAAATTCTTTTCTGATGTGGAAGTTCAGACTACGCTGCAACCACAGAGCATACTTAAGAATAACTCGGGCTCTGATACCACTTTGTTGGAAATAAAATAATTTTATTTCCTTTTGATTTGAAAAACTAAAGGTGGGCTTTTGGTGGGGTTAGCTAGTTTATTGAGCTTTGAAATGGGAAGGATTTTATTTTGTTTTGGGAGAAGTGGATTGGCAGAGGACTTGGATTGGAGAAGGGAATGTAAACTCTTTTTTATTTGCTTCTTTCTCTCTTTTGGCTCTACATCATACACAGTTCCAAATGAGCCTATTTATACTACTCCCATTACATAAAAGTCTGCAACCTATTATTGACAGTAGTTGAACCGACTTAGCAATTGTGATTCATGATTTTTCTATTTTTATAATACAACTACCACACACATTTCTACACAATTCCAATCCATTCTAGCTCATCACGTCCCTTCCAGCAGATTCATATATTTTTTCAGTTTTATTTTAATTAAACTTTATTTAATTTCAACAGAAGAAGGGATGGTGTTATTACATTTCGGGACTTTGGCAATCCATGGTAGTCCTGAAAGATGGCGACGTCCTTGAAGCCACCAACACCTTCGGGGTTGCAAATGGAGGCAGCTGGGTTTTTCTTCAACCATTCTTCCACCAGATCGAAGCAGAGCTGGTTCTCGACAAGACCCATCTCCATCTGGATGACGCCGTCGAGTTTGTTGTGGTGGTGGTAGGGGTCGCTGTCGTATGCCTTCCAGTCGTTGAAGTAGAAGTTGTTCTCGCCGTGGCCGTCGCCGATGGCCATCTTCGAGAGCATCTGATTGTTGAGCTTGAACACCATTTTCTCTTCTGGGTCAGGGGAGATGGGGAAAAAAAACAGAGCAACTCTGTAGCTATATGTAGGGTATTAAGGTGCGGAAGTAGGTAATTGCTTGCGCTGCTAATTGAGACTTGAGATTTGGTTAATGGGAAATTGGTTTGATGTTATGTGGTGGTGGTGCAACTTGATGTGGTAGTTATAATAGTGTTAATGGTGGTGGGGGTCCTCTTTTTGGTAGTGTCATTTCGACAGAGATTTTATTATATTTATGATGAAATTGGGTTATGATTAAATATGGTAATGGTAATGGTAATGGCAATGGTGATTGGTGAACCTTCGTGTGAAAGAGAGCCTTTGTATTCCACAGACATCAGATCGACAAGTTTAAGTTTTGGTAGGCGATATATGTAAATGTTGTTGATTAGAATTTAATTTGGTCTTTATAACCAAATACTGTGATTACTGAATTAAAATTCAATTAAGGACTCTTCAAACAATTTAAGTCAACGAAATAAGTTGGTTTGTCATATGATATCTTAAAGCATGACAAATAAAAGATGCAAGTACAAAATATGCTAGTAGTAATGTTTTATTACTCTACTTTATTGGGTTGGTTTATGACTCATTGACTTGTACCTTCTTGATTGTGGAAGGAGGAATGTTTTGATTTTTGAAATCTCAATTTTCCAGTTTCCCTGTGCATTGATGTATTTTATACAAGTGCATTTCCTTCGTCTGTTTAAATGGGAGTGTAGGATAAGGATTGTAAAACAACTTTGGTAGGAGAAAACGGAATTCAAATAAGAGGCTTTTATTGTGTGAGTAAAAAGTACCATAATAGCATTGCGGTGACAACTCACTACGGTAAAATTATTTGTACAATTCACATAAATATCTCAAAGATATAATCTATTGTCAATCATCAACATCATATTTTTAATCCTAACCCCTTATGCTACAATGAAGAAGGGGGTTCGATTTTGTAGTTAGAATTAGTAATACAAATGCAAATTTGCTTTGGGCATGCAAAACATATAAGTTTCAAGAATAACTTTTTAGGCGATTACTGACTTTTAGATTCATAGTCTGAATATATGATAGATTCTATCATCTTCATATTATCATTAGGTTAGTCTTTAGAGTTCATTTTCAAGAAATGTTAGATGTAATTGTCGTTGATAATATATTAATAAAAAAACATTCCGTCTCTCCTACTTCTTCTTTTTTTTTATAATCCCGGCTCTCCTACTTCTTCATTGTAATTGTCGGGAACAGATCAGGTCAGTAATCTTATGGTGAGTAACCAAGAGTAATACGTCCACATCAGCATGAAATCAGCATCTCTCTCCTGGAAAGTCTTTAATTTTCCCCAATTTAATCTTCTATGGACGATTTCTCACTCGTTTTAAGTCAAATTTTTTTTTTGCCCAGTTAGATAAGATTAATTGTGCTCTTCAAAATGATATCCATTTTGATATATTTTTTGAACAAAAAAAATTGAGCCATCTTTAACCAGTCTATACCATATGGTATTGACATAAGAGCATACCTATGGTTTGAAAAGCGTATCATGGTGGTATGAACAAACCAAGACTTTAGGATGGTTGAATACATGATAGTAGAAGTATATTAACGGTCACTTACAACTTTTAACATTGTGTACCACAAGATACCACCCCGTACCAGGGTGGTATTGTGTGGTATTTTTTGGTCCTGTAATTTGTTCACCCAGAAATTTTTAGATCCAATAGATCATGATGAACTCGTTCCTTCTGTGCAAATGTTTTCAAAAACGAATTAAAAACGAAGAAGATACCATATGGTATGTAGTTGGTACCGAGAGGCAAGAATTTTTTTCTCAAAAAATATTGAAAATGGATCTCATTTTGTAGAGCACAACGAACTCGTTCCATCTGTGCAAAAAAAATTAAAATCCAAGTTAAAACGAAGAAGATATGAGCCGATTAAGAAAGCTAGGAAAAATAAAAATGATCTTTAATTCTCCATCCTTAGATCTGGATTTTCTAAATGAAAGATTCAGAGGTTATGCACCCTATCTTGGGCCGTAATTGTCATTACACACTATAAAATCCAAACTGTTTGTCCTATTACAAGTAGGGGTGGGCAAGCGGCGCAGTTCAACTGCACCGCACCGCATATTAGACTGCAATTTAATTGGTGCGGACAAATCAAACCACTTTAATATGCGGTTTGGTGTGGTTTGGACCGCACCGCATAATTGACCGCAATGAAATATGGACTATGAATAATTGAATTGACAGATTCTAATTATACGAAAAAATATATTTAAGATCCTAACTAATTATATATATACATATATTAATCACGTTAGTTATATATGACTTTCATGACCCTTACTTAAGTTAATTAATTACTTAGCAGCTCAAAAATAGAGCCTTATTATTCCTCTGGCAGCAGAGTTCAATAGGAACACCCTGGGTGGCTCGGCAGCGGCGGGGATGGATCCTTTAAACTTTAGCGGTTTCCATCTTCTGAATTTGGCAGAGCTGATAGCTTTGGAACCCCTTCAATCAGCCAAAACCGAACGGAAGTTAAGAGCAGCTGCTTGCAATTAACTGTCCGGAGGAATAAAAATTATTAGCGGTTTGCGATTTTAAACCGCAACCGCACGGTTTCGGATTAATCTGACCGCGAATCGCGAGCTGCTAAAAATTCAGACCACATAGTGAACTGCAAATCTTATGATGCGGTTTGGCTCGACCGCAAAAGTGGTTTGGTGCGGTTTGGAACGGTTTGACCGCACCAATGTCCACCCCTAATTACAAGGAAAATCTGTACATCAACGACTTGGTTTAAAGAAATATTTTTATTAAGCCAATCAATCAAGTGAACTAATATGAAAAAAAAAAAGTTGTTTACGAGCAATGTACACATTTTATTATCGATGCGTGACAAAGTGCTTACGAGTACCAGTAATGAGCATGTGCCTCACTGCCGAGAAGAACAAGTGTACAATGTGATGCAGTTATAGAATTAATTGATTGCTATATTTCACATAAATGCTAACAGTGTAACATGAATCTGTCTTTTAAAAAAAACGTCTTCCCATTTTCTTGGTTGGTCCTCCCTAGGGGTATTGTACCCTACGCGCTACACGCACAATGTGGCGAGAGACCCTCCAAAGTTAGGGCAGCTGTGCTGTGGACTTCTTCAAAAGCATGATACGTACTGAGAAACTCGACCGACCAATTGCCTTTTTCCTCCTCTTCCACTGGTTGCCACGACGAACCTGATTTCCCATATTTGCACAGCGTTTCAGTGAGTTAGGGCTTGTCTAGTTTAGGTGTGTTAAAGCAAGGATTGAAGTTGCTGTGTGATGGAGTTGCTGAAGAGTTGGTGAATCCGAGTCCGTTCTGGAGAAGGAAAAGAGCTGAAGCCAAAACTGTGTCGTTTAGTCTTTAAAGAGTTAATTGTTTGCTAAGCTGTGTCGTTTGGAGTCTTTCTGTTTTAGTCCCTATTGTTTGTCTCGAGTCTGTAAGGGTCCCTTGAGCTAATCTAGCCGTTGCAGAAGGTTTACGTTGGCAGAGCAAGGTTGTTAGCTTGGAGCTAATCTCCAGGGATTCAGTAGTTAGATGTGAGTGTCATAGCCGAGTCTGGTGGCTTTTCTGTTATGAGTCCTGTGTATAAAGTTTGAGTTCCAATCAATGAATAAGATGGTCAGTTTGCCTCCAATTGCTTTCACATAGTGGTATCAGAGCAATCGCAGGCTGTAACCAAGAGAGAGTTTAGTGTGTGAAATCGTTCTTTGATCTGGGTTAAAGGGAAACACGAGAGTCTGGTGAGGTTGTCTTTGCATTTCTGGTGAGAGCTCTGAGGAAATAGATTATGAGTGATCATAGCTTTGCCCAAGTGTGCAGACCAAAATTCGACGGTGACTATGATCATTGGAGCTTGGTGATGGAGAATCTCCTTCGATCCAAGGAACTTTGGAGTGTGGTGAATCCAGGTTTCGATGAGCCTACCGATGAGGAAGAGCAATCTGCTGCTCAATCCAAGGCTTTGGAAGCAAATCGGCTCAAGGATCTCAACGCCAAAAACTACCTATTCTGCTCAATCGACAAGAGTATTCTCAAAACAATCACTCAGAAGGGTACTGCAAAACAGCTTTTGGATGCCATGAAGATTCGGTATCAAGGTAACGAGAGAGTGCAGAAGTCCAATCTGCAGGGACTGCGCAGGGATTTTGAGCTGCTGCAAATGAAGGAAGGAGAGGGTGTAGCAGAGTATTTTAGCAGGGTCATGGTGATTGCCAATTCAATGAGGAATTGTGGAGAGGATATGACTGATACAAAGATAGTAGAAAAGGTACTGCAAACTCTTACTGAGAAGTTCAATTACATTGTGTGTTCAATTGAAGAATCCAAGGACAATGGGGAGCTATCTGTAGATGCATTGCAAAGCTCACTGTTAGTTCACGAGCAAAAGTTCACTAGGCACTCACATGGAGAAGAGCAGGCTCTACAAGCCTTTGGAGGAGGCCGAGGCAGGGGTTTTGGCAGAAGTGGGTACCAGGGTGGAGGAAGAGGCAGAGGACGAGGAAGAGCATGGACTCGTGAAATGGTAGAATGCTTCAAATGTCACAAGATGGGATATTACATTCGTGAATGTCCTGAGTGGAACACAGCAGCACATTACATTGAATCCTCGGATCAAGGATTCAAGGATGATGTTCTGCTCATGGCATACACTGATGGACACAAGGCTGATCAACAAAAGAAGTTAGAGGAATGGTGGTTCTTGGACTCAGGGTGCAGCAATCATATGACTGGTGACAAATCTTGGTTCATTAAGCTCAACTCGAATTTCAAAGGGGATGTCAAGCTTGGAAATGGCAGTAGACTAGATGTGGAAGGAAAAGGAACTATCAAGATGCTGGTTGGTCAAGTCCCACTAATCATACAGAATGTATACTATGTGCCAAGTCTCAGGACCAGTCTGCTCAGCATAGGGCAGCTACAAGAGAAGAACCTGGAATTCTCCATCAAGAATGGCACTTGCAAGATATTTCGAGAACAAGGAACACTTCTGTTGCAGACAACCATGAAGGCAAACAGAATGTTTGTTCTTCAGGCTAATCATCCAAGTGAAGCCATGCTTAGAGATTTCCAGTGCTTGCAGGTTGGTGCCAACAAAACAGCTCCACTGAAGTTATGGCACAGAAGGTTTGGACATCTCAATACTCGAGGGCTGCTGAGGCTACAGAAGCAAGAGCTGGTTCTTGGCTTGCCAAAGCTAACTGGTGAGCTGGGAGTATGTGAAACATGTATGCTAGGAAAACAGCATAGGGCTACATTTCCAAAGAAAAGTACCTGGAGAGCAAGTCAGCCCCTTCAACTCCTACATGCTGATCTCTGTGGCCCTATTACTCCAGTCTCAAATGGAGGGGAGAGGTATATCCTAACCATTATCGATGATTACAGCAGAAAGCTTTGGGTGTTTTCCCTGGCTGCTAAGACTGAGGCACTTACTTGGTTTACTAAGTTCAAAGCACAACTTGAGAATGAAACTGGTAAATCAATAGTGTGTCTTAGGACTGACAGAGGAGGGGAGTTTATGCTAAATGAGTTTAAGCAGCTATGTGAAGAAGCAGGGATTACCAGGCAGCTTACAGCAGCCTTAACACCCCAACAGAATGGGGTTGCTGAAAGGAAGAATCGAGCCATCATGAATATGGTTCGTTGCTCCTTGAAGGATACCAAAGTCCCTTCAAATTTTTGGACAGAAGCTGTGGAATGGACTACACATGTCCTGAACAGAAGTCCCACAACAGCCAACAAAGGAAAGACACCACAGGAGCTCTGGACTGGTAAGGCTCCAACAGTTGATCATTTTAGAGTGTTTGGATGTGTTGCATATGCACATGTTCATGACTTGCAGAGGAAGAAACTCGATGATAAGAGTGTGAAGTGTCATTTCATTGGGATTTCAAAAGAATCAAAGGCTTACAAACTCTACAATCCTGTCACCAAAAAGGTTGTAATCAGTAGAGATGTGGTCTTTGATGAAGATAAAGGGTGGAGCTGGAAGTCTGATATACAACCTGTTCTCACTCAAATTTTTTGGGAAGGCAGTGAAGACCCCTGGTATGATTCTGATGAAGAAGAGGACCCTATGATGATCCCAATCAAAATGCAGGAAGTGAGCAGGTTACCTCAGACAGTGAAGAAGAATCCACTCTAAGTCCCACCACTGCACCAGCACCACCTTCACCACCTTCTGCAACTCCAAACTCAGATTCCTCTTCTGAAGAGCCTACTGATGACTATGACAGCCCTGCAGAAGAAACATTGGGGAAACGGAAAAGGGTGGTTCCCAGTTACTTGAAGGACTATGATTGCACAGGCTACTTTGCAGATGGTGACTGCTGGATTAACATAGCAGTTACTACTGATCCCCAAACCTTTGAAGATGCAGTCATGGAAGAAAAATGGAGGGAGGCTATGAAGAATGAAATTGATGCAATCATAAGAAATCATACCTGGGAGCTGGTAGACAGGCCTACTGGTGTTACTCCAATAGGAGTCAAGTGGATCTTTAAGACAAAACTAAAAGAAGATGGGTCTGTGGACAAGTTTAAAGCAAGGTTAGTCGTCAAAGGCTATGCACAAAGGTATGGAGTGGATTATAATGAAGTATTTGCTCCAGTTGCTAGGTGGGATACCATTAGAGCTTTTCTAGCATTAGCTGCATCTCAAGGTCTGACAGTTTTTCAGCTTGATGTTAAAAGTGCTTTTTTGCATGGTGAGTTGACTGAAGATGTCTATGTCGAGCAACCTAAAGGCTTTGAGGTTGCTGGGGAGGAAAGCAAGGTATATAAACTCAAAAAAGCACTATATGGCTTGAAACAGGCTCCAAGAGCCTGGTATGCAAGAATTGAGGCTCATTTTCTGCAGACAGGTTTTGAAAGATGTGAATATGAACCTACTCTGTTCATTAAAAAGTCTGGCAGTGATTTCTTGCTTGTAAGTCTTTATGTCGATGACTTGATGTATGCTGGAAATAGCTCAACCATGCTTGCAGAATTCAAGGCATCCATGGAAGCAGAATTTGAGATGACTGATCTGGGGAGGATGAAGTATTTCTTGGGTGTGGAAGTCTCTCAATCTGAAACAGGAATCTTCATCAATCAGAAGAAATACATCAAGGAGCTGCTCGAGAAATTCAAACTAAGTGAATGCAATTTTGTGCATAATCCAATGGTTGCAGGTACCAAGCTGTCAAAAGGGGGAGATGGAATTGCAGTAGATGCCTCTGAATACCGACAACTGATTGGAAGCCTACTCTATGTTACAGCTACAAGGCCTGATATAATGTTTTCTGTATGCCTACTCAGCAGGTACATGGAAACCCCTACAAAACAGCATCTGCTAGCTGTAAAAAGAGTACTGAGGTATCTAAAAGGTACCACAACGCATGGAATTTGGTACAAAAGGCTGAAGGAAGAAGATTATCTGATTGGTTACACTGATAGCGACTATGCAGGTGATATGGATGATCGGAAAAGTACAAGTGGCTATGTGTTTTTCCTTGCAGGAGGAACCAACTCATGGGGTTCCAAGAAGCAGCCAGTAGTGACACTCTCAACCACTGAGGCTGAGTTTGTTGCTGCCAGCTATTGTGCTACACAGTGTGTTTGGCTTCAAAGGTTGCTGGGACAGATGGGTTGGAAAGAAGGAGTAAAAGAATGCACCAGCATTCTTTGTGACAATAGCTCAGCCATAAAATTGTCCAAGAATCCGGTGCTTCATTGGAGAAGCAAGCACATAGATGTCAGATTTCATTTCTTGAGGGAACTGGTTAGAGATGGAGCCATTGAATTGCAGCACTGTGGAACTACAGAACAGATAGCAGATATCATGACCAAGCCATTAAAGCTTGATGCGTTTCAACTTCTCAGGAGCAGGCTTGGTATAATTGATGAAGCAGATCTGAAGGGCTTTGAAGAACAGCAGGTTGTGAACTGAAGCTGTGATGAGGAGGCTTCAGTTCAGGGGAGGATGTTAAAGCAAGGATTGAAGTTGCTGTGTGATGGAGTTGCTGAAGAGTTGGTGAATCCGAGTCCGTTCTGGAGAAGGAAAAGAGCTTAAGCCAAAACTGTGTCGTTCAGTCTTTAAAGAGTTAATTGTTTGCTAAGCTGTGTCGTTTGGAGTCTTTCTGTTTTAGTCCCTATTGTTTGTCTAGGGTCTGTAAGGGTCCCTTAAGCTAATCTAGCTGTTGCAGAAGGTTTACGTTGGCAGAGCAAGGTTGTTAGCTTGGAGCTAATCTCCAGGGATTCAGTAGTTAGATGTGAGTGTCATAGCCGAGTCTGGAGGCTTTTCTGTTATGAGTCCTGTGTATAAAGTTTGAGTTCCAATCAATGAATAAGATGGTCAGTTTGCCTCCAATTGCTTTCACAAGGTGTGGGCGGTATTCATCCAAAACTGTGGAGTTCCTACACGTGGATGGGTTATCTTGAGACTTGAGACTTGGATCTACTCATTTCTAGTTTTTACATGCATGTCAAATTAGTGCAACTTATACAAGATAAGTGGACGGCTAATCTTTCGATTACAAGATAATGTACGTCTAACATTTAACGACCGGTTCTTGGAATTTTTATGTCAAGAACTAGTTATTAGTTCTAATTACTCGAGTTGTTGGAAGATGTTTCATATATGGGCTTGAAGTTTGCACAGCCATTAGATACCATGTGCTTAACAGAAACAAATGGGGTCACCGGACCTCTTAGTCATAGAATGCTCGGATACCATGTTAAGAACCAGTTAGTCCCAATAACTCGAGTTATTGGGAGAGGTTCAATCATGGATCATATACCATTTACTAATATTTATCGCAATATTTTGAATTTGTTATCCAACGGTATAAAGGTAGCTAGGACGTACATGGTTTGGAAGTGTATGTTCTCGTCAAACGTGAGTGATGGTGCTAGGTTGAAGGTAGCTAGGATGGAATGTAGTCTCATTCAATTTGAAATATAGATAAAATTCTATGTAAATTTTGTACAAATTTAGCAATTAAAATAGTCGGTAAAGGTTTAGCCGCCCCTCTCCCTCAATTATAACGATACAAGTTAGCCTCCTCCAACCTCCTCAATCGAATTTCTGGCTCTGCACTGGTTCTCGTTGTTATTGGTCTATTTCGCTCAACTAGTGTTAATAGAAGGATTTTTTATTCTTATTGGCCATATGGTGGATTATGTTGTCTATCTATGTCATGGTTCTATGTAACTATGTTTGTGGATTTAAGTTGCTAAGAGTCCCGATCCAACTCTCATGCATTAATGTTCAACCAGGTATTCATATATATATATATCTGGATAAACCACATGACGTACAAGTGTTGATTCGGGCCTAATTGTACATGTTTTACCCCTGTTTTCCTTAGGCGTTTGTGGCAATTTCGCTCCTAAAGGATGGTTTTACGTTAGGTTTCACGTGTTTTAGCGTGTTTCAGGATTTAACAGGTGAAACCAGCCCCAGAGTCGAAAGTTGGACGAAAAGGAGCGAAAACCGGGAGAAGAGGTGAAAAACCGTGAGTTCACGGTTTTCCTTGGATGTTCATGGTCTTGTATGACCGTGAAGAAGAGCCGTTGCCCGTGAACTTTGAGGCTTCCAGGGCCAAAACTCAAGTTACTGACGCTAATTGAGTTCACGGTCACTAAGACCGTGAACAGGAGTTGTTGCCCGTGAACCCGTGCAAGCAAAGAGGTGCTTTTTGACGCCCATCTTGAGTTCACGGACGCGTTTTAGAGTTCACGTCCGTGAACTGACCATGATCCCTATTTAAAAGATGAGTTGAAAGAAAGAGAGAAGGGAGAGCCCATTTGAGTAAGAAAGCCTTCTTCAGATTTTGGAGAGAGAAAGACGAACCAAAGGAGAAGGAGGTTAGGGTTTTGCTCCAAGAGTGGATTTGGGAAGATTCTCCCCAAGATAAGTTCAACAAAAGTGCTAAGAAGATTGGAAGCCTCCTTCATGATGGTTTCTACCTCTTCCCCTTGTGTTTCTCCCATTTCTAGCATGGAGTAGATTTCTTTTTCACTTGGGTGTTGTGAAACCCTAGCTAGCTACCATGTAGCTTTCTGTTATATGAATTGAATGATTGTTTATAGGTGTTGTTTAATTCAATGATTGAGGTATTATTTCTGTTGATTGTGCATGTTTGTGCTTAGCAACCTAAGGATTGTGCATATATGTGCTTAGCAATCTAAGGGTTGTGCATGTTTGTGCTTAGCAATCTAAGGATTGTGCATGTTGGTGCTTGGCAATCTAATTAGCCACGTAACCTAGATTAGAGAGGAAAACCCCCCTTCCAAGGGAGACTCAATTGAGTTGGTAGTCCTAGGGCTTTTAAAGTCTCATAACTAGGTTAATTTAGGGCAAACCTCAATATTGGGTTAAGCAATTTGGTTAAGCGTGATTAAGCCGTCCAACCATCGGGTTGAGTGAGGGAGTAAGTCAACCATCGATTTCCTAAACCGAGAGGGCCGAGTGACAACCTAATTTTTATTCCTCGGTTTAGCAATCGTGAGTGCGGTCTACGACCATATTTGCATCCCCTAGCTGGTTCGCGATCACCTTCACATACCATGGTAGCAGTTAGGGGGAAGCGACACCTGAGTGATTCTTCTCACAGAAGAGCTTTCAAAACCATTCACTTTTGTCTTGTTTTATTTTAATTAGAAAACTTTTCAACCAAAATCTTGTTGCTAGATAATGATTCGAATGACTGAAGTAGGGGTAGATGGACCGGCCCGGGTCGATATTTAAACATACTTATCATGTACTGCACCCAACTAAGATTTATACTTGGAGGCCAAGAATTTATTGTGGAATTCGGGACGAGTCAAGTGAAGTAATTAACATCCATTTATCTGAAACATATCATATTGTTAGGGACGTTGCTCACGAAACTCCCACATGCATTTCTGTAGGATGTTAACCGCCGCAATTTTAAATTTTCTTGGACAATAACAAGACACGATCGAGCTCACCTGGTTTTCACATTTTTTGCCAACAATATTACTTCCACACTCACGCACGCAGCTTCACTTGACACCATGCGACGTAGAAGAAGTCGGGCTCCAGAAATTATCGAGAGTTGGAACAAACAACACAACAGATTTCCGGTAAAGTAAAATGAAGTCCAATTAAGGAAATGCTGACACGAAAACTGATTAAGCTTTGAGAGTGCTGTTGATCATGAATACCTACCTGAAACTGTAATCAATAACGAACCGAATCATTAATGTTGCTGCATCCATCCTGTAAATTAATTACTAATTGAACGCCACTCGTCAATTAAGTACTGACTGTACGGTTCTGATCCATCGTTTAGAGATAAAACCGAAAGAGAAAACACAGAGAAGATGATAATTAATATATGATCGACACCACAAAATGATATGCAAGCACGTCTCCAAGTTGCTTATTTGGGCTGATTAATCAAAACAATCAATATATAATTTCTATTTATTGAAGTTTATCTGATCACAATTATGTCAACAAATTATATTTCTGGTTGGCCAATCATGATAATTCAGGATCTTCTATATATTCACACAATGTTCGTTATCTTTCAGGCATGAAATGGTTGTTGTTGGTGGAGATATTTGTCAACAAGCTGATAAGAATTCAGAAAACAACAACACCGGATTTTATGAAGTTTTCCTAATAATCACGCAGGAATAGTTCACAAAAGAGGTAGCACTCTTCATAGTTAATCTTATTTAGTTTAATTTTTCATAGTACACTGCGCCCTACGCTGGTATATATACATAAGGTTACCAACATAACTAGCTTTTTCATAGTATGTGTGATTTGGTGTGTAGTTTATTGCAAGGATTGAAAATTGTACATTGAATCACAATTAAAGGGTGAATTACACGATTGGTCACCCAAATTACATAAATATTTCACGTTTGCCACCCGAATTACAAACCTTGCTTATTGGTCACTCACTTTACGAAACATTTCACCGTAACCACTGGACGTCAGCCTCCGTTAACGGCGTCAGATTTTTTATGACGTGGCAAACGGAAACTCTGACTGGGCCGACAGAAAGGCTGAATCAGCCTGAATACCCGAGCCAGCAAAGCACCCGACCCGAAAAAGGACGGAGCCCATTATTTTTTACTTTGCTTTAATTAATTTTTTTTACTTTGAAGAAGCTGATTCCCCTTCTTCTTTCCTCTGGTCGTGCGTTTCTTCTTCCCCCTTTCTTTTACGAATCCCTCGCCAGATTGACAATGGAGGAGAATCAAACTCTCCCTCCTTTAGGGTTTCCAGCGAAGCCCAGAAGATCAATCGGAGCTTTGCGGATGACGATTGTTCCGACTCTTTCTACCCTGAGACTCAGCAGATATGGGAGAAGCTCCAGAGATCAGGCGGCGACGGAAGGAGCAACATCGATCGGCGTTTGTCGAGGAGCAGGACGAAGAAGAAGAACCAGGTCCTGCTCGAAGGGTATGTCGATTTGAGCAGAACCAGCAGCAGTGGCGTCGCCGATGACGATTTGAAGAGCTCCGATTGATCTTCTGGGCTTCGCTGGAAACCCTAAAGGAGGGAGAGTTTGATTCTCCTCCATCGTCATCCGCAGCCATGATGTTCCAAACAGAATGTTGAGGTGGTGGGTTCTTCTTCTGGTTTCCATTTCGGCCGGCCGACCTCCTTGCACGCTCTGCTGGAGTGAAAAGAAAGGGGGAAGAAGAAACGCACGACCAGAGGAAAGAAGAAGGGGAATCAACTTCTTCAAAGTAAAAAAAAATTAATTAAAGCAAAGTAAAAAATAATGGGCTCCGTCCTTTTCGGGTCAGGTGCTTTGCTGGCTCGGGTATTCAGGCTGATTCAGCCTTTCTGTCGGTCCAGTTAGAGTTTCCGTTTGCCACGTCATCAAAAATCTGACGCCGTTAACGGAGTCTGACGGAGGGTGACGTCCAGTGGTTACGGTGAAATGTTTTGTAAAGTGAGTGACCAATAAGCAAGGTTTGTAATTCGGGTGGCAAACGTGAAATATTTATGTAATTTGGGTGACCAATCGTGTAATTCACCCCACAATTAAATTATAATTTCAGTATAAAATACTCTACTGGTGATTTTTTATACAACTTTCGATACAGATAAACAATAATTGGTTTATTGTCTAGAATTACACATATTGTTTGTGTCTCACTTACTGGCTCTGTTTTGCAATTATATTATATAGTTCTCATTATTTTTCAATTATCATATCTACTCTGGTGGGCAAAAGTTTTGATGCACATAAACTTAAATTAACAACGCTTCAAATATAATAAATCATTGTCCATAATATAGTCATTTGGGGCCAACAAATGCAGTTCCCAAACATGAGTCTAATGGAACATCTAAATTTCTGCTAACATAGTAGTAGTGTTTTTGGGGTCTATTGTGACAATGTTCACAAATGAAGGAAGCCGCTATTGTTGATTTGGTTATTTGGAATCAGAAAGGGTCAAGGTACTTTTAAGCTTTTTATTTGTTTATGTTGTTGCTTGAACTTGGAATGATGTGGTGACCAGTAGCTTCTTGTTGTTGTAAGAAAGGCGTAATAGTTGTAGCTAGCCGAAGAATAGTGCATTTAAGCTGCATATTGATATGTGAAAGGAAAATACAGAGCAACAATGAATCATAACAGTTGCCTTAGTGCGTAGAACCAACTATGAGACGCAATTAGAGACAAAAATTTTGTAGCAAAATAAGTGAATTCTAGTTACTTCAGAATGGACGTGCTTGCAGTGTCATAGCATTTCACAATATATAAAAGACAACTCGGTGGATAAAGATTACTATAACATATACATATACATTTCAAAATAAATCATAATCTAGAACTTACTATGAGGTGAGAAACCACAACGAATAATTGGGTTTGTCTGTGGGGTTAGTCAGACATCATCGATCTCTTTCCTTTTGTGTCCATTAGAGAGTGGAGATGAATGTGCCTTCAAACCAACCGCCAAACCTGTAAACTAAAGCTGAACATTGGTTCCTGCAATCAAATAAAAGGAATTACTTGTTTGGTTTGTCTTAGTCATGTATTGGCATAAGCTGGCCTTATTGATCAAATAATAAAAAAATCCTAGTTTCAAAGTCACTATAAATGTATGATGAAGATCAACCTTTGGTGGATTACCAATCATGAGCAGAAGTAACTCTAGCATTTGTTGCATGAAAGTTGTCAAACAATCAGGAAAAACCTCTATTCTAATTGATTAGTATACATTTTATGGCTTTGTAACCAATCTCACGTGAAGTTATAGAAAAGAAGTAAAAACTAAAAAGGAAAAACTCAAATAAGGAACCAATAATCTTGTATGGAAAGTGCAGGAACGACAACAACAGGAGTGAGACTTTTAGAATAATTTGAGTCGGACAACTATTATGCAGAAAGAAAAACTATGATGGCCAACAGAATTAGAAAAGCATTAGGATCGGAAAAGGAACATAATGTCCTACGTTGGGGTTGGAAAAGTATAATAACAATATGATGGATGGTGATGAGGAGCATTGAAGAAGCCACCTAGTAATCCCGGCTTTCCAACCTGCAAAAGGAGATTCAATAGAAAACATAGAAAAAGTGAACTTTTCCTTTTAACATCTAATCGTAACTCGATAACTACTCCAATTCAGAACTGATTGTCCAATACCAACAGTGTGGCTGGGCGATTGAAGGCTCCCTCGCCATTTCGTAGACTTCTCTCCTTCTTTCTTCTATATTTAAGTTGCCTTCTATAAACTTTTTGGCGCCAACCAACAACCACTCTTCTTCATCATAAACCATTAACATGTTTCGGATTCCCCCCCCCCCACCCCACCCCCCGATCAGGAGTTAGTAGGTAACCCACACAAACCAAATATTTGGCAGCAAATAATATATTGTTGGTTTACTTACGAACGCGGAAGAAGCAACTTTCCTTCTTGAATCGGCTGGTACCACAGGCGTGGATACAGATTCTTTTCACATCGAAATGAATGGTTTGGGTTTCCTGAAATTATGGAATCGTGTTAAAGAAATCCGACAACGAAGCAAAAACCACATAGTGAATAACTGGGAAGTTTGAGTACACAAAATTGGGACGGAGAAATCAAAAGGGAGATGTAATTGAAGTGGTGGGAAGAGAATCAAGGGTTGGAAACGTGAAATAAAATTACTTGGGAAGACGAAAGCAATCGTAAGAGGAAGATGTCGGAAATGGTGGTGTGGAGGAGACAGTCATCGCCTCATCCCGTCGAGGACTTTGAGGGCCAGGTGAATTGGGTGAGAAGTCCATTGTGAAGAAGGTGGCCGTGATGGAATACAGGAATATGAGAACTCGTAACGGTGGCGGAATAAGGAAGTTGCCATTGGTTAAAAGAAAAAAAATGGCGAGGAAGGGGTGAAGAAGGGCGCTAACGTGGATACTTTAGGCTTTCAGTTGGGATTACGTGGCAGGGGCTGTAAACTCAAAGTGCTTTAATATTTTTATAGATAGAAGATAGATAGATGTAACCCTAATTCCCCTTAGACTAGGAACTTACGTAGTAAGACAAATTACAATAAGCTACTTAGACTAAGTAAAATACATAATTTCAACACCCTCACTCAAATTGATGATGTTTACGCAATATCAATTTGTTAGACAAGAACCAATGTCTACTAGTACCAACCGCCTTTGTCAACAAGTCTGCAATTCAATCTTTTGTTGACAAGTAACTAAGCTGGATGAATCCCTCTGTCACAAGTTGCCTGATGTAATGAACATGCGTCTTAATGTGCTTCGTTTGATCGTGAAGAACTAGATTAGTAGCTATACGAATGGCACTTGTATTATCACCAAACAACTTCAATAGCATACTGCATTCTACATCCAACTCACTTAGAAGTCGTTGCAACCATACAAGTTCTGAATTGACGTCTGACATGGATCTGTATTATGCTTCTGTAGAAGATTTTGAGATCCGATCTTGTTTCTTGCATCTCCATGATACAAACGAGCTACCAAACCTCACACACTACCCTGACGTTAACCGACGCGTGTCAATACATCCAGCAAAATCGGCATTTGCAAATGCCTCTAACACAGGCTCCCCTTTGGTCGGGAAGAAGAGACCCCAACATCCTGAGTATTCTCTAGATATCTCATAATCCAGTGCACCGCATCTAAGTGCATCATACGTGCCATCCCCATGAACTGACTCACTACTTATACTGCATAGGCAATGCCCAACCTAGTAGAACTAAGATAACTAAGTGAACCAACAATAGTCTGATACAGAGTCTGATCATCCAACAAATCCCCACTAGTTCTACTTAGTTTCGAATTTTTTTCCATAGAAGTGGTACACGGCTTGCAGTTGTGAAACTGATGCTCCACCAACAGATCCTGAATATAATTTCGTTGACTAGCCAGAATACCATGCTTACTCCTTTCTATCTCCAATCCTAGGAAATATGAAAAATCCCCAAGTTCCTTGAGCTTAAAAGCTTGATGAAGCGTCTCGGTGAGGTCTTTAATTCCCGATTGATCATTATGTGTAACAATCATGTCATCCACATACAGAAGTAAGACTGTAATTCCATGTATAGTTTTTTCGCACAAACAATGAGGGATCATTATGGCTCTACGAAAATCCAGCTTGCACAATCGTTCCATGGAACTTCACAAACCAAGCTCTAGGAGCTTGCTTAAGACCATACAAAGACCGCCTGAGACGACAGACTGTATTTGCATCACTCTTGGTGTAGCCTGCAGGACGAGCCATTTAGATGGTCTCTTTGAGATCACCATGCAAGAACACATTCTTAACGTCTAACTGCATAAGATGCCATTCTCTCATAGTTGCAACTACCAAAACACATTGAGTGATGTCTCACCCCATCAATACTTTTCCCAGATCAATAGCCAAATGGGTGAACACCATGGGACGAAGCATGTTCAAGCTTGATGGTGGCGAAGTGGGAGGCAGGTTGAGCTTTCCACATTATTTTACATGAGATATTTGAAGATGGGCTATCCCCAAAATTTGTTATGAATCAAGAGTTTAACGATTTTGGTAAAATAGTTGATGATGTATATATATTTTAAATGGTTTTAAACAGAGAAAAGTAGTAGGGTGTTACAGTGTCATCATCAGAGTCATCACTAGAGGAGAACAAGATAATCGAGCTGCTATCGGACGAAGAGGAACCCGTAGAGGAGTGGCCAGACAACTAGAATGACGAACTGGACGACGAGGATGATGATTCTGAAGATGAAGAAGAACAAGAGCTAGAAGATGACCGCTGCCGCTTGATGGTGTGTCACCATCATTACCATCCCCTCCCTGCAGAGCAAGCAAAGATGAATAGAAAGAGGTAAAAAATGCCAAGCTTTGTTCAAAAGTTGCCCGTGCCGACGAATCCTTGAGAGAGTAGTAGGGAATGTGCTCCATAAACATAACATGGTAAGCGATCCCGAGATATCTACCCACCGGATCGTAACAAAGGTAGCCTTTGTAGCGACCACTATAACCCACAAAGACACATTGAAACGTCTTAGAAGCCAGTTTATGGCGCTCCTTACGGGGAAGTAAAACGATGCAAAGGTAGACCGATAATTACACATGTTTTCACCCCTATTCTGAAGCTGTTTGAGATGTGGATTCTCGTGTTTTAAGCCGATTTCACGCTAGGTTGTGTGTTTATGTCATATTTCAGGACTCGGCGTTGGAATCGAGGCGGAGAAACGAATTCTGGGTCGAAAGGAGCAAAGTTGGGACGAAGTGGGCTGCAGGTGGAAAATACCCGGTCAGGGGGCCAAATACCCGACCGGGTATTTATCATTTTGGGCTCCCGTGAGAAACAGAAGGGGACCCGGGCAGGAGGCGAAAATCCCCGGTCGGGTATTATTGGAGCAGACCGGGGATTCTCCCTCGACCAAAACGCGCGTTTTAAATAATACCCGGTCGATACCCAAAATACCCGACCGGGTATTTCGACCGGGTATCGCGACAGGCAGCCAATTTAAAGGAGAAGAAGGCCAACATTCAAGGGTTCCGAGTTTTAGAGAGACAGAACGATTCCTAGAGAGAGAAAGCGACGAACTAGAGTTCCCAAGTGCCATAGCTTGATCTTCATCACCATTGGAGCCCGGCTTGAGCTTGGAGAAGTGCCGATTAACGTCCAGGAGCAGAAATCCATCTTCACAGTATGATTTCCGCGTCTGAATCTGCTTTTGCTTCTCTCTCCATGGAGTAGTTACCCCATTAATCTTGGTATGGAGAACCCTAGATTTGTATGTTAGGTCTGATTGTATGAACCCAAGTACAGAGTTTATGAATTGATTATATTCGATTGAGGTTTGAATGATTGAATGACTTGAATCCTGATCAAATTCCTTTGTTTCTGTTTTGACCTAGAATGAAAATATCTGCCTAGGTTGATAGAGTATCCTTAATTGAAGGTAGTGAATTGGCGACTTTATTCAAGGAGCCAATTCGCTATTCTGTACCGAAGTCAATTCGGTAGTGGAGGTTTGGTTCGTTAGGGCCTCAATCTGTTTACTCCGGTGGAGGTTAGTCGCCCGCTAGAGACTCAGATTGAGAGGGTCTGGAGACCTTTAGTCGAGACTTCAGACTGTTTAAGAACCTTCCGCAGTATAATTTTCATGAAAACTGAACTTGGTAAGTTGCAATCCGGCTTAACTGCAGTCTAGGGGGAACCATATCCGGGTGTCCTCTCTTGACTTGAAAACAACCGTTTAGTTACTTTGCTTGTTTGTTAGTTTAGACTTGCACTAAAGTTTTACTGCTAGATAACAAGAATTCACCGAGTAGTCATCAAATCTAGGACCCGGGTTGACATTAAAACCCAAACCCGCTATACTACGCTTTAGGAAGTGGTTACACTTGGCCATTTTCTAGAGTGACAGTAGGAGTGAGTCAAGTTTTTGGCGCCGGTGCCGGGGGACGGCTAGGTTGTTGAAGAAAAGTGATTTCTGTTACTTTACCATTTTCATTTTTCGCATTGAGTGTTTGTTCTTTCCCACTTGTGCCTTCACGGGTTTGCATTGCTTGATTGTGTGCAGATAGTGCATGACCCGTAGCCAGTCGGGAGGTTTACTGCCGTTGGATCCAGAGATTGAACGCACCTGCCACCAACTTCGGAGACAACAACGAGCTAGACTGGCTACGGTGGAGCGCATAGACGGTCATTTGAGCAGCGAGTCCGAGGACGAGTACGAGATGGAAGGTGATCACAACCCACCTCCGGCGAATCAGCTCTTGGGGAACGACCCCAATCCCCAGGGAGATGGGGTTCATCATCATCCACCACCACCGGGTCCCACCTTGGAGTACTACTACACTCCACGGATTGCCGACATCCGCCCGGTCATCCTCTATCCGCCCATTCCAGCAAACAACTTCGAGATCAAGCCATGCTGGATTCAACTCATTACATCCTCCATCCAGTTCCATGGCTTGAAGGATGAGGAAGCCCGGGCGCCTTCACCTCTTCCCCCATTCTCTGGCGGGGAATGCTAAGAGGTGGTTGGAGACCCAGCCCCCATTGTCCATCACTTCTTGGGATGATCTGGCAGACAAGTTCGTGCACAGGTACTATCCGGCATCGAAGACCACAGAGATTTAGCGGGAGATCACTCACTTCCGCCAAGAGCCAGATGAGTCACTTCGTGATGCATGGGAGCGGTACATGGGATATTTTTGGCAGTGTCCCCATCATGGCTTCAGTGATGCATTCACAGTGGGGAACTTCTACAGTGCCCTCACCCCAGACAGCCAGAGGGTGATCGAGTCTCTATGCCCAGGAGGGGATATTCTCACTAAGACTCCACCCGAGCTGAGGCAGATGATTAGTACCTTGGCTGCCCGAGATCATTCCTGGGGGCAGAACAGCAGAGGCAGAAATTCCCGGGACCGTGGTGTGCACTCTATGGAGGCCAGGTCCGGGTTAGAGCAGCAGGTGGCTGAGCTGGTGCAGACATTGAAGCAGCCCAATAGTCTCCTTCCGGGCCGAGGTACAGCTACGCCTCCAGTAGCTCAGTGTCAGTGGTGTGAGAGCCCGAATCACCTGGTGGAGGACTGTCAGGCCATGAGGGAGTCCTCTACTCCCCAAGAATAGGCGGACTTCATTGCCAATGCTCGGCGCCTTGACCCATATAGCAATACCTACAATGAGGGATGGTGCCAGCATCCCAACTTTGCCTGGAGCAGCAACACCACTAAACCACCTGGTTTCCCAGCACCAGCGGGTGGTTTTCAGCAGAGGCAGCCCTTCCAGGCTAGGCAGGGTCCGCCACCACAGCAGCAGCCCTACCAGCCTAGGCAGGGCAGCCATTCCAGCAGCCCCAGCGCCAGTATGCCCAGCCTCCAGCAGGCGCAGCTCCAAATAATCATATGGCTGATCTGAAGAATATTTTGCAGGCATCTATGACTACTAGCCAGGAGAATTTCACGAGGATGGATCAGAACATAGCCTCACTAGAGGCAGGCCAAAGAAACCAAGGAGCCATTCTGCAGGATCTACAGAATCATATTGGGAGCTTAGCTCGCCAGAACACTACCAGAGCACCAGGGACTCTGCCTGCCACCAATATTCCTAACCCTCGTGACCCTCTCCAGCAGCTGGAAGCCATCACCACCAGGAGTGGCAAGACCATATTTGCTTCTCCTGCCCAGCCCGGGCGAGACGACCCACTACCTGCTTCAACACCTCTAGCTGATAATGCAGAAGTGGAGGAAGGCAGCGAAGCACCTGCTCCCAAGCCGAAGCCTGTGGTTAAGGAGCATATACCCCAGCTGCCCTTCCCCACTCGACTTCATAAAGACAAGCTGGAGACAGAGTTTGCCAAGTTCATGGCAATGTTGAAGCAGGTCAACATCAGCATGTCGTTCGTGGAGGCACTATCAAAGATGCCCAAGTATGCCAAGTTCATGAAAGACCTCCTCACCAACAAGAAGAAACTTGGGGATCTCTCGACAGTGATGCTAAGCGAGGAGTGTTCTGCTATCCTGCAGAACAAGCTGCCCGAGAAGTTTCACTATCCCTCTTGTTATTGGCAGCATGCATGTAGGAAAGTCCTTGGCGGACCTAGGCGCTAGTATAAATGTCATGCCTTACAAATTGTTTAAGAAGCTAGACCTAGGTGAACCTAGAGCTACTAGGATGAGAATTCAGTTAGCTGATCGTTCCATCGTGCATCCTAGGGGTATCATTGAGGATGTGCTTGTTAATGTTGGTGCATTCACATATCCTGTTGACTTTGTTATTTTGGATATAAATGAAGACGTGGATGTGCCTTTGATTTTGGGTAGACCATTTCTCGCCACCGCCAAGGCGCTTATTGATGTGCATAGTGGTAAATTGATCCTGCGTGCTGGTGATGAACAGGCTACTTTTTCTGTGTCTGAAAATGGGAAACATTCTCATTTGCATGGTGACATAGATTACTGTGATGTGCTTACTGATTTTGAGACCGCACTTGCCATCACGAGTGCGGGTACTGATGATGCTATTGAGCGTTGTATTTTGCTAGGTGAGCAGGCATCGCAGGAGCCGCAGCTGGCGGAGCAGTTGGCCACGTTGGAGAGTGGCCCCTTCTTGGAGGGCGACAGGCTGTTTAAACCGATCTCATCCTCCACTCGCATCACTACCTCCTTGGAGGAACCACCAGAGCTGGAGCTTAAGCCCCTCCCCCCTCATTTGGAGTATGCATTTCTCCGGGAGGGGAATAAGCTACCAGTCTTCATCAGCTCGACCCTCACACCCGAGCAGAAGAACAGACTGGTGGCCTTGCTGAAGCAGTACGAGCGAGCTTTAGCGTGGAAGATCACAGACATCCGGGGGATCAGCCCCTCCTTTTGCTCCCACCGGATACTGCTGGAGGATGAGATGCGGCTAGTGAGACAGCCGCTAAGGAGATTGACACCGAACCTGGAGGTTGTGGTTTGGGCAGAGATCGTGAAGCTGATGGACGCGGGGATCATTTTCGCCATTTCTGACAGCGAGTGGGTCAGTCCCACCCAGGTGGTACCCAAAAAGGGTGGGATGACCGTGGTTCCTAACGAGAAGAACGAGCTCATCCCAATGCGCACAGTGACTGGGTACCGTGTTTGCATCGACTATCGGCGTCTCAACGACGCCACTCGGAAGGACCATTTCCCGCTGCTGTTCATTGATCAGATGCTGGAGAGATTGGCGGGACACGAGTTCTACTGTTTCTTGGATGGGATGTCCGGATACTTTCAGATCCCTATTGCACCGGAGGACCAGGCGAAGACCACTTTCACCTGCCCCTTTGGCACATTTGCCTATCGGAGGATTCCATACGGGCTATGCAATGCCCCGGCCACTTTTCAGCGATGCATGCTCGCCATCTTTGACCGTCTGGTCGGCGAGATTATGGAGGTGTTTATGGACGATTTCTCAGTTTATGGAGACTCATTCTCTCACTGTCTCCATAACCTGGAAATTGTTCTTAAACGGTGTGAAGAAACAATCCTGGCACCGAGTTGGGAGAAGTATCACTTCATGGTTCGAGAAGGCATAGTCCTTGGGCATAAGATCTCCAAGATGGGGATTGAGGTGGACAGAGCAAAGATCGAGACTATCAGCAAGCTGCCTCCTCCTACATCTGTTAAGGGGATCCGGAGTTTTTTAGGCCATGCAGGGTTCTACAGCCGGTTCATCAAGGATTTCTCGAAGATCGCCCTGCCCCTAACTAAGCTTCTAGAGAAGGATGCCCCCTTCCAGTTCACTGATGCTTGCACAGCGGCATTCACAACCTTGAAGGAGAAGCTCACCCAAGCTCCTATCATGGTTGTTCCTGAATGGTCCCTACCATTTGAGCTGATGTGCGACGCCAGTGATTTTGCTGTTGGAGCTGTTTTCGGGCAGAGGCGAGATCAACACTTCCGACCTATCTACTACGCCTCGAAGACCCTCAATGATGCCCAGGAGAACTACACCACCACAGAGAAGGAGCTGCTCGCAGTGGTGTTTGCCTTCGATAAATTTCGTCCCTATCTGGTCTTGTCCCATGTGACCGTGATCACTCCGCGATTCGATACCTGATGAGCAAGGCCGATGCCAAGCCTAGGCTCATACGATGGATCTTATTACTGCAGGAGTTTGATATTGAGATTCGGGACAAGAAGGGAGCAGAAAATGTTGCAGCTGATCACCTCTCCCGGTTGGACGCACCTCCTGCGGACAATCTCGTGGACGAGATCAACGACTCCTTCCCCAATGAGAGACTGATGATGATGTGCCTGGTGGAGAGTGTCACCCCCTGGTATTCTGATTTTGCGAACTATTTGGTGGGCCAGCAGCTGCCCAAGGGGATAAAAACTCACATCAGGAGGAAGTTTTTCTCCGATCTGAAGCATTACTTCTGGGATGACCCTCATCTTTTTCGGATCGGAGCCGATGAGATCATCCGTCATTGTGTTATGGAGAGTGAGATGGAGGGCATTCTATCTCATTGTCATGAGGGACCTACTGGCGGTCACCACAGAGGAAACCGCACGGCGAGGAAGGAGCTCCAATCGGGCTTTTACTGGCCCACGCTCTTCAAGGATGCAGACGCCTTTGCACGCAGGTGCGACCGATGCCAGAGGTCAGGTAACATCTTTGCCCGTGATGAGATGCCCCAGAATGTGTTTATAACTTCATGGGCCCCTTCCCTCCATCTTTTGGCAATACCTATATTCTGGTTGCTGTTGACTACGTCTCTAGGTGGGCTGAGGCGCAAGCTTTGCACACTAATGATGTTAGACGTGTTTGTGGTTTTATGAAGCAGCTATTCTCCCAGTTCGGGACACCTAGAGCCATCATAAGCGATCGAGGCACCCATTTCCAGGGCCAATTTGATAAACTACTGTCTCGCTATGGTGTGACTCACAAGGTGTCCGTGGCCTATCATCCTCAGACCAGTGGCCAGGCCGAGCTGACAAACCGGGAGCTCAAGCGGATCCTGGAGAAGACGGTGGATCAGTCCCGCAAGGATTGGTCCACCAAGCTCGATGATGCTCTCTGGTTGTATCGCATTGCCTACAAGACACCCATTGGTACTTCACCGTACCGGCTTTTCTATGGAAAGGCATGCCATCTGCCCGTGGAGCTAGAGCACAAGGCCTTTTGGGCCCTTAAGCTGCTAAACCTGGATGTTAGTGTTGCAGGTGTTGAGCGAAAAATGCAGATGTTGGAGCTGGAAGAGTGGCGTTACCACGCCTATGAGAACACCAAGATGTACAAGGAGCGCACTAAGCGCCTGCACGATGCACGGTTGCGGGGTCTGAAAGAGTTTCAGGTTGGTGATCGAGTTCTCCTCTATAACTCTCGCCTGAAGCTCTTTCCCGGAAAACTCTGTTCCCGGTGATCTGGACCGTTCACGGTTACCCAAGTGTTCTCGTATGGCACGATTGAGATTGCCAACCCGCAAACGGAGCCGTTTAAAGTGAATGGCCATCGTCTCAAGCTCTACCAGGGAGACGAGGTCGAACGTGCGGAGTTGGTGGTGGAACTCGCGGACCCTTAGTTCCACCATGGGCGTCCAGCTAAAAGACGTTAAAGAAGCGCTTGTGGGGAGGCAACCCCACCACGGTTTGCATTTCTTTTTCCCTTTTTTCTGAGTTTTTGTGTCGTGTCGAGTCAGTTGCATGTCTGTAGTGAAGTTCGGTCATCTGTGATGCCTCAATTTGGTGTTTTCGTGCAGGAGAGGTTGAAATTTTGGGCGAATGAGATTTTTGGCCGATTGGGGGTAAATACCCGGTCGTGGGCCAAAATACCCGACCGGGTATTTTTGGTCCACGATCGGGAACCCCTCTGTTTCTCGGGGTGAAAAAAGGGAAAAACCCGACCTCGTCCCAAAAATACCCGACCGGGTATTTATGGTTTGAGGCCGGGGATTCCCAAGGCCTTGAACGCAGCATTTTCCAAAAATACCCGACCTCGTCCCAAAATTACCCGACCGGGTATTTTTGGCTCAAGGTCGGGTATAATATTGCACTCAACACGCTGCGTTTAAGAACCCCCAATCGTGGAATCAAAAATACCCGACCGGGTATTTTTGAGACCCGACCGGGGATTTTTACTATTTAAAGGAAACCCCGGTCAATTTCTCTCTACCCTCATTTTTCCAAAATTTCTCTTCTCTCTTCCTCTCACATCCTCTCCCCTCTCTCCTCTTGGCCGTCGCCGGTCATTTTCCGGCGACTTTCTGGTGACCCTCCGGCAACTTTCCAGCCATTTTTGGCTCCCTCTCGCGTCCCTCACCCATTCCTCGAGTCCTAGCTAGAGTTCTACTTGCGTTTCCAGGTGTGTTCTTGTTAATTACTCTTTTCCTGGAAAATCGAACTGTAGATTGTAGGCCCGAGAACTGTGTTTGCATGCCTGATTTAGAGTAGGGTGAGGGATGCTTTGAGTATGATTTATATGTGGTATATGTGCTGCCCGCGTACTATTGTTGGTTTTGTGGTTCGTGCCCTAATTCCGGTTGGGTTGCTTGCAATTCAACCGGCTGTGCTTTAAACTGTTGGGCTAGGTGGTCCTTAAGTGTGGGGGAAGTGATGAACCCAAGCTGTTGGTCCTGACAAGTTTTTTTTCCTTGGCTCCACCTTTGGTTTGTTGATTTTGCAGGAACATGTCCCTAGACCATCCGTTTGTGCAGGGCCTGCGCCTGCACCCAGAGTACGCGGATCAGTTCCGCAAGGTAATTCGGGGGAAATTGGAGCGCCACCACCATCTGGAGTGGGCAGTGTTCGAGGAGCTCCACTGCATACAGGAGCTCACAACCGCCATTAGCCACCGCGATTGGCGGACGCTGCTTGCCATAGATGAGCCCACCTACACGGAGCTGGTGTGGGAGTTCTACACCACGTTCAACTACGACAGCAAGAAGGCTCGGGACACCTACGCGGTGACATTCAGGCTGGGTGGCTAGCCCCGGGAGCTGACCATTGACGGGTTGGCCTACGCCTTGGGGATGGAGTACCACCCGTTCGATCGCCACGAGGTCGAGATCCCAAACCCGACCGACTGGAACCAGGACGGGTTCTACAGCCGGATAGCCAGGCGCACCCATAGGTATGACTACTTTGATGCTAGCCAGACCTACGTAAGCACCCTCAAGCCGGAGTGGCACATTCTGAACCTACTGATCACCCGCTCCATCGTCCCCAACGTCACCGGCTTGCATAAGATTCCGAAGCGAGTGTTGTATGCCATGTACTCGATGGAGTACCCGGAGCACATGCTCCACTTGGGTTCTTTCATGGCCACCTTCTCCCGGTGCCACGGGAAACCCAACCATCTCTACTGTGGTCCCTTGATCACCCGGTTGGCGCGCCACTTCAACATTAGCTTTCAGGGGCTTCAGGATTCTTCTGCACGGGGCGGCTCCACCCTCCTCAGCCGGGAAGTGCTCCACAGTGCACGCCTCCTGGCCACTGCTGACACCCACACCTGGGTGGATGGGCTTTCTATGCCCCCTGAGGAGGTTGTGGATCTCGATGAGGATGAGGAGGACACTGACTACTTAGGAGAGGAGGTGGATGAGGATGATGATGATGATGATGGCGGGGCCATGGATGCCGATGAGCCGGAGCACCCGCTCTCTCCACCAGGGGACCTTCAGCCTCGACGGAGATCAGAGCGAGGCGAGTCTTCCTCTGGTCCTTCTGGTCTGTCGATGGCCTCGGGACCGTGGATGGATTTCTTCACAGAGCAGTTCCAGCAGAAGGAGCTCCAGTTCCAGCAGCTTGGTCTTCAAAACCAGCAGCTCATGAACCATCAGGTCCAGTTCTATCAGCAGTATTCGGCCCACCAGGCTGAGTACCAGTCCAGGCTGGCGGGTGTTGACAAGCGCCTTGGCCGCTTGGAGACCCATATGGGAGTCACTAGTGCTCTCATCGAGCGGGAGAGAGATCGAGGCCGCCGATTGATGGAGTACTCGGAGCATCTCCTCCAGGCTTATCACCCTCTAGAGGAGCACCACTGGAACACCCGGTGGAATTATTCACCACCACACCCACCTCCGGAGGATGGCGAAGACGACCTTATGAACCAGATCGACTTCTCCGATCTCGGAGGGCCCTAGTGGCATGTTTTGAGTGTTTTTGTCTTTGTCAGCATGCAAACTGTTCTGTGTCGGTTTAGTTTCTTTTTCTTTTCATTTTTGGATGCTGTACTATTGGGATGACCATTGGACCTAACGTATTGTGTTTGAGCTCTTTGGTTTCCTTTAGCTGTGCCTGTATTCCCGACTGGTCCTCTCTCCAGTCCGTTTCCTGCCGACTGGTCCATTTCCAGTCTCCTGCAGTCCGTGCACACCGGTAACATCGTTCCCCTTTCCTTCCCTCTTCTCCATCGAGGGCAATGGCGATCTTAAGTGTGGGGGGGATGTTTATCTTTTGACTGCATTAGATCTGTTTGTGTGCTTGGAGCCTAGTCCACTGTCCAAATTTTTTAAATTTGAGGCTCCAAGTACGTTTTCCTTGCAATTGCCTGCTCAGTATGCTTTGAATTGACAGTCTCTGTAGTAATGTGCAACCTAGGGAGGTAGTGTAGCACTATGGAGGATGTTGATGCATTTAAGAAGTCTCATTTCTTCTTCATATTGTGTTGGTTGATTGAGTGAATTAGTGATCTTAGGACCCTTGAATTGTGTGGTGTTGTGGATTCTCTACCTGTCATGGACTCTTGTATCATGTTTTGAAAATAACAGGTGCTCGAAAATGTGCTTTAAAATGACGTCACCCGTGCGAATAGGGCGAAAGCGTGTAAGGGGAGACGGGAATCCGTTCCCAATTTCCACCTACTACCTCCAGCCCCCTTACATGTCTTTCCCCCGCACGAGGCTCGAGACACCCGCTCCTGGCATGGCCGGTAAGAGCTGGGCTCCCGCAAAACCTTTGCTAGGTGGGAGCCCCGTTTTCCGAAAAAACAGGTTGGAACCCTTGAAAGAAAAAAAAAGAAAAACAAGAAAAACAAGAAAAAATGAAGAAAGAAAAGGGGTTCCAACCATCTTCAAGAAGAAAATAGAGCACCTTGAAAAATGTGAGTCCATGATATTTTGTTTTTGAGAGTCTCTTCATCCACGATTCATTTGTCCTCTGTTCACTATTTGCCATGATGCCGACTCGAGACTAGTGCTTTCGCCGAAGAAGCTATGAGATGACTTGTGCGTCGGTTGACCTCGTAAGCTGTTAAATGATCTAGGAAGTCCTCTACCTACGATCGGGGGTTGTTTGTTGCTATAGAGGTCTGGAGAGTTGCATTGGTTTGAGTTAGGTTTGCTTGGGGACAAGCAAACGGTTAAGTGTGGGGGAGTTTGATAGACCGATAATTACACATGTTTTCACCCCTATTCTGAAGCCGTTTGAGATGTGGATTCTCGTGTTTTAAGCCGATTTCACGCTAGGTTGTGTGTTTATGTCATATTTCAGAACCCGACGTTGGAATCGAGGCGGAGAAACGAGTTCTGGGTCGAAAGGAGCAAAGTTGGGACGAAGTGGGCTGCAGGTGGAAAATACCCAGTCAGGGGGCCAAATACCCTACCGGGTATTTATCATTTTGGGCGCCCGTGAGAAACAGAAGGGGGCCCGGGCAGGAGGCGAAAATCCCCGGTCGGGTATTATTGGAGCAGACCGGGGATTCTCCCTTGACCAAAACGCGCGTTTTAAATAATACCCGGTCGATACCCAAAATACCCGACCGGGTATTTCGACCGGGTATCGCGACAGGCAGCCAAATTAAAGGAGAAGAAGGCCAACATTCAAGGGTTCCGAGTTTTAGAGAGACAGAGCGATTCCTAGAGAGAGAAAGCGACGAACCAGAGTTCCCAAGTGCCATAGCTTGATCTTCATCACCATTGGAGCCCGACTTGAGCTTGGAGAAGTGCCGATTAACGTCCAGGAGCAAAAATCCATCTTCACAGTATGATTTCCGCGTCTGAATCTGCTTTTGCTTCTCTCTCCATGGAGTAGTTCCCCCATTCATCTGGGTATGGAGAACCCTAGATTTGTATGTTAGGTCTGATTGTATGAACCCAAGTACATAGTTTATGAATTGATTATATTCGATTGAGGTTTGAATGATTGAATGACTTGAATCCTGATCAAATTCCTGTTGTTTCTGCTTTGACCTAGAATGAGAATATCTGCCTAGGTTGATAGAGTATCCTTAATTGAAGGTAGTGAATTGGCGACTTTAGTCGAGGAGCCAATTCGCTATTCTGTACCGAAGTCAATTCGGTAGTGGAGGTTTGGTTCGTTAGGGCCTCAATCTGTTTACTCCGGTGGAGGTTAGTTGCCCGCTAGAGACTCAGATTGAGAGGGTCTGGAGACCTTTAGTCGAGACTTCAGACTGTTTAAGAACCTTCTGCAGTATAATTTTCATGAAAACTGAACTTGGTAAATTGCAATCCGACTTAACTGCAGTCTAGGGGGAACCATATCCGGGTGTCCTCTCTTGACTTGAAAACAACCGTTTAGTTAGTTTGCTTGTTTGTTAGTTTAGACTTGCACTAAATTTTTACTGCTAGATAACAAGAACTCACCGAGTAGTCATCAAATCTAGGACTCGGGTTGACATTAAAACCCAAACCCGCTATACTATGCTTTAGGAAGTGGTTACACTTGGCCATTTTCTAGAGTGACAGTAGGAGTGAGTCAACGACCATACTCGGGTTGGCGAGAGTATAGTCTATAGAAGGGAGAGTGACCATCCAAGATCGGAGTAACCTGGGAATTTATAAGATGCACAACCGTGTTTGCTGCCTCAACCCATAAATGAGCAGGAACACCTAACTGAAACAAGATAGTCCGAGTGAGTTCAAGAACGTGACGATTCTTGTGTTCCACTAACCCATTCTACTGCGACACCCCAGGACATGACTGTTGAGAGATAATACCAGCCGATTTATATAACTGAAGAAGCTCATTGGAACTGAACTCCCACCAGAATCCAAACGTATTATCTTAACAATCTTCTGAAACTGAGTTTGAATCATCCGAACAAAGTCCTGAGCATGGGATCGAAGGTCCAACTTGGATTTGAAGAAATAAATTCAAGTATACCGGCTGCAATGATCAATGAACAAGGAAAAATAAAGAAACCCATTATGAGACGGAGATGGAGCTGGACCTCAGAGATCGTTGTAGACTAGATCGAAGGGAGCAATGTAAGTCGTTGGGTTGGGAGAGAACGAAAGCTGAGAAGCCTTAGCCTCAATACAACTCAAGCAGGTAGGAGAGAAAATGAACTAGTACGAAACTTCACAGGAAGCAAGTTACTATGTAACATATGTAACAGTCGAGCAGAATGTGGATGCCCCAGGCGAAAATGCCATAAGTCCCAAACAGAATCTCGTACATCACTTTTATGCTAACCGAAAAACTAGAATTCAAAGACTGTGAAGCGGCAGTCGAAACCCCACATGAACCACGAGCTCCCAATGCACCATCAACGTCCAGAGCCAGACCAGCCGCCTTTGTCTGACATCGAGGTTGAAGAGAATCCAACACATAAACTCAATCCTGTTTATGTCCCCGACCTAATTCCTTCCCCGTCTCTGATCCTACACCATACAACCACTATCTTTAAACTGAATCTCACAACCATCCTCTGCAAGCTGCCCAACAGAGATAAGATTGGGCACTAAACGGGGAACTTGCAGAGTACGAGTGAGATGTAACTCTGATCCAAAACCCAACCAATCCCAGTAACAGGAAGAACATCCCCATTGGCAACTTGTAATTGCCGAGTAGTAGGAGTAAGAGAACAAAAAGATCGAAGATGACTGGTCATATGATTGAAAGTTGTCGAGTCAAGGAGCCAAGTTTGAGAATTACCTGTAGAATCACCAGTAGCAAAGGTAGAACACATCACTTCATGAAGAGTCTCCTTGAGAAGCTTGGTCAGTTCCGCCTTGGACATCCCAGCTGGCGCGGACGAGCTCGCGAGAGGACGAGCCAGTGGCGCACGAGGAGAAGCCACATGAAATGTAGGAGCAGGAGGGGGGCATACCAGATTCCCGGGAAGGAGCTTGACGGGAACGCTGACGACAATCACTCAAAATGTGGCCATATTGTTTGCAGTACTTACACCAATTCCTCTTATTACAAAAGGGCTCAATATGCCCTGGCTCCCGACAATAGTGACAAATACGAGCAGTCGGGGGACCCCTACCATCGGGGTGAGGAGTTGTCCGGTGACCGATAAGACGAGGTAGAAAAGGCCGTCAAGCCATCAACATATGCCAGATTCTGAGAGTCAACTTTAGCTTGACTGTTGAGGCGAGTCTCCTCCCTGTAGAATTCAGCCAATATAGTGTCCAAATCAGTCACATTACGATGGAGGATAGATGCCTGCACTAGTTAAAACTCATGACTCAACTTCATCAAAAAAGTCATGGTCCGAGAGTGAGTACGCTCAGCAATAGTCTGCGCATAGACAGGAGCAACCGAGAGAGAAGCCGAGACAAGATCTGACTCAGTCCAAAGATGCATAACCTCCTGATAGTAAGAGCGAATATCACGATCTCCTTGAGCCAAAGTAGATAACGCCAATTCCATCTCAAACTGGCAAGAGGCACTTGCTTGAGAGTTAGTAGCAATGAGATGTTTCCACATATCACTGGCCAGCTCAAAACAACGAAGACTCAAACCTGTGGGCACATCCACCGTACCCATGAGCCAATTGATCATTTGAGCATTTTCAGCCTCCCAATCAGCCAAAGCCTTTTCATCCGTCTCCATTGGCTTGAGTTTCTTCCTGTAAGAGGGGAAGCAGGCGCTTCCCTTGAACAAAGGTCTAAAACTGAAATTACCAGAGAGGAAATTCTTCCCATCAAAATGTGCTAGCACTGCATCATGTTTTCCTGTCTCCATGATAGCCCAAAGAAACCAGACAATCACAAGGACACTAGCACAAGCAAAGGGACAAGGCAAGCAAACAACAACAGCGACTAGAACAAGGGAACCAACCTACGCAGATGACCACATAGCTGGAGAAAAAAAAAGCACGCAAAAGACAAGAAGCAGGTGCCGAGCTGGGAATAATCACCGCAAAATACAAGCACCAGGCGTGGAGCTGGGAGTTACAACCGCAACACAAGAAATCCGACGAGATGAGCTGGGAATACAACCGCAGCAAAAAGGAACAAGGAAGGCAGATCCCCACAAGCAGCCGTCCCAAAGAAAACCCCTGCAGCCAATAACCCAAGCAACAGAGACGAACTCACAAAAGCAGTCAAGACCACCGGAGAGCAACCAAGACAACAAAGAGCAGCCGAGAACCTTTAGACAAGAGGCTCTGTTACCATGATAAGAACTCAGAAAATAAGAACACGAACATCGAATTAGGTGTTTTCCTTGATAATCAGGACTAGTCCACGGGAGAGGTAGCACTCTCCAGAGTCAATGTTATTTAGCTTAGTTTTTCATAGTACACTGCAGTGGTATATATACATAAGGTTACCGACATAATGTAACCCTAATTCCCCTTAGACTAGGAACTTACGTAATAAGGGAAATTACAATAAGCTACCTAGAGTAAGTAAAATACATAATTTCAACACAAACAACTATTGGTCACAGTACACACTACAAGAATAATGACATTTGATCACGGGACTTTAATCATGGGATTTTCCCCATGGTCAAATGCTTAATTACCATCACGGTAAATACTTCCCGTGTTGTTTCTAACCCAACAACTGTAATAAACTATGGGATTAATTCCCATGGTATTTAATTGGAACTTTCCCGTGACAATGCCCCTGGCGGCAAACTTTTCATTTTCCCTCCATAGTGAAATCTTGGCAGATATTTTGGGTTTCAATTTTGCTTTACCAATAACAAGGGAAATAGAAACCGATAAAAAAAGGGGAAGAGAAAACGCTCATTGGAAGAAAGAGAATTTTTCACACGGGCTGTCTGCTAGAACTCTGAAAAATCCCTAAAATTTCTAGTTCTCATTGGTTCTTTCTTTGCCCCAAATCATGCCCGTCGTCGATGATTAGAACGCGTGCGTTTATCACCATGTGTGACTGGTGAAGTCGCTGGTCTAGCAGAGGAGCATTGCAAAGGGATCGCAGTCATAGGAGAGGGTTTGTGGAGGAGTCGCTCAAGACAGGTGGAAGCTGAGAGCAAAGCGACTGAAATCGGAGTTTTAAAATATGAATGATCGATTTCTCTCATCTGGATTATAAGCTTGCTTTCCGGTATTCCTACGAAAATTAGCAAGGATTCGCTTGGCTTCAAGGTTAGTAGCTCAGCTTCCACCTTCATCTCTACTCCTTATTGTATATGTATGTTCATATGCACTTCCGGTGATTTTTCCTGTCTCAGCTTGGTTTCCATCCTCCAACTTCGGTTTTCCTGTGATTAGTTCTTCTTTTGCGCCTATGGTTTTGATATGTTCTCATTCTTTTCGTAGTTTTCTTGCCTTTTTTATTCGTATAGTGGATTTTGGATTGCCTTTGAATACAATGTTTATTCTTTGTATTATGCATGATTGGGGATAAAGAGCTTGATAAGCCTTTTACTAGGTACTCCTCGAACATATTAGAAGTGGCTTAGTTTCTCCTGACCATATTCATACTCACCAATACGAGGTACGTTAACAAAGTCCTCTGAAACTGAACACCAGACTTAGAATCTAACTTAACTTATTAGAGCCATCAAGTACATGAAGTTTGGGGAGCAGAATGCAAGAATAAGCTCCATGGGCTTGTAGTTTTGGTTCTTTCATTTTCTTTTCTTTGTTTATATGAAACCAAAATAATAAGGTTTATAATGCAATTAAATGAAAGTCTGTAGCTTCTCTGGAAGTTGTAGTTGTTGCTCTGTGTGTTTTTTAGGGTGATGGAGCATAGTGGGATGATGTCCCAATTTGTTATACTGTACATTTTTTGGCTGCTACTGTAGTAATTGGTATTAAAAAAGAGTTCCACACATCATTTTTCAATTGTTTGCCACTTGGTTACCTTTGGTTCTTTAAATCAGTATAATTACAACCTTTTATGTTATAGGTAACGTTAATTGACAGGTCATCCTTGCCTATTGCTCTAGAGTAGATAGTGTGTTTGTCAAAGATCTTAAAGCACCTAAAGTCTTCCCTAAAGCCGAGACTGTTGTTTCTGCTTATAGGTATTTGCAATGAGATGTAATTTAAGTTCTGTCTCACTACTGAATATACTATTATGATGTTATCATTTATGTTATCCCACTCTAATTGCACCAGGAGCGAGTCATTTTGCCTCTTCATGTTTCCTTAGTTGGTAGCTTCTTCAAACTATATAATGAAATATATGGTTTAGTTTAGGTTTGCTGGTATTGACGAGAGAGAAAAAAAAAGAGATGGAGAGCTAACTAATAATGGTGCGGCTTTGTTTGGATTTTGGCAAGGTGGATAGGTTCCGTTTGGTTTGGTTAAATATATACCTTGGTCTTCAAGTTAGTTTCGTCAAAGAGATAGAGGATAGAAACTGTGGGTGCAGGTGTTGGAAAAAAGGGGTTCGTGACTTATCAGTTTATTCAAGTTATGAGATAGTTTATGACTAAGACACTCACTGTTCCTCCCTATGCTTTTGTCTCATTCTTCTATTTTTTTATTTAATTATACAATTTTTATTAATATTTTGGTACAGTAAACTAACTATATAAGAGTAAAGAACAGTATACACAAAGAGGAAGAAACGAAAGCAAGCATGATAATGATCAATCCTTGTTGACTAGTCATGCATTTGTTATATATATATATATATACATATATATATATATATATATGTATGTTGTAGTGTTGTATGTGCGTGCCATGTTTACTTGCAGGTAGAGGTGGCAAATGGTTTGGATTGGTGGATTGGTGGATTGGATTGGTGGATCCATGGATCAAATGGATTGGATCTAATGGATTGGTGGATTCATGGATTGGATCAAGTGGATTGGTGGATTATCCATGAATCCAAATGACATCCTCAACCAAGGACCAATATGTAAAATATAAAAAGTTTAGGTACTAAAATGTCACAATGAAAAATTTTAGGTACCAAAACGTAATTTTCCAATGATATTTTTCGTATAAAAAATTAAATTTTAGGTACCAAAATGTAAAAAATAAAAATTATAGGTACTAAACCGTAATTTGCCAATGATCCATGGATCCAATCCATGAATCCACCAATCCAATTGGATTTGGATAAAATGGATTGGATTTAAATGGATTGGATTAGGTGGATATTTTTAATGGATTGATGGATTGGATTGGTGGATTGGATTGAAATTGCCACCTCTACTTGCAGGCGTGTTTAACTAGGTTGTAATTAAAACCTTAGTTGTGTTTGGTAACTTATTGTTTGACATTCTTGCTATCTTTATGTTTGTATTGAACAAGAATTAACATGTCTGAACTAGAATCTATAAAACTGTGTGTATCTTTATTTATGATGTTATTCCTTTGTATACAGAATATTAAATGACAGGGCAGCAGGCTGAAATCATTGGGTGCTACAAAGAAGAAAGGTGTGACAAACTTTGTTGCACCTGGTTCCATAAGGAGGATAACAAAACGAGCAAGCTTCGATTCATTAATCACTACACCAAATGTTTCTTCAACTTCTCGTGATACATCACATAGGCAACCTATGATGGGTAAAAATTTGTGTTATTGTGCATTGGATTGTCTTGTATGTTACAAATTTATAACCTGTAATATGCTGCTAACTTTTTATATTGTTCATATATTTCCAACTTTTGGTGTGACAAGAAACAATGGAGGTACGAATACATCTAGGACCAGTGTTATACGTCCACCACCAGTGGAAGAAATGGTCATGACTGAAAATACAACTGAAAATCAGCGGCCTGTCAATCAAGGTGAGCTATGAAGCTCTTAGCTATTTGAAAGCATGCAACCTTGTTTGTGTTATTGTGCATTGGATTCTCTCTTTTGTTACAAACTTATAACCTATAATATGCTGCTGAATTTTTATGTTGTTTATGTATTTCTAGGTGTCGGTGTGACAAGAAACAATGGAGATATGAATACATCTAGGACTAGTGTTGTACGCCCACCACCAGTGGAAGAAGTGGTCATGGCTGAAAATACAACTGAAAATCAGCAGCCTGATCAAGGTGAGCTATGACATAGTAATATGTGAATGGATTTCACTCCCTAGTCATTGCTTGTACAGTCAGTTGGATGTATAACCATCATTATGTTTTCATTAATACCTTTAGCGCATATGATTTATAGTACATGTTGTGTTACATCTTCATTTTGTGCTTATAGATGTTTTTACTGATTATACTGTTTTAGGAGTGACAAAAGAAAGGAAAAAACGGGGCAGAACAATTTGCAAACAACTTATTAACTTGAAACCTGGGCAAAAGTTGCCAATCATCTTCAAAAACAGGCGTGGTGCTGGTCCTAATGGATCCGTCTGGTCAAGCTACCTTGGCACAATTATTCGGAACTCACAGATGTGCCCGGTTAGAGTTAAGGATTGGGATGAGATAGGTAGAGAAGAATTAGAACATATGTGGGCTGCAGTTAAGGTACGTAACTACTCCTACTTGAATCTGAAATATGAACTTACTTATCAAGTCTAGGAAATTTGCGGCTACTCCTACTTGAATCTGAAATATGAACTTACTTATCAAGTCTAGGAAATTTGCGGCTAAGTACTTATAATTTTGTATTAGGAATATTTTACAAATCCTGATATGGAATCTGCAAAGGAGGATGTTTTCGACCATATGAATGAAATGTGGAGAACTTGGAGATCTAAGATGAATTGTAAACATGTGAAAGTTCGTGACAACTTGGAAGATATTCTCGGAGATGTTCCAAGATTCCTCAACAAAGAAGATTGGGAGTGGGTTGTGAAGGAGAAGTTTCTATCTAAAGAATTTTTGGTTAGATAATTTTACTCTACTGATTTCTCCTATTTATTTTTGCTTACTTGCTTTGCAAATCAGTTTTTTGTTGAACACTTGATGTTATCCTTAAGCAGGAGATAAGTAAGAGAAATGAAGAAAACATAGCAAAGAAAACAATGAATCAGCACAGTGGAAGGAAACCGGTTCGACAAATTGGGTTGGACTTGGTAATTACCTTACCGATTATTTTCACAGTTAATTAAGCTAATAATTACAGCTGGTTGCTTGAATAAGGTCTAACAACCAGCCAAGTTTATTGGACTTCTATGCATATGTTATATTTGGTGCTTGAAAGTTTCTTCTTCCATTTGGACCTGCTAAAAATTATGTCCGGTTTGAAGTTTCTTTATGCATTTTGTAGACTGAGAAGTTGGGAAGAGCTCCAACTGTAGCAGAGCTAGTGTTTGACACTTATAAAGAAGGAGATATAATTAAGGATGTGGCAGCAAATGCAAGACATGTAATTACTTAAAAGCTTTTACATTTTAACTTAGTTCATTTTTATATTTTAACTGAGTATTATTGTTTTCTTTTTGGATAGGCTAAAATGGTTGAAAATAGTCAAAATAGACAGAATTAGGTCGAAACAAATGGTTGAAAATAGTCAAAATAGACAAAATTAGGTACTTGTGACTACTACTTGCTTTTGTGTTGGAGCTGTTTGTTTGTGCAATAATTGGTACTTTTCTGTTGGTTTGAAATGTATATGTTGTTGCTATTTCTTATCTATGGTAGCTTCCTCTAAACAGAATGGAGGGTAAGAAAAAAGGATAAACAAAAACTAGTAGCAGGATTCTTGTATATATATGTTGCTGATGATTCTTGTGCTTCATTTTATGTTGTCTTTTTGCAGCTATTTGTGGCGTTTTGGTGGTCTGCAATCCTCTAATTTTTTCTGTAAGTTTTTTCTCTAAGTTTTAGTTTGTAATGTATTTTCTATGAAGAGGAAAGAACACCATGAAGCTACTTGGTTTTTTCTGTTTTAAATTTTCAGCATGCTTGGACTGTGTTTTTATCATTTCTAGTTGGGATATTGATTATTTCTTGGGAGGAGCTAGTATTCGCGGTTTGGAGAATTCAGTTGTGGATGTTAGCGTTTTGATATGATGTGTTGCTTACTTTGCTCTCTTTGTCTTAGTTGTGAGGTGTCTTTAGTCTCTTCTGTTGTGTCATAACAGGGGTATCATCTGCCTCTTTTGCTGTCTTTGGTTCAGAACTTGTGAACCACAAGTTTGGACTTCATTTTGTTCATTCATTTCTCTTATTACGCTAGCATTGTCTTTAGCTATTGACAGGTACCCCTAATTAATGGAGACCAATTAAGTTTAATTCCTAAGTAAACAATATAAATTTGATAGAAATATTGGCTCTAATGGTACTTATTTGGGAAGGGTGTGAATATATTATTTAAGGCTTGTATTTAGATTTCTATTATTTGGGAGGATGATACTAAGTCCTAGTATTTTTTTTATAGAAGGCTTCCCTAGTATATATTCTGGTTTTTCTTTTAATATATGGTTTCCATGTTATTTAATGAATCTCACTATTGTAATTTATCTTTTATTATTTAGGCGTACAACACAAGAAGGGCAAAATACAAGAAGACTAAGCCCTTCGTGCACATTTATAGAGTGCGGTGGTGATCTTATTTTGACGAAGGATGGAGACTATCATAATTATTTTGTAGTAGCATTGATATTTTGTGAATGGTTGATCATTTTATATCATGTTATATGATCAGAATACTACAAGAACTAAACTTCCTAATTGTATGTTAATATCGATCAATGTACATTTGTGAATATAATTCACAAGAATATATATATATATATATATATATATATATATATTTGTATTTTAGCGACAGATTTTCATAAGATTAGTTGGATGGAATTGGCAGATGAGACTTTTAGTAATAACTAATAACAATCCCATATTATTAATATGAAACTTGTTATTGCATATGAATAATGGTAGAATAATTTGTCAAAAAGAAAAAAGGAGAATAACAATCACGGGATTCCTGTGACCATTGTGCGAAACCCCATGATTTGTAAGGAACATTCTGAAGGCCATACTCCTGTGACTAAAGAGTTAATACCGTGATAAATAAACACACTTAGTCACGGGACATCCCATTGCTATTTAATGTTTTGGCCATGGCAATATTCCCATGGTAATTGCTTTGTCACGGGATTTGTCGTGACAAAAGAGATTACTTGTCATGGGATTTCGCCCGTTGTGAAACATTTTCAATCACAGGATATTTCGTGGCGAATGACGTTTGATCACGGGCCTTCCTGCCACGGGAAAGTACCCGTGGCAAATCAAATTAGTCACGGGATATGTGTCTTTGGTCACGGGATTTCCTGTAATGAAAGGTGTATTTTCCTGTAGTGACACATTATATATATATAGACGTGTTTACAAATTTGCATTTTACTTGACTAAGAAAATTTATTCATTTGATTTAGTGAACCATTGTCTCTCGAGGAAAATCAATTTATCGATTTATAAACCACGTACCATTGATTGAGGTTGCGTTCAGTGGCGGAGTCAGAAACTCAAATGAGCAGGAGCCATTTATGCCTAGAGAATTCAAACTTGCGAGAGGGACAATACCTTATCTACTACTATAATTTGCCAATTTACAAAATTTACATATAATTTTACATGATTTTGAGAATCGAGTGGGGCTATAGCCTCCCGAGCTCCACCACTATTTGTGTTAAAACTTAAAACCAGAAACTACACGGATGAGAATTTCCAACCACTGATTCAGTTCTTCACTGACACTGAGATGAGATTCCATTCCCTATGATACGGAAGAAGAAACATTTAAGAATAAAATAATGTTACTTTTTCTTAAATTGTTTTTGGTTTGTTTTGTGGTGGTCAAAGAATAAAAGTCACACCTGAGACTTGTTTATTTTTTATTCTACATTAATATAATTATATAGTATAATTCCTTGCCCCTCATTTTTTTAAAATAAATTGACCACGATTTCTGCAAAGTGGTAGGTTGTTTTATTTTTTATTTTTGTTAATAATAATAATTGAGGAGTTGTTTTCTGTTCCACTTAGGGCTTAGAAAAACAAAATTGGGAAATAAACCTTTTGGGCAGTTTCATTTGATTTGGTCTTTAGTGCACTAGCATAGGGCCTGACCCGTTGGTCGGGAGAATTTAGCTTGTGAATATGGATTATAATAATGTATATGATAGATGCTAAAAAATTTATTGTGACGTGTGTTTTTGTAATTAATATATGAAAATGGTTGAATTATATATAATTTATATGAGTATAACAAAAGGGTGAGAAATATGTAGTAAGAAGTAAGAATTAACTTTTATTTTTAAGCGAAAATAAAGAAATGAATATAAGTAATCATCTTTCAATAGTTAAGTAGAACATACAGTTGAAAGATTTGTTTTTCATAATACATACATACATAATTAACTTTAATAATGAAAGAAAATGATTGCTCTCTGCTAGAGTTCAATATCTCTCTATAGTGTTTATTCTAGTAGAAAACATTCTTCTTGATCACAGCTCGGCAAAGGATCTAAAGTTGTATTATTGAAAATACATTGGACATGTCGCAAAGTTGTCACTAATAGTGAGGTTGACAATGTATTGAGTATGAGGGCATTCCCAAGTGACTCTCATATCACATATATGACCAGCAACAATTTCGTAATTTCCCTAGAGCAAATATTTAGTAGTCAAAATGAAATAAAATCAAATAATGATGAAGTATAAATATATAATTATATTAAAATAGGTCGATACAAAAAATGTAGAATTACAAATCTCTTACCATGGATGAAGGAGATAATCAAAATGAAGTTAGGTTGTCAATTGAACAATTGTTTACACGTTGTTGAGCAACTTCATATATAGGAGTCCTCTTTAATAATGGTTTTCATTTTCCTTAGTCTATAATACACAGTGGCATATAGCGATGTTATAATGTAGTTATATTCATGAGCATGGATATATATTCTTTGGCATAAGAACAATTACTTACGGGTTGAATAAATGGTGGAACAAAGGAGCATTCAAATTAAAAATTAATTTCAATGTTGGGATGGGGCAAAGTAATACTTCCCTAATAATAATAAAACAACTTAGTGTTTGTAATATGATCTTGGAAGTATGAAATGGATTTGTAATTGTGCAAAAGTGAACGAATCGTTAGAAATGATATACCTCTTGTTTGTTCTACATACACTAAAGTAAGTATACACACCAACGTTGCTTGAGGTTGATCGGGTATTACAACTTCAAGTTCAATAATCAAGGAGTCTTTCAATACCAATCTTATCACAGGTCTCGTAATACATATGAGGTCAAAGATTGAGTTGAACTAAACACATAAGAATGCAAGTCAAAATCAAATGAGAATAAAGTGAAAACTCTAATAGTTTGACATATACATTTTTCAACCTTTCATGCGCTGACACTGCTAATAGTGGAAATGTTGGTTCCGTATGGTGAACTTTGCCCATCAAATCTGTTATAAGAATGACGGAACACAATGTATACAGTATGATTATGAATTATGATCCTATAAGTCCATATGTGGGTATCTCGATCCCAAAGGTAAATACGGACCACAAATTTAAAATCCAACCATATTCTGTGCTTCATAACTGTCCTAATCATATTCAAAATTTGATTTATCAGATAATTTAAAATGTAGCACATGTATTTATAATTAATAAATTAAAAAAATAAGGATGCATTGCATACACACATTATTTTATAGATAGGTTAATCCCAAAAATTGAATTTATTGCCCCACAAAGGGATACCGTTGATGATGAATCATAAGCTAAAATAAGAGCAATTCATGTCTAAAGAGTCAACAGAGAAAACTAAAACACACAATAATTCATTGTGAACATTTAATTCACAAACGGCCAGTTAATCCAAAGGAAATCTATCAAAAAACATAGTTACTAAATTGTATGATCTCATGAATGATGATTAGAGATTATGGTGAAGTGATTGAACCTTATAAATATTGATAATTTTCATAGGCTATTTGGAAGTCAGAAGGTTTGAAGAATCTGAATCTGGTTAATGGAATGTCAGTTGCATCTCTCAAGGGCTCGACCCTTGGATTTGGGTTGAACGTAATTTGTAGAGTGGACTCTCTTTTGTACTACAAAAATCATGAACTTCAATATTGGATAGGGTGTATATCCGCCGCTCTTGATGTATCAATTGGAAGATGGAAGAGGAACATCCAATTAACTATTTCGGGACCAATCAATTGGACGTGAACATTTATCGAGCAATATGATCAAAGTTTCACTAACTAAAAGAGGGCCAGGCGAGGTAATTGCCCCATCGTTGATGCACTTGCTGCTTTCAACTCTTCTACGTTGGTGGGGAATTGAAGCTAGAAAGGGAACAATGCACAACCAAGGGTGTAAACAAAAAAAAAATCAACTCCAATGAATAGGTCGAAATCAATGGGGCGCCATCCAAAAGAATCCCCCCTTCTCTATATATATTGGGATCCATTGAAATCAATCCTGGAGGCATATGAGTTGAAGGGAGTAACAAAAAAAATTCAACTCCAATGAATAGGTTGAAATCAATGGGGCGCCATTCAAAAGCTTCCCCCTTACCTGAATGTATCTGGAGTTTGGTGGCTGATTTTAGTCGATCAGTATACGCCGAAGAGCACTGGAAGAACGAAGCAAATTCCGAAGCAAAGACTGACCACATTACGTCGGACTAATCACACTACACCGGATGAGCTAATGGCGCTGGGTTGGAAACAACAGTGGGCTCGGATTTATGTGTTGGGCCATAGCACGACCCTATTGCCTAACAGCAGAGTCGGTCGGGAACAAATTGTGGGCGCGACAGATGTTGGGGATGAGGGCTTCAAAAGGCACATCCTCATTTAAATCAAGTACAATGACCTAAATCCCCCTCCGTGAAGTGCTCTATGGCCTGGAAATTCAAAATGCTGCAATTTGGAGCCATGAATACTAGCACAGGGCCCGATATTCGACCATGTATTCGATTTTTACTACCTGATAAAATACTACATTTGAATAAACTACATTATAAATCACAGATTAAATTTTGTTTTTCATAAGATTGAATAGGCTAGCTAACCGTGAAAAGTCCTCTGCTTTTCAAATTTTCGCTTAATGCATGTTTACAATTTATTAAGATATAACAAATTTGTTTAGTGTAATAGGTTGTGATTATTGTTTTTGTTTGAAGAGACCATAGTTCAAATCTTTATATTGATACTTTTTCATATGAAGTAGATAATAATTGCGATGATAAAAATACTCTTCCTACTTTCACTCCCACTTCACGAAATTTGAAATAGAAAATCTTAAAACATTGAATATATCTTATTGAAAGTGATAATTTTGAAATCGGAACTCAGGTAACATTGATTCAAATATTAAATAATAAATTATATGTGTGGTTAAGTTTTGACAAAGTACATATGTGTAGCCAAAACATGGATCTTTTTGACAAATATAATAATTTTTGTCACAAATCTACACATAACATAAAGATATATTGTGCACTATGACGAAAAAGAGCTTCCTAGAATTTCTCTCAGACCATGAAATTTGAAATGAGACTCTCATTTTCCAATTTTATCATTATATTATGTGTAGATTTTTCACAAATTTTTTTTGAATATACTCGTCTGAAATGTCCATCTTTTGATTACACTTATGTATTTTGTCTGAACTAAACAACACATACAATTTAATAATAATGTTTGAATCAATACTACATGAGTTCCAGTTTCAGAACTAATATCTTTCTCTAAAATATAAATAACTTAAGATAAAATATAAATATAGAAGCATCATCACCAAACATATTCCTAAAGTTCAATCAAAGAAATAACAATAAATAAAATGTAGTCTAGTTGGTTATAATGCTCTTTCGTTATTCAAGTGACCAAGGTTCGAGCTCTGATGATAACATTTTTAATACATAAACATGAACTTGGTCCAATGACAAAAATAACCCGGCCAAATTATTGTATTCTTAAATGTTTGTATTACTTTCTAGGGTTATAGGTATAGTATGCCCCTCTACTATGACGTTTTATCAAACATGCCCCTCTACTATTATTTTACATCAAACATGCCCCTGTACTTTGGAAAACTTATCAAACATGCCCTTTTGCTAAAATTTCCATTCAAAAACCGTTAACCAAGACCGAACTTTGGTTTGGGCGACCCAAATATCTCTAATAATTTCACTTTAGAATTTTTTTTCTTCTGTATAGCCAAATAATTATAATAATTTCACTTTGATGGGACCTAGAGAAATAAAGCAAGGGTCAAAACTGACATTTCCCCTCCTATTTATCGATGTCAGGTCGTCTTAATATCGGTTCAGCCATGATTGAAGGGCATGTTTGATAGTTTTTCCAAATTACAGGGGCATGTTTGATGTAAGAAATAGTAGAGGGGCATGGTAGATAAAACGTCATAGTAGAGGGGCATATTATGCCTATAACCCTACTTTCTAACTAGCTTATAACCCGGCCCGTTGGCCGGAATGTTCATATTGATTATTTGTATTTTTTATGTTACATTTAAGTCTATCAACCCGTTTAATTTTATTGACAATTCTTTGATCGAGATGATACATACAGAAAGAATATATAAGGCGAACTTTCGAAGAAATAAGAATATAAAATATAAAAATGTATCATTGATCTCATTTTTATAATGATAATTAAGCCCCAATTAAAATGCTATTGGTTAGTTGATTGTCAAAAAAGATAGAGTACAAAATCTCACTGAACACCCACACGCCATAGATAGTTTGAAACACAATCTTAAACCTCATAATCCTACATAAAGGGTTCAGTGCTCTCCTTTTAGGAACAATATGCCACTAATCAAAAAGAAATGGAGAGTTGTTGATTCAAGTCAACTATATGCTAACAACTCAGTTAAGAGGAGACCAATAAAACTTGAGAGAAAATGACAAAATTAGGGTTATCTCCAATATGCTAATAGACTCGATCGAAGTAATAAGGCATAAAATTAGACACTCCTTATCTATCAGTTCCAGTAGGTTGAATAAAGAATCGACCTAGCTGCAAAAACCATAAACCTAAAGGTCCAATAGTCACCACTCTTTGTTGTACAACCAAATTTTTATCTCAAGAGGCATATGTTTCAATAAAAAAAAATTCAATCTCCAATCCTCCTTCTACAACTCCATTTATTGAACTTCATTCTATTCGTCATAGATTGATATCGGAGTTGAAATCTTCTACTTGCCTAGCATAAATCCCCAATAATAAAATCATAGTGCCAAGAGATACCAAAAGATTGATTTCAAAGGCGGCCTTGTATTGGAAAGTGAAAGGGGCGCAAACTATTGCTCGATGGAGGGAATTTCGGAGGAAGTTAAAAGAGATAAAAAAAAGATAAAAAGCACTAAATTTAAATTGAAAATTTCAAGTACACAACACGCAGTAACATAATTAGTTTCTTCTATGGTAGCCAATTACGAATATACCTTTTGCAAAAAATTAAGGCGAGAGCAAAAAATTTAAAATTTAGAAAATTACATGAAACTCTATTATGAAAACTGAAGTATCAAGCACCATAAAAATACATACGGTAGACTTAGTGGGCTTGGTAATCATTATGGAAAATTCATCCAATTTTCAGAGTTTAACTTTGTGTATGTTTTTACTCAAAAAGATACAACAAATTTGTTTAGGGTAATTGGTTGTGATTGTTGTTTTTGTTTTAAGAGACCCGGGTTCGAATCCTCATATTGATATTTTTTATATGAGATAAATAATTAATTGTAAAGACAAAAATGTTCTTCCTACTTTCACTCTCATTACTGGAAATTTGAAATGGAGAAAAGTTCACAAAACTCTACCATATTATGGGAGTTGCTAAAGGTCGCCCTTAAAATTGCTAAATGTCGCCCTAAAAAATATCAAAGTTACAAATTTAACCTTTTAGCTTCTTTACTCTTCCTTTAGCAAACAAACACCACTTAGTAAAAAAAAAAAATATATATTATTCAAAAGAGAGAATCCATCATCGTCATTCTGGATCATGATGTCTGGATCATGACTAGCGACTCTGAATCGGTAAAGTTCACTCCAAAAATTGAAAAAAAAAAAGGGAACCGTAGCTCATTTGCGGTTGCACCATGGACCAACCGCAAGTGAGTTGCGGTTGCACCATGGACCAACCGTAACTTGCCTTTGGTTGAGCATTTTTTTGGAAATTTCATTAGAGAACGGGCGACGACGACGGCGGGAAGTACGCCGACGAACTGGTGCGTCGAGAGGGATTCGCGAAGAAAGCAGATGAGGGGTTCAGTTTTAGGGGTTAGGGATTGTTTGGTTTGTTTAAATTTTGAAATTTTATTGGGGTATATAAGTCATTTATCATTAGAGTTAGGGCGACCGTTAGCAATTTTAAGGGCGACATTTAGCGATTCAGTATATTATTGGAGGATCATTTCCTCAACGGTCGTTATTAGCTGATGTCTCCCACTAGGGCTAGCTATATGATCTGGGTTTTTTGGGTTTATCCGAAAGCGGACCGTATAATCTGGACCAAGACAGGAACCGGAACCATATAGCAAACAATCTAATCTTGTCTTCGGGTTTAGATTTGAGGTAAAAAATCGTTTGGAACCGGATCGAAAACCGGATAAGAGATCCCAACATTCAAAACTTAATCAACTCCTCATCTTTTGAGGTCTCAGGCCACTCAAATTTCCACAAGGTCAAGACTGAACCGGATCAAGACCGGACTGTATCCAATCTTTGGTCCTTATATTCCCGAAAATACCGGACCGAGACCGGATCAATTCGGGCGAATTTAACCGGACCGGACCGTATAGCCACCCCTATCTCCCACACGTACATATGGGTTGTTTAAAGAATAGGATTTAGAACTTGTGGATTGAATGAATCTGTAAATTTTGTGGAAAGTTATGTGTTTTTGTATTGTGGATTTCAGTTTTAGAGATTTCAAATCTCTAAAGTCTACATATATCAAATCTCTCATAATCAAAGAGATTCTATATATTGATTCGTGATATTTTTTTCCATACTTTATCTCTTCCTTTTATTTATCACATTAAAATATTTATCGAAAAAGTTCTCAATATTTATTTAACCACTCTATTTTTTATTAAGGATAAATATGTTATTTAATGTAAAATTAGAATTTTTATTTTTATTGAAGGTTAACAATCACAATTACCAAACAATAATCATTTTAGAATATGTTTTCAACAAACCAAAGAGTTAGAATCTTCAGATTTTTGACAATCTATGGATTTAAACTCATATTCTCCAAACGACCCCTTAGTGTTGAAGGTTTAACAAGTGTGTTTGTTAGTAAGTGGTATAAGATCCATTATTTGTGTCTCGCAACAACTCGAGTTATTGACACTAACTGGTTCTTAACATCGTATCAGGCCTTCTGTGACCGAGAGGTCGTGTGTTCGAAACCCAGTTTATCGAAACATGAACTTGACATATATTTCAGTTAATACCTGATAGTAATGTACGTCATTGAATGGATCCGATATATTCCATCCACTTGATCGACCCACCATATTTCAGGATGAAAATGTAGTATTTTATCAAATAAATAAAATAAAAAATTGATAAGTAAATTAAAATATGAGCAAATGGTCAAATGAGATGTGAGTTGTTAGATGGCCCATATATAGGGTGGCTATAACCTACTTGGATCAATACGAGTATAAACAATGTCACTCGTGATCACCAACCCACCCAAATCAGAATTACTCGCATTTTCTTAACTTCTTATGACTGATCGGGCCATGCACTATGCGGTCAATCACACCAAATCGTGTCAGGGGTGGACATCGGTACGGTATCAGTATCCCAATACCAAATACTGAAATCCCGAATATCGAATTATATCCTAAAATCAATTTCCAATCCGTAAATAATTTCGGTATCCCAATCGGTATTATCGAATACATAATTAATTACCTTTGCAATTAATAATTAAATATATAAATTAGATTTTATTGTTTAAATTAGAGCAAAGAGACTAAACAAATAGTTTTGAGTTGCCTAGAGCTAACATGTCAAGTTCTTGTAATTGGTAATCTTTAATTTGACGAATTTGAGGTTGAGAGATGACTAATACTAGTGTGAAATAGTGATGTAATGATCTATGTATAATCAAATGACACTTTTGCTGGTTGAGGGTCGCGTAGTAGTGAATGAGAGAGTCTAGTTTAGAGGATAAAATACACACTAGCTTATATTTCGGTATTGATCGGTATTTCGGTATATACCAATCCCAATCTCGTAATCCCTAATACCGAATAACAATTGAAATTCAATCTCAATCTCAATCCCACAAAATAATACATGTATTTGGTAATACCAAATATAGACAAATTCGATACGGTATTCGGTATATCCCAAATACCGGTACCAAACTTCCAGCCCATCTATTGTTCATTGGTTTCCTTATTGCAACAATTACCCATCTCGAAACGTTATCGACGAAATCATAAGTTGTCCTCTTCCACCTAGGCTTTTATATATTAATTGTCTACTAAGTTTTCATCTATTGTTCATTGGTTTCCCTATTGCAACAATTATCTCGAAACACTATTGATGAAATCATAAGTTGTCCTCTCCCACCTTTGCCACGACTACTACCGAGGATCCATACCATAACTATTATGCGCAATCCTTGCATACGCCCAATAATGTACCCATCCACTGTGTTTCAAAACCGCTACAGAAAATCCATACCAAATTTGCTTTGTGTTGTCGAATTTGGTATCGGGACTAAGTTGCATATTCTTTAGTATTTTCTTATCTCTCTTTTTCGTTTTGGTTAAGCATGACCATTAAACTCAAACCCATGGGTATCCAACATAATTCGTCCAAGTCAAAGCGCCTTTGAACCTGATTTTAGTATTTTTAAATTTCTATTTTTTCCTTTGTTGAGAATGATAATTGAACCCAAACCCATGGTATTGACGTTTTTTGTATTGAGAGCGAGTTTTATATGCTTTTGTAGTTAATTGGTAGGTTGGGTCGTGTGTGAATTTCTTCAAAACTCGATTCGACCTGGTCAAAGTGAGCTGAACACTATGTTGAAGAGTTTTTTATGGAGAGCAAGTATTGGCCGCTTTAATATTTTTTTATTCCTCCTTTTCCTTTTGGTTGAGAATGACAATTGAACCAGGACCCGGTGCTAACAAGTTTTGTATAGAGAGCGATTTTTATCTGCTTTTAGATATGAATGTTGAGCGGTGTTTGAATTGTTAAAAACTGAGTTCGAACCAGACAATGCGAGTGAACTTGGTGTGTAGAGTTTTTGGTAGGGATCGAGTTTATCCGCTTTAGTGGTGTTTTATTTATCCTTTTCCTTTTGGTTGATAACCAAACCTATGGGTATCCAACCTAGCTAATTCAACCTTATCAAAACGAATTGAACCCAATGTTTAGAAGTTTTTCAGACGGGAGTGAGTTTTATTTGCTTTTGTAATTGGTGGGTCGGGTCGATTGTGAATTTGTTACAAACTCAGTTCAACTTCAACCTGATCAAAGAGATTTTAACATGAAGTTGCCGAATTTTGGGTCGTGAGCGAGCTTTATCCACTTTAGTGTTTGTGTTAATTTCTCCTTTTTTTTAGAATGAAATTGAACCCAAACGAATGGGTATTCAACCTATTTCGACCCGACCAAAGTGAGTTGAACTTCCTCAAACCTGCTATTAATCCCGAAAATCAATAAAAAATGAGAATCAAGATGAACTTTAAAAAAACAAAGCAAAAAAAGCTAAACTAGAGAAAAGATTAAATACATAAATCATTTGTTCGATGATCTTTCTCACTTATTAAAGTTCATCGATGCGTCAACTATATTGAGTTGTAGATGACAACCTCTTTACTTTTGGGCGAAGCGATAGCGTGCGGAACCATTTAGCCCATTCGAATTAAGTGAGTTGTTCTTCTTCTTGCCATTGGCGTGTTGTTGTTATGACACACTCTTTTATTGCGTGGAATGTTCGAGGGTTGGGAAACCCTAACAAGAGGGCAAAAATTAAGAGGCTTTTGAAAAATGGAAGCCCTCTATTGTGGGTCTCACGGAAACCAAATGGAAGACTTGTGACAGAAATCTGGTTTCTTCCATTAGTGGTTGCAAATCTAGCGAATGGGTTGCTAAGGACTCGAATGGTGCTAGTGGGGGCATTGTTATTTTCTGGGATTCAAGTATGTACAGGGCTCTGACGGTTTGGGAAGGTCGGTTTTCTTTGGCAGTCCGTCTGAAGGTCATTGAATATGAAGATATTAATCCTTTCTCGTTGTCTATGGACCGCATGAGAAGGATGATAAATTAGAATTCCTTAAGGAAATTGAGCTACTGTGTCGAGAGTATCTGGCTGCACTCTGTATCATTGGTGATTTTAACCTCGTTAGATCTGAGGAGGATTTCATTGGCTGCCGTGAAGTTGTGGAAGTCATGAATGAGTTTAACAGCTTGATCAGCAGATGCAATCTTGTGGATCTCCCGTTTCAAGGGGCTAGGTATACTTGGAGTAGAGGAGGTATGATGAAGTCGTCTTCGCGTATTGATGGAACTCTAATTAACCCGAGTTTTGATAATCTTCTTTCTCCAGAGGCTTTGATTGCTCTTGATCGTGTTGAGTCGGACCACAATCCGATTCTATTACAGTGGGGATCTATTGATCGTTTCTATCACCCTTGGAGGTTTGAAAATATGTGGTTTCAAGAATCATCCATTTTGCAGAGCCTCGTGGGGTGGTGGTGCATCCCTGTCAGTGGTACCAGCTACCTGTTCAGATTTGGGCAGAAGTGTAGGCAAACAAAATTAATGATCAAGCAATGCAATCGGGATCATTTCGGGAAGGTAGAGAAGCGAATTGCAGATCTTCTCCTCAATAAAAAGCATTGACGAAGCTGAAGAGTCCAATCTGATTAATCCTCTGATGTTGTCTGAGAGAGCTATTCTTAAATGTGAGCTTGAAAAGGTCCTAGTCATGGACGAGATCTCTTGGCGACAGCGTTCCAGAGAAGTGTGGCTCCATGTGGGGGGACAAAAACACTGGCTTCTTCCATAGTGTGGCTAAGTCCAATAGAAGGAAAACCAAAATCAAGAGATTGAGGATTGATGGCAGAGTTACTGAGGATGCGAATGAGATTAAGAGTGCCTTTGAGTGTCATTTTTCTGCGAAATTGGTTTAAGTGGTGAGTGATAGGCCTTTCCCGGCCAATTAATGGGCTTGTATGTTCTCTCCAGAGGAAAATGAAACATTGGTGAAGCCTTTCACGGAGCTGGAAGTTTGGCAAGCTATCAGTCAATGTAATGGGAGTAAAGCCCCCAGCCGGATGGATTTTCGATCGAGTTTTACAAGAAAGCTTGGGGTATCTTTAAAACTGATGTACTGAAGGCTTTCGATGATTTCTTCCTTGCCGGCTCACTCCCTCAGTTGATAGCTCACGCTTTCATCTGTTTGCTTCCCAAAAAAGACCCATTTGAACAGGTTTCTGACTTTCGGCCGATAAGCTTATTGGTAAGCTTAAACAAGATCATCACAAAAGTTCTGTTTAACTGCCTTTCACCCCATATGAACACTTTAATCTCTGATTATCAGTTTGTTGGGAAAAGGGGTAGAGTGATTCATGAATCTTGCCTGATTGCCAATGAAGTAATTGATAGCCGAAGAAGAAGTGGGAAACCCGGTCTGGTGATTAAGCTGGATATTGAGAAAGCTTTTGACTCTATCATTTGGGGGAGCATCTTAAACTCTCTATCTCACTTGGGCTTGCATCCTAGGTTTCGGAAATGGATCAAGGGTCTAATTTCCTCCTCCCGACTCTCCATCCTAGTCAATGGGGAATCCACTGGTTTCTTTTGGTATGAGCCGTAGAGTTAAGCAAGGCGACCCTCTTTCACCCTTACTCTTCAATATCGGTATGGATATTCTTTCTTTTATTCTATGTGAAATAAAGAATGCTGGGCATATTTCGGGCTTCTGTGTTGATGAAGATAGGCGCCGCGGAGAGGTCACCCATTTACTCTACGCGGATGATGCTATCCTCTTTTGTGAAGCAACTGAATCCGAGATGCGCAATATACTGGCTGCCCTGGTTTGCTTCCAGGCAATTACTGGCTTACAGATTAACTTTGAGAAATCTAAAATTTTCCCTTTGGCGAAGTGGCTAATATTGAAAGGTTGGTTGAAATCTTTGGTTGTGACTGGGCCTTTTTGCCAATTATTTATTTTGGGTTGCCTCTCGAGTGTCAATCTCCTCCTGCCTCGCACTGGAATAATATTATAACTAGGACTCAGACGAGATTGGATGGCTGGAAAGGGAACTTCTTATCTCTGGGGGGTGGAGTCGTGCATATCAATGCAGTGCTTGCAAGTCAAAGCTCTTATATGAGCTCACTGTTCTTGATTTCGAAGCATGTTATCAATTCATTGGAGAGGATCCAGAGAGATTTCCTCTGGTCTGGATCGCAAGGGAAAGAGAGGCTTCATCTTGTTTCATGGGATCTTTGTAAAACTGCAAATAGTAGGGGTGGGTTGGGTATCCGCGATCTTGAGCTTCATAATCAAGCCCTTCTCTTTAAGTGGCACTGGAGGTTTGCAACTGAAAGACGAACTTGGTGGAGAGAAATTATTGACACCAAATTTCCCAACTATCCTTCGGAGTGGCATTCGGGTAGCATCTCAGGCAGTACTGGAGGAAGCCTTTGGGCTAAGATTATGAAATTTCAGTATGCTTTCTGGAAACTTTCTTGCATTGAGCATGGGCAAGGCTACTGGACCTCGTTCTGGTTTGATTCATGGGTAAACGGTATCCGATTGGCTGAGGAATTTGCGAGAGTTTTGGCTACTGCTGAATCCCCAAACTCCACCATCGTTGATTACCTGTCTCTTTCTGAGGGTAATTGTCAATGGAATATACCATTAATCTATTCACTCCGGGGTGGGGCTGAAAGAGAGTGTGTGAGTTTGTTTAATTTACTTCACTCTATTCCGTCTCAGAATTTTTTTGCAGGTCCCGAAAGGCTGATTTGGCTTCCGTGCCTACTGCTGGTTTCTCTGTGCATTCTGCTTTTGAGCACTTTGCGGCTGCTCGTTCTGTGGGGTATGCCAATTTTCCTTCGAAGTTGATTTGGCAGAGCCTCGTTCCGAGCAAGATTTTCATTTTCTTATGGCTGGTTTTTCATAAGCGAATCCTCACCATTGACAACCTCAAGAAGAAAGGTTTCTGCATGCCGAATAGATGTGCCTTGTGCAAGTGCGAAGAAGATTCTTCAAACCATATTCATCAGCTGCACGTTCTCAAGTCGGGTATGGGGCATTCTGGAATGTTTTGTGAAAATTGAAGGAAGAGCTGATGCGGCTGCTGACATCTCTGAGAGAATCAAGCTCTGGTATCATGCCAAACCGATGAATGCAGCTCAGTGGTGCTCAAGAGTGGCTCTTCATGCTTTCTGCTGGTTTGTTTGGTTGGAAAGAAATGCTAGAGTGTTTAAAGAAGTGGAATGCCATATTCCCTCGATTGTGATGAAGATTGGTCATGCCATTTTCTGGTGGCTAACGGTGGCAAGAAAGGTTGACAAAGGGATTGCGGAGAGATGGATCAAGGAGATGAAGGCCAGACTGTTTCCTGCAGAGCCACAGCAGCTAGCGCTTTTGGGTTCTCAGCTTCCTTATGAGGTTGTTGATTAGACTAGTGCCTTGCCCTGCTTTCTTGGGGTCTTGGTGCTATTTCGGCGCTGTTTCCATTGGAGTGGGGGTTGCTTGGCGCTTTGTTCTTCTTCCTCTTCTTTTCTACCTCTCTTCTCTGTTGTGACTATTGATTGGGGCTTTGCTTTTGTTGCTGTTTAACTTTTTCCCCTTCCTCCCCCTGCGGTTCTTGGGGATCTGCGGGTGGGCAGGGGGAGTGGTTTTCCCTGGGCCCTTTGGGTTTGTTCTTTATCTTTTATCTTTTGTCTTTTGTTTTGTTATGACTTTTTGTTTCTCTAATAAAAGACATATCATCCTTATAAAAAAAAAATATAACTACCGAAATCTAGTCAGATCGACTATTATCAAGAGTACTAGTTTGGATCACTAATAACTCATTAACCTATCAACACCATCTGACCAATAATATGACTTCCATTCTTTGCATAATTCATAGATTCTGAGTTTCGACCTTTTTCAGTCTCCAAACAAGCGAAAATGAATATATATATATATATATATATATATATATATATGGATACGACTCGTATGCTCCTGACACATACGATGCGTCAGGGCTTTGCACCGTTGATCTAATCTAACGGTCATTATAAATTATAAGGGTTAATACCTTATTTTGGCCCGAACTATGACCATATAATCAACTTTGGCCCGTGGTTTCAGAAATTAACATCCTGGCCTCAACTATGCAGCATTTAGACTCAATTGGCCTGACACATAGTTTGACCGTCAATTTGGACGGTCAACTCCGTTGACCGTTAGTCAACATGCCATGTCATTGCCTAGTCAGCCTAAAAATGATTAAAAAAATTTAAATTCAAATTATTTTCCTAATTTCTATTATTTATCATTTTCCAATTAACCAAAAAATAAAATTCTAAAAATATAAAATAATTTTTTGTGATATTTGAAAATGATAAATTTTATAAATTAACCAAAAATTATCAAAATAAATTTTATAAATTTATAAATTATATTTTTGTGGGAAATTTTAAAAATATAAAATAATTTGATAATTTTTATTTAATTTATAAAATTTATCATTTTTCAAATTATCCAAAAAATAAAAATCAAATTTATTTTATGTTTTTTATAATTTATTTTTAGTTAATTTGATAATAAATAAGAAAAATTAGAAAAATAATTTGAAATTTGCATTTTTTTAATGATTTTTAGGCTGACTAGGCAATGACATGGCGTGTTGACTAACGGTCAACGGAGTTGACCGTCCAAATTGACGGTCAAACTATGTGTCGGGCTAATTGAGTCTATATGCTGCATAGTTGAGGCCAGGATGTTAATTTCTGAAACCACGGGCCAAAGTTGATTATATGGTCATAGTTCAGGCCAAAATAAGGTATTAACCCAAATTATAATAAAACTATTAATATTAATTACTACTTGTACTCCTTAAATAATTATATGTGCTATGAAGTCTTCCAATAATAATTATCGTTCTGTTTTCTCGTATGATGCCTTATTTTATCAAGATTTTTTTATTGAGCACCCAAAAATTATATAATTAATATAACAAAGTTCCATTGGCCACAATAAGACCACTATCATCGAAACCACCTCCCCTTAATATCATCATCCCTCCTACCCCTAATTGCACCATCATCGTCAAGTGAACCCAGTGAACCCACTAACCTAATTTAACAGTCATCATCAAAACACCAGTAGCTCCTAAAAATAATCAAAATATGTTATGTAAACGAGCCTGTGAGTTTTCCCTTTCTTCCCCTGAATCATCGGTGATGCATTGTTATCAGTCAAAACCCAGAACACCTACCCTGATCATCGGAAGAGCCGCTCTTATTAGGGATTGTTGTCATCATCCAAGCTACCCCAATACCTACCCCATCGTCATCGTGAAAGGCCATCGAATGCAGCTTCGATTCTCAACGGTTCCCGCATAAACCCACGCCGATTGAACCTACGGCTTTGAGTTTGAAATTCCCAAGGTTTGGATCTCACGATGAGTTGGGCTTGTTGCGATCAATTACAGTGAGAGGATGCTTGTGAATTTGTTGATGCGGCTGCGGGATCCGAGCTTCGACGAATAGGGGTTCAGTTAGTCAGGATTTATCCCTAGGATTGAAGTCGATCGGGGCGGCGGTGGGGTTCCACGTGCTTGACTGGAGTGGAAAAATGATTGGTCCGTTGATTATTCAGGATCTTGCAGCGAGGAAGGAGATTTAGCGGGGATGTGGATCCCTACCGGACATGGGGTTGCCGGATAAGAGAGATGGTGGTGGAATTACGGGGAGGTCGGTGATTGGGATGTTTTTGTTGAATTACGAGAGCCTGTTAGAGATGTTGAAATGACGATATCAAGTTTTGGGATGTTTTTGTTTTTGATGAAAAAGTTTTGGATGTTTAAGTTATGATTAAAGGAAATTAGGTACAGTACAATGAAGATAAATAAAATAATTTGTTGGGGGGTTAAAGTGAACGTATGAAAATGTAAAAGAATCAACTAAAATATTTTAATTTGTAAAATTATAGCTAATTTTATTATATTTAATACAGACCATCAGATTAAATCAACGGTGTAGAAAATCTGGCGCATGCGAGGAGCATACGAGTGTGACCTATATATATATATATATGGCGAGTTCTACGGTACCCATGGTGAAATCCGGGGTACCGCATACCTTGAGTATGAAAACACTATCTAGTCCTTGAATTAATTCATCTTTTGGACATGATGCTATACTCTAACCCTTAAAGATCAAAATCTAGGTCTTAGTTCTCTAAATCTTATACCCCAAGATCAATTTAATTAGAAACAAGAATCGACGGATATGATTCGTCCAAATATAGGCAAAAAGATGAATGCTCCATCTTAGGGTTTATAGTTTATGATTTAGATAATTAGGACCTAGGGTTCACTCATTAAGGGTTAGGGTATAGTATCAAGCCCAAAAATTCTGCTAATTCGAATCTACATAGTGTTTTCATACTCAAGGTATACGGTACCCTGGATTACACCCGGGGTACCGTAGAAGCCACCATATATGGCGATGACTGGTGTACGCCAGGTGTATAGTATACGTCAGGTGATCTAGCCGTTAGATGTAGTTAGATGAGCTCCGACCGATCTCAACGGTCAATTTTAGTTTTTCATTAAATCATACTTCGGGTTGGGGTTTAGAAAATCGGTGCCTGGGGTTTATCCATTAGAGGTTAGGGTACAGTATTATACCCCAAACTCGATTTAATTCATGGTCTAGATAGAGATATCTCACTAGTAGTATCTGACGTATAGTATACGCCTGACGTACACCAGTAACACCCCGACATTTGGGTTCAGGTTCGACCATAATAATGGATTGTTGAATTGACGGTTATGTATGAAGAAGATAACCATGAATTAAGAATAATAATTATTATTACATTATTATTATTTACTAAAATAAAACCCTAACGAGAGCGGCTCTTGGGCAGCCATTTAGCATTAACCCAAATTCCATTCCCTTTCCCTCAATGCCGCCGCTCGACGCAAAAGAAAGGTGGGCATCAATCAATACGGAGGGGATAACCTGTTCACCGGAGTTATGAATGGTAAACGGGACAACGTAAGCCCAATAGCTATTCCCTGTAACAGTCGGGACTAAAGTGTAAATAATAGAAGTTGAGTGATAAGTGGGGTAATTGTGTAGAATTGATGAGTGGGGTAACCGTTGTAACCAACTTTATAGATCAATAAACTTTACCTTCTCTCTTCTTCTCCCTCTTCCTCTCCTCTGATTTTTATCTTCTTCTCTACTCATTCTTCCAATTCGTTCTTGCAAAGCCTACTCTAGCTCTCCAGGGGTTACAAGGTGGTATAAGAGCCTTCGCTTGGCTTCATTCAGTCATGGCGGCGGCGCGAGGTTCCTTCGATGAGCGTCTCGCCGGGTTGGTGGCGTCGACGACGCAGGCGCAAGGGGAATTGGACAATCGGATCGCCGACATCCGGAGCTCTATCACATCACAAGCGAATCGATTGCAGGAGGTAGTGACTCGATTGGACAGTCATTCTCAACAATTTTTTAATCTTACAGCTCGTCTCGATTCCATGGAGGCAGGCACAGCTACTCGTTTGACCGAACTGGAGGATCGTCTGGATACTCGAATTGGGAATTTTACTCAGGAGATCCGCGAGAAGCTTCAATTGATTGTTCATCCTAGGCCACAGGGCCCCATTGTCGGTGCGGCAGGACCGCTGGCTGACCGAAATGGTGCTTGAGGCATTCTTCCTCTTCCACACCAAGGTTTCAGGGGAGTTGATCCTGCCGTGGCGCAGGCACCTAGGGTTCAGGCTCCGTTTCATCCAGTTGCTGAGCGGGAGGCTATTCCAGCTCCAGCCCTAGGTAACAATCATCAACTGCCCCGTCTTGACTTTCCCTCCTTTAATGGCGAAGATCCACGAGAATGGACGAGGAAATGCGAGAAATTATTTGAGATTTATGTCATTCCTAATGACCAGAAGGTGAATTTAGCGGTGATTTACTTCCAGCGTCGTACAGATCTGTGGTTTGAGGGGTGGAAAATTGGGCGGCAGGTTATAGTATGGGAGGAGTTCGTAGCCGCGTTGTGTCAACGGTTTGGGAATCGTACTTATGGAGGTGTGGTTGTTGAATTTAACAAGCTTAAGCAGTAGGGATCGTTGGCGGAGTATCAAGAGAAGTTCGAAGAATTGCGCTCGCTCATGGCTCGCTTTAATCCGGGCTTAGATGAGATCTATTTCATCAGCAGCTTCATAAGCGGCTTGGAAGAGGAATTACGTCCTATGTTACAGATGTGGAAGCCTCAATCCCTGGAGGATGCTTTCCAGTTGGCTCAGCTGCAGGAAGAATCTAATGCGGCCCATCAGAAGAAGTGGCATGGTAGTCATGTGGTTCCTAATCACCCTTTGGGGGTTTCCAATAGCACCACCTCTCCTCAGCCTCGTCGTTGGGAAGGTCCTAGTGTAAGACCTGTTGGCGGGGCCAAATCTCCTTTGGTGAATCCAAAGAATAGTGGGACAAGGGGGGTCTGCTATAAGTGTGGTGACAAGTATTTTTTTTGGCCATGTATGTGGGGCAAAGAAACAGCTCAATGTCTTACAAGCTGAAGGCGAGGAGATCAGCAACGATGAGTGGACTGCAGTTGAGGAGGAAGAAGTGTTGGACCCCGGTTTGGAATCTATGCAACCAGAGTTGGAAGAAGTGTCGATGCAGGCTCTCAATAGTGGAGGGGTGGCGAATTCTCTGATAGTACAGGGCAAGGTTAAACAAGACAAAATATTCATTCTCGTCAACACGGGTAGTACTCACACTTTACTCAGTGAGAGGAAAGCTTAGGCCCTCCACTGTCAGCTGGTTCCTGCCAGTCATCTACTTCGAGTTAAACTAGCTGATGGTACTGTGCTCCTTAGCCAGTTAGTGTGCAAAGGGTTTTGTTGGGAAATTCATGGCATGAAGTTTCAATTTGATATGCAAATTTTGAGTTTGGGATCGAATGATGTTGTGCTGGGTTTGGATTGGCTTAAAACAATTAGCCCTGTTAAATTTGATTTCATAGAAATCCGTTTGTTCTTTGATTGGGAAGGGCAGGAAGTGATGTTACAAGGGTTGCAGGATATGGCTCAATGCGAGTTGATCTCGGGAAAGCGTTTGCAGAAATGGTGGGACAATTCTGAGGTGGCTTTTGTGGGACAACTTTGTAGTTTGGAGGAGGTGGATCCTTTGTGAAACTTAACAGGAGCAACAGCTACCATTACTTATAACACAACTGAGTTTTTGGCACTAGTTTTATAGGAATTCAGTGACGTATTTGGGAAGCCTCAGTCCTTGCCACCATCAAGGGAATGTGATCATACCATTCCCTTGCTACCTAATTCACAGCCAGTTAATCTCAGGCCATACAGTTACTCAATTCCACAGAAGAATGAGATAGATAGGCTGGTGAAAGAGATGCTAGAATCTCAATACATACAGCACAGCAGGAGTCCCTATGCTTCCCCTGTGTTGTTAGTGCTTAAGAAGGATGGATCGTGGCGTTTTTGTGTGGATTATAGGAAGCTTAATGATCTGACCATCAAGGATAAATTCCCTATACCAGTGATTGATGATTTGTTGGATGAACTCAGAGGGTCAAAGTACTTTACTAAGTTGGATTTGTTGTCTGGCTACCATCAAATCAGAATGAGCCCTTCTGATCAATATAAAACACCATTCAGGACACGTCAGGGGCTGTATAAATTCACTGTGATGCCTTTTGGGTTGACAAATGCCCCGACAACATTCCAGGCACTTATGAACAGGATTTTTAGCCCTCATCTCAGGAAATTTGTGTTAGTATTCTTTGATGACGTACTTATCTATAGTCCAGATCAGGACAGTCACAAGCAGCATTTGGCAGCAGTTCTGTCTATCCTGAGGGCCAACTCTCTATATGCGAAACCATCCAAATGTGCTTTTGGTCAAACTCAAATAGACTACCTGGGTTACATTATAAACCAGGAGGGTGTGAGAACTGACCCAGCCAAGATTGAGGCAATGGTGAACTAGCCTAGACCTCGCAATGTGAAGGAGTTGCGTGGGTTTTTGGGATTATCAGGGTACTACATGAAGTTTGTTAAAAAAAACTATGGGGTCATTGCTAAGGCTCTGACTGATTTACTGAAGAAAGACTGCTTCCAGTGGTCAGATGCAGCGGAGGGGGCTTTCTCCACTCTTAAAATAGCCATGGTGACAGCTCCTGTGTTGGCTCTTCCAGATTTTTAAAAACCATTTATGCGAGAGACAGATGCCAGTGAGATGGGCATAGGGGCTGTACTGTCTCAGGAAGGCAGACCTCTTGCATATCACAGTCAGGCCTTGGGACCTCGCAAACAAGGTCTCTCTACATATGAGAAGGAATACCTAGCTGTTATCCTGGCTGTGACTAAATGGCGCCATTACTTGGAGGGCAGACCATTCAAAATAGTGACTGGTCACGAGAGTTTGAAGCATTTATTGGGGCAGAAAATTCACTCTCAGATTCAGAAGAAGGGTTTGGTTAAACTTCTGGGATTGGATTTTGAAATCCAATATAGACAGGGCAAGTTTAATCAGGTTGCAGATGCCCTCTCGTGACATCCTCATTTTGTTGATGCTGTTGACAGGCAGGGTGGTTGTTGTCCCATCACGGCTGTGTTGCCAGCTTGGTTGTCTGAACTGGACGCCACATATGAAGGTGATCAGGAGGTTCAGGCCTTATTAGTGGAGGCTGCAGTTCCTTTTATTGGACCTAAGCTCTATTGGATTCATCAGGGGTTGTTGTACTACAAGACTGCCATTTATGTGGGAGCTACAGGTACAATGAGGACTCAGCTGTTCCAATTATTCCATGATTCACCAGTTGGTGGCAATTCAGGGTTGTAGGCTTGTTATCAAAGGATCAATAAGTATTTCTGGTGGCCTGGTCTCAAGGCTGGTTTGCGTGATTATGTACAACTCTGTGAAGTGTGTCAAAGGTGCAAAATTGAGAACATACCCTACCCTGGCCTGTTGCAACCATTACCAATTCCTGACCAAGCTTGGAAGCATATCTCTTTGGACTTCATTGAAAGGTTGCCCAGTTCTAAAGGTAAAGATGCAGTATTGGTGGTGATTGATCATTTCTCCAAATGTGAGCACTTCTTTGGATTGACAAAACCTTACACAGCAGTCACAGTGGCTCAAACTTTCTTTGATGGGGTTTTCAAGTTACATGGGATGCCCACAACCATTGTTTCAGACAGGGACGCTATTTTCACTAGTACATTCTGGACCAAATTATTTGAGTTACAGGGGGTTAAGCTACACTACTCTACTGCTTATCATCCACAGATGGATGGCCAAACAGAAAGACTGAACAGGTGTCTAGAGGAGTATCTTCGTGGTATGGTGCATCTTTTTCCTCAGCAGTGGGCTGCCTGGTTGACTCTCGCTGAATGGTGGTATAACACCAATTTCCATCACAGCTTGCAGCTCTCTCCTTTCGAAGCACTTTATGGATATGCACCTGCCCAGTTTTCCATTCAAAATCCCTTGTCTACGCCTGTTCCAACAGTGGCTAAACCACTCCAGCAACAACACAGGCTGATTGACATTCTTCGCACTAATTTGGCTCGTGCTCGGAATAAACAGAAGCATATGGCAGATGCTCATCGCACAGAACGAGTTCTTCAGGAGGGTGATCTGGTGTTTCTCAAACTCAGGCCTTATCGTCAAACCTCGGTTGCTTCCAGAGCTAATCAGAAGTTGGCTCCGCACTTCTTTGGCCCTTTTCCTATTGTGAAGAAGTTTGGTGCAGTGGCCTATAAGCTCCAGTTGCCCGCGGATTCTGTTATCCATCCCGTCTTCCACGTCTCTTTGCTTAAAAAGGCGAGGGGTAATTCTAGTGTTCCAGTTCATCCGCTCTTGCCAGAAATTGATGATAAGGGAGGGATGAAATTAGCTCCAGTAGCAATTTTTGCAAGGAAAATGGTGGCAAAAGACAACAAGGCAGCAACCCAAGTTCTTTTCCACTGGTCTCATCAAAGCGAGGAGGATGCAACTTGGGAGTATTTGAGTGAATTCCAGAAGCGTTTTCCAGATTTCCAAGCTTGAGAACAAGCTTCGTCTGAAGGAAAGGGGAGTTGTAACAGTCAGGACTAAAGTGTAAATAATAGAAGTTGAGTGATGAGTAGGGTAATTGTGTAGAATTGTATAAAAGAGACACGCCAAGACCGTTGTAACCAACTTTACAGATCAATAAACTTTACCTTCACTCTCTTCTCTCTTCTTCTCCCTCTTCCTCTCCTCTGATTCCTATCTTCTTCTCTACTCATTCTTTCAATTCGTTCTTGCCAAGCCTACTCTAGCTCTCCAGGGGTTACATTCCCTTCAACAACGAGCAGATGATTACAGTTTAAGGTAAGGGATCGACCTCTTGCACTGCTATTATAATTTTGGATCGGTTATGGTACACGATTCAAAGCAAGGAGGATCCGAATGGTTTTGGTTGGACGTTTAGTTTGAGTATATAGATATAAACATATATATCACCTCTGTCACGAAACCAATAAGCTGAATAGCCAAGTGATGATTATGGTTAATTAATGGAATTTGTGGACTACTCGTGGCTACACGGAGATTAGCTCCTGCGTGAACTTTCATGCAAGTTTGGATGCAAATTATCTGCACAATAAGGAATTTTGGCATTATGTTAGTAATTGGGTAATGGGCTACGTAGTAGGAATCCACAATGGATTAATTGGTGGTAGGAATTGGTGGTAAGAACGAGTGGGTTAGTAGCATCATGAGCAAGTGGATTTTGGATTTGAACTAATTTATGGGATGATTGGATGGTAGCCCTCTGTAGCTAATCACACGAAGGGTGAAACGGGGATGGAGGTTGCGGAGCGACCTGGAGTAAGAATAGAGGACCACAAGAAGGAGACCAAGGGTCAGCAACTTTATATAATGATATAGATCGAATAAGGTGAGGTGAGTGTAAAGGGGTAAATTTTATGTCTTACGGTATTTCAGTTTTTGAGATTGACTGCTATGTGCTATACTTGTCTTTGTGTGTTTATATGATGCACGTGATTGCGTGTGCTTTACGCTTCAAGTTATACATATCATAATGCATACTTTATTTATAAGTAAGTTGAAGTTTAAGATCACACTTTCTTTTAAGAAGTACTTCATCTTCAAGAAGGTGAAACCGTTTTAAGAGTTTTAGTCACTAGCGCCAGTCCGTTGCCATTTGAAATTTTGAGATAGAACATCAGTTATGCTCTTGAGGCTTTTAAGATGAGCAGCAGTTATGCTCTTGAGATATTTTAAGACGAGCAGCAGTTATGCTCTTGAGAATCGTGGAAGAAGAGCCTTCCACGATAAGTTTAAGTTTAAGGAAAGCCTGGATGGCTTCTCATACGTATGAGTTGGCAACCGGACTAGCTAGTGAGGGATCCCCATGTCAGTCAAGTATTTAAGTCGAGATTTGAGCTTTAAGAATGGAGAGTAACAGTAACTCCCATACAGGTTTAAGAGTTAAGATTTTAAGATTGGAAGTATAAACAATATCCACCAGTTAAAGTAAGTGTTTAAACGAAGTACTCAAGTATAAGAAATTTTAAACGTAAGGGCATAGACTGACTCCATCTCACTCACTAGGCCTTAGTAAAGGAATGAGCGAGAACCAGATCGATAGCAGCTAGCTAGGGGAGCAGTAAGAGAGCAGCGAGATCGAGAGAGTCGTTCGAGGCAAGCCAGCTAGAGGAGGAATGTACAAGCGTCACTGAAGGTGCGAGAGATCGAATCCGAGCCAACAACAAAGTAGAGTTTTAGTTATTGATTTACTATTATGAGTAGTTACTGGAGATTCAGATTAAGATTTTATGATTGAGGTTCGCTCAAGTGTTAGGGCTTTGTTTTAAGAAGTTACAGTTTATTCTCGGTATTTGTTAAAGTTATTTATGAAAGGTTTTCGCTATTTTGTTTCCAAGTGTTTGCAGTTCTTATTTTGTTTCATGGTTTATAAAGGGTATTTTGGTAACATTAGTACTCGACCGGGTTAGGAAAGAGAGTAAAAATTCTTCTTTTGAGAGTCTTTAGAATCTCCAGTCTACTCTAATCGTAGTAAAGTAAATAACTTTGGTCCTAACAAAAGGTTCGCCAATCGCGAAGGGATATTCCGAGGTATAAGTATGAGGATTCAAAGGAGTTGAAGGAGCACTATGAGGATTTTTCTACTTAGCCACTAGAAAAAGATCTGATAGGTTAAGATAAACAAATATGAGAAATTTGAATCTTCGAAGAAAGAGTTACAATCACTATATATTAGTAGCTATAATGATGGTAGGATTTCAGGGTCCTTGACCCTAAGTAGTTGCGAGGAGGCAACGAGTCAAGAAACGAAGAGGTACCACGAGAAGTCCATCAACTAGTTTTAGCCGTCGATGGCTCGACGCTATTAAAACATAGTGACAAGGAGTAGTGGAAAGCTTAGACTTTAAGAAAAGCTATGGTAGTATAAATGAAGCAAAGGAGGAAGTAAGTAGGTTACAGGGAGTATGAAAGGACGTCCAGAAGTCAAAAGGTCAAGGCAGAGAGGAGGCATGGTCGGTAACATATAACGATAAAGGAACCCTTATAGATAAACTACGTGACTATAGAAGAGGGTACACTACCCTGGGGAGTTAGGCTGATGACAAGCCTTTATAAGGAACAAGACAAGCAACGAGGTAAATGATGTAGATGACAAGTTATGGTCTCAGTACGACCACCATTAGACGAGATATGGGGGGAAGTGCCACCGAAGTCTAAAGCATGCCTGGTAGAAGACAGTGGAGAGTCAATACGTAAAAAAAGACATGGAATGTGAGAGGGTATAACAATTAGCTCGTAAAAGGAAGTACAAATAGAGAACCACTTCTTAGCAATGCGTGAGTTGAATACCAAGATAACACCGAGCTAGAAAGAGGATATCAGAGACCTTATGATAGACCGTTAATTGTACATGGTTTTACCCCTATTCTTAAACCGTTTGAGATGTTGATTCTCGTGTTTTAGGCCGATTTCACGCTAGGTTGTTCTTGTTTGTGATATTTCAGGTCCTAGTACGTGAATGAAGGTTTGGGAACGAGTTCGGGGTTGATTGGACGAAGATCGGACGTGTGGCGAGAAGCTGAGGAAGCCGCACGGCCATGTAAGGAACCCATGTGGCCGTGTGGAAATTACCGAGCCTTCACACGGGCATCCTGGGAATTCCACACGGCCGTGTGTCCCTGGCCGTGTAGGAAGCTTGAAGTCCACTTAATCGAAACTCCGCGTTTTGACACTCACACGGGCAGCTGGGTAAGCCACACGGCCATGTGGCCTGCCCGTGTGGTCGGGAAAATCTGGTTTTAACCCAAATTTGAGCCAAAGGAGAGAGAATCGACTTTTTGGAGCAAAAACAGAGCCCTAGAGAGAGAAAGTGCGAAGAACACATCCTAGAAGTGATTTTGGAGCTGGGTTTCATCAAATCGAGCTTGGAAATCATCATAGGAGTGAAGATCATCATCCCAGAGCAGATTCTTCCCATTGTTATGAGTATGACTGCTTTGTATTCTGTTTTTCTCTCTCTCTCTCTCTATGGAGTAGAACCCTCACTTGGGTATGAAGAACCCTAGTTCCATGTGTTAGGGATCTTGATTGTAATGACTTGGGATTGTTATACTGTGTGGTTTTAATCGAATGATGCATGATTCATTGAATTCATTGAAGTCTGATAAGCTTTTCTTGATTTCTGCTGCAACCTGAGATAGATAGAATCTGATTAGGTTGTTAGAGCTTCATCATTCGGTAGTAGTAGATTGGTTATACGAGATTTAGTCAATCTACTGCTTTGTACTGGAATCCAATTCCAGTAGTGGAGTTCTGTGTTCATAGCCTCAGCTTTCTATCCCGGTGAAGACTAGTCGTCTGCTGGGTAGTTGGACTGAGAGGGCTTGGTCAGCTTAAGAGATTCCAAGCTACTGTCGGAGCTTCCACAGTTTAATCAACAGCAAATCAACCCAGGGTAATTACAACGGAGAGTCGGAGACCTAACTAATGGACTAGGGGACTCATTCCCGAGTGACTCTTCCCTTGCTTCAGAAAACCGAACCAATTCCTGCTTTCTTACTACTTTTGCTTAAATCAACAATCACTCGACCTAGTTAGCTAGATAATAGATATTCACGGAGTAGGTAGTAGATCTAAACCCCGGGTTGACATTAGAGCTTGCCTGTTACTGCATTTCCGGACTGCGATTACACTTGGTCGCAATTTGGTGTTGTGTTTTAGCGTGTCAAGTTTTTCGCGCCGTTGCCGGGGAGCCTCTAGGTTATTGGGGAAATGTGAAAGTTTGTTACTCTAGCTTTTTCTTTACTGCATTGTCTTTCTTCCACCTGTGTGCCTTCACGGGTTGCTTTTGCTGATTGTGTGCAGGTAGTGCATGACCCGTAGCCAGTCAAGAGATTTACTACCATTAGACCAGGAGCTTGAACGGACCTGTAGGAACTTCAAGCGGTATCTAAAGGCGCGACTGGCTGCGGAGGAGGCTCTAGCACAGCTGCAATCGCTGACGAAGAAGAGATGGGTGACCCACAGAACAATGATGCGGTCATTCTTGAGGAACAGACCATGGGATACTACTGGACCGCTAGAGCCGCGGACATGAGGTCGCCCATTGAGCACCCTCATGTGCCAGCAAATAACTTTGAGGTGAGCACCTCTGTCATCACCATGTTGCACGGTTCGGTGGTGTTCCATGGCAAGGAGGGGGAGTGCCCCCGATCACATCTGAGGCGATTCCACGAGCTCATCGATGGAATCAAGATAAATGGGGTCCTAGCAGATGCCATCCAGCTGAGGTACTTCCAATTTACTCTGGAGGGGCAGGCTAAGGAGTGGCTAGACACTCGACCTCCAGGCTCGATCACCACGTTCGCCAACCTGGCGGACAAGTTCCTCACTCACTACCATCCCCCGTCCAAGATGGCGGACCTGCAGAAGCAAATTACCCACTTTGCTCAGGATGAAGATGAGACCATCCGGGATGCTTGGGAGAAATACACCAGTCTCTTCCTCAAGTGTCCCAACCATGGTTTTACCGATGCCTTCGAGGTGGGCACCTTCTACCATGCCCTCTTCCAGGAAGATAAGCAGCTGATTGACTCGGTCTGTGGCGGGAATATGCTCACCAAGACACCGCCACAGCTGAATAAACTCTTTGAGGAGATGGCAGAGCAGGGCTATGATTGGGGGACTGCGAGGAGATCGAGACGAGCACCATGGCGGGGTGTGCATGTTGTAGCCACCCAGTCATTTGATTTGGTGCAGGTGGTATCGAAGCTTGTTTGGGATGATTCCAGGGACCGGACAGTAGCAGGCGATGCTCTGCCAGTGGTGCGAGAGCACCCATCACATGGTGGAAGACTGTCAGGAGATGAGGGAGTCGACCACACCCCAGGAGCAGGTGAACTTCATCAATAACGCTAGGCGCAATAACCCCTACAGTAACACGTACAATGAGGGGTGGCGCCAACATCCCAACTTCTCTGGGATGAGGCCAATCCTAGACCACCAGCCTCCTAAGGACCGCCAGGCTTCCAGAGGCCGCCATATCAGCCAAGACAGGGGCAATTCCAGCAGCAATAGTAGTCTCTCTACCAGCCCATGCAGGGGCATGCTGCTCAACCACAGCCTCGACCTTTCTAGAAGCCAGGTGTAGCCCCTACAACCAGTGCAGAACGATCTGATGGCTGAATTGCGGGCTCTGGTGGGTTCTGTTGCCAGTTCTAGTGCTCAGAAATTCAACACTATCGAGCAGTTCATCGAAAAGGCCTCGGGTAAATTCCTGGCTCTTGAAGCGGTAAAGAGGAACACACATGCTGTCTTGCAGGATATCCAAACCCAGCTGGGGAGCGTGGCTCAAGCAGTGGCGCAGAGGGCTCCAGGTACCTTTCCAGGTCATACCATTCCTAATCCGAAGGACCCGAATGCCCACTGTAATGCCATCACAACCAGGAGTGGCAAGATGACTGCTGATCCACCTGTTCGGGTACACGAGAGAGAGGCCCCTGTTTCAGCATCTCCAACGGTTGAAGAAGAAGCAGAGAAGGAGGTTGAGGTGCCTGCGCCTAAGCCGCAACCAGTAGTGAAGGAGTATATCCCACAACTCCCCTTCCCTACTCGGTTGCACAAAGACAGGCTCGAGGCAGAGTTCGGGAACTTAATGTCCATGCTTAGGAAGCTGAATGTCCAAGTGCCTTTCCTGGAGGCACTATCTCGAATGCCGAAGTATGCGAAGTTCGAGAAGCCCATCGTGATAATCGGTGAGGTGAGGATAATCGCTGAGGTGAGGACACGAAGTTCGTGGTCCTTGTCTTGAGGGGAGTATTGTTATGAGGACAATCCAAGTACCACATCGGTAATACAAGGGAAGGGACCCTTGTATATAAGTGTACACCAAGCTCATTAGTACGAGGCCTTTTGGGGAGGACACCCAAAAGTAAAATCGTGCGGGCTTGGCCCAAAGCGGACAATATCGTACTAATGGACCAGCCCGATTTGACAGTAAGATATGCAACTTAGGAGATACAAGTACCTAGGTGACTGATGTGGTCAACCACGAACGAGAATGAAGAGTTTTACGATCTGACTAGAAGGAGGTTAAGCCGCCATCAGTAACCTTAGGGTTCGAGAGGGGCATTAATTGCGTATGTACCGAATAATAGAAATAGTGGGTGTCCGACATGAATTCTATGTGCATATGCGGTGTGAGGGGTTAAGAAGCCACCACAACATGGAAGAGCCAATGAATGGAGGAAAGGATTTATAGGTCATGTCATACAGGTTAAAAGAAGTACAAATCCTCAAAGTAAAGAGGATTACCACAAGCGAGCTATGAGGTAATCACGAAGGACAAATTTCGAGGGCGAAATTTCTATAAGTGGGCAGAAAATGTGATATCTCGATTTTGATTTGGGTTCAACAACAACTACCAAGTGAATTGGATTAACAAATCAAGCCAAATCGACATTTTGTAGCGAGTCACTCAAGGTTACACGAGTGCTACAAGGTAGATGGGGATACCTATGGTGGTCATTAGGAAATATAAATGGTCAAAGATTACCAACAAAGTTCTTATGGTAAGATTAAATGATCGTGGGAAGGAAGTATAAGAATCGTGTTGACAGAAGGATGAGTTTCGAGCAAATTTCGGGGACGAATTTTTTATAAGGGTGGAGGAAATGTAACACCCCGACATTTGGGTTCAGGTTCGACCATAATAATGGACGCTTGGATAGACGGTTATGTACGAAGAAGACAACCATGAATTAAGAATAATAATAATTATTATTAGTTTATTACATTATTAGTATTTACTAAAATAAAACCCTAACAAGAGCGGTTCTTGGGCTGCCATTTAGCATTAACCCAAATTTCATTCCCTTTCCCTCAATGTCGCCGCTCGACACAAAAGAAAGTTGGGCGTCAATCAATGCAGAGGGGGTAAACTATTCCCTTCAACAACAAGCAGATGATTACGGTTTAAGGTAAGGGATCGACCTCTTGCGCTGCTATTATAATTTTGGATCGGTTATGGTACACGATTCAAAGCAAGGAGGATCCGAATGGTTTTGGTTGGCCGTTTAGTTTGAGTATATAGATATAAACGCATATATCACCTCTGTCCCGAAACCAATAAGCTGAATAGCCAAGTCCTGGGGGTGGCAAAGCGTCCTATTCGGGCGACAGCTGTTGGAGAAAGGCATTAGATGGCAAATTGGTAATGGCCGGTATGCCCCGCTGCTTCATACTATGGAAGATCGTCTGGTTTGGCATGACATGGCAGATGAGGTTTTCTCGGTGAAGTCTGCCTACCATTTAGCAGTTTTGCTGGATAAAATGAGTGGGAGGTGGCGTTTTCTTGAGAGTTGATGGATAAACCCAGTTGGATTCGACTATGGGAGGCTCCGATCTCCCCTAAGCTGAAGGTATTCCTGTGGCAAATCTTTAACCGGATCCTGCCTACCACTGAAGCTCTTATGGAGAGGGACGTCCAGGTTCATCCTCGATGCCCGGTTTCTTGGTCGGAGTCTGAGACGATGAAGCATTTGTTCCTAGATTGCCCAGTTGCTAGGGCTTGGTGGGATTATGCGGGGCTGGAGCATCTTGGCCAAGGGCTACCTCGACATACTTCCCCCTATTCCTTAAAAAATTGTTGTCGCTTATTCACCAACCTCAGTTGGTAATGGGCGTTGTTGCTGTCCTTTGGAGAATTTGGTGGTCTTGTAATTGGGTTGTCTTTGAAGGCAAGCAATTTGAGATCCCGGCCCTTATGAGGCAATATCATCAGCAGTACCATGAATGGATAAGTTTAGCTACCCGTAGGGTGCAGCGGATCCCGCCCGCGGTTAATCAACCTGCAGGGGATACTACTCCCCCTCGGCCAGAGGAATGGTTGCTAAAAGGGTCCAGTTTGCTGGGATTGATGACCCTTTGCTTGTTGAGATCCTCTTTCTACGGGAAGCGCTTCTTTGGTGTAGCGGGACTGAGTTTGACCAGATGCGGATTGAAGGGGACGCGACGACGATTATTGATAAAATCAACCAAGCGGATACGAGGGATAGCCGGGCTGGAGCTCTCCTTGAAGAAGTTCTGAATTGTTTATCCAACCATAGTGGGTTCTCTGTGGGGTTTGTTGGTCGACGTAGTAATAGGGTAGCCCATTTGGTGGCTAAAAAGGCCCTTCATTTGTATCTGATTGCGAGGCGCTTCTTTGATTTTATGGCTTGGTTAACTTCCATGATGTAACTATCTATTTTCTGATCAATATATGATTATCTTTTGTCAAAAAAAAAAAAAGAATGCTAATTGAACCCAAACCAATGGTATTCAATATAATTCGGACCAGTCAATGCAAGTTGAACCTCCTCAAACCTGAGATCAGCATCGAAAATCCATAAAAAAGAGAATCAAGAAAATTTAATAGAAACAAGGCTAAAAGAATACAAACTGAACAATATTGTCGTGAGAGAAGTTTCAAAATATAAATCATTTGCTCGACGAATCTTCTCTCTTCTGAAAGTTTATCGCTTAGCCGACCACATGGTGTTATAGATGACAAACTCATGGAAAGAAAGATTAAGAATGGAATAAAATCCATCTACTTTCATATCAACATTATTTAAACAATTACTCTACAAAATATCATGTTGTTGCTCACATGGGAAGCGATAGAGTGCGAGCTTATACTAGTATCATATAATCGTATGGCATGTTATTCCATACATCTCAATTAGGTGCCACATTTCTTAGTTGTCACTATAGTTGTGTCTGAAATGCAAATCTAAAGAAGTAAAAACTCATCTTTACTCTTCATTTTAACTAAAATTGACACTATACTAATGAATGCAAATAGAGTAGAGTAACCAACAAAATTTCTTTTACTACATTGAATATGACCTAGAACTTTATGCAAAAAAAACATGATTCTTCATTAACAAGATCCGGCTCCAATATACAATCTCCGGCAGATATGAAAATCAACAAAAACTTCCTCAGCCTCTTCTAGAAGAGAGGCTTACTCTCTTACTGACACGTCCCGTCTCTTTTAAAAAAACAAAACCTTAACTAAAACCAAAAATCGGTTACTCCGCAGCAACCCAAACAATTTTTTAAAATAAACAAACCAACCTCATTTAAGAATTTTTAACGAAAAACCCCAACACTTGGGCAAAATTCTCAATCTCAAACACTTAAAACTACTTAACACAGAATCTCTAGTTTATACTAATAACCATGAAATAGAATAATTAACTAATCTAACTTGACTCCTCACGAGCTTTCCGATATCCCGTCGACGCTGGTACTGCTGCTCGCCTCGCCCTGCTTCTTCTCGTAATCCACTTCTGCTAGACTATCCTCAACCTAGTGAGTGAGAAGGGGCCAGTCCCGTCGTTTCTTCCTTAGGTCTTTCCCCTAGGAAAACTCCTTACTAAACACATTATTAGGGGAATGCCTTCCTTAGATGAAAGTAGTTCTCACTTTCATCCTTTAAACTTTACTATCAAACAGTCTATAAGAGATCTCTACTCCTATCTTATCTTTAGAATTCCCTTACTTATATTCTTAATCCATAAACACCAACACAAGGGACCACCGCGTTACGTCTCGCCGTCCGGTGTCCCTACCCTAGTATGCCAACCGCGTTACGTCTCGCCGTTCGGTTGCGTACCCAAACTCGGCAATGGCACTGCATTACGTCTCGCCGTCCAGTCCATGCCCGTCAACTACTGCGATACGTCTCGCCGTATAGTAGTGACCCAACCGCTCGGGGGTTCCTCATACCATAAATCCATACAACATCACATACATCCATACATGGCACAACGCGTGCCTCCACCCTTACAGGCGGTGGGATGTCTCACACACATATCGCGCACACTAGAAAAATTAACTAACTAATAACTTGAACGAAAAGCGGAAAGTAAAGGACCTACGACATAGATTTTACCCCCTTTACACTCACCTCTTTAGTCGCATCAACGTCTGCATTCTCATGCTCAAACCCCGAAAAGCGGAAAGTAAAAGACCTACGACAGAGATTTTACCCCCTTTACACTCACCTCTTTAGTCGCATCAACGTCTGCATTCTCACGCTAAAGCCCAACGCGTTTTTCCTCTTTTGGCTCCTCCTCTATCGGTTCATCGTCTTCCTCTTCAACGACCCTAACCATTGGAGCTCCGCCGCCATTCTCTTCAAGGTCCCTTTTCGAGCCAAAATTCAGCGGCCAACTTCGAACTGCCGACACCCCGGGTCGTCTAGGAGGATAGGGTCGGGGCCTCTCCATCACTTTACCCCCGCCAGTTGCGATCACCAATGTCGAGTTCTCGGCCTTCCTTCCGCCTCTAATAGACGCGGCTCTTCCCCTCCTACAAATCGGTGTGAACCTCTTCATCACGCGAGACTACGAAGTTCGATCGGCTGCTAACTTTCTCGCCTTCTTTCCCTCCTTAGCCGGATTATCCCAAGACACCTATTAATAGGAAGTTCATACTCTAAGACAACCTTTCTCGATTTAAAAGTCTCCTTTTTATCTACCTAGACACCCTCTACTCAAAGTCCCATCCTCAAACCTCACTCCAAGGTCCCTTAACCCCCTTTAAAAATTTTCTAGAAATACTCCCTTCAAAACCGACTATTTTCCAAATTATTTTTATCTTGGACGAATTTTTCACCTAACTTGAATCTTCTTATAACTTTGGACAATAATTTTCCCATATCAATCATGGGCACCTATACCTTGAAAAATTATCAAACCCTTAAAAACCCCTCGGAAAGATTTTTATTTAATTAAAATGAATATTAGTACAATTTCTAAAAAATAGAAATACATCTTCACAAATCTCTAAATTAAATTACAGCCATCTCCTAGACCTCCCTCAATTTTTAAAATTTTAAACTCGGGAACAAAACCCTCATAAAGACTCGAAACAATTTAAAACATCTAAAACAAGTTCCTGAAAATTCCCAGCAGCTTTAGTGACCACCCAAATTCTGTCACTACAAGCCTAAACGTCTGTTGCTAAAACCCCAGAATTCTACCCTCACGAAAAATCACAAAATCAATCGACCTAACTCAAAGGGATCGAGTTCTCTTACCTCTAGAATGTGCCTAGTACTAGATTGGATGACCCGGGACATTGATCTCCTTGTTGATTGAACCCCCAAACGCCACCGCTAATAAAATACGAGTTTCGGATTAGACTATCGATAAATCGAGTTTAGCAATCGCGAAGGGGTTCGTGATCCTTACCTAGAAACACGAAAGGGATGGGATTCGGATTGGGATCGGGATCGGCAGCTCCTTTTTCTTTTCCTCTCGTCCATGATAAGGAGCAGGGGTGGCGCTTATTTCCTTGGGCAAATTATTGGAGAGGGCGGCGGGGTGGGAATTGCTGCTGCTGGGGAATTATTGGCGGGGGTTGGGGAATAATAGAGAGGGCCGCTCGGCACTCTAGGTCTGTATATAATTTTTTTTAATTATAGTAATAATAATAATAGTTATTATTATTATTCCTAATCTGCGGTTGTAACTCTTAGTACTTAACCTCTGTTCCTTGGCCTCCAAGGAATACTGGAGTGACTATCTGCGTTTTTTTAAAGGTTTCAGTTTTTAAAAGGAAAGGAAAAAGGGAGTGTCAGTTAAAAGTTTGGCCAAACGAGTCAGAGTCTTTCGGAAATTTTTAGAATCTCCAGTATACTCTAATCATGATAAGGAAATAACTTTAGGATGCCCTATGGGGTTATGATACGTCTTGAGAAGGAGAAGGAGCAGGTCCCTAGAGGGATCGTTTAGTGAAACCCCTTCATGAGTGAGAAGAGGAGGGTCAAGGTAGCTCATATTTTATGGGGATGTGAGCTGATCATAATAAGGTTATGGAAGGAGCCAAGCAGTTAGTACATCGACTGGTAGAGCCAAGAGTTATGGGAAATGTCGTCATAAGCGAGAGGAAAGGGTGCAAGGAAGGGTCGTGGATTTCAGGAGAATTGAACATAGGGCTAAAACCCCAAGGAGCAGCTGAAAGTTAGACTTTGAAAAATACTAGGGCCACCTAAGCAAGCAAAGGAAGAACTAAGTATATCATAGGGAGCCTAACAAGATGTCATGGGATCAATACATCAAGGCTAGAAGGAGGTACAACTCCTTGCAAAGAGATTATCACAAATGAAACTTGGAGTCTTCACAACGAACAAATTTCGAGGTCGAAATTTTTCTTAAGGAGGGGGGAAATGTGATGACTCGATTTTGGATTTAGGTTCAACATCAACTACCAGGAGAATTGGATCAACATGACAAGCCAAATTGGCATTGTGTTTCACCATGTTTGGACCAAGCTGGGAAGTAAAAAGGGTAGTGAGACACTTATTTGAGCAAAAGGTACCAACGAAGTTGTTATAGTAAGAATGGATGATCGTGGGAAGGAAGTATAAGAAGGGTGTTAATAGAAGGATGAGTTCCAAGCAAATTTCAGGGACCAAATTTTTTATAAGGGTGGAGGAAATGTAACACCCTGATAATTTAGATTTAGGTTCGACCCTAATACGTGATCGGTTGGATTGACAGTTAACTACTAAGAGTTGTAACCGCGGATTAGAAATAATAATAATAACTATTATTATTATTATTACTATAATTAAAAAAAAATTATATACGGACCTAGAGGGCCAAGCGGCCCTCTCTATTATTCCCCAAACCCCCGCCAATAATTCCCCAGCAGCAGCAATTCCCACCCCGCCGCCCTCTCCAATTATTTGCCCAAGGAAATAAGCGCCGCCTCTGCTCCTCATCACGGGCGAGAGGAAAAGAAGAAGGAGCCGCTGATCCAGAACCCAATCCAGATCCCAATCCGAATCCCATCCCTTTCGTGTTCCTAGGTAAGGATCACGAACCCCTTCGCGATTGCTAAACTCGATTAATCGATAGTCTAATCCAAAGCTCGTATTTTATTAGCGGTGGCGTTTGAGGGTTCGATCAACAAGGAGATCAACGTCCCGGGTCATCCAATCTAGTACTAGGCACATTCTAGAGGTAAGAGAACTCGATCCCTTTGAGTTAGGTCGATTGATTTGGTGATTTTTGTGAGGGTAGAATTCTGGGGTTTTAGCAACAGACGTTCAGGCTTGTAGTGACAGAATTTGGGGGGTCACTAAAGCTGCTGGGAATTTTCAGGAACTTGTTTTAGATGTTTTAAATTGTTTCGAGACTTTATGGGGCTTTTGTTCCTGAGTTTAAAATTTTATAAATTGAGGGAGGTCTAGGAGATGGCTGTAATTTAATTTGGAGATTTGTGAAGATGTATTTCTATTTTTAAGAAATTGTTCTAATATTCATTTCAATTAAATAAAAATCTTTCCGAGGGGTTTTTAAAGGTTTGATAATTTTCCAGGGTATAGGTGCCCATGATTGACATGGGAAAATTATTTTCCAAAGTTATAAGAAGATTCAAGTTAGGTGAAAAATTCATCCAAGATAAAAATAATTAGGAAAATAGTCGGTTTTGAAGGGAGTATTTCTAGAAAAATTTTAAAGGGGGTTAAGGGACCTTGGAGTGAGGTTTGAGGATGGGACTTTGAGTAGAGGGTGTCTGGGTAGATAAGAGGAGACTTTTAAATCGATAAAGGTTGTCTTAGAGTATGAACTTCTTATTAATAGGTGTCCTGGGATAATCCGGCTAAGGAGGGAAAGAAGGCGAGAAAGTTAGCAGCCGATCGAACTTCGTAGTCTCGCGTGATGAAGAGGTTCACACCGATTAGTAAGACGGGAAGAGCCGCATCTATTAGAGGCGGAGGGAAGGCCGAGAACTCGACATCGGTGATCGCAACTGGCGGGGGTAAAGTGATGGAGAGGCCCCGACCCTATCCTCCTAGACGACCCGGGGTGTCGGCATTTCGAAGTTGGCCACTGAATTGTGCCCCGAGGAGGGACCTTGAAGAGAATGGCGGCGGAGCTCCAATGGTTAGGGTGGTTGAAGAGGAAGACGATGAACCAATAGAGGAGGAGCCAAAAGAGGAAAAACGCGCGGGGCTTGAGCGTGAGAATGCAGACGTTGATGCGACTAAAGAGGTGAGTGTAATGTGGGTAAAATCTCTGTCGTAGGTTTTTTAGTTTCCGCTTTTCGTTCAAGTTATTAGTTAGTTAATTTTTCTAGTGTGCGCGATATGTGTGTGAGGCATCCCACCGCCTGTAAGGGTGAAGGCACGCGTTGTGCTATGTATGAATTTATGTGATGTTGTATGGATTGATGGTATGAGGAACCCCTAGGCGGTTGGGTCACTACTGGACGGCGAGACGTAACGCAGTAGTTGACGGGCATGGACTGGACGACAAGACGTAACGCAGTGCTATTGCCGAGTTTGGGTACGCAACCGGACGGCGAGGCGTAACGTGATTGGCATACTAGGGTAGGGACACCGGACGGCGAGACGTAACGCGATGGTCCCTTGTGTTGGTGTCTATGGATTAAGAATATAAGTAAGAGAATTCTAAAGATAAGATAGGAGTAGAGATCTCTTATAGACTGTTTGATAGTAAAGTTTAAAGGATGAAAGTGAGAACGTCTTTCGTCTAAGGAAGGCATTCCCCTAATAATGTGTTTAGTAAGGAGTTTGCCTAGGGCAAAGACCTTAGAAAGTAACGATGAGACTGACCTCTTCTCACTCACCAGGTTGAAGATAGTCTAGCAGAAGTGGATCACGAGAAGAAGTGGATCACCAGGTTGCACTTCACCATCTACACCTGATACCATCTCATCATGTTTCTTTTTCCTTGCGGAATCCAAGTCGTCGGTAGAAATCTTATCATCAACAGTTTCCATTTCTTTATCATCATCATCATCACATTGTTCATCTGCTGTGGAGTCATCTTCCGCAGAGTCCTCATCGTCATCAGCAGAATCATCACCCTCGCTGTCACTTAAGGATTTCTTTTTTCCCTCAAAGCGGACACCTGCTATTTTCTTTGGACAAGATTGTAGAGATTCTCTTGATCTTCTTCATGGAAAGCAGTTCTCTTTTATGAGTTTGAGCATCTCCTTTTTTGGATGGTTTCTTCTTGGTAGAACGAGCTCCAGGAAGACCACCAGAGACGAACCCAATTTTGTAGCCCCACCCGTCCGGAGGAGGCTCTTCAATCTCGGCCTCTGTTACAAAGTATAAAAAAAAAAATTATTCCCCTGACAATAGTTCAATTAAATACATTGGGAATGCAAATAACATCAAATGATTGAAGAAAGTAAATGTTACGTTACAAGAGGATCACCATCTTGAAATCAAGACAGACTAGATTATAGTTTGATGCCATTACCTGAAGGGTTATAGATTTGGGAAGTTGGTTCTTCTACAGAGTCTAATTCATCAGGGATTGTCGATTGCTCAGTCTTTCTAACCTGTACAATAAATTGCAGAAATGAGAAAACAGTCGAAACTATACATCTTACCTATACATTATCGTAAATTACAAAAATCCCTTCCAAATCCTTCAAAGAATAGGCAGTGACAAGCTTCCCTCTCTCTCTCTTCTTGTATCTGAAGGCCACCATGAAATACCACAAGTTCTTATTTTATAGCGGTCACCATTACGAAATTCAGGCAATAGTTCCAAACAGAGAGTCAATTGAAAATTACACAAACCTTCCTTGTGGTCGAGTAGCCTTTGCAACCGGTTTTTGAACCTCTGTAGCCACGGCCGTACCCTCAGAATCCTCTTCTTCACGACTTCTTGCAGTAGCTGTAATTAAGAGAAACTTCAGTTTACAGACGGAAAAATCCACTTCTAACTACCGAATCATACGAAAAGGTTGCTCTTGTCGCCGTACCTTCACCAGTATTCTGCACCGCTTGCTGTCATTCAACAACAAAACCAAAAATCAATATCATGAAGATACATCATGAGGGTAACCGCAAAGTAGAGTGCAAGCAAAACCAACAACTTACCAATTTCAATCTCTTCAAGATACTGTCGAATTGGGTAGTATCAAAAGCCCAAGGATTTGGCTTCTCCACTCCAACCCCTTACTCAATTCGATCCAAAGATAAGCAGGAAGACAGCAATCAATACGTGATCATCGAAAATTCGCAGAATCCAAACAAAAACAGGGGGACAAATTAGAGGAAATGGACAACCACCATTGCTAAACCTTCATTCCAATTTTCTTAATTTTATCTCCTAAGCAAACAGCAACTGAAGAAAGAGCTACATTTTCCATTCTAAACTCCCCCAAACCAGAGAGACAGGCAAACAAACAAAAGCAGGACCTGAATTCAAATAAGCTAAACAAAAATTTCCCTTACCAGCAGTATCCTGCTTGTTCTTGACTCTAACGTGGCCCTTGATCCCCTGTTTATCTTTCCCGAGCCCCTCTCCTTCTTCCCAGCAGCAGTACCATTTGTTTCATGAGCGGCAGACTTTCTGGCTACGCCGACGTAGTTGAGAGGGGCTTCGGGAGCGGCCATATTTTTCTTGTTTCACTCTCCCGTGGTTTCCTTCTTCAGCTGCGTGCGGCGGCCGCCACCGTCAGTCGGCTTACTGGACGATTGTGAGGGCAGAGCGGAAGAGAGAAATTTCAGAGAAGGAAACCTACGGGCCAAAAAGGAGAAGAATCAGGTACGTTATGCAAGTTTTGTTATCGGTAGGAATGACTAGGGGTGGTAGTTCGGTTGTCGGTTAGCGACTAATCGGTCGGTTTAATTGAAATCGTCGGTTAGCGGCTAACCAAAAATCGATGGGAAATAAGGGTCAGTCGGTGTTCGGAGGGGGAGGGATTGACTGCGGTTAGCCGAGTAACCGGAGAGAGTTAACCGCAGTTACCCGACTAACCGGAGCTAACCGACCTCCATCCCAACCAACCAGGCCACACTCCCAAAAACCCTAAACCCCACACAACATTAGACCTCCGCCGCCTCTCTCCAAAAACCCAGAAACCCTGCAGTCTTCACACCCTTCCATTCTGACTCCTCCTTTTCCCAATCTTATAGAAAAACCCCAATTCCCAAAATAAAAAACCTTCCCTTCCCTTCCATTCACCACGCGTCGCGCCTCTCCTCTCCAGAATGCCCTCCTCTTCCGAGACCAGATCGTCGGCCATTGCTCGTCCTCTTCCACTGTCGCGCTCGTCTCACATCGGCTTCTGTCATCTACGCCTTCGTCGCCTCCGCTCTTCCACTTCACCACCATCATCGCCGCAGCCTCAGGCAGCGATTCGTCCATCTCCGGCCTAGCTCTTCCCGCCGATCGCCGCTTCTCCTCGTCGTCCTTCATAGAGATAGAGAGAGGAGAGAGGAAGAAGAAGGGGTTTGGAGGGTAGCAGTGACAGAGAGGGGAGAGGAGAAGTCTGATTTTGTTTTTATTATTTTTGGGGAAAAAGGGAGGAGAGAAGAAGAAGAAGAAGAAGAGGAAGAAGAAGAAGAGGAAGAAGAAGAAGAAGATAAGGGATGTGTGGTGTGGCTTGGTTCTTCTTTTTCTTTCTTTTTAATTTTTTATTGATTAGTAGTTGGTTGGTAACGTGGGAGGAGAGCAGAAAAGAGAACGTGGGTGGGGACGTGGGGTTGGTTTTTTTTCCCTCTCAATGAACTCGGTTAATTGCGGATAACCGAGCCAAAACCGAAAATCGTTTGGTTGGTGCTCGGCTAACCGTGGATTCCCTCGCGGTCGGTGGTCGGCATGCATAAGGGACGGCTTGGTTTAACCAATAACCGGAAAATCGGTTTTCAGTTAAACCGAAACCGACCGACTGACACCCCTAGGAATGACCGGTCGAGGTTTGGTGGTTTGCGGTTTCGGTAGCTGTGGATCTGGGACCCGTTGACCAAACTTTTTCAACCAATACTAAAGCTAGACGACGCCGTTGCGGGTCCTATGCAGACTGCAATTAAGTCGGATTCTAGTCCGTCCAAGCTCCAACCTTTGGCTCTTTTTTTTTTCTTAGAAAGATGGACGTTAGTAGAGGTGGGTATGGGTGCGGTTCGCACCGTATAGTTATAAATCGCACTGTACCGCACCACATATTATTTGGACAACATCGCATGTTGGATCGTAATGTAATCGTATAGGTTAGTGGTTTGGTGCAGTTTAGACCACAGCCGCAAAGTGCTCCCACCTCTATGATTTCTTATAATTGAATAATTTTCTGAAGCAAATATATCTTATGAATTGTATCTCGATATAAATAATATGAGAATGTTATATTTAGTTCTCTTACACCATGGATGGTGATGTCCAATTTTCTATGTTAAATCTCCTTTTAATTCTCTAATATTATATTATAGATGTTTCACATTAGTTAAATTTAGTAACTCTAATTCTCTTCCTATAATCATATTTTATTTTCTACATTTTTCACTAAATATTGTAGCTTTTATAGTTCATTTATTACTTATTTACTTTCAATCTCTTTTCGTTCTAAATGTTTTTTCAATTACTGGAATATGTTTTATTCCTTATGATTTTATTTCATTTATCTTTCTTTGATTTTGATGTACTGATGATCGATTAGGTTCTATTTTAACTATTTCTAATGGTGCTTCTAATTGAATTAGGGTGTTTAAATAGATATTATAATATTAATTGTAAATATTTATTATATTCTAGTGTATATATTATTTTTCTTAATATTCGTTTAATATTTATACTAATTTATCTATTTTATAAAAAAAAATTGATTTTCCATTTTAGTAATAATACGTTGAGAAGGTTTTCTAATTTTTATATTAGATAAAACTTGTGGAAATATAGTTTTGAATGTTTTAAAAAAAATTGGGTACCAAAAAGTAATTAGAAGTTTGGGTTGGATGGAAAAGTAGACGGATGCACATTTTGTTGACTTTAATGGTACCCGACGCCCTATTCAACCTTAAGTGGTATGCCTACCCCAATTATCAGACTTAAGTGGTACCGGAGGTATTTTACCCTTACTTCATTTATTCATATAAAAACTAAGAATCTGTATAGGGCTGCAATGATTAAGTGTTATATATATTTACATTACTTCACTTATCAGCATAGTAAGAAACATAGAGAAAAGAAGCTATCAGTTTAGAAAGAAAACGTTCCTCCGAAATGGGCAGAATTATATTTTAAGTGAGAAGCGCCGCGGCTGGAAAGAATAGATCGGGTCGTGTTGTGAGAAGCCTCGCTGAATGCTGGTGGGCGACCTTCCAAGTAGGAATTTAGCGGTTTGCGATTTTGAACCGCAATCTCACGATTTCGGTCAACCCGTACCGGGAACTGCTTGAGAATTAGATCGCAAATGAAACTGCAACTTTAATGGTGCGGTGTGGATTAACCTCACAAGCGATTTGGAGCGGGTGGAACGGTTTGGACCGCACCAATGCCCACCCCTAGAAGTTAGACGTAGTTGTTCATAATATTAATAAGACGGGCAGTAGCAATCCCCAAAACACCATATAGAAGCCATTGTTTCATGCTGGGATCGCATTCACTGATTTGGCGTACGCCAAAATGTAATGAGTGGCCCTTGGAAGCGAGAAAATCAGCAATCCTGTTTTTCTCTTTATAAACATGATTAATAACAACATACCATTCACGTTCAATGAGGTTCCCAATCTTTGTTGCGAGTATCCCATGGCGGTGATTATCATCCCTCCAGTTTTGATGATATTAATCGCCATCATTGAGTCGAGATTAAGCTCGACCTTCTTGTGGCCTCTGTTCCAGGCTCTCTCCAACCCGTCGACAGCTCCTTTCAGCTCTGCATTAGTGATGGAGAACACCCCAAGATTGTAGGTGAAAGCGTCCAAGCAATTCCCCAAGCAATCCCTTAAGAGCTCGCCTACTGCGGCTGATCCTGTTGAAACCAACACAGAGCCATCTGATTGCACCTGAATCTAGCCGTCCCTAGGTGGCTTCCAAGCAATCTCCTACTCTGCCTTGGTCGAGCAGGTGTTCCCAAAACACATGACCGCACAGCGTTGCGCTTGTTTTTGGATGTTCAAGAAAGCCTCGACCTTGCAGATGACAGGAGACTTCGAGTATTTCTTCCCATCCATAATTTCTTCATTTCTCTGCTTCTAGAGAATCCAGCAAATGATGCCAAAATCCAGTCCCAACTTATCAGACCTGATATTCATATTAATCCAAGTTATGAAGTCAAGCCCTCTATTGTTGTCTTTGATCTTGGACCTGAAATGACTCCATATACCTTTGGCCTTTTTGTAGTGTCTCAAAATGCACTCCACTGTTTCCTCCTTATCTTCGCAGTGGTTACATTTTTCATTAGTCGTGAGCTGTCTTTTCTTCCTCTCAACATTGGTTAGGAGGTGGTTGTGGGTCACAAGCTAGAGGAAGAACTTGACTCTGTTCGGACCTTGCCATCTCTAAAGCTCCTTCCAAACATCATGCGCTGCCAGGTCGGCTTCATCAGCAACTAGGTTGTATGCGGATCTCAATCAGAACCTTCCATCCTTCTCCGCACCCCAAGTTGTTCTGTCCTCACCAAGTGCTGGTTTAGGAGTCTCCATACCTTCAATTCGCACCAAATTTTTATTAGGGAGGTACCTCTTGAGTCTATCCCAGTCTTACTCACCTTCTGCATTTAACCAATCAGCCACTGTCTCATTCTTCTCCTCCCAAGAAAGATTTTAGAGAGCAAACTCTTCAATAGTGGTTTCATTGTCCAGCCACAGATGGGTCCAAAATCCAATAGCTTTTCCATCATGCAAGCTCCAAACAATTCCTTTCCTCATGTAGGGCTTGGCCTTAAGAATAGATTTCCAGCGGCTCGAATGGTTACTTTCCTTCATTGTTGTAATCATGTCATTCCTCTAGTGGAAGTACTTTCCTTGAAGCACCTGCACCCACAAGTCTTTATTATTGTTAAGCATATGCTAGGCAAGCTTAACCATATGAGCCAAGTTCAAGCATCTAGTCGATCTAAGCCCCAATCCTCTTTGATTGTTTCGATTTGTAAACTGTATCCCAATTGACAAGATGAACCTTTCTCTTCCCTTCTTGAGAGCCCCACAAGAACCACCTTTGGCTCTTTCTTTCTCTGTTTACTTAGCTGGAACTTTCTTTCATAAGAATCGTGCTTTATTTACGAACCGTGATTGGTATAAATAACCATGGAAAAATCTTGTTGAAGTGCCAACCAAAACCCGACCCAATTTGGCCCATTGTCTTCTCCTTCTTCATTGCCTCCTTTCTCTTGCCCTCTTTAGATTTGGGCCACCAGAGAATAGAATCCAGCATTTCATGGGATCTATGCTTGGCAACTTGCCTTCTTTTGACCCAAATAATTTCAGCCAAATTCGGCCATCCGATCCTTCGACTCCATCTGTAAGTGCATACTCTCTTCGCCCCCGGGCAGTCAAAGCTCCATGTTACTATCTTTCTTTTTCACTGCAATTGCGTTTGTAGAGTTTTGATTCCTCTAATGAGTAGATTCGCTTGTCTTTTGGGTTTTTTTTGTTGATCTGCTGGAATGCCACCCAAGTTGTAGTGATGAGCTCAATGCATGTGATAAGAAACTCAACTAATTTATGGTGTTCCTTGCTCCAATTTTAGATTTCACTGAAGTTTGTGTGTTTATCTGCATGAAAACTTTTGTCCCTTTTCAGAGAGTAATTTTGTTTTGCCTTTGTCGAGTTGTTAGGACCTATTGTGCAGTTAGTTCTCCGAGTGCAATCTCAAGGTTCTTAAAAGAACTGCTTGGAAGAAGAAAATTGTGGCTGATCGAGAATGTACTATTGCTTGTTCTGCTACTCTCACCTTGATATATATGTATAGTGATGCATGGTGGTAGCAAAATCCTAAGGTTGCTTGGATTAGTTAAGGGTTGAATTATCAACAATGTGATTTGTCTTTTTCAGTATTACTAGTAACCATATCCATGTTTTTGCTGCCTCAGGTTGGTTGCAATTAGGGTTGTTTCTTCCTATGGCGGGGGTAGAACTTGGGATGGAAGTTGTTACTTGTTAATGTAACTCCTCAAAATTCTTGAGAATTTCATCCAGATTGTGATAGGACAACTAGATTTAAAGTAATAGTTCATTTAGATGCGAGAGCACTACATGTATGAGAGCTCTAACCACGAATTGCTAAAGCAATGCAATCCATTCAAACGTTGTGGACTTATGGTCGACCCCCACTTATTCCCTAGGCTGAGTTGAGTTTATAGAACAATGTCCTATTTAAGTATCCAGTTGTTGGTTGCTTCTTCAGCACATCTTTTTTCTCCCCTATACACGAGCTTATTGTCTTCTCTTGTAACTGTCTATTGCTTTTATCAAGTGTTGCCTTTGGTTGTGATTGAACCACAATTTCTTTGAAGGAACATTTAATAGTAGTGCATTGCATGGTACTAACATTTGAACTGTCACATGCAATTTTTTTTTTGTCAATAGCATGTTACGGATACTTTCTACAAAATTCGATTACGACGTGGGAGGAATTACGTGGAATCATGAGAAGCAGGTTTATTCCTGCCTATTATCAACATGAAATCTATGAATCCCTGCAAGGAATTCGATAGGGAGCGAGGAGCGTGGAATGTTGATGATGCGCGTCAACGTCAGGGAGGACCAGGAAGCCAAGATTGCCCGTTTTCTCCATGGATTAAATAGGGAAATTCAGCAGGAGGTCAAGCTCAGAGCATTCGTCGACTTGGAGGACGCCTTACACCTTGCAATCAAGGTCGAAAAGTAGCAGAAATCAGCAAGGAGGGGCACTCTGGTGAGCAAATCGATTACAGAACCCAATGTCGAAGCTAATTCCCAGCAATTGCGACCCGACCCAGGAAAATTGAATCCAAGGAACGCTCACCCAACCTTTAATGAACGCTCTGGAGGGATACAGTGCTACAAGTGCCACGGGAGAGGGCACAAGGCCAACCAGAGTCCTCATTTGAAGACTCTGGTTATCAGAGACGGCGAGTTTGTCACTGACGACGAGCAAAATTCCAACGGCGAGGAAGTTGATGAGAAAATTGAAGCCAAGCCTCCACCTGGCAAGCTTCTCGCCGTCAGTCGAAGAGCTTTAACCATAGAGACGCAACAAGATTCGAGCCAAAGGGAAATTTTATTTCATTCCTGTTGTTTGGTTTCCGGAAAGCTTCTGTCGTTGATCGTTGATGGAGGCAGCTGTGCCAACATCATCAGCCAGGATGCTGTGGAAAAACTCGGATTAAGAACTACCAGGAATCCAGACCCTTATAACCTGCATTGGCTTAACGATTATGGAGTCGTTCAAGTGTCAAGCCAAGCACGAGTGAAGTTTGAAATCGAAGCTTACCATGACGAGCTCAAATTTGACGTCGCCCCGATGCAAGCCGCGCATTTACTTCTTGCGAGGCCCTGGCAATTCGATCGAGGTGTATGCCACTATGGAGGGTCGAACTACTACAAGGTTCAACACAAGGGAAAGGAAATTATGCTTAAGCCCCTGTCAACGGAAGAAGTCCGATAAGATCGACGGCAGCTTGAAGCCAGTCAACGTCGAACCAAAGGTAAATCAAGTGGTAAGTCAGGCGAGGGAGACAATGCCACCACCATTCACTTGGTGATACCTGTTCAGTGGGTACAAGAAAGAAAGGAAGATTCATCGTCGTCGACCCTGCAGACCGTTGCCAGAGCAGAGCAGGAGAGAAGGGGAATTCGTCGGAGCAACTGGAGAAGAGTCGGACCAAACGGGGAGTGCAGGCTCATTCCAAATTATGTCAGGAAGCTCATGTGACAGTAGGGATGAAGCGGGCATACTTGGATTACAAGATCCAATTCGAGCATAATTTGCTCTGAAAACGACCGAACTCGAGCAAAATTCGAGTCTATGGGTTGCCGCAAGTGGGATGAATCGAAGCAATTGGATGATGCAGAATCATTCAGGGTGATCACAGGAAGCTCTCAGGTTCGTCCATTCCACCCAGAGATCTCTATATCCTAACGCCCAATTTTCAATTAGAATTTTTGGGTTCGAAGAGTTTGAACTTCAACGATGGCGGGAAAAGGGCTGACAACGATTCGATGACGGGGAGGATGATTCGAGGCACGAGCCCTAAACAAAACTTCAATTCGATGCCTGCTAAAGCCAATGGTGGCCCTGAATTGCTCTACAGATCCTTGGAGAAGAAAGCCCCAATTTGGTTGCTAAAGAACACTACCTCGACTTTTCAAAAATTTCAGTTCGAGCAACATTTTATCGACCCAATTTGGGAGCGATTCTGTGAGACCTATGAAGAAAGGAGGACCAAAGCTTTGAGGTCAAAGATTTTGTATGGGGGAGGGACTGATATGATCCCAATTGGATCAATACACAAGTCAGAATTGCTTGATCAAACAACAACCTCAGTCACTAACAACAACTCTGATTTTTTGCTAAGTCTATTTTCAGTCTCAGGTTACCCACTCTGCAGGCTTGGTTCTTCCACTCTGCTTGATGAAAATGCAAGTTTGATGGCTTGTATTGGAGAAGCGATGTTTGTCTACACTCTGGAATGTTTGGAAGCTCGAGGAAAAGCTCAGAAGGCCACTTTTCAAGCTTCCCAAAATACTAGCTCAAAACCGGGAAAATGTCCAAGAATGGCTAAGACATGGAACAGTTTTGAGAAGCTCACTTGGGAGCTCGATTCCAGAAGATTGAGTGAGAGTCGAGTTCCAAGGATAGTATCCCATGAAAGTAGGTTTCTTCTACTTCATCGACAAGGCATTGGATGATCGACGGGTTACCTGGAAGGGCTCGAACGAAAGCTCCAAAGATCGTGGCCACATTTTCTGCCTTTGGAATTCAACAAATTCTAATCCTTCTCGAATTAGGATTAGAACACTACTTGTAAATTTAATTCGTTTGTGTGTTCAATTTGGATTCCTTTTCATAGTAGAATGTAATAAGAACTATTCTAAGAGAGTTAGGATTAGCTAGGTCTATTTAAGTAGTTTTGATTCGTTGTAATTTCCAGTTTTTCAGTTGAATTGAATAAACCGTGAGGTTGAGTTCCATAGCATCTTGCTTTGTGAATTTGGAGGACTTCCTAGTTGAATCTAGGTGGGTTTTCTGGCTTGTATCATTCAGTTAGACCCACTGTTTGTGGCCAAGCATCTACCCTACGTTTTCGAGCCTCTCTTCCTTTCGAGAAGGTTGCATGAAATCACCATCCCAAACACGAACTCAAAATCTGTTTTGTGTTCTTCATTACAGAGTTTTTGATTCAATCTATGGATTGAATCTAGCTGTGCTTCTCTAATTCAAAACTACCCATCTAGGGGGTTATCATTCTCTAATCTTCCTTCTTATTTTCGCCTTTGGGTAGATTGATTGACCAAAATCATTGTTTAGTTTGCATTTTTGTTATTGATTCAGCCGTTGGATGAAGATAACTAGAGCAGAGAGAGACACCCCAATCTTTCTTTCTTCTGAAAGTTCCATCGATGATCTTATATGATATGGTTAGAGAGATGGCTGGTTGATTTGGTACTTGTAACATTAGAGGAATGACAAGTGAATGAAATGGAAGGTTTTAGAGTTTTCTTTTGCGCACACCACAACATATTGGAGTGCGATCTAATTTTGGTAGGCATTTTGAATTTGTGGGAATCTTAGATTTTTCAATCATCCATTCTGAAAATGCATGTAATGAGAACTATAGGGTCGGTACGAAGTGGATTTTCATGGAATATGATTTCACTGATGATCGTATGCACTTTTTCTGGTAAGGTGGAAGGAGAATGATTGAATTCACTTCAAAAATAATATCCTCAGTTTGATAATTGTGACACGTTGATGAAAATGAGATCACATACCATTTTGAAGCTAAATTATATTAGGGTTCAAATTAGGGATGAAACCGGGTCAAATTCAATCATGGCCATGCCACTATCCTAAGAAACCCGGCCCTATAGGGTCAAGCAGCCAAATTGACCTGTCTGTCCCTCCCTATTTAGCTATTCTCCTTTGGTCCTGTCTGTAGAGGTAGGATAGGTTGGGATGGCGGAACGAGTGAGTCGTCTCATATCAATAAATACTGTTTTTGAAAATACACTTTGATATTTAAATTTATTTTTTCTTACAATTTAGTACCTCAATTTTATTTTATTTTTACAAAAATGTGCAAAAATTTTGACAGTAAATAACGTAGTATCTTTGTATTAATTTATCTTGCATTAAAGTACCTAAACTTTTAAAACCGTACAAACAGGTCCAATGTGTTAGTATGAGAAATTTCATATCACTGGTTGTTGTTATTAGTCATAGCCTCACAGGCCAAAAAACGACCCAAACCTAAATTGACCCAACTTGACCATTATCAGGCCAAAAGATTACCCGATCCTAACTGACCTTGTAGACAAACTGAACAAGCCAGACACTTAAGGTTGGGTCAGGCCGGGCCAGTAGATATTTAGGATCAGACTTACAGTCTCAGATCAACCTTTTGTCAATAAAATCATATATCGAATTAGCTTTTTTTTTTTTACAACAAGGCTATCACATTTCCATTACCTGTGGCATAAGACAAATGTTACAAAGGGGGGCTACAACATCCAGAATATTTATCCATTCAGATGGGAGATGGTTCTTTGCGCGGGATCTAGCAACCCAGTTCGCTTTCGAGTTGCTCTTTCGACCAATATGTTTGATCTTAATCAAAGGGTTAGCCTCCAAAATCTGTCTGATGGCGCCAATCCATGCTGCTGCACGCCACGACCACGTTTTATGTTGGCTATGAACTGCATGCACCAAAGAAAGGCAATCTGAACGAACCAGACAGGGCGAATTTAACCCAGTAGCCGAGAGAGAGCCTTCCAACAAGGCTTTGGCTTTTGCTTCAAGCGGGGAAAAGCAATGCAATGCCTCAGCTTTACCGTCACACACTTGACCATGGCTGTTCGATATAACGACGCCATATGCCGCCTCCTGGGAATCGCTAAAAAGTGATCCATCACAGTGTATCTTATAATCATGAGAACTTGGCGGTGATGAAGAGTGCTCTGGGGTGGTTGGAGTTGAGAGGGAGATGGGCCAGCGAGAGACTTTTTGGGGAAGTTGCTCCATTGTTGATGAGCGTTGGAGACCTTCGTGATCGTGGCGGGAGGCCAGCGGGGTGCATTTTTTAAGATTCTTTCGTTCCTCGTTTTCCAGGTCTGCCACATTAGGAAAATGATCTTTTGGATTGAGACGATTGAATACCTGGATCTCAGAGAGTCGAGCTATTCGAGTGTCGGGGTAAGAGGAGGGGGTGCAGGTAGGGATGGCCATTCTTGTCTCCACCCTTCTGCTGCATGACGGCACAGAAATAAACAGTGCTGGATAGACTCTGCAGGGTAATCAGACAACGGGCAAGCCTTTGAAGGGTAGCAGTTCCTCGCATGGAGTTTTTCCTTTGACGCCAGGGCACCTTTCGAAGCCCTCCATACGAAGAACTTTAGCTTAGGTGGAATGGATAAGCTCCAAAGCCACTTCCATCTATCTTTACTCTCCTCCGACACCATTTCATAGTGGCCTTGTGCAAGTCTAAAGCGGTGGTGGAAGTGGTGGAAAGCTGATTTAACCGTGAAAGCCCCATTCTCTGCGAACCTCCATGCCCAAAAGTCCTGTAGGGAAGAAGGGCCAATAGGAGTACCCGCCACCATACTCAAATCATGTGGACTAAGAAAATCTGCAAGGAGATCGAATCTCAATTCCCGTGAGACCTCATCAATCCAGCTAACAGCATTAGAGTTATCTGGCCATTCAAACTGGAGCAAGGTCCCTGCCCGGTCAAACCTCCAAGGATCCTAAAACATTTTGATTGTTCTACCATTGCCAATGACCCTTACACACCCTGTCCCATCCATTTTTCGCTTCACACAGACTGTTCCATATCCACGAAGCCTTGCCCCCCTTCTTAGCATTCAAAAAGTCAGATTTTGGGAAGTAAATGCTTTTAAGGACCTTGACCCACAGAGCATCAGCGTTGGTGAGCACTCTCCAAGCCTGTTTTGCTAGAAGCGCGAGATTGAAGATATGGAAAGGTCTAAAGTCCAATCCCCCTTCTTCCTTTGGTAGATGGTTTTTCTCGATCGAGAGATAAGCTGGGTAATGGCGCTGTCAGTTTTGACTTTGGACTTGGGAGTCAAGGCCCAAGAAGGCGGGCTGCAAACCCAGTTCATGTGCTCTATATTTTAGCGTAAACCTCTATAAGCTTTGCCGGTAAAAGAGCACACTTTAGAAGAAAATGCTTCAGAATTTTTTCCCTGCCACCAACCACGCCTCGTATTCAATCAATAAACCCTGTTTTTCTATTGACAAAGTGAATAAAGAACTCTGGTTTATCTGTCTAAAATTTCAAATAAACAAAGTTAGGAAGTTTTACTACTAGGCCATCCTCAGCAGCGATCACCCGGACCTTCCGAACAGGACAAAACTCACATTACCAGAATCCAACGTTCTATATATGCCACCCATACCACAACTCTACTCAACAAATACTATAGCGGCAGCTACGGCTCACTTCTTGTTAGCTGCTGTTTGTCGTCTGCAACCAACAGTTTTCTCTTCTCATTCAGAGAAAAATCAAATTTCCCCGATGGCCATGGCCGCGGCCACCAATTTCTGCGCCTCTTCTTCAATCTCCTCGACGCAGAAGACGGCAGCAGCTCTTCCTTCTTTACAGGGTCAGACTTGCTCCCTGCCTTCGAGACATCGTCATCTTCTCCCTGCCGGCCGGAGACCAGCCGGGCTTTCCGTGGCGGCGACGGCTGCGCCCACCGCAATTCAACAGGTGGACGGAGCTACAAGCTCCGGCAAAGCTTCCAAGGCTCTGCCTTTTAGAGTGGGTCATGGGTTCGATCTCCATCGGCTGGAGCCTGGATACCCTTTGATCATCGGCGGGATTAACATTCCTCACGAAAGAGGCTGCGAGGCTCACTCCGATGGTAAAGAACACATATTTCTTTACCATTTTTTGTCAATTGAATAGGGATTCAACTTGGGCTGATTGATTTCGTTGGTGGGGTAGTTGTGCCATTGGGGATTGGTTTTGGCTATCGAGTGTTTCAGGAAATGTTTGTGATGATTCAGAATCAGAACCAATTTTTGACTTACTATATTAGAACCCTAGATGGAATTCAGAACCAATTCTTTTGTTTTTGTATCGGGTTTTTTTACAGGAGATGTGTTGCTGCACTGTGTTGTGGATGCTATACTGGGAGCACTGAGTCTGCCTGATATTGGACAGATTTTCCCTGATAATGATCCTAAGTGGAAGGGAGCAGCTTCTTCTGTTTTCATCAAAGAAGCTGTGAGTCTTTCTGATTCATGATTTCTGTTGTCTAGGAATTGCTTGATGGAGTTATCTTAATGGCTGAAAGTTTGTGTTCACTATCCTTGGCTGGATTTTAACACTGCATTCGTGGTTAGTGGACTTGATATATCAAGATACTGTCTCATAAGATTGAAGCTTAACGGAGTGGAATCAAAACCTGTTTGAGATACTTGTTATTGGAGAAGAACCGAGCTGAAATTTGTAATCAGAGATTTTTTGGACTTCCATCACTATCCCCTGAATTGCTTAACCAAGGTGACTTGGTTTCATCTCAGTTAATGCTCTACTGGTAGTCTCGAGGTTGATTCAAATCTGGTTTTCCTGTAGCCTGTAGTATCCCAGTTATAAAAGCTAAAGCTTTTACTTTGTTCCCTTTAAAGTTGTAGAATTTCCATGTTGTTGTGATCTGCTGCAACCACAGCTTGAAAGATTTTGGAGTTCTTGAAGTTAGGATGAGCTTTAGAGATGCATAAACCCGGGATCTGTTGTGGACTCTTGCTTAAATTGTTTGATTTGTCGCAGTAGATAGATGGCCTTCCTTCACCATGCACTTTCCATGTGTTTTTAAGAGCTACAAAACTAAAATTGAGGCATACATCATTATATCAAGTTAGGGAGACATTATCATCTGCCTTAGCCATTCAGCTGGAGGATTGTTGTGTTGGCAGCTTGCAAACTTTTGAAGCCACATGGAGCAGAGGGTACCTTCTTGTGTGCTTCACATGTTCTTTACTATGTATCATGATTTGAACTGTTATGTGAAGTACATACATACGCATTGGTCAGTCCATATTGCCGAAAAGCCTAACCCTCCATTTCCTGCCTCTGTCTCAGGTGAGGCTGATGCACGAGGCTGGTTATGAGATTGGAAACTTAGATGCCACCTTGATTCTTCAAAGACCGAAACTGAGCCCGTTCAAAGAAGCCATCAGGGCCAACTTGTGTGAACTACTGGGAGCAGACCCTGCTGCTGTAAACTTGAAGGCCAAAACCCATGAGAAGGTCGACAGTCTGGGCGAGAACAGAAGTATCGCTGCCCATACCGTCGTTCTCCTAATGAAGAAGTGACGATGCCAGAACTCCCCCACAGCTGCCGATCAACATGCAAATTGGTGTGCCTCTTCTTTGGCATGTTGTAAGCTTGAACAAACAATACCTTCTAGCAGTCGGAACAGTAATCTCGTGTACGTACACAGTTGATTTGGAAGATTTTCGTCTGTATATCTAAAAAATACTATAAGCCAATGTCAAAATAGAGCTTTTGTCACGTCAGCCCCTACTGCAACCACCGTACACTGTGGAGGGTCTTTCACGTCAATTCACCAATTCTTCTCTTCTCGCATTCTGATTTAATTTCCATTCTCCCAACGGAAATCGAATCCTTTTATCTGGCGATACCTTCTGTAACCGTCCCGAGTCTTCCAATCCTTGCCGGATTCGAAGACGTTCCTCTAGCCCAAAGCTACCGGAGAATGGCCAATACATTCATTCTTGCAATCCCTAACGTAATAGAAGCCCTCTGTTCTGTCTTTGTGCTTTGTCGCCATACCTCAGGGAAAAGCCCTTTCATCTGACCTATCGTCGACGACCTGTGTATCTGTTAGCTAGGTCTTGCTGCTGCTACTACTCTTTCAACCAGAACCTCCAAAACTCGAATATCCTTAAACCGAAGGCATATCTCCTATTCCGGTAAATTCCCTAACTTTGATCTATTTGGATTTTGCCTTCTATGAATCTGTAAATGTGATTTCCTTGCCGCCTTTGTACCGTAATTTTTTCTTTTCAAATGCGATTCGATCCAACTGCAGAGTATTACCCATTGTCACTGTTGTTTTAAGTTGTGTATAATCTGTTTTTTTTTATGAGAACTAGACTCAATCTCATCTATTGGTTGATTCTGGATTCTTCAATATTTACTAAGTTTGAAGCTTTAGATTGTACATAGTTTGGTTTATTATTATTATTATCTAAAGACAATATATAGGGATTTGATATGGAAAATGTTATGGAGCTGTTTGGTGGTTGTTAGAGTATTTTATACATTACCCGGTCAATGGGCCGGGCCCAATACTAGTATAGGGTATAAGAGAAGTATTCTCTTCCCTTTGCAAGGTTCTACTTCAAATCGAGGCCGCAGTGTGTTTCGAAACATATTTCTGAGGTGTTAAAGAAAAGCTTATTAGCTCTTTCTAAACATGTGGCGTTTTGAATGTAGAACACTGGATTTTCTCTCAGTGAACTGGATTGTTTCTGTTAAATGGTTGATCTCCAATTTTGGTCGTGGAAACAAATACTTGTCACGGATGATCTTCAAGCCGGCCGGAGTGAGTATGTCGAGCTAGATCCGCGAAGGCTCAATGCTCGATATCTTTGGACCTGTGCCAATTTATTTGGATCCATTAAGACCCAAGGCCCACAAGGAGATTCAGGGCCATGATTCCTTGTGATATCCATTTCAACTTTCAAGTACTGGAGCTCGCAATTGGAGGCGTAGGAAGCGCAAGCAAAGATCAAGCCATCGTCACGACGAATCAAAGTGCATACCTAACGTTAACTGCAACATTGAGGATAAGGTCGCTTTTAAGGTGATATGATCCCAATTGGATCAATCCACAATTCACAATTACTTGCCAAAGAAGTTATCTCAATTAACTTGAAGCATTCTGATTTTTGGCTAAGTGTTGAAACAGTGTCAGGTAGCCTACTTTGGAAGCTTGTATCTCACAAATGGCGCAATGGAAATTGGAGATCAAGAGTTTGTTTTGCAGATAAAGTTTCCATGTTTCCAATGGTATTATTTTTGGAGCCAGATGATGTCATTAAGATTGTTTTCCAAGGTCTCAAAGTTGCTACCTCAAAACTGGAAAACTGCCCGAAAATGGCTAAGGCAGAAAACTGTGTTGAGATACCAACTTTGAAGGCCTATATCTGGAGTTTGGAGCAAGATCTCAGGCTGATTCAAGTTGGAGGTGAAATAGGAAGTTTTCTTCTACAAAGTAAAGGAATTGGTTGAGTTCGGAGCAACCTAGAAGACCATTTTCGAAGGGCTCAAAGATGCTATGAAGCCTGTTTTCCTAGGCAGACTTGCTTGTGTTTTAAGTCAGTTTCTTGGCCAGCAAGTTACCTTGTTTTACTCAAATTCTTTAGCTTATTCCTGTTCTAATTAGTTTCCTTGTTCATGTAGGGTTGTATTAGGGTTTATTGTCTTTAAATACCTTTCCAATTCACGTTGTAAAGCAGAGTTGAGTTGAATGAAAATTGCTCCTTTGTGAGAATTGTGTTCTTTGAGAGTTCTCAAGAATCAAATCCTTGAGTTAGTTTTGTGAGGATTCCATTGCTAATTCGAGAACCCTTGTTAATCTTTTCTGTGAGGATTCCAGAATCGGTTTACGAGTTTTCTTATCAATCAAGTAATCACCTTGATTGTGGCGAAATTCTACCTTTTCCATCATTATCGTTCGAGAGTGTGTTTGCTGCGTTACTTTGATCAAAAACACCCCGAGTTTTCTTATCAATCAAGTAATCACCTTGATTGTGGCGAAAAACTACATTTTCCATCATTATCGTTCGAGAGTGTGTTTGCTGCGTTACTTTGATAAAAAACACCCCCTGGTGCTTTATCATAAGGGGAGGGAATTGTTAGAAACAACGAGAATTAGGTTCGGCTCTATTACTTTTTTTGTTTAATTAGCGTTAGGAGCCCATTAGTGCCGAGTAGTTAAGGATAAAATTAGGATTAATTATAAGGTTATTCCCGTCTATTTCCTATATATATGTACGTTAGGTATTACATCATAATTAATAAGAAAAGTATTATCAAAGTGCCTCTCAAAATCCTAATCTCTCTTCTAAATCACTAATCCCCAATTTCTATCAATTCCCAATTCTATTTGAAACTCTAAAGAAGAGTAGTTCTAACAGTAGGCTCATAATCCCGAATTACACCGCGGTTAGGGGTGGCAGATCGGTTTCCGGTTAGCGGCTAACCGGCGGTTTTAACCGCTAACCGCCGGTTAGTCACTAACCGAAAACCGGCCGGTTATTAGTCGCGGTCGGTGTTCGGCAAGACTGAAGGTTTCTCCGGTTAGCCGAGTAACCGAAGGCGGTTAACCGCGGTTAACCGGCCGACCGACCCACAACCGAAAAATATAAAAAAGAGGAGGAATAAACCCTAAATCCCAAAATATTCCGCCCTCACCTCCACAGACACCAATCCCAAAAGAGGAACTTCCATCGGCAGAAACCCACTCCCAATCCCTCCCAGCACCAACCGCCGCCCTCCCCTGCCTCCTCCGCTCCCCCTCCTTCCACCGCCACCACAACTTCCTCCACGACCATCGTTCCTGGTTCCGCCGGCGCGCTCGCGGTGAAGAAGCCGCCTTCGAAGGACAAGCACAGGCACAACAAGGTCGACAGGCACCGGGAAGACTCCGGCGAGCTTCTCCACCGTCTCCGCCTCCGTTCGCTCCGCCGTCTCCGCCTCCGTTCGCTCCGCCGCTGGCCCCAGCCTGGCTACTCTGTCGTCGCTGTCGAAGACCTCCTCCTCCCCGGCGCCCTCGATTGCGCCCTCCTTGGGCTCGTCGCTGTGGTCACGGTCGTCGTCGTGGGTGCCGGAGCCGCTCTCGATTGTGGCGTTGGCGGCGTTGGAGATGGAGATGCCGAGATCTGTTGATTCTGCTGGAGCTTGGTGGTGGATGTGTAGAAATCGAGATCAGTAGTAGACGCTGGAGGGTGGTTGTTGGCGCTTTCGTGTGGGTTCGTCCGGCCAGGGAAGCGAGAGAGAGAGAGAGAGAGAGAGAGAGAGAGAGAGAGAGAGAGAGAGAGAGAGAGGATGGAGTGCTTGGAGGGTGTGAGATTGAATATTTTTGGTTGGAGAGAGAGAGAGAGGGAGGAGGGGATAAGAAAGGAGTGGTGGAGATTTTGTTGTTTTATTTAATTAATTTTTAGTTTTTTTTTAAATGTATTTTTTTTCGGTTGGTCGGCTAACCGAGCCTAAAACCGGAACCGACCGGTCGGTTGGCCGACTAACCATTACATCTTTTCGGTCGGTGGTCGGCATCTATAGGGGTGGCTCGGTTTAACCGATAACCGGGTTTTCGGTTTTCGGTTAAACCGAAACCGACCGACTGCCACCCCTAACCGCGGTACAACCTCTGATCTAAGATCGGATCTGAAATATTAATGATAGAACACTTATAAGAATTTGAATTTCATATCCCTTCTATTCTTTGTAAACATGCTAAACACAACCCTCGTGGAATTTGTCCATCAATGCTTGAATACCAGTGTGCCTCATCAGTCTCTACGATCAAATGGTATTTATTCTATGTAATTTTGATGGTGAAACGAGGAATAATCTCTTCTTTTACTATTCATTTTCGAGATTTATTAATTGTTCCCCAAATGCCTGGTCTAATTTCGGCAATGGAGTAGAGTACGTTAAATCGTTAATAACCTCCCAAAGGGAGTATGACCATTTGAAAGTTCAACTACAGTTGTCGTACCGGGGCACATGATTCATTTTTTTTTTTTTAACTGGAATTTGACATTTGTTTTTAATTCCTTTTTCCCTCCTTAACTATAATTGTCATCTTGGTCTTGAACTCTACAGCAAACCATCATTGAAACCCCAGCGCTTAGAAGCTGTTGTAAAAATTATGAGAATTTGATTTTCATGTTCAAAGCATTGAACGGATTTTCCTGGGTTTCAAAAGGATCAAAAGATTGGACTTTCTGTTGAATAGTGCAAAAAAGTCCAGCCCAAGGCAGTAGAAGGGGAAAGAGAGGAGTACTGGATTCAATGGAAACAATTCATCCACTTGATGAGAAGAATAATGCTTGCGAATTCCACTATAAATTCTTCCAGTATTCCTATTCCACTGTTATAGTCCAAGGCGGCAAAACATGCATACGGATTTCACCCTGAGTACTGTAGAACTCCCCATATATATATATGGCAAAGACTAGCGTACGGGCGTACGCTAGCCTACCGTACGCTCCATTGAGTTTTGCTATTTAGAGAAAGAATTAATTTGAGTTTGGGACAAGATACTATACCCTAACCCCTAATGGGTGAATCCCAGTCCCCAATTCACTAACCCAAAGCACGAGATTCGTTTAATCTTAAAAATGAAAATCAACGATTCCGATTCGTCGAAATTTTCATTGGTTTTCATTTTAAGATTAAACGAACCTCATGGTTTTGGTTAGAAAATTAGGGACTAGGGTTCACCCATTAGAGGTTAGGGTATAGTATCAACTAAAATATTTTAATTTGTAAAATTATAGCTAATTTTATTATATTTAATACAGACCATCAGATTAAATCAACGGTGTAGAAAATCTGGCGCATGCGAGGAGCATACGAGTGTGACCTATATATATATATATATGGCGAGTTCTACGGTACCCAGGGTGAAATCCGGGGTACCGCATACCTTGAGTATGAAAATACTATCTAGTCCTTGAATTAATTCATCTTTTGGACATGATGCTATACTCTAACCCTTAAAGATCAAAATCTAGGTCTTAGTTCTCTAAATCTTATACCCCAAGATCAATTTAATTAGAAACAAGAATCGACGGATATGATTCGTCCAAATATAGGCAAAAAGATGAATGCTCCATCTTAGGGTTTATAGTTTATGATTTAGATAATTAGGACCTAGGGTTCACTCATTAAGGGTTAGGGTATAGTATCAAGCCCAAAAATTCTGCTAATTCGAATCTACATAGTGTTTTCATACTCAAGGTATACGGTACCCTGGATTACACCCGAGGTACCGTAGAAGCCACCATATATATATATATATATATATATATATATATATATGGGTAACACTCGTATGCTCCTGACGCATAGTATGCGACAGATTCTCTGCACCGTTGATCTAATCTAACGGTAAAATATTAATTATATTAAAATGAATTATTAATCTATAATTATATTTACGAACTACACCTAATAAAATTTTGTTCATGCAGTATAGTCCTCTTCAATTTTAATCATTACTTTTTACACTAAAACTACGTTATTTCTTCCTGGCATCGTATAAGGCACCTAAATTTATACTTTCTTTATTTTCAATTGAATTTTCTCTTACGATCATCAGCAAGAACCCTTGTCTTGTGAGGTCATCATCTTTTTGTCTCTTCCCCAAGTTAATTGTGGCCATTTGAACTAAGACGTTGGACAACCACCATCTTCTTTCTCATTCATTTTCCATTTTGTAAAATCCCCTTTCCGATGGATGTGACCAACACCAAGTAGAGCCCTTTCACTTTTGTTCATGCGGCCAGGCGAAGAATCTCGACGGTGTTGGTGGACTTGCTAAAGACAACAGTGACTTTGACAGAGGAGCCGATGTCCCCGTGAAGGACGTCAATTGGGTGGATTAAGGAGGACCAGATACCATGGGAGACGAGGGTCTGAGAGATAGTGACGACGTATCACTTGTCGACGGCGGAGAAGAAGATGTGCCGGATACGTTAAGGAGGCCGTGGCCGAAGGGAAGCGTCACGCCAAGAAATTGATTTGGGTCGAAGAGAGTATTTCTCGTGGGGAAGAGGACTGAATCCACTTCTACGGTGGTGATGGGTGCCAATTGTACTCCCTCGTCGGCAAGTCAGTGCGGGCTCCCCAATTATAGCCGCTTCCCTGCATGTCGGCGTTAGAAGAAATGGAATTGAGCAGCATCAGAGTACGAACACTAAAATCGGTAAACACGATTGGGGGGATGAAGGATTCCCGTTGCCTACGAATGCCCAATTTCTTGATCCTACCAACAGCTCTGTTTCGGAGGTAAGCTTTGGTCTTTTGTTTAGTGTGTTGTTCCTGAGTTTGTGTTACCTAATCGATCGGTAGATAAGGGATTTGAAGGTATTACCTAATAGCTGTACCTTTTGATGTACAGCATCATGATGGTATTTTTCTCTGCAGGCAACTCACAAAAGATGGAACTTATGAAGCCTTGATACAAAGGGTTCAGAGGCACAATCATAAGATGCTCGACAAAGGAGATCTTGTAAACCATCTTATGGAGTCGTTGAAGAATTCTTCCACTTGAGGCTTCATTACTACGATATCAAGGAAGGTAAAATTATATCATTAACATCTTATATATGACCATTTCCAGGAGAATTAAGTGCAGTACAGTTCTGGGTTTGCTTAACACTTGTTCGAATTTTGTTATGAATACAAAAATCAAAGCCGGTGGCTCTTCATATTGAGTTACTGAGATTGGAAGTAAGGTCACGTTTATCCTGGAAGTACTTGATTGTGGTGCTTGGGTTGGTTTAAAATGATTTAGTTATTGAGACAAAAAGAAAAAGTATTGATCCTAATGAAAACACACGTTAACAAAGATTATTCATTTATTTGTTGTCGTATCTTCACCGATTGCAGTAAGAGAAGAGCTAGCAAGGTTGGAGAATGAATTGAGAAGTACAGGAGCAAAGAAGCAAAAGAGAGCAATAGTCTCCGGTTTGCTTGGGGGGGCTATTGCTGAAATATGAGACTCCCTGGTCTGTCGAGTGTTGCCCTGGAAGAATAGTAGTGTCGTGTTTGGTTATTTCCGATAAGGGCAAGAACTCCTATTCTTAATGTTTTAGACTTTAGTTGTATTGCAGAGGAAAATGTAATCCTTTTAGCATAGGGTTTGGGTGAAGCTATTTAAAGATGTATTACCAACCCTCCTGGGGTTTTATTTTCTTCATTTTGCCGTTTTTCTTCTCTTTGGCCATAAACTTGATCAAAGATCCATCTAATACACATACGAGGCAAATTGTCGCTTAAGCTACTGAAGTCTACAAGCACCATTTCGCTGGGAAAATAACCACAAAATGCCACAGAAATTTGTTTGATTAGTTCTGGAAGGATTTTCCTTCAAATGCTTGCTTTTCTCTTTGAATTGCCATTTGGATAATATATTGCTTGAATCGGAAACTCAATTTATTTTGAATTGTTTGCTTTTATATTATCGGCAGGAATTCTAATTGCAACAATTCATTAACCGCAATTTATTACAACCATTCTTCTTGTTCGTCACTTGATGGAGCGCTGCCTTCATGTCCTCAGCTTTTCTCGTCATTTCACTACTCTGTTCTTTCTCCTACTGCAAATGTGAAAAATAGCAAGGTCAATCTTCCTAAACAATGTGATAAAAGTTGCAGAGAGATTGAGGGAATTGAGGGAGAAAATCTCATTTTGGTTACTAGATCCGTGGCTTAGAAATTCCAGAGAGACTTCTCGTTGGACAAATCCAAAATGGGGGTTTCAAGCATGCATATACATATACTATAGGAAAATGCGAGCAAAGCCTGTGTTTACCTGGAAGAGAAGGTGAAGAGAAGAGAGTTGTTGTTCTTGGACAAGGAGGTTGAAGATGTGCCTAGTATTGAATTAGAATGGTGAAAGAATTAGAATGTTGTATCATCAAGGTACCAGTGAAATAACATGGAAATTTCATGATAAAATGGCTGACTTACCCATCTTGGCAGTAGAGGTGCAAATCTCTTCAGAAAACAGGTCAGAAAATGATGAACTAAGAGCTTGAAGTTGCATAGCTTCTTGGTCTTTCCCATCTCTCCACCACTTCTCAATTCTCATGCTCACACTCCTAAGAGCTGCCAATGTCTTGTCTGGGAATTTACCCATAGCAGATTCACCAGAGGGCATCAATGCATCTGACCTTTGCCTAACTGCTTCACAAACATCAGCAACCTCCGCTCTTGTTGGTGTAGGATACTCAATCAAGATTCGAGCAGCTGATACACAACAATGACTGGCTTATTCAGTTGCCTGCACTTCAGAGAACAACCCAGTACAATTAAACTTAGCTATCACCAAACAGACTTTTCATTTTGAGTGTAGAGAAAAGAAATGTAATTAGTTACTAAGTCAATTCGTACCATGTACTTAGCATCAATCAAAAGATCATTGACTCCACCACTTCCAGATCGGCTCTAGATGTGGCAATGCGCAGAACCAATCTTCCAATACGACCAAACCCTGCATTAGCCCAGTCATACTATCAGTTAGAATCCAAAAAACTATACCCAGGAGACACACTACTAGAAGCCACCAGGTAGAGGTCCTTCACTTATGCCAAGTCCAGCAATCTCCCTCGGAGTATAAAAGAACACAAGAGGAAACCTGAAGAGGTAGAGGAAAAACTCAGCCCTGGCACAAACAAATCATCAATCCATGACAACAGATCATAACTTGTGCACAAAGCACATACCTGCTAGGCATTTTTTGTACCTACTCGGCCTACGCAGCTTTCTTGGACAACTTCTCCTGCAGAGCCTTGGCGTCCCTGCGTACAGAAAGCAGAACCCGAAATTTAGAATCGCAAGCTAGCTCAAAAAGGGGATTGGAAGAAGAAGGAAAGGAGGATTAAACACCTATCGCAGCGCTGTTCAGGAATCAAGCCATCATCTTTGCCCTTGTCGTCCTTGGGTTGCGAGACTGAGCTCTTTCTCAATCCTTTTTCTCGCTAAATCCCCAATTAGACCAGATTTCCCAGAAGAAAAAAACACTGAAGTAACTTTCACAGAAGGGAGAAGGACTCGTCCTCTCGCCAAGAATTTCATTATCATGAGAAAAACAAATGGAAATCAGAGAAACGAGGTCAATAACCCAAAATTTAAGGGAAGAAAAAGGAGTCGAAAGAGCGACTTCTGACTAACTCAGTCGTATCTACCAGATGGAACAATAGATCGACGAACTTAAAGTTAGAGCAATTCGTTCAACCCCAGCTATTTCTGTCTTCCGGACGTCGTCATCGAATCTAGCAAATCCTCGCTTGTTAGTACTAGAAGGAATCATGGGTTCAATTTGAGATTGACGACACGCAATGGAGAAGGAGAAAGGAAAGGAAGAATGAACTATGTTTTTGGGAGGATCGAAATCCATTGAAAAGAGGAAGTCAATAATTTTGGAGGAAAAAAAAAAGTTTACCGCACAAGCAAGAATGAAATTTACAGTTTTGAATTTTCAATTTTTCATTAATCCGCCAAAATTGTTTAGGGGTTGTTTGGTAAGCAATGCATTCAGGCAACTGATTATTTGAAAGTGAATAACCTTTGTCTCCTACATGGGGAGATATTGGCAAGAGGCAAAAATCTCAGTCTACTTCGTTGAACTACATGAACGTTAGATACTAGCCACACATTAACATGACTGTGAGCTAGTGGAAACAAACCCTCAAACGAAAAGTAACCCATGTAATCATTGTCATTTCGAAAATCTCAAGTTGTTGAGGAACCCAATTCATTCTATAGTTGGTGCCTTGGTGGTACGATAATAGAAAACATGAAATTATGTAACTATGACTGAGTAGTTATCTAATATCCATGGCTACATTGAAGAAGAAAGAGAGATGAAAAGAGGCGATCGATTAGCGAACTAAGGAAGAATTTAAGGGAACACATTAATAAGTAATAATGTCATATAATGGAAACAAAACCTCAAACGAACAGTAAACCTCATGTAATTATCGGACATTTAGAAAATGTCAAGTTGAGCAACTCAATCCATTGTACAATTGGCCTTAGAATAATAGAAAAAATGAAATTAAAGTAACTATGACTAAGTAGTTATCTAATATCCATGCATAAATAGAAGAAGAAAGAGATACAAAATATATTGTTAGTATTCGTTGGTTTTTTATAAAAATATATTACCACCAGTTCATAAAAAAACATAAATGGTTTGGTGTTCAAAAATTGAAAAGTATAACCAATCACAAGTGATCAACCAATTGAATACGACATTGTTCGCACTGAAACGGAATGTGACAGTTTCAATTATAAAACCATAGAAGAAGATGATTAGTACGAAAGAAAAACAAGAAGACACAATGCCTTTTATAGTATGCAATCATTCGCTAAGTAAAGTATTTTAACAACTTATTTGATCAACGAATGATCCGAATCGAGAATGGTCCACAATCTTTTTGTACAAATTATCATCTTCATGCCTCGTATCCGAGAAAGCTTCATTGTCAGAACCCTTTACCGAGTAGAACCAATACACAATTTATCGACATAACATGTATGCTTCTTCTCTAACTGCCTACCAAATATCGACATAATAGTTAGTGCACATATCTACAAATTGTAATTGTAACATTACCCATGAACGAGAACAAATCATATTCTTACTCGCGTGTAACTTGAGGTTTGTGATATATTATTCCTCAAAGGGAAGCAAGATACACTAAAAATAAATGTCAAATCTAGGATCCAATTTGGTACAAACATCTCTACTACTCCTAAGCACAAAGGTATTTTTCCAAACAAATTAGCTTAGGTCATAATACAAACTTCTAGCAACACAATCACAATACTTAGTTTTACACAATCAAAATTCTTAGTTTTAGTTACCTTCACCTAATAAAAAGAAAATGATAAATTTCAAAGTGCATGCAATCATATACTATACGTTATGTGTACCCTAGTCCTTAATTATATATACAGAAAACAAAAAAGGAATTAAGGAAAAACTCCTTCCTATTCAAACATATGTATATCATAATAGAAGAACCGATCATGGACAAACACATATCCACACTCCAAAATCTCAACAACTATCATAACCAAATCATTCAACACTAATTACAATAATAAAACCAAAAATAGTAGGGATGCAGGCGTGCAGCTGATCAAGGATTGCTTGATATTAATAAAACGATACGTGATTAAACCAAATTTCGTCTGCAACGGTATTAGAGGTTAAAAGGCTTAACTATCCCTTTCCCAACAACTCGAGTTATTGGGACCAAGTGGTTAGTTCGCTAACATGGTATCAGAGCCTAGAACCGAAAGGTCATGGTTTCGAATCCTCATAACTACCCCCATTTCATGCCAATTCGTTTAGCACAAGGAATGGTATGTCCAACCTGTGCAAACTAAAGCCTCGTGGTTTGGCAGCACAAGGGTTCAACCTGTGCAAACCGTAAAAAAATCCACAATTCGGCATCGGCTTTCGTTTGAGGGGGCGTATTAGAGGTTAAAAGGCTTAACTATCCCTTTCCCAACAACTCGAGTTATTGGGACCAAGTGGTTAGTTCGCTAACAAACGGAGATGGTACTAGTTGATTCTTGTCCCTTATCCCATGTCAGCAGTTCGATATCTTGAAGGTTATTACTTTTTCCCAGCCTCCGCCTACGGAACGGCGTCGTTTTGTCGTGCCTCTCACTTGTTTCCCAATTCGATTCTCAACGCCGGTCGCCACTGTAATCCCACCGCCGTCTCTATTATCCGACAACCCACATCAACCAAACGAATATGATCAGTCCCGCCATCGTAAATCTACGTATCATGTCCCTCTTTTCGCCATGGAGAAGAAGAAAGTAGGATGGAGACGGTGAAGGAGGCGGCAGCGGCCAAGATTCAGTAGTCGCCGTCGATACCCCTTCCACAACTATGTTTCGTTCTCCTTCAAAGAGAAAGAGGAAGAGGGAAACAGAGGTTGGCGCAAGGAAGAGATTGGAGCCAAGATGACGGAGTAATTAGGGGTAGCTGGGTTCCTTGATGACGATGGTGGAATTAGGGTATCTTTCAGTGATGATATTATTAAGTGGAGATGGTTTCTATTGATGATGATGGCCTTCCGTATCATGTTGACGAGGCGTTTTCTTGAACTTTTTCTGGGTCAGTGATCAATCCATATTCATAAATTTAGTGGACAAACAATTGTGAATTATATATAATTTTTGGGTGGAATAAAAAGTCTCTAAGAAATAAGGTATTATAATACAAAATGTAGTAGTAAATATTGTTGAAGGATTATATTGCACGTACAATTATTTATAGGGTGATCTTAGTAATTATAATTGTTAATAAATAAATAATTTTATTACAATTAATACAGACCGTCAGATTAAATCATCGGTTTAGAAGCCTGTCGCATGCTATGCGTCAGGAGCATACGAGTCGTATCCATATATATATATATATATATATATATAGACAACAATAACCTCACTTCTTCTTTATATATATACTAGGTAGCCCGTTTGCAGTTTTGTTAGTAATATTGACTTGGCCATATGATATTGACTGAGAAGAGATATATGGCGGTCAACATACATTTTTAAAAAAAAATTTGGCTAGTAAATGATATTTACCTAAACCTGAGTAGACCCATTGATTATAGGTAGGGTATGAGTGATGTATATATGGGTTGGAAGTTTGTATATGTGTATGGATATTTACTTCCATAATCTAAATGTGTATGAGTTGGGTATGGATACTCATTTATTCGAGAGTGTTTTAATTACACATACAAAAATTAAACCTATTTATAGAGCTTTAAAAGTTTAGGTACCAAAATATAATACACAAAAAAATTTAGGTACTAAATTGTAATGTTCCATCAACATTCTGAGGATTTATATGCCAAAAAAATAAATTTAGGCTATAAATCGAAAGATATATTTAAGGTTAGGTATAGAACTGTAAGTTGCATAGTTGAGGCTTAATTCATTTTATGGTGATGTATTTAAGATGATAGTTATTTATTTTTTTTATAGAAAAATGAAAACTATTTATTTGATATGTGTAGATACCTCGCCAAATATTCCATATATAATTGTTGAAAATTCTAGCCCGGGTGAAAAGAAAAAAAACTATAGAGAGAAGCAAAAAGAATACAAACTGGAACTCGCTTGAAATTTCACGCCCTCGAATCCCATAGTGGAAAATGATGACTTTGTAATAAGCAATAACCATATATATTTATTTTTTATTGGACTGGACATTGAGCTGAAAAAGTTAGTGGTTCATGGTTCAAATATTAGTTCTCTAGACTATTGGTGAGTCGTGTATTGACCCGTTTATACTTGTGATTAGAATACATAAAAATATGTATACTAATTAGAATACATAAAAATAGTATACTAATTCATGGTTCAAATAGTATGCTCCGGACGCATAGCATGCTCCAGGTTTTCAGATCGTTGATCTAATCTAACGGTTAGTATTAATTGTATTAAAATTATTTATTTAATAAGAATATTAATTACATATTGCATCCTTTAAATAGTTAGATTTCCTATGAAGTCCCCAATAATTATTATGATTATGTTTTATCGTATGATAACTTATTTAGTAGAGTTGTATTATTCGACACCCAAGATTTATATAATTTATCAAAATTTTGTCCATGGCTCGAATTATTAAGGAATCAAAACTCCAATTCCACTGTCATCGCGAAAGACCATCGCCATCATCAAAGCTTACCCCAATATCAACCCTTCAATCGAATGCTGCTTCAATTCTCAAAGATTTCGATAAACCCACGCTGATTGAATGCTCGCTTTGAGTTCTGTATTCCCAAAATTTGGATCATGCGAATGAGTTGGGTCTGTCGCGATCAATGCCAGGGAGAGGATGTTGGTGAATTCGTTGATGCGGTTGCGGCAGCTCCGGCGGAGAGGGGTTTAGTTGGTCAGGATTTATGAGCCTAGCTAGGGTGGAATTCCGGATGTGGGGTCCAATGTGTTTGACTGGAAAGGGAAGAGGATTGGTCCGACTATTGTTCCGAAGCTTGCAAGGAGGAAGCCTGGAAGGGGATTTTGATGGGTTGCGGTTCCCTACGGAACGTGCGGTTGCCAGAGAAGAGAGACGGTGGCGGGATTACGTAACGTCGGCGATTGGGACGGAGAAGAGACACAGCGGTGGGATTACGGCATTGACGGCGGAGACTAGGATGGTGACGTGGGGTTGCCAGAGAAGAGAGACGGTGTTGGATAAGCTCGTAGCGGTAGCTGAGGAAGTAACGATGAGGAAAGTATGGTTCTGATTGCGCTTTAACCGAAAGAATGATTTTCCTAATTGCCAAAGACAAGTGAAGCTGTTTCTAGGACGAAGGTGATGATGAAGTGAATGAAGAGTAACTACAGCACTGGCTGTGCCATACAATTGTCGTTTGTTTCAGTTGGGCTAGCCGGTTACTAAGGACGCTCCTGCAGATTATTATGTTTCCTTTTGTATTTGTTTTGCTGCTTCAGGTGACTGTGACAAGTGCTGTATAGTCCTTGTTTTTACTGGTCGTCTTGATGGTGTTGTTTTGCCAAATATTTAGGGCTTTTTTTAATTGGTTTAGTGTATTAATGCAGTCTCTTGTTGGAGCTCTCTACGTATGTTGATAATCCATTACAATGCAAATAACCATTGACGAAAAGACAAATTCCACACTAGCCCATTGCATATCACAGCAACAAATTCCAGAACTATATAATTATGGGAGAGCTGATTGGCCTCAAGCTCCAACAAATTTAAAACCCCGATAAAAAGACACAAACCATGCATGATTCAAATCTTTCATAGCAAGCAAGCTGTGGAACCATCTGATTTTTCATCTCCTCTATTTGTCTTTGAACCTGATAATAACGGGAAATGATGTGATGTAAGTTTGTGGTCCTGCTCAAATCCGGCGAAATGTCCCTTAGAGAGTGCTGCACTGCAGATATGTTTCTGCACAAGGAAACTGAGAAAGTCCGCAGCATAATATATGTGCCAATGCACCCTATATATGCAACATAAAGAGTGAGGTACAGAACAAACATTCAAGAACCTGCAATAAAGAGTGACGGGAAGCTGTTTCTACAGCCAGCAAGGCCACCCCAAACTTTAATCAAGAACCATTTCCATTGCTAGCCCAACCATCCATCAAGACTATCAATCAAACCGGAAATTGTCACTCATAAACCACTGACCCAACTACCAGAATCTATCTTACTACTTGAATTTAATCGCACCAAAGATTCATGCTTTCAAACAATTCCAAGCACTCAAATTACATGTAAGAAAGATAAGGTTACAATTCCAAGCAACAACAGCTCCCAGCCTCCCACTCAGTCGAGGAGACCTTTCAGATAAAGCTTCTCTTTGAGGGCACAACGCGATTTGTTCACCTTTTTAAGATGAACCATCCAGTAAAAGAGGTCTATGCATACCCTTCTGTTCCTTCCTGCAAAATGAAATTACCGAAACCTCACCCTTATCAACTTCTAGCGCAGCTTCGGTTCTTCCGGATCTGATGACAATTATGAGATCATCCAGCAAGAGGCACCAGCGTTTACGTTTCCACCATCAAGGCAACGATGTGCTTTTAATTCAATTTTCATTTCCACATCATCAATTTCGTCTTGCTCTTCCTCCTCCATGACCCCACCCCGCTACTGCCATCGATTTTGCAGCTTATCATAAACTCTCCACCAATATCAATTCCTCTTGCTCGAGCTCTCGATTACGCGATTCTCACTCACCCACTTCAGCCGCAACCATAAAAAATGAGAAATCTTCGAGTTCCAGCGCCAAAGCGAGAGACGGAATGCAGAGAAAATTAGCTGACCGGTGATGGGGCGACGACTTGGAAGGGATTTTCAATTTTTCCTGACGGTGAACTGGGGGATTGTTTTAATGAGAATGATGATGACGGGACATGGTCTATTTGGCTGTTCCAATCACCACACATTGGCTTTGATATCAACTCAAAGATAAAACAGTCCTCACCCGTGTCTTGTTAGTTTGGAGAAGGATTTTCGTTTATGATTTAGTTGAGGAAGAGATAAAACGAAGTTGGAGAAATCATTATCAACAATATAAATTTTGGGTAATTAAAAACATAAGGTCCTTTAGTATAAAACGTAAAAAAGTGTCGGGGACTATAATGCATGTATATAATTTTAATGGGTGAAGTTTGTAATTATAATTTTTAATTAATAATTAATTTTGAATTTTAATTAATAATGTACGTTAGATTAGATCAACGGTGTAGAAAATCTGGAGCATAGGAGTGTGACCCATATATATATATATATATATATAGTGACTTCTACGGTGCCCAGGGCAAAAGCCGGGTACGGGTACCTTGGCCGATCTTAACCGTTCGTTATCAATCTCCACGGCTCACGTTTGTTAAACCTAACTGCGCCACTAAATAACTAAACAAATTACAAAAAGCCTCCTCCGCGTTAAGTTTGTTTTCATCCTAGTCCAACTAACTGCCCCGATTAAATTAAATGGATTAAGACACAAACCCAATTGGGTAGACCCACTGCCGCCCAAACCAATTTCCAGTCTCCCTAACCAATTACACGATCCCTCTCTCGTCTTGGAGGGACGCTCCTTCACAGTTCCAAGAGAAGCTCCCCATCCACATTCGACGTAGATTGAATTTCCCAAAAAAATTTTGTCTTGTTTCTTCTTCGCCATTATATTTCCCCTCGCCTATCTCTTTCTAACACGATTACGGCGACCATGTCTATTATTGTGTTCATCGAACTTTTCATTTGCAAAAGAACCCTTGAAAGAGGTTTGCTAACCCTAGGGTTCATGTCCCTAGTGCTTTGTCATCTTGTCTTAGCGTTATTGTGATTTTCTCGAGCCTTATATCTCTCGGTGAAATTTAGGTTTCCTGATATGTAGTGTTCGTCTCGCCCAGAGGATTGAGGAAGAAGATGAAGAACACATAATTTGATTCGAATCGGATGGAGAGGTCTCCTTAGTTTGTGTTTATGTATTAACGGTGGGCTTTTAAATAACATTCAAACGTGGGCTTGTACATGACCCATGCAATATTCAAAAGTGGGCTTGGAACGTGTGAGCCCATTAGTTTTCTCCTGCGGTATCAGCGCCAACCCTAGTTTAACTAGCTTTAGTTACCCTAGTTTAACCTACACGAGTGAACATCATCATTACTACATATCTTCCCAAATCTTCTAACTCTTGATATTCCAGACTCAACCGTCTCCATCACACGTCTCCACACTCAACCCCCACGATGACTTTTTCTTACACCTACAATCTCTCTTTCCCTACAATCTCTCTTTCCTCCATCTTCACCTTCCCTTGTTCCTTCTTCCTCTGACTCCATGGCAAACATGGGCATTCTAACTCTATCAAACGACGACTGCCGATCCACCACAAGTCTCGCGGACTATCTTTCATTCACGAGCAAGACATCTATTGTGGCCGAGTACGAGTTCATCCACCTGTCCCCTTTCCCTCAAGAAGTGAAGCAGTTAATTAAAAATCTTGGCTGGGAAAAGTTCTTCGATCTCCGGAGTCGAGGAAGCACCAGTTACTGCCCGCATGTGGTGAGGAAGTTCTACCACAATTTAGAGCTCTCTGGTCCCTCCGATTCTCATCTCGTGTCGGTCTTCCTGGGTTATAGAGCCTGCTTCCAGCCTCATCAGTTTGCTGAGATACTCGATCTCCCCGCCGCAGGACACCACATTGATAGAAGAAGCGATCTTCGGCGGCTGTACGATTTTGAGTTTGATGTTGAACTGGGGAAACTGACGAATGGGCGCATCCAGGCTTCTTTCCTCCCAGATCCTCTTCGATTCCTCCATTGGATGATCGTCAACTGCTTCATGCCAAGGTACAGTGGTCATTCGATAATTCGTAAACTTGACCTGTTTATCCTTGTGCAAGCTCAAAGAGGTGTTCCTCTTAACCTCGCATCTCTCATGTGCATGAACATGGTTGAGGCTGCTCCTAGAGGGGAAAACTGGTACACTGCCTTTCCATATGCCACCTTCTTGACTACCTTTCTTGGAAGGGTTGGGATGGATATGGGGGTTTATGCTAGGGTGGACCATTCCGCCTATTTGCCAGACTACCGTATCGTCGAAGTGACCAATACTTTTTATGACCTTCGGCATACGGAGCATGAAGAGACCCCTGAGGCATCCTCAAGCAAACGTCCTCGGCTTACATGAGAGTCGATTGATGCAGGGCGGGGTGGAGCAGTGTAGGGCGGGGTGGAGCAGTGAAGGGGCCAGCATTGGATGTGTTTTGTTAAGAAGTTTACTGTAAGGCTTCGTTGTTTTTTTTCCAGTCTTTTTCTCCAGCACTCAAAACTGTCAGGTACTGAGGGGAGCCAGTACATCATCTGACTAGGAAAGTCTCCCATTTTTTTAATTATCCAGACAAATATTTTTCTATGCATGCAGTATTTTGTGAATTTGCCATGGCTAATTTCCCTAAGACAGGTGACGAGATGCAGTAATGGTCATCACTAAGCAAGGAGGTGCAATTGCATCCTACACTTGCTATGATGTGAGAAGCTATTGCAAGGGTGCAAATTTGGTTGCAATTGAAATTGGCCCACGAGTAGGGACTATTGATGAAATTGCAATGTTTTCTCAAAATTATAGAAGTGGAAGTAGGGACTACCTATGAAATTGCAATTGAATTTCATTGGGGGAGATTTTAATCCGCTTTTGTTCTAAGCAGTTCCAATTAGGTTGATTATAATGATTTTTTATCTATGGTGATTTTTTCCCCCTTTTTCATCAAGACTCATGCTTCTTTTATCCCCCTGTGGATCTATCATGCTTCGTTTATAGTAAAATATCCTTTTAATTATACACAATAAAGAATCCATTAATTATGTATGCCTTTTTATTGTATTTATTACTACAATGAATTCTCTGACTAAAAGGGGAGTGAAAACATCGTTGGTGGAAATTCAAGGAATGGAATGATAAGGGCTGTGCATAAATTCAATTTCTGTAAATAATTAATTTTATTATTATTAGTTAGTAACGTCATTAGTTTTAGTTAGTGGGTTAGTGGCTCCTACTTTGTAGCTTCAATCTGTTCAAGAGTTGGTACTTAAGCCACTCTCCTCATCAATGTAAATCACTACTTTCAATCCTTTACATGGAAGCCTTTCCATATCCTAGGAACATTAAATTAATTACATAAGAATTTTCTATCTGCCTTGTACTGGGTTTGGTCATTATTTAAACTGATTGGGAGCCAATCAGTTTTACCTTTTGGGTTACCTATACATGAATGCAAATTTAATTATACGATTGGGAGCCAATCAGTTTTACCTTTTGGGTTACCTATACATGAATGCAAATTTAATTATACGATTGGGAGCCAATCAGTTTTACCTTTTGGGTTACCTATACATGAATGCAAATTTAATTATACGATTGGGAGCCAATCAGTTTAACTATACATGATCCCAATTAAACCTCTCTACAAGATACAATGGCTTGAAGCCTTGAACAGAAGCAACCTCACTCACAAGTTGGTAGCTGGAATTTTGGTGAAGTCCCTTTGCCATTTCCACGAAAAAACAAACCAAACCAAACCAAATATAGAAAGCATTCACAATACCAAAAACCAAATATAGCAAGCATTCACAATACCAAAAACCAAATATACAAAGCATTCACCAAACCAAAAACCAAACCAAAAACCAAATATTAAAACCATTCACCAAACCAAACCAAAAACCAAATATAAAAAGAATTCACCAAACCAAAAACCAAATATAAAAACCAAAAATAATAAGCATTCACCGAACCAAATAAAAAACGGTTGTCCATCATCCTGAGAAAAAAAAAAATAACTGTTGTCCATCATCTTGAAAACTAAAACGCAAAATCAGGTTGTTCTTGGGCTCGTTGACTGGGTTTCCTTGTGCTATTCTCTTTCCTTTTTCCTCTTTTCATGGGTTTTCTTGTACTCTTCCACTGCAGCTTCAACTTGAGGTGCAACTCTTCTTGCTTCCGTGAGCACCATATGCCTTATGTAGTTCATGGGCTCTCGAACAAGGTACAAAGCGATCTGCATCCTCCTCACTTGAGTGCGTGGCTATCAACATCAACAAACATGGTGCTTACCGCATGATTCAAAAATAACAATCAATTGTGGTTTTCTAATATGCGAATTAGAATTGTCTTTACCCAAATATAAGAGGAGTCCCAGCTTGCGCCAAACATCCACATGCATACCCAGACTCCACTGTCAGACCTACATAAAATAAAAGCATTGCGTGATAAGAACCAAGTTGATAAGTCGTCGTTTAATATCACAAAAAATGGGCATACTTACCGATTAAGTTGTTCTTGATCCTTTGAAGGAGTTGGGTACGCAAACTCCGCAATCCTTGGTGGCGACAATCCTTGTTCACGATAGAGAATCTTCCACAAGGCTTGCATAAAGCTCATCTGTACAAATTAAGAAACGTTTGTACTTAGAAAGAGTTATTTATATTTTTTTTTTGCGTTATAAAGGCACAATGTCACAAATTTACCATTGTTTGAACAGATTGTAGTCGAAAGGAATTGCGGTCTTCATTTGGTTGTGGATCCAAGATATGGACTTCTTCCTTGTCCAACTTAATGACAGCCAAGTACCAATGGGCATTATCTCTCATCGGAACACACACCTACATATGCGGAAATTGTCAACACGTATTAAAAAAATAAACTGCAAACCATGTAATACTTATTAAGACGACCAGTTTACCTTGTTCACCATATTGGTTCGACTAAGGAATTTTGATTGGTATAGGTCTAATGCCATCTTGGGTGTTATTCCACATGAAATCACTAGTTCCTGCCCATGTGGTAGTTGCACAATTGAAATTTTGTCAACACAATATGATTCACGTTAAAAAAACATGTGTTGTAATTTTTTTGGTGAGAGGAAATTGTCATTAAGTATAATCGGGCCACAACCTGTAGTTCAGCAGGCAGATAGCACACTCCTTTTCCGTCCTTGGAATTTGTCCACAACTCTTCTAGAGTCAAGTGGCAGGCCATCGCTGTTATAACCTAATATAACATGGACAAAAAACACTTCATGATACTATCGAGTTGTTATAAAATAATTCTACGTAGATAGCATTGATAGTGGACAAACAAAACAAAATTTTGGAGTTCCGTTGATTACTTCAGCATCTACGAATGAGCGAGGGCTTAAGGACCACAATGACTTCCTCGTACAAGAGTTGTTAGAGGTTTTGACCAATACTTCGTCAGGTGGCAGATGGGCTAAAAATATATAGTGAGCAAGCTGGATTTGCTCATCATCGTATTCCATAGCGGTAGGTAGCTTAAACTTCAAAACAACCTGGAATAGGGGCCACAAATAAACACGAGTTGAAATGCATTCGTTATGACGGAATAACGGCAAAGACACTTCAATGGCAAACATGACACCTTTATTACCTTGTCAACAGAAGGTAGACAAATACTTTTTCCATTTGGCTTCTTTGGTGTGACCTCAGAGTCAGATTCATCGTCCGAAATAAAAACGATGACTGAAGCAGGAGTGGGTGGAGTGCTTACACCTTTGGGTATCCTTGGTTTCTTTGTTGGAGTCACAAATTCGGCTGTCTCCTACAATGACAGTGAACCTGCGATTAATAAATTAACTAGAATGAATTTCAATGGTAAAAAGAGCTATTATACATACCACAAGCTTGGACGAAGAGCGAGTAAGTCTCCTTTTTTCCATGTTGTGCCTCTAATCTAAGCTTTACTCTGTACTCAAAATCGCGGCAAAGAAGGATATGGAACCACTGCTCTACCGATGAAGGTTAATTATATATATAAGGTTAGGATAAATTTTGGCGCCATATTTTTCCCGCGGAAAAATAGTTAGGGTTTAGTCTAAGGTACATGAACTTGGGATAAACATGGGTAGTTATTAAACCTAAAATTAAAAAGATACTTTTTTCGATTGAATAAAGAATTGAGTGCTATTAGTAAATATTCGCTCATATTAATATTTGATCCTTCCCCATACACGTAGTAGACACCTAGAGTCAGCTGGCGTTTGGCTTTACTACGAAAGGTTTTTCATTTTAAATATTTTCGTTATTTGTGAAAATGGTAAAGAAATCACTAAGATAAAGAACAGAAAGTTCAACTCGTTCCTACCAAAAATATAAGATATCACAAATCGTGTTATTAATGGGGATAATTATTAAGTGGCCCATGGAATCATTAATTCGGCCATCATTCCCAGTAGGGTTTTGTAATCTACGTCCTTGGTTCCCCAAAATTTACAGCCGTGACAATGACGTCGGAGGCAGACTCACCATTGACGTCGGAGAGAGTCCTAGTATTGACGTCGGAGGGAGTCCAAGAAAACGCTGGTGCCGGAACCAGTCACACCACCCAGGAAGATAATGTCGCCGATCTCATATTGCTACAGCCTGAAGATATTAAAAAAATGAAGTTCGATGATACAGAAGAAGCCTATGATTTCTACATGGACTACGTGTTAGTCAAAGGCTTCGACATCAGAAAATCAGACATTGGTCGTGATAAGAACAAAGTTATGATATGGCGTGACTATGTATGCTCTGGCGAGGGAAAGAGGCGCATGAAGAGCACAGAACGAAAGAGAGAAGCAAGAGGGGAGACCAGATTTAACTGCAGAGCCAAGATGCGTGTTAAACAACACAATGTCGATGGGAAGTGGTATGTGCACCAGTTTGATGATGTACACACACATGAAACGATTCCCAGAGAATATAGACACTACATGAAAGGGAAACGTCGTATGAGTGATGCAGTGAAAGCAGCGATAAATTTTAGAAGAGCTGCAGGTATGAAAACTTCTCAAATTGTGAATCTGGCCGTATCAGAAGCAGGAGGCTACGACAATTTGGGGTACACGAGGAAGGATGCATATAATTATGTGGACAAAGAGAGGAAAGAACAAATCAGTGAAGGTGATGCCGCAACAGCCCTAGCCTACCTGCAAGCTAAATGCAGGGCGGACGAACATTTCGTTATTGAACTAAAGAAGGATGACGACGACCGGCTTATTAACATTTTCTGGGCCGATAGTATTTCTGTTTCTGATTATGCATGCTTTGGAGAATTACTGTCAATCGATGCTACTTACAAAAGGGACATTTACCAGATGCCTCTCGTGATTTTTTCAGGTACTTTTCCTTCACACATAGAATTATCCCGAGCATGCTAAAATAACCCTAGAAGTTTGCATAATCTAACTTTGTTTGAACTTTTTTAGGTGTCAACCACCATTCGCAAACTTGCGTATTTGCATGTGCTTTCTTGGCTAACGAGAGAGAGGACAATTATATTTGGGTGTTGGGATCTTTGAAGAGAAGGCTAGGCGGTGTAGATCCCAAGACTGTTATTACAGATGGGGATAGAGCAATGAGTAATGCTATTCAGAAAGTATTTCCCGATGCAACACATCGTCTATGTTCCTGGCATATAGACAAGACTATAACCAGAAATGTGAAGAATCATCCTACTTTTTTGCCCCGATGGAAGAATTTTGTGTCAGCTGACTGGGAACCTTCAGAATTCGAAGAAAAGTGGAAAACAGTGGTTGAGGAATGCTCCCTTCAGCACAACAATTGGGTCTCCAATTTATTTGACCAAAGACATGAATGGGGGTATGCATATTTGCGTTCGAAGTTCTTCGCAGGCTTGAGTACAACATCAAGATGTGAAGGACTGAACTCTCAACTTGCCAATTATATCGAGAAGGATAAAAATCTCCTTGAGTTCTTTATTCACTTTGATCGTTGGACTAGGGATATGAGGGAGAATGAGCGTCATGCTGATTTTGAATCCATTCATCGAGAACGAACCATCACAAGCAATGTCTTAGTCTCACTTCAGAAGAGTGGAGCGGCGGTTTTCACAAAGAACGCATTCTTCTTATTCAGAGACGAGGTTGAAAAGTCGGCATGTTGCATAAGGTTGGAGACAGAGCGATCGGAAATTGAGCATGTGTACAAGGTCAAGGTGTCTGGCATGGCTAAGGTTTTTCAAGTCACGTACGCAGTTGAACCCTTTGCAATGGAATGTAGTTGTAATCACTACAATTATATGGGAATACCATGTCGTCATATGATTTTTGTACTGAAAGAAGAGAGCATACTGGAACTTCCTGAAGGCCTAGTACGTCGAAGATGGTCAAAGAAGCCGAAGACACTAGAGAGCTTGGAGGAACCGGGCAGACTAGATGAATCGCAACTTTTCGCATTGAGGTTTGGCATGACTATCACTTTTAATTTTTTTTTTTTAGTATTGGTTCGAAGCTAGGTGAACATTAATTTTACTCACTTTGTATAAAATCTTGTGTCAATCAGGTATGGTACTATTCAACAACACAGCTTACAACTAATGTTAAAAGGGGCAAAATCTAGTGAGTGCTTCAAGATTGCTCGTGAGGGAATTCAATCATTATGTGAAAAGTTGGACATGGTGGACACTGGCAATGTGGACATACCCGGCATTAATAGGCCGAAGGCGAATGAAATTTTGTTGGATCCATTACAAGTCAAAGCTAAAGGTTCGGGGGCTAAAAAATCTAAAAGGAAGAAAGGAGAACCACGACAGTGTAGCAATTGTGGTGAATTTGGCCACTATAGGACCCGATGCCCACATCCTGTTGGCTATGTGAAGCCAACCTCAAACGGTGATGCCCCGAATGATGGTGTTTCGGAAGAAGGTGGTGGTGGCGATGACACCGATGTTGATCCTCCCACCACTCAAGATCAGTCGGAAACAGTACAGAAGAGAAGGCAAAAGCATTGCAGTAAGTGTGGTTCTACCAATCATAATGCAAGAACGTGTACTGGGTCTGGGCCATCCGATGATGAAAATGACGATGATGAAAATGACGATGACGATGATTATGAGCAACTTAGGGTAAGAATAAGATATAATTGTTCGTGTCTACACAATGCAGTTGCACCTAATAATTTTGTACGTCTAAAATCGTCGTTATCGATTTTGCAGAAGAGGCCTGTTACAAGAAGTAGCAAACTAAGGATTGTTGAAAACTTGGAGTGAAGATGGAGGTCCTTATCCTATTCGGATTAGGACTAATGGACTATGTGAAGACTGCCAGTATCAGCTTGAAGCGGCGTCGTTTGATTTATAAGAAGACTGTTGCCCTCTGCGGTGTCGTTTTACTTGTGTGTCGTTTTATTTATGTGTCTCTTTGGTCTATAAGAAGACTACTGCCTGCTACGGTGTCGTTTTATTTAGTTCGAATGGATTTGATTGAATTCGATATGGAGGTTGCTCCCTAAATAAATCATGTGCAACATTTAAGTTGAATTATTTTTCTCACTCGTTTTTTTTTTATTGAATTATTAGATCGGATTTTTTACTTGTTTGTAAAATTACTTAATTTTGGCTACTAAAATTATGAAATGTAATTTGGGCGTGAAATGAAAAGAGCATGCGCCGATAGAGGACTTCTGAAAATGGAGGCAGTAATCAAGAAATAAACTACAGTATTTTTATTGAGTGAAATATCCCTCACCGATATATTATTAAGATCTCAAACACTAAAAGTACAAATCTTGGAAAACAAAACAATGTACTTTCCCTCCTCCCACTTTTATACTATACATATGGCAACTTTTCCCTCTTGTATATATTTTGGGAGCATGATCAACAAGTACAAGTCAATGTCGCCCAGAAGAACCATCATATGACGTAGGGTTCCACAACACCTATTATGGAATCGTAACAACATATGATAATTCTTTGGGCGATATTCAAACGGCGACTTATTGTCATTGCTCCCCTCCCTGCCTCTAACAAAGACCTTGCATGGAGAGAAAAGGAGAAACAATACAACGAAGGATTTAGTTTAACAGTCATGATCTAACAATGACGATGATGAAAGGAACTGAGATCTAAAATAATACGCAGTCTCATCTTTACCACTGCACCCGAAAATAAAGCATGGACAGGAGGACGAAGAGGCGGATGGGGTTGATTTTCGGGGTTGAGAAGATGGGAGAAAGGGGTCTTTTCAGGGATTGAGAGGAGGAACGGACAACAGCAGGAGATGAGTGCCTCTTGGGTTTCGGAGCATGGTCTCTCCCTCTCTGATTAAAGAATTTATAAATGAGCTCATAAATTTACTTTGCCTTTCCAGCCCTTCCCATTTACTGAAAATCACACTCCCTACCGCTGCCTCGGCCTTGGTAACGCGAGCATTGGTTATGGGCAAAAGCGACTTTCCAAAAACGGCGATATCTGATTGGGTGACACGCCGCGGTTAGGATTGAAGCTCTTTCACCATCGGATTAAACGAAAATTTAGGAATTGACGGCGGGAGATGGGGATGTGCTTTTAGACTGGCTTTGTAGATTAACTAACTTTTTCGTTTACCAAAATTAATCTACAGATTTGGTACATGTAATTGTAACCCTAAACCCTAAACCCGAACCAATCAATACCATATACTCTACAACAATAACACCTTAGAGCATCTCCATCCCATTGCTAAACCAACCTTTAGCAATTGGCAAAGTCTAGGTGGCAACTCAATTGGCAATTGCAAGGGATGGAGAGGCAATTGCTTATTTAGAAATTACGAAGAAAACTTAGGGATGTAGGTGGTTTGCAATTCTTTTAACTGAAATTGCTAAATATGATGATGTGGCTGTAGGGACCACGTTTAGAAATTGCTAGAGATGGAGATGGTCTTACCCGAACCAATCCAACCCATTGCTTATTTAGTGGAATCCTAGGTGGCACCATTATTTAGCAAGATTGCAATGCCACCTAGGAAATTTTTTCTAAACTAGCAAGATTGCTAAATTAGGAATTCTTCTTGCAATGCCAAACCCTAATACACGAACCAATCAATAACATATATACTAAACCATCAACACCTTGCTTATTTAGACCATCTCCAATGGTGCAATTTCTTGAGAATTGCAAGCTGATGTGGCAAGGGAGTGAAAGTGGGACGGTGAGTTGCATTGATGTGGGATCAATTACAAAAGTTGCAAATTCGCATCTGATGAATGTTTTCATGCAGTTGCAAATTTTCATGCAGCACACACATATATACAATTTCAATCATAATACTTTACATAATTCGAATAACACAACGACAAAAAACAACTTGAGAGATGCACTCAAATTAATATAATACACTCACCAATTAATATTGAATTGCATTGAAAATTAAGTAGGACCCACGGTCACAATTGATGTATAGTTAAAGTTGCTGAAGTGGCAATTGGGACCATATATTTGCTCGGTGTTGGAAACTTGAACTGAAACTGGAAGTCCTCCTATGCCGAGTCATTTGGTATATAAGAAGACTGTTGGCTCTTGCGGTGTCGTTTAATTTATGCACTCATTAATGGTCACTTGATGGCAATTTTTAAGCACTCTAAGTCGTTTGGATGTGGAAATGTAATGCAGTAATTGGACCCAATTACCACATAATGCAGTAATTGGGTTAAAACCCACGTTTGGGAGAGCCAAAATAGTATGGAAATTGGACCATAGAAATTGGCTTCAATTACCACATTCATGGTAATTGAGAATACTACACCTCCCCCTAGTAATTTGACATTACCACGTTTTCTTACTTCTTTTTCCAAATTCCATACCATCAATTCTCACAAAACTAAACCTTATCCAAACGTGAGTTTTTTTTTCAATTTCCACAAGTCAATTCCTTGGTTTTGTAAAACATGGAAATTCAGACAAATTTCAACGTTTTAAAATTTCCACATCCAAACGACCCTAATTAATATAAATCATGTGCAACATTTCAGTTGAATAATCTTGAGAACTAGTTTTTTTTATTCAATTATTACATCGTATTTTTTGTACTAATTTTGAGCACTCATTAAATGGGTAGAGCATGTGGCGACAGAGGAGCAGAGTTCGAAATCCGGCAAAAAATCCGGTTGGCCCAATCGTAAAGACTTCTAAAAATGGAGTCAGTAGTCAACAAATAAAGTACAGTATTTTTATTGGGAGTGTAGGATCCCCTGCAGATTTTAGAAGATCTCAAACGCTAATAGTACAAAGTACAGTATTTTTATTGGGATTGTAGGATCCCCTGCAGATTTAGAAGATCTCAAACGCTAATAGTACAAAGTACAGTATTTTTATTGGGAGTGGAGGATCCGTCGCATATTTAGAAGATCTCAAACACTTTTGGAAGCCGCCATGGAAGCGAAGAGAGAAGCAGAAGAAAAAATAACAAAACAGTATACAAATATAAACAAATGTTACATAGAGTCCAACAAAAACAAAAAGATGTACTTTCCCTCCCTATTTCGTCCTATTATACATATGGCAACTTTCCTATCTTGTATACATTTTGGGAGCATGATCAACAAGTACGCGTCAATATGGCGCAAAAGAACCACCACATGAAGTAGGGTTCCACAACACCTATTATGGAATCGCAACAACATGTGATGATTCTTTTGGCGATATTTAGACGGCGACTTATTGTCATTGCTCCCCTCCCTGCCTCTAACAAAGACCCTGCATGGAGAGAAAAGGAGAAACAATACAACGAAGGATTTACTTTAACAGTCATGATCTAACAATGACATAATTAAAGGAAATGAGATCTAAAATAATACGCAGTCTCATCATTACCACTGCACCCGAAAATAAAGCATGGGATAGGAGGACGAAGAGGCGGATGGGGTTGATTTTCGGAGTTTCATATTGAGAAGATGGAAGAAAGGGTTCTTTTCGGGGATTGAGAGGGGGAGGAACGAACAGCAGCAGGAGATGGTTTTCGGAGTTTTATATTGAGAAGATGGAAGAAAGGGTTCTTTTTAGGGATCGGAGCACGGTCTCTCCTTCACTGATTAACGAATTTATAGATTGACTCGTAATTACTTTTACTTTCCCTCCCTTCACATTTACTGAAAATTACAGTCCCTACCACTGCCTCGGCCTTGGTAACGCCAACATTGGTTATGGGCAAAAGCGACTTTCCGAATTCGGCAATATCTGATTGGGTGACACGCCGCGGTTAGGATTGAAGCTCTTTCACCATCGGATTAAACGAAAATTTAGGAATTGACGGCGGGAGATGGGGATGTGCTTTTAGACTGGCTTTGTAGATTAACTAACTTTTTCGTTTACCAAAATTAATCTACAGATTTGGTACATGTAATTGTAACCCTAAACCCTAAACCCTAAACCAAACCCTAATACACGAACCAATCAATACCATATACTCTACAACAGTAACAACACCTTATAGGCTTATACCGTAACCAATCAATAACATATATACTTTATACCATCAACAACTTGCTCCTCCCTTATACCATAACCTTCAAGACCTTATACTGTATACCAACAAGACCTTATAATGAAATGGAACCCACCTTGGCAATTACTAGCATAATTTAGGGATGTAGATGAATAGAAATTGTTAAGTGATGAATTGCTAAAATTGATGATGTGGCGGTAGGGACCTCGTTTAGAAATTGTTGTTCAATTTTAGGGATGAAGATGATCAATACACTAACCCAATATCATATACTCTAAACCATCAACACCTTATACAATATCGTATTTTAGGGATGGAGATGATCAATACACTAACATAATACCATGTACTCTAAACCATCAACACCTTATACAATATCGTATACCTATACGCTGATAAATTAAAATTATAACTTGCTTTTCAAAACATAAATTAAAAATTGATACTCACTAAGTATCGAACCACAAACCTCTACTTTATTGATTAAGCAAATAAGAGACAGTTAACCAATTAAGCTACATCACATTGATGACCATCTTGCATAATTTTGCTTTCTTATTAAGTGAAGGGTTAAAATGAACGATAAATATATCACAGGGGATTGTTTCAACTTCGGCGAGGACTGAGAGAGTGGAAAAGGGGTAATTATTCTACCAAAAAAGAAAAGAAAAGGGGGAATTAATGAAGAGTTAAATTGGACGGATTGTCTTTACCACGCCACTACAAAATCATTCGGAGCAAAAACACGCAGGTTCAAATCAAACAATAAATGATCAGCATTTATAAGCAGATATAAAGAATTATGTCTAAGTACTGATAAATGTGTCACGCTACAATAATTATGTCTAAGTTTTTTTAGTAATAAGGCATGATCAGCATTTATAAGCAGATATAAAGAAAATATAAAATCGAGAAAAAATAAGACAACACCTACCCTCACCCTTTAACCAATCGATACCATATGCTCTAAACCATCAACACCTTATAACCTACCCATATACCATATACTCTATACCATCAACAACCTAATACCCTAAGCAGTCAGTACCCATTTCCTTTAACATCAACACCTTATACAACAATCGTATACCTATACGCTGATAAAATTTTACATTTTGAAAATACTTGCCCAACTAAAGTACATAGGTACTTCAAAAGTGAAATTCTAACTTTCGTTTCAAAACATAAATTAAAAAAATATCCTCACTCAGTATCCAACCACAAGCCTCTAATTAGTCTACAAGAGGTTTGTTATGTACGAGTGCATTGCATAAAGAGGGGAAATCGGTGAGAGAGTGGAATGGGATCTCAATTAATGAAGAGTTAAATTGGGCGGATTGTAGTTTACCTCGTACCGCTAAATGTGTAAAGAGACACGCTAGCATTTACCAAATCCCAAAAAAGATGGAACACAGAATTATGTTTAAATTGCGTGAACTCAATGAATGATTAGGATTTTAGAAGCAGAAGCAGATGAAAATAAGCAAAACAAAGAATCGCCACTGAGATAGACAATTATCAAAGGCCCAACCTAATGACAATCCGGAACTCAGTATCTATTATCAACAAACTAGGTGTCATGGGTCATGTACAAGCCCACGTTTGAATGTTATTTCAAAGCCTGCAAAAATCAATGATCAGACCCAGTCCAACTAGAATTAGTCCTAAACGCACCGTTAATACATAAACACAAATTAAGGAGACCTCTCCATCTGATTCGAATCAAATTAGGTCTTCTTCATCTCCTTCCTCAATCCTCTGGGCGAGACGAACACTGCATATCAGGAAACCTTAATTTCACCGGGTGATAGAAGTTTCGAGAAAATGACAATAACGCTAAGACAAGATGACAAAGCACTAGCGACATGAACCCTAGGGTTAGCAAACCTCTTTCAAGGGTTCTTTTGCAAACGAAAAGTTTGATGAACACAATAATAGACATGGTCGCCGTAATCATGTTAGAAAGAGATAGACGAGTAAATTCCGCACGGAAATAAAATGGCGATGAACAAAACGTCGATTTGTGGATAAAAGGATTTGGGGTTCAAAACGATGATTATGTGAGGATTTCATATTGGATGGGGATCTTCTCTTCGAATGTGGATACATAGATTTGGCGTATGAAACATGATGATGTTGGGGATTTGAGATTGGATAGGGAGCTAAATCGAATGTGGATCAAATAATAAAAGGATTTGGGTTTCAAAACAATGATTTTGTTGGAGATTTCAGATTTGATAGGCAGCTTATGATCGAACTTCGAACATAGAGTTAGAGGGGACCCTCCAAGGCGAATGAGGGATCGTAGAAGGGAGACTGGAAATTGGTTAGGGCGGCGGGTCGTATCCATAGGGTTTAACCTCTTAATCGATATCATTAAACCGGGTACAGTTAGGTTGAAGTCCAATTAATGAAGCATAAACGCTTCGTGATGCTTTTGGTAATTTTCCTTGCCCCCGGTTACCCGTACCCCGGATTTTGCCCTGGGCACCATAGAACTGCCTATATATATATATATATATATATATATATATATATATATATATATATATATATGGCAAAGGCTAGCGTACACCAAGCGTACGCTATACGCCTGCGTTCACACTTATAAATGAATTATTGATAATTTAATTAATAATGATAAAATTATAATTACGCGCACACTCATTAAATGAATTACGGCATACACTTTACTCCCTCAACCCTTTTATGTTTTGTTACATTTAAACCAATTAATAAGTTCACCGATATGTATTTCCTTTCCTTTCTTGTTCAACATAATCATCCAATCTAGAAACTTTCCTAACTGTTTCTTAAATTAAACCATTTTGTTCAAAAACTTAACCGAAAGAGCACCTATTTCCTCCTCCACAAATCCCAGTCTACAAATGTTCTTATCAAAGTTTATATGCCGATGGATTACAATATGGAGTACAAGAGTATTACTCATTGTTATAAGAATCGAATCGGATCAATAGCGGGGTCAGTAGAACCGCCAAATCAGTTACGATAGTGATCTGGTCCATTGCTTGGACGATTATTGATAGGTCCACCGATTTTTTTACGGTTAAACATAAAATTAGATGAACCACCACGGTTTAATTGGTACACACCATTCACTATTTTAACCACAATTAAAAAAAAATCTAACGTTAACAAAGACCATCAACCAAAATTATTAATTTTATTTTTGATTCTCCTTCTCATTTTCCAACCTCGTTGCCGACTTCACTACCGACTGGCACCATAATTTTTAACATGAATTAAAAATTACGACTTCTTTTGTGAGACGCTTTGAATGATTTGTTAGATATTTTGGTGATGATATGAATTTGAGATTGTTTATGATCAAAGATAACTTCATTTTTAAATTAGTGTATTATACAAATCCTATCATGAACAGTTCTATCGACGGTTATCAATAATTTTGTAACGGTTAACCACTGAACCCTAAATCACTAATTTTTCTAGTTCAACGTCTGATCTGTTCTGAAAACAATTGGACTACTATATGAGCCGTGGAATTCTTATGATCGCATAGTAGCCACCCATCATTTTCTTCCAATTGGGCATGTTATGCTAAAAATCGAGGAAGTGAATAAAAGTGGGTGTGATCTTCATGCTCAGTTAACACCATATTGAAGTCGAGTTATACAATTTTACAATTTCGCTCAAGGGGGAGTTGTATAGACTTTCACTGTAGGCTCTTGTCAATGGAGAGTAAACATACATTATCACATGCAACCCATTGCTAATAATTGTTAGTTCTGGTGATGAATCCATCACACATGTATCATCAACAACGAGAACAAAAGAATTACAAGAAGGGGACCATACTTGAGCGCTCATGAGATTCGAACTGGATATATGAGAACCAGTAGAAATTACAGAGGATCAGGGGTCTAATTTGGGCAGGGGAAGATGGCGACTTGGGATCATAAAGAAGAAGATGGCGGGTCAATTAGAATTGGGCGAGATAAGAGATTGGAAGATCGAGAAGGACAGAGGAGAAAGCCAGAAATTTCTGATCCGTCCAATGAAGGGATAGAGGGATGGAGACGAAAAGCAATTTTCACCTCTGATGAAATTGGTGGACGGTAGACATTCTTGGGGAGTAAAACGAACAAACAATTAATCGATGAGTATGATTGTAATTATCATTATAATTAATTTAAAAATAATTAATAATTAATTTATAGGTGTGAACACAGATGTATAGCGTACGTCAGGCGTACGCTAGCCTGAACCATATATACATATATATATTAACTAGGTGGCGATGTCGCACCTTGTCACGGGCTTAGATAGCCTATGAACATGTATTATATGACCCGTTATGTTGTTTTGTTAGTATTATTAGTCTAAAATTATTTTTTTGTTAGCAGTTTTGTTAGTAATATTGACTTGAAAATATGATATTGAGTGAGAAGAGATATATGATTGTCAACATCCAATTTAAAAATTTTGAAAATTTTGGCTAATAAATGATATTTACCTAAATCCAAGTAGACCCATTAATTATTGGTAGGCTATGAGTGACGTATATATGAGTTTGGAAGTTTGTAGATGGGTTTGGATAGTGTATGGATATTTAATTTCATAATCTAAATGTGTATGAGTTGGGTATAGATATCCATTTATTTGAGGGTGTTTTAATTACACATACAAAAATTAGACCTATTTGTATAACTTCAAATGTTCAAGTACTAAAATGTAATACACAAAAACTTTAGGTACTAAAATACAATGTTCCATCAATATTTTGAGGACTTATATACCAAAAACATATAGGTTATAAATGTAAAGATCTCACTACAAGAAAATGCTCCTTTTGCGACGGATTCTATTGCGACGACATAAAATTCGTCGCAGAAAGTGAACATTTTGCAACGAATTTTGTATTTTCGTCGCGGATTGTGTTAATATTCTGTGATAGGTGGGGTATAGGATTTTGCGACGGTCTTTTCTTTTTCACGACGAATTGTTTCGTCGCAAAAGGTTCTGGGGACTTTCTACGACGACTGTCGTCGTCGCGGAATAGTTGGATATTTTCTGCGACGCATATTTTCGTCGCAGAATGTTTTAGACTTTTTGTGACGAAGCGATATTCGTCGCAGAATATGTGAAAACTTCTGCGACGAAATGCGTTTCGTCGCAGATGTTCGAGACTTTTTGCGACGATTGTCTTTCGTTGCAGAATGTTTGAGCCATTTTGAGAATTAAGAATATTTAGTGGATGAGTACCTATGCACATAACTAAGTAATAAAACCTTATCGCAATCAATTGAATTGTGATTTTCGTATTAAGAAAGTTTAATTTATAAAAGGCAACAAAAACATATGTTTATTTAATAGATTGATAAATCTTGACATTTTATTTAAATATATCTTTATTGAATAATATTTGGTTTGTAAATTAATTGAAGATAACCTTTGAGCTTTGGTCCCATAAACTCTACATGATTAAGTGTTTAAAAGATTTAGACGTACAAGGATAATTGGAATTAGGTTTAACAGAATGTTTTGATTTTTGAAATCTTAGGCTTTGACTAAGGGTAGAATAAGAACGAAAAGTTACATTTAACATACGGTTTAGTAGTAGTCTAGTTGGTTGAAACATTTGTCTGAGTGTTGATGTTAGCTCGAGGTTAGCTGTTCGAATCCCCGAGTATGAATTTTTTTGGTTCTGCGACATGGTGAAAGGGTAGTTTGGTCAATTGAGTATCCTTTAGTATATAAAGGATGAGAGGGGAGTGAGTAGAAAACCCTAGCCGCCCAACTCATCTTTTCCTCCTCTTGTCTTCTCTCCCATGTAGACAACAACTCATCTTTTCCTCCTCTCTTCCGATTCTTTAATTTTCCCCTTCTTCCTTTCTCGTCTTTTCTCCCATGTAGACAACAAAACCCTTAAAACCGTCGGCGGAAAATATGATCCTCTCGATGAGAAAAGAAATCTGGAAGAAACGAGTATCGCCGGTGGCCTCGGAGTTCGATTGCGCTGAAGGAAGATCGACGGGGGGCCAGGGTTTTGGGCTTTGGCCGCGGCAAATCGGCTCCTCTTGATCAGAAAAGCGAAGATCCGGGTAAGATTCGGCCTGCATGTGTTTTTCTTTTCGTTTTCTGGTTCAAGAACGGATAATGACATTTTTCCTTCTGGGTTTTGGTTTCGAACGAGGCAAGAAGAAAAGAGATCGGTAGGTGGCCTGGATTTTGGCTCCGGGCGCAACGATTTGGGTCCAGTCGGGGAAGGATGACCAGATCTGCTCTTCGAACAGGAAAAGCGAATGAAAGAAACCAGATCTGCTCTTCCGACGACCAGATCTGCTCTTCCGAACGGGATATGCTCTGTTTTTAAAAATTGTTTAAGAAATCTGACTTAGCAAATCTGGATTTTGGATGAGTTGAAAGCACTTAATTTGGGGGAATCTTGATTTTTAGGTTTGATGAGGTGCTGATTTGAGGTTTGACAAAAGAATGAACCAGAAAACGAACCCGGGGAATGATTGTGACCTATACTGAAATAGCCCGAAAAGAATTGTGACCTATATTGAAATTACCCAGAAGATAAATTGTAAATAACTCGAATTTAATTTTTCGTTTCTAAATCATGTAACTTTCTGCGACGAACTACTCCGTCGCCAAATAACCTTCCTTACTGCAACGGAGGTATTTTCGTCGCTGAATACCCATTCTGCGACGACATGGTCGTCGCTAAATCGTCATACTTCTGCGACGAATTTAGTTTTTCTGCGACGAACCAGTTTTTATTCGTCGCAGAACTTTCTGCGACGCTGTATAGGCGACGGAAGATTTTTCTCTTCTGCGACGGTGAAATCCGTTGCATAAAGTTTTTGCGACGGATTTTAGGGTTTCTGCGACGCTTTTGTTCCGTCGCAGAAAGTGTATTTTCTTGTAGTGTCTATTAAGTTTAGGTACCCAACTGTAATTTGCATAGTTGAGACTTAATTCCTTTTATGGTGATGTATTTAATATTATAATTATTTACTATTTATTTGATATGTATAATTGTTGAAAATTCTAGCTCGGGTTAACGAGAGAAAAACTCTAGAGAGAAGCAAAAGGAATACAAACAGGAACTCACTTAAAATTGCACGCCTTCGAATCCCGTTGTAACACCCTCGTTCTTTCGGTGCTAAAGTTATTATCTTTTCATAAGTAATGTCATGAAAAACTCAATTCCTCGTTTATCGGTTCAAAATCTGGAAGTAAATAAAATGTACTCCCTTAGTGAGTACAGATGGTTTTACTTTGTGGTTGGGTTGAGAAGATAACTCATCTAGACATGTTAAGTGTGACGATATGTATGTGTATAAATTCATTTGTAAGACCATAAGAAATGACTTAGAGAAACTCTTAAATTGACATATAAGCTTGTGTTACGTACATGTTGTGCTCGAGAAGGGAACCAAATTGAAAGTATAAAAGAGTAGGTCTTAAAAGAAATTAGAAGAGCACTAAATCATATAGGTGTTTCATTTAACTTCAAGAATTCGATCTCTATAGCTAATATGAAAGTCCCCGTCAAAACCTGTCGCATGTTCTTGTAAGTAGCAGGGGTAGCTCAAATTTAAACTCACTTTGACTAAGGGGTACTGGATTTTCTATAGAAGAGAATCGGCCAGGGAAATTAATGGCCTTGTCCCATTTCGATTTTCCCATCCATGCACTTCTCTGCACACAAACATCCACCACCTCTCAATTAGAAATCATTATTTACAACCACGTGGGCTCTAGGTGGCGGAAACTAGAAGAGCCAGAGAAGAATCATTTATTGGGAAAGAGTGGTGATTACATTCTCACCTCTTTTGGAGGCTCAAATAAGGAAAAGGAGATACCATTTCCATAATATGAAAGCCACCCTTAGCAAAGTCTCTTCCGCATCAGCATTTCCGTAGATCTCGCTGGAAAACTTGTCCAATGTAGCATCACCATTTAGCTTCTCATCTTTCTCCTATAAAAATCCAAACATTATTATCGTTTCATCAATACATGTTGACTGAAAGTTCAGAAAAGTTGTCATATACAAGTATATAATGCATTTGTATCGACCCAGTCATCTACTTACTTCCTTCTTAACTAGTGCTTCCAACTTATCCCAAACTTTCTCTCGAGACATTAATGATGGGTATGCCGGCCTCTGAGAGATAACTACATATGCAGAACAAACAAACAACAACATCTATTAATAAAAATTTGCTTTCAGATATGTCATTTGTCACCTAAACACTGAAGGAAGTGAATAGAGGATATGAGGGAGTCAGAAACATAGTTAATTACTTGAAGATGCATTTACTTGCTGAGCAACTACGTACATCATTATTCCTATACTCGAGAGATGTTCACAGAATAGGTTCATCTTTGGCAGGCACATCTCAATCTTCGTAGTTGACACCTGATTTTTGCACTTATCTAGTAACACCTATTGCCAAAGAAGGAACGGGGCAAGTTAGATTACAAGTGTAGCTAAGGCAAGTATCGCTGTACAATACATCTCATAATGGGGAACCATATGAAATCATCGAAATGCTGCCTATGGAAAATAATCTATACTACCCTTGACTGAAAATAAGTGTATCTAAGTAAGAGAAAGTTATCATATATACTTTGGAAAATAGTCAGGGTTGAAGTTGGTACCTCTCCTCGCCAGGAACATCAATTGTCACACTTACCTGCAATTGTTGGTTGCGTCGAGCGCGAGACTTTTATACCTGTACTCCACTAAAAACTCAAACACAGATAAGCTCAATTATAATATTTTACTCAATTGAAAGACACACAAAAAGAAATCCAACTAACAGCCTAGTGTGTCTGAAGGATTTGACCGAAATACTAATCAAACCACCTTAGGTTAGATTTTTGTTTAAAAACACTTTACTTAGACTATTGATGGTCAGACCCACTTAGTTAAAACCCAGCGTTTAAACCAACTGGGGTACCAAGCCCAATTTCTCAATTCAGTCGGATTAAATAAATAAACCCCGAAGCCCTGCCCAATCAGTTTCTTATCCTGACCCAGTCTCTAAGAGACAAACTGGAACGGCAGTGTTTTAATTCCAAGATTAAACTTGCTTTCCCGCTTGGACCTTCGATCAAGTTTAACCCTGCTTCTGTTCGAGTAAGGAACCTGAGAAGAATAGCAAACACTCTCCAGGTGAAAACCCAGATAGGTATACTGAGGCGAAACTCGAACCAGCTCCTGCAAGTTCTCTAACCCAGTACAGCGGCCGTCTTCCTTGATTGTTCTAAAGTGAACTTCCCTGCATAAACAGATCACACCCGCAGAGATGCAAACAGAACAGAAAATGAAATGCAGAGCAAGAGAACAACCCACGATTTTTACGTGGTTTCCAGTATTGGGAGAATGAGGATCCCAATACTGACTACTCCACGGTCAAAGAATCACGATTGTGTGATCTCCGACGATTCACTATGATTTTGCGTTGAAGTTCGTCGTTACAAGCTATCTACCCAAGAACCCTTTGATCAATCTCAACCCGATTGATCAAACACTCTTTTCTCAAACCCGAATTGCTTCCCCAGCAACTCGAAACCAGTGTTTCCGCAACACTGACCCTCAAAGAAATTCTCCCCGAACCCTTTGAGAAACCCCTTTCCTATCACTCTAGCTATTCTCACAAAATCCCCTTTTGGCTTAGCTAGTTTTGATCTCTTGAAAGGTTGATTTTGTTCTTCCTTCAAATCGCCTTTTATAGGCTGCAATGTAGCTGTTGAGAATTTGAATTCCTTTGAAATCTTCAAGCATGGCAAGTTCTTATTCTTTCTTCTTTTGACCCGAAAACTTGCCTTAACTGTTTTTGGGCAGCCACTGATTTTTCACCTTGATTTGATTCTTGTCTTGGCCATCAAGTAGTTCTGCCATTGTCAAGTTGATGCCAACATTCTCCCCCTCAGCATGACAATGGCTGACATTCTCCCCCTGAACAGAATGTCCCAGAGGTTGTCTCACCTTGTCAAAGTTCACCCTTTAAGCTGCTCACCTAAACCTGCACACTTCAACAAACCATTGGTGCAGCCTGTCCATTCCTATGATCATGGCAGTAAGAATCAAATGCAACTAGAGCCGAAATAGGAGTTCATTTTATTCAAGGAGACATATGACACAAAATAGCCCAAAACACTCTACCTAGACTAAAGAAAAGTTAACACTCAATCAAGACTTAATAGCCCAAAAACAGACTCGAAAAGAAGAACAGAAAACATTCATGGAACTCCCCCTAAGACTAAGCAGCAAGATTATTCCTAGTAGGTGTACTCCGGAGATGACGCATACTCCGATGGATCGACTTCCTCATCCTCCGAAGGTAAGAATAACACCCTGCTGACCTTCTTGCCTGAGGTGCTGGCCTCTTTTCCCTTCAGTGACACGGTAAAGTCACGAAGGAGACTTTTTCCTTCATTTTCCAGCCTTACCCCTTCCTGTATATGCTCCAATGTCAAAGACGTCTTGCACTTTCCCGTCGATTCTGCTATTCCCTTTCCCTTGTCAATCCTGGAGATTCCACCAGCAGTGTATGCTGCTGCCGTGTCCTTTAACCAGCTACCCTCATCATTGTTGTCTTCTTCTAGTTCTGATTTGGGCTCACTATTGGCAGCTTTGTCTCCCCTTGAACTTTGGAAAGTTTGCGGGGTCCAAGCCACAAGATGGGGCGATGCAGGACATGCTGAGCTCGCAGATCAGAACGATCATCCCGGTTGATGATTTTCCCATGCAGATCGACCCCTAAGATGGCCAACAGATGGGTGATTTGCGGGCCAAAAGGCAGCTTGCCACTGCACTCTTCGTCGCGATATTTCATCATATGATTAAACATCAGCGAGGCATAGCTGATCGGGCAGCTTGTCTTCGCGTTGAACATAATCCAGAGGTCTGAGTCAACCAGAGTGGCGGCCTGGTCAGCAGTGCGAGGGAGGAACACATGACTGACGTAGAACTGGAGCGCTCGCAGATCATCCGGCAGCCGCTCCACGGAGAATCTCGAAAGCTCGGGACTCCCGTAATCACTAGCCAAATAAGACATCGTGTCTATGGGGTGGAACCCATAGTTGTCAAAATCTGCAGCAGTTCCGGCTTGATACCCTCCATGAGGAAGATGCAGCAGATTGGCCAGGATATCAGCAGTCACCGTTACACTGAAGTTGTAGACGGTGGTGGTGAAGTATGATGGATAACGCCCAGGACCGCACTGCATACTTGCGTAGAACATACGCACTGCTTCAGGGCACTGATCAAGGAAGCGATTCTGGAACAGCGAACTCCATCCAAGATCATTGATGTACCCATTCACCCTCAGTCTGTACCGGTTGAACGAGGTGGGGGGAATGAGGAATGAGGGATGCAGAGGGCGATCACAGAAGCTACGCAGATACTTGGAGTAAGCTTCTGAGTTGCGGAATCCCCGATTCGTGAAGATTGCAGCAGGTGCAAGGTTCACATTGAGCTGGGGATTGCTCGGTGCCATGGTGAGACAGGGGGGAAGGGGTGCTGCTGCTATGGATGTAGAGGCTGAGGAGGGCGTATGAGGATTTGAAGGCGGGTATGATCATTCCCAAGGCGAGGCTGGTTTTTAACCTGGCTGTGAGACCATATTTTGGAATGCTTTCAGACAGGGGGAAAGTCGTATCTGCTCGACTGGAAGAGGAAGATCGTACAGCTGCCTCTGCTGGCGGAAGATAGGACTTTCCATTTGTCAGTGATGCACGGAATAAGGCTGAGGTGAGAAGATGGAAGGTTTAAGATGATCTCGATCGAGAATCAAGTGAAGGGAGGTTGTTTAAGAGCTGGAAAAATCAAATCAACTCATTTGTGGAAGCAGAGGAGAAGAAGATATTTGATCCCATGTATCTTCGATTAAAAGATATGATCTTCCGATGATCTGCAATCTACGAAGAAGGTTTGGGAAAGAAATTGTTTGATCAGAGGGGAGGGATTCGACCGGGATTAGAGTAAGAATTTTGAGGAAACATTACTTTTCCCAGAATCGTCCACCCGAGAAGGTAGTCGGAGCGGCGGCTTAGACTGACGGAGAGAAGCACTCGCAGAACGGAAGGCTTTGGGCTTCGGCCTGCTTTTGCTTTGAGAAAGATGCTCTAGGGTGTGATTGGGCTCAGGCCCACAACCCAGTGATCCGCTCCTGCGGAATTGAAAACAGCTAGGAAGGATTTGGCCCACGTCTCTACTGATACGAGCAGGAAGGAAGGGTTAATGAGGGACCGACGCCTGCTGGACGGTTCCAAGAAATTTTTGGGCTTCGGCCCACTAAACCCTGAACAGAGCTTGATAAATTCCCTCCGGCCCAAGAAGAAGACTGAATAACAAAGTTGTAGTCACCCGGCTCTTAAGATTTTAGATTTGACTATTATAACCCACTGATGTTAGTTTTGACCCTCTACTAATTTCACTTGAAGTCATTGATTTCACTAGAAAGTATAAGGCCAAGTTCTCGACGAATTGTGAGAAATTGATCTACGCTAAGCGGTTTGGTAAGGATATCAGCCCATTGATTTGACGTAGGCACAAACTCAAGCTGAATTTGGCCTTCTTCAATCAATTCTCGAATGAAATGATACCTAATTTCTATGTGTTTGGTTCGAGAATGTTGTACGGGATTTTTAGCCATGTTAATGGCGCTCGTATTATCACACAATACGGGCATGGACTTAATTTCTAACCCGTAGTCACAAAGTTGATGCTTCATCCAAAGGAGTTGAGTACAGCATAGGCCTGCGGCCACGTATTCAGCCTCGGCGGTGGATAGAGCAACAGAGCTTTGTTTTTTACTAAACCAAGACACAAGGGAATTCCCGAGAAATTGACATGTCCCGGAAGTACTCTTACGATCAACTATGCATCCAGCATAGTCTGAGTCACTATAACCAATCAAATCAAGACTTGACTCACAATCATACCATAGACCTAGATCCATCGTGCCAGCAAAGTAACGAAAGATTCTCTTGACTGCAGTCAGATGACTTTCCTTAGGAGCACTTTGAAATCTAGCACATAGACACACACTGAATTGAATATCAGGTCTACTAGCAGTGAGGTACATTAGTGACCCAATCATTCCTCTATAGAACTTCTCGTCAACTGACTTACCTGACACATCCTTGTTTAGTTTAATCGAAGAAGCCATAGGTGTAGACGCAGTTTTTAAGTTCCCAAATTCAAAAAGTTTTAACATATTTTGAATGTACTTGGTTTGACTAATGAAGATACCCCTTGTTGTTTGTTTAATTTGTAACCCCAAAAAATATGTTAATTCTCCCATGGCACTCATTTCAAAAGTATTCTTCATGATATTTTCAAAATATTCGCACAACTCTTTGCTAGAAGATCCAAATATAATGTCATCAACATATATTTGAACTAGTAGCATATGTTGTCCTTTATCTTTTATAAAGAGAGTCTTATCCACTGAGCCCCTTCTGAAACCTTCTCCTAAAAGAAAAGAACTAAGTTTTTCATACCATGCCCGGGGTGCTTGTTTAAGTCCATATAGAGCTTTCTTTAACTTATAGACATGGTTGGGGTATCGAAAGTCTTCAAAACCGGGTGGTTGTTCAACATACACTTCCTCTTTTAAATCACCATTTAAAAAGGCACTTTTGACGTCCATTTGAAAGAGTTTGAAACCCTTAGAGCTAGCGAATGCACATAGCATTCTAATAGCTTCTAATCTGGCAACTGAGGCAAATGTTTCATCGAAGTCTATTCCCTCTTCTTGATTATACCCTTTAGCCACTAGCCTAGCCCTGTTCCTAGTTGCTACCCCATTTTCATTAGACTTGATCTTATAAATCCACTTAGTCCCTATAATAACTCTATTAGGAGGTCTGGGTACCAACTCCCACACATTAGCTCGTTCAAACTGACCCATTTCTTCATTCATAGCAGCATTCCAGTTTTCATCATTCAAGGCATCTAACGCGTTTTTAGGTTCAACCAATGTCACAAAAGCAGTATGCACAATTGAATTTTTGGAGCGAGTGATCATACCTTCATTTAGCCCTCCTATCATAAGTGAAGAAGGATGACGTTTAGCAATATGTGGAGGAGGTTGCCTTACATCATGGTCTTCCTCGATCGGAGAATTTGTAGTACTTACTGCTTTATCTTGGTCTTCAGATATGATTGTTCTGGGTTCAGATTTCTCCGTGTTTGATGTCCTTGGTAGATCATAGCTCCCACCAAGTCCAAAATCATCATCATCTATCTCATCTGAACACTCATTAGCAGATTCATCAAATATCACATTTATGGACTCTTCCACTTTGAGAGTCCTTTTGTTGAAGATTCTATATGCTCTGCTAGTCATGGAATAGGCTAAGAAAACACATTCGTCGGACTTGGCATCAAACTTCCCAAGATGATGTTTGGTGTTTAATGCAAAGCACTTGCAACCAAAGGGATGGAAGTAACTCAGATTGGGTTTTCTTCCTCTCCAAATCTCATAAGGAGTCTTCTTAATACCATATCTGATCAAAGCTCGATTAGTAACATAGCATGCAGTGTTTATGGCTTCAGCCCAGAAGTACTTAGGCAAACCATAGTCATGTAACATTGTTCGAGCTATGTCAATCAAAGTCCGATTTTTCCTTTCCACCACTCCATTTTGTTGCGGAGTTCGAGGAGCAGAAAAATTGTGACTTATTCCTAGCTTATTGCAAAAGAGTTCAAACTCTTTTGAGATAAATTCTCCACCATGATCACTTCTAATGCTAGCAACCTTAAATTGCTTTTCATTTTCCAATTTCCTAGTTAGAGACTCAAAATTTTGAAAAGCTTCACTTTTGCTAGCTAGAAACAATACCCAAGTGTAACGAGAATAATCATCCACAATTACGAAAGCATAAGACTTACCTCCATAGCTTACCACGTTGGTAGGTCCGAAGAGATCTAGGTGAAGTAGTTCAAGTGGTCTCGATGTAGATATTACCGACTTACTCTTGAAGCTCGACCTTGTATGCTTTCCTTTGGCACAAGCATCACAAAAGAATTCCTTTTTGCCTTATAACTTAGGCAGACCTCTAACTAGCTCTAGATCACTTAGTTTAGACAGAATTCCTATACTCACATGTCCAAGCTTCCTATGCCAATCTATTTGATCATTTTTCTCTAAAGACATTAGACATGTTACCTTAAAACTTTCTTTATCATCTAGATTTATGACATATAACTTATTCTTACGTCTACCGGTGAAAAGTACTTTCTTATCCTCCGATGACTCGATGTAGCAACAATCATGTTCAAAGATTATCCTCTTGTCTTTGCCACACATTTGACTAATCAAAAATAGATTATGCTTAAGACCTTTTACTAACATCACATTTTCAATGCATGGATCTGAACCAACTGTTCCTCTTCCTATTATGTCGGCAGAATTATTGTCACCAAAAAATACCTTACCACCTTTACCTTCTTTGAGAGTGGTGAATAGGTTTCGGTTTCCCGTCATGTGGTGTGAGCATCCACTGTCTAGTATCCATTCAGTTGCCTCCATGCTCACTTGGAAGCAAACCTGCGCCATTAGCAGTCATGCAGTTTTGGGTTTTTGTATCCAGACTTTCTTGGATACAGTTTGTTTGTGATCTTTAAGAGAACAAAATCTACTAATGTGACCGACTTGATGACAAGTAAAACACGTTCTATATTTTTCATATTGTATTCTCTTTCTGCATACTCGCCTAATGTGCCCAAATTTATGGCAATAAAAACATTCCATGTTTCTATATCTTTGTGTTAATGACTCATTCCTCTCATGCTTTAATGATTCTCCAAAGATCTTCGACTTACCTTTACTACATGAATTTGATCCTAATTTTTCACAGCATCCTTTAATAGGATGATTTAGGTAAGATTTACCTTCCTCTTTCAGAGATTCAATCTTATTCCCTTCTAATGATACTTGAAGTTTTGCCGTGAGACTCGATTTCTCATTTTCTAAAACTTCAACTTTCTTAGCAGTTTCATCTAACTCTTCTCTTAATCCGATCGCCTCCTTCTTTAGTTCATCATATTCAATCTTTATTTTGGCATAATCAGATTTCAGTTTAGAGTATTTTACTTTAACATTTCCAAACTCTAACTGAATTTCCTTGATAGTGGATACTAATAGATCATCATCACTATAGTAATCACTATCACTGAAATGAGTGTGGTTGGAAGATTTTACCTCGTTTGAGTTATGTCTTTCTGAAGGCTCTTCAACATCAATTGCCATGTAGCTTTCTTCTCTTGTCTCCTCTCCGTCCTCATCTTCTTCTTCGCTACAGCTCCATGTTGCGGCCATGGCTCGTTCTTTTCTTGCTAGAGGGCATTCAGCCTTGATATGCCCAGTTTTTCCACATCTAAAGCATCCGGTAGTGTTTTGAACTTTAACCGGCTGAAATTGTTCAGTCCTGTTTTTGTGGAAAGTTCTTGATTGAGGATATTTTGATGTACCACCTTCTTTCTCAACCTCTCTATTCTTGTTGATGAAGTTTCCTCTTCGTTTTTCTCTTCTCACTCGAAGTAGTCTACTAATTTGTTTGCTTAGTAGAGCCAATTCTTCATCCTCCATATCATCGAGATCTTCTGTGTCTTCATTGTATGTGGTAGCCTTGAAGGCTATCCCCTTTTTTCCTTTATCATTATTTCCCTTGTTGAGCTTGTCTTCATGAGTTGCTAATGACCCGATGAGTTCATCAATAGCTAACTTCTCTAGGTCTTTAGCTTCCTCTATTGCAGTTACCTTTGGAGTCCATTGCTCTGGGAGACTCCATAAGATTTTTCGAACAAGATCTCCACTTTCATATGATTTCCCAAGATTCTCCAGACTGTTCACAATGTTTGTGAAGCGCTCGTACATTTGCCGGATCGTTTCTCCTTCTTCCATTTTGAACAATTCGAATTGCTGTTTTAAGGAATTAATTCGAGATGTTTTGACTTGAGAAGTACCTTCATAAGTAACCTGGAGTTTATCCCAAATTTCCTTAGCAGTCTTGCAACCGGCAACTTTGTGATATTCTTCTGGACCGAGAGCGCAGTACATGAGATTAGTTGCCTTGCAGTTTTGCTGAAATTTCTCGAAGTCCTCGTCTGTCCATTTTTCTTGATCCGCCTTGAGTTCATATGGACCCTTGATTACTCTAGCCCTGAGTTTTGGATCTGTGGATCCAACAAATAATTCCATACGATTTTTCCAATATCCATAATTAACTCCTTCAAACCTGGGAGGCCGATTTTGAGAGAATCCGTCAGCCAAATAGAGTGGAGCATTATTTTTGGAACCCGACGCCATTTCGATTAGCACCGGAGGTCGTTGAACCTTGTTGTACGGTGACCGTGCTCTGATACCACGTGTTGGTTGCGTCGAGCGCTAGACTTTTATACCTGTACTCCACTAAAAACTCAAACACAGATAAGCTCAATTATAATATTTTACTCAATTGAAAGACACACAAAAAGAAATCCAACTAACAGCCTAGTGTGTCTGAAGGATTTGACCGAAATACTAATCAAACCACCTTAGGTTAGATTTTTGTTTAAAAACACTTTACTTAGACTATTGATGGTCAGACCCACTTAGTTAAAACCCAGCGTTTAAACCAACTGGGGTACCAAGCCCAATTTCTCAATTCAGTCGGATTAAATAAATAAACCCCGAAGCCCAGTCCAATCAGTTTCTTATCCTGACCCAGTCTCTAAGAGACAAACTGGAACGGCAGTGTTTTAATTCCAAGATTAAACTTGCTTTCCCGCTTGGACCTTCGATCAAGTTTAACCCTGCTTCTGTTCGAGTAAGGAACCTGAGAAGAACAGCAAACACTCTCCAGGTGAAAACCCAGATAGGTATACTGAGGCGAAACTCGAACCAGCTCCTGCAAGTTCTCTAACCCAGTACAGCGGCCGTCTTCCTTGATTGTTCTAAAGTGAACTTCCCTGCATAAACAGATCACACCCACAGAGATGCAAACAGAACAGAAAATGAAATGCAGAGCAAGAGAACAACCCACGATTTTTACGTGGTTTCCAGTATTGGGAGAATGAGGATCCCAATACTGACTACTCCACGGTCAGAGAATCACGATTGTGTGATCTCCGACGATTCACTATGATTTTGCGTTGAAGTTCGTCGTTACAAGCTATCTACCCAAGAACCCTTTGATCAATCTCAACCCGATTGATCAAACACTCTTTTCTCAAACCCGAATTGCTTCCCCAGCAACTCGAAACCAGTGTTTCCCCAACACTGACCCTCAAAGAAATTCTCCCCAAACCCTTTGAGAAACCCCTTTCCTATCACTCTAGCTATTCTCACAAAATCCCCTTTTGGCTTAGCTAGTTTTGATCTCTTGAAAGGTTGATTTTGTTCTTCCCTCAAATCGCCTTTTATAGGCTGCAATGTAGCTGTTGAGAATTTGAATTCCTTTGAAATCTTCAAGCATGGCAAGTTCTTATTCTTTCTTCTTTTGACCCAAAAACTTGCCTTAACTGTTTTTGGGCAGCCACTGATTTTTCACCTTGATTTGATTCTTGTCTTGGCCATCAAGTAGTTCTGCCATTGTCAAGTTGATGCCAACAGCAATATCACTGAAAAATTAAGTGCAGCACATTAGCAAATTGTGCCAAAATCTATGAGCAACTAATAGAGGATTAAGCAATTAGTAATGTATGATTGAAAAGAAATGTAAGAACTTCAAACATACAATTTGATCACCAAAATCGACAGTGACATTCCCTGATGGGATTTTCTTGGCAAAAATTGTTACAACAACTTCCTTAGCCTTCTGGTAGAATTCATGCCTGTTCAACAACCACTACCCTCTTGAGAGAACAAAAAAATAGAATGTTTGCAGAAAACAGTGACTAATGAAAAACACAATTTCTCTTTCGGCCTTTACTCAGTTAATTATATGTACAAACTATAACAATATAATGCAAATGGATATGTCTTCCTCTTATATGCTCGAAAATTAGGAAAATAAAAGATTGATATATACCTAACTAGCATACACCTTCGAGAATATGCTTTACATATTCCTTCACATTCAACATACTCACAAGATACATTGTTTTAAGGTATAATTGCATATGTTAGTGTTACGGCATTCTTATGAGGATCCGTAAGCAAGCAATTCAACTTACTTACGAATTCAAAAACGTACCTTAATAACTTGGAATAGGGCATGAAAAAAATTCACTACTTACCTATACTTCGGTTTAGAGGGGATTGCATTCACCTGAGGTGAAGCAGCAGAAGCGGATGTTGATGCACCACTTGTTGGGGCGGATTATTTGGTGTTACAGACTGGCTAAGCTCATTAGATTCATCTTAGGTAAAGGCCAAATATACAAATATACCATAAATAAGCATTATATAAGGATTATTTTGACTTTTCTTCAACTAGTTAGAGTCGATATTTCAACTTGTCAGACTCAATTACTCATTCTATTATCACTATCTTTAATTCATAAAGCGTTTTTCCCTTCATTTTCTCGTAAAACATAAAATTTGCGTGTATTTTTTTCAAATAATATGTAAGGGTGTTTCAACCCGCCCCACCCCGACCCATACCCGCGTGAGTTTTACTCGACCCACCCCGTAGTAACGTGGAGCGGGGCATGAGAATTGAGATGCCCGCCCCGCTCCATTGCCATCACTAGTTATGCCACAGAACCAAGCTAGTTCTTGTTGGTGGAGATGGATTTATACTACGAACATTACGTAATACTTGAACTTCTGGACTCATTGTATTAAGTTCATTGCAAATTGTTGAACCCAATCTGGAGGAAACGATAAGTAATGTTGGTTTTATGTACATAAAGTAAAACATTGTGATTCAAAAGATAATTTATTGGTCGTGATCGGTGACTTAATTATCTTTGACAATGCAGCATGAGTGAAATCTGTTCCAAATAATGCTTTTAAGCATCAGGTGAGAATGTAAGGGCTACTTTTCATTATAGGAAGCCAGGTTCAGGAGATGTTGCCAATTGGTAAATACCAGCATCTAGGAAATGACAAAAAAATGACTGAAAAGAGATTGGAGGAAACCAAAATGTTAGTTAAACCACAAATTTAAATGAAAAATGTTATTTATCTTTGATAATTACCGGTGTTTACCCTTTTCTTTTGAATCTCCAAAGTTGGATACTTTTTGTGACTGCTATTGTCCGATCATTTCGGGTAATCAGGGACAGAAAAAAAAAAAAAGAAACGGATCTCTACCAAAAATGGTTATCCATTCCTCTTCTTGTCAAATGTAAATGTTCATCCCCTCCTTCATTAAACCTTTTTCCGGGAATAAAAGATCATTTTGGTTCATCAAAAACTTCTAAAACAAAAGAAAAAACCCCAATTCACCATTCCCATTCTTTCTTCTTATGGTGAAAGAATGGACTTGATGATCTGGGTCTGAGCGAAAAGGTCATAAATTTGATTGCTTTTTCTTTCTGGGTTTTGTTGGTTTTGGTTCAATTAGTTGAATCCAGGAGGAAAAAGTAAAGACAAAGAGAGAAATTATGGGTGATGATTATTACAACATATTGAAGGTGGACAAGAGTGCATCAGAGGATGATCTGAAGAAATCTTATAGAAAATTGGCTATGAAATGGCACCCTGACAAGAACCCCAACAACAAGAAGGAAGCTGAAGCCAAATTCAAACAGATCTCTGAAGCTTATGATGTGAGTAAATGAAACCCCAAAACTCAGTAAACCAAAAATATGATTTCTTTCTTATTGATTCAAAGAATATGTTTGCTTGCTTTTTTGCTTCTTTTCTGCAGGTGCTAAGCGACCCACAAAAGAGGGCGATATACGACCAATATGGAGAAGAAGGGCTGAACGACATCCCACCAGCCGGATATGGAAATGGTTCGAATGGGCCAAATTCGAGGAATGCAGAAGACATATTTGCAGAGTTCTTTGGGAGCAGCCCGTTCGGGTTTGGTGGAGGAGCAACAGGTGGTGTTGGAAGATCATCGTCCAGATTCCAGTCTGAAAGTGGTGCAACAGCAGGAAATGGGATGTTTGACAGCAATAACATGTTCAGAAGCGAAGGAACGACGACTACCGGTACTGCACCTAAGAAGCCTCCTCCTGTAGAAAGCAAATTGCCATGCACTCTAGAGGAGCTCTACTCTGGGTCAACTAGGAAAATGAAGATCTCCAGAACTGTAGTTGACTCCCATGGGTAATTTTTCATTAGTTTGTTTGAATTTGTTTACCTTTTGGATCATAACAACAAACTCGTACACCATTCAATTCATTATATTGTATTTGTGACAGGAGGCAAGCGCAAGAAACAGAGATACTTACGATAGATGTGAAACCAGGTTGGAAGAAAGGAACGAAGATAACATTTCCAGACAAAGGGAACGAGCAGCCGAACCAACTGCCAGCAGATTTGGTTTTTGTGATTGACGAGAAACCTCACGACGTGTACAAGAGGGATGGGAATGAGCTAATGATCAACCGGCGGGTCACCCTAGCAGAGGCACTAGGAGGGACCACGGCCAGCATCGACACATTGGATGGTCGGACCCTTTCTGTTCCAGTTACCGACATTATAAGTCCTGGGTTCGAGCTTGTCGTGCCCAGGGAAGGGATGCCCATAGCTAAAGAGCCTGGTAATAGGGGAGATTTGAGGATCAAGTTTGAGGTCAAGTTCCCAACCAAGTTGACCACGGAACAGAGGGCAGGGCTAAAGCGTGCTTTAGGGGGTTGAGGTTGAAGCCAACTGGGAGATTATATATTGTTGTGACTTGTGAAAATGTTAGGTTCATACACTCACTCCACAGTTGTTCATATTTCACTTGCGTTTGATATTATTTTAATCCTCATTTTCCACTACTTTTGAGTCTGATGCCCATTCAGTCCACACTTCTCCGGACCGGACTGGTTCTCCTAGTCATTTGTTTGAGGATGAGAGAATGTAACTTTTCAGACAACTCCAGTAAAATGCAAAGATTCTCCTATGCTTTCTAAGTTTTTGCAGCTTGTGAGGAAACCTCTCTGTGGAGCTATATATGTGGTTGCTATAACACGTTTAGAGAAGTGAGAAACAATGAAAACAAACGAGCAATATATATTACTATATACAAACCTAAAGCACCGTTATTGTTGCCTAAAAAATACCATTTTGATAACTCAAATTTAATTAAATCACAACTTAGTCACTAGAATGTACATTTTACATTTTGATACCCCAAATTTAATTTTAGTGTAAAATCATTGAACAATTATGTTTTATTATCTAAGTTTTATGAGATTTTCGTACATACAATTTTTTACATTTACATATTGGTTTAATGTTTATATTTCACTTGAATCCATGATTCCAATCCACCAATCCTTTTGAACCTAATCATGAATCCAATCCACCATAACATAAAAGTATAAATTTAGTTTGTATCATACAAGATGTTTTATCACTCAACTATAGTAGAAGATTCAACCATTTTATATTTGCTCATTACGTGAAATATTAAAAAAATGATAAAAGAGAAATGATTCTAAAATATTGCAAGAACGAATTCATAAACTCATTTAGTACATTTATGGGGTACTAAACAAACTTTTACTAACTACATGTGACAAAATATGCGACATCTACATAAGCAAGTGTCAATAAATTGCTACGGCGAAAAGGGTTGACTCTTGTATTGACGACCAACTAAAAGAATTGGATACCTTTCCACCATCTACTTCCTCTTCGTTTCATTTTTCACTCGCCTTTCATAACTCTTTCTTTGTCTTCTTCGTCTAACCCTAATTAGTATACTATTTTTATGTATTCTAATCACAAGTATGAACGGGTCCATACACGACTGACCAACAGTCTAGAGAATTAATAATTGAACCATGAACCACTAACATTTTCAGCTCAATGTTGAGTCCAATTAAAAACAAATATATAGGGTTATTACTTATTAGAAAGTCGTCATTTTGCACTACGGGTGTAACACCCATACATACTTTAAAACATTCACATAATCGTACCGATTAAAACCTTTTACAATTCTGTTTAGTTTACAAACCAAACCATAATTTACATAAACTTTTAATACGTCAAAACACATGACAGTAGAGAAGACCATCTTCTCTCAAAATACTATAAACAAGTCATGTCGGAGTCTGAGTCCACCATCCCACCTCATTGATGCCGAGCTGAGCCTTATTGAGTTTCCTTGACTTCTAGTCCAACACTTCTAATCTGGGGAAAATTTTTAACGGGGGTGAGACATCACCTCAATGAGTAAAAACTAACCTAGTAGCGTAATTAACATAAACAAGGTATTGAGCAATCACAATTAACGTTATACCCTTCTTTCTCTCGTTATACTTGTACCTCTATAAACATTCGCCACTCAGACATAGAAACATTTAGAACCAGCACAAATTCATTAATAGGATCATACCCATTTAAATATCATCATCACACACACATAAAACGATTCACAACAAGCATATGCACATACAAGCATCCATCACCTATTCCGGCCTAGTCATGCACCATCATCTTCTTTCCCTCCTCCACCTCCTCCTCGATGCTTAGGCTCCACCACCTCCGCCGACCTAAAGCATCAGTGACTTCCTCCCATAGCCCGGGAAATTGGCACATAGCCGAATATATACACAACGTCCTCACTGAGGACTTATCACATCATCATTTTCTCCGGGTGCATGACTAACCATTAACACACACATACAAAAAGAAACACACATTCAAATCATCTCATATCAAATCCATAAACATCATTCACATCACATGCATCACCATTATCAATATCAACATCATTGTCATCATTGACTTCATCATCATCATCATCGTTATCAACATCACGGAGGCCTTTCGTGCCTCTTTATACGCATCCCATCAACATTCTTATCATTCTCCACATTGAAATCACACAATATCATCATCACATGATATCATCATTAACACATACTCTATCACACATGCAACCGCATTTTACTATAATTAAATTCACACTACCACAGAACAGGCGTTTAGCGACGGTTTTCGGGACAGTTAGTGACAATCCTCACCGTCGCTAAAACATTTCCTGATGGGCACCTGACCATCACAGATCCCGCAGTCCTTAAATTATTTCCCGACGGTTATGGTAGACCGTCACAATGACCGTCGGTACATTTAGCGACGGAACAAAAACGTCATTATGCTTAAAAGAATTGTCGTTAAATTAAATATTAGAAAATGTATCAGATCCATTAGCAACGGGCGAGACCGTCGCTAAAGTCAATTACCATCGCCAAGTTACAAGGCCATTTTTGGAGAAACCTGCTCTAATAATCACCTCTTGCCTGCTGTGATATTTCCCAAATATCAATATTTGATAAATTCAATTACAAAAACCAATTTGAATTCGAAAATCTATTAATATCTCTAAATTTAAGAACAAACACCCATCAATCCTCAACAAAAGAACTCCCAGTCAGATTCTGATACTATTTATAAATCAACATTCTAAAGTTTCAACTCCTTAATACTATTGAATCCTGTCATCCTTGAAGCAACAAAAACAGTCTGCAACACTAAGGCACAAGAAGAATCGAATTCAAACCAAACACACCTCACCACATTGGCAGCTGCCATCTTGACAATTATCTGCAAAAAATGAAACAAATAAAGGTTTCAGAAAATCATGAATAAACATTGACCAAAAATATACAAATATACAAATGTCAACCTTTCTGACATTACGTAGAGCCATTCATTAGTAAAATTATTCCCCAGTTTATTCAACTTAAAGAGATCATAAGAGAACCATGTTGCCGCCTGCCAGGACCTAGGTTTTATTGAAACTGAGCTAAGAAAGTAGTCTAATCACAGTAGGTATGAATATAAGATGTTTCTGTATTCTCATTTCATCTATCTTGCAAAGACCACCACCAAGTTTTCCAGAATGTCAAATGGAAAACACTTTCATTTCATTTGAGTAGTTCAATTATCTAACATGCATTTCGGAAAGCATCATTCACTACAAGAAAAAGCACATTCTGTAACAAGTTATTTCGTCACCAAAAGCACAAAATTCCGTGACATAATGTTTATGTGACGAAATTTTTTCGTCACCACTGGCGTCACCTATACGCCGTTGCAAAATGTTTCGGTGACGATAAATTTTTGGTTCGTCACATAAAAGTCGACTTTAGGTGACGAGGTACTCCGTCACATAAAGCAACACCATTGGTCACGACCAGTTCTTGTCACATAAGCTAACCTTTACGTGACGCTTTAACGCATTACATAATGTCGTAACTTTTTGCCACGGAAGAAACTCGTTACAATTGTCAACCTTTCGGTGACAAGTTTATCTTCATCAAAAGTTTTACCTACTTACCAGTTTCTTTACCTGTAGTGCTCCATGTTACAGAATTGTATGTTTGACAACCACAAGAAACTTTATTCTGTTCTTCAAACCCAAACTTGTGATATTGTAATTTTCCCCATTAATATAAAAAATCTCATGAATATCGCGAGTCTACATGTATAAAATGGACTTGTACCATATTTACAAGGACACAATTTGCTCCAACACTCTAATATAATGTCAACAGAGTTCACATTCAGAATTACACACATCTGCAGAAGTTTGATTTTTCACTTTCTTATCCCAAGGACTTCTCGCATAGTATTCTCATTGCCGGAACAGTGGGCTTCTTCACCTAGGATCTGCAATGATAGGCTCTCGTATCATGAGTATTATAAATATTAAGTGCATATCAAACCTAAGAATCAAATCATATTCAACGAAAAAAAAGAATCAAATCATTATATACTTTGAAAGACAGAACAACTACACTGGACGTCAACCACGAATACACCCTATCTCGAACTTAATCATAAGAATAGAAAACTTTAATTTACTTGATAAATTATCTAATTCAAACATTACCCCAATAAGATTGCAAGTTAATATTTTAACAGCTTGTTCAAACGCAACACCCCCAACATGCCTAGCAAATCATATGTTGTGGCCCATTCATGCTAGCCTAACATTTGGATAAGACTACATTATTTGACCCAAGTGAAGTAACGACCACATGAAGAGAAAGAAGCACTAACCTTTTATCAAAGTATACTACGTGAAGAACAAGGTATTAACTTCATATACAGCCATCTTGCTTCCACAAGCTTACTCACTTCAATATGTGAAACAGAGCACAGTCCAAGAAGACAGGGAAATTAAAGGTATGATAGAGAAAATGCACCTCGTAGTAACCAGGTCTGACAATTGCAAAAGCTAGCCGTGACAGTGACACTGCTAATCTGGACTCTCACTACAAGGAACAACAAATTGAGATCCAAGCAACCAACTAGCAATCATAATTAGAGAAAGCAAAACTTAGAGGCAGGGCCATAACTACAAGAAGCAGCTAATCTGGACTCTACCGAAGCTAAATTAACTACAAGAATCAACTAATTTAGAGGCAAACAGATTCCTTACCCATCTCAATGGAAGATTGCAGCTGCAAATGAAAGAAAAGAAACTAGTAAAGCTGTAGAAGAATCAAATCAAGTAAGATTCACATAGAGCACCTAGATTCAGTCTCATTAAGTACTACCTCAGGAGCTTTGTTGGCTTCCCGTAGAGAGCTTCTCGGACTAATACCCCTTACCCGGCTGCTTCTGACAATAACATAATAATGTCATTATGTATGAAACATAATATAAGGCTAAGTCCAATAAAAGCGATGGTAAATTATTATGCTCCTAATGCTATGTAGGAGAGACGAATTTAAGTAAAGCACGAATGATAATACAAAAGTGAAAGCAAACTGAAGAGAACTTGATCCATTGAGATGCTACCGATCAGTTAATAAATGATACCTAGAGCAGTCTGTAATGGCAGGACTGCTTTCTTCAAAACCAGAGTAGGTGTACTTATGGTTTACCTGCAACTTATGGAAGGCTATACCTTGCAAGTTTCCCATAGTAAATGTATTCTCAAAGGCAAAAGAGAAAAAGTCTCATATTCATTAGTTAACATATAGATTAGGAACATTGATAAAAGAAATAATACAGTACGAGGATCTTATCTTGGTGATAGCAATTCAGTTTAATTTTTCAAGTTATGACAAAGAAATGAACATTTTATGGAACGTTAAACCTGGGGTGGCAGGTGTTAAATTGCAGCAATGGCTGGTTTAACAGTTCCTAGATGTAGACGGTAAAGTAAAGCAATCCAATAATGGAATGAATAGTATCGGCCATTGAATCAGGGCCCTATTTTGAGACTGTGATAGGGAATTGAATCCTCTAGATGTGCTGAAATACTTAAGTGTAACTGAAAACCTAGTCTCATACCCATCCATTTGATGATAATATATTGCTTAGAACTCAACTCAACTAAACTCATTATGAATTTGTAAGAGACGTTCTTAGGCAACCCAACTTAATAACGTTCTAAGGCAGGTTAGCTTAGGCAACTCACAAAAGATAGCTTGATTTTTTTGTGTTTCATATATCTCAAAGAGAAGCAGGTAAAGATGGAATGTGTGGTTAGGATGTTCAAACAATGAGCAACCTAACAACTCATTAAATCAAATTACAAACACTCTATCGTATAAGAATATTAGTTAATCGATGCATAAGACAACCCCAATTACATACAGAGACCTTATCAAAACTCTGAAAGGGCTGCTGATATGTTTAACTTTTGGGAATACTGAACCCATGCTTTGAAACCAGAGGGAAAGAGTCCATTTTGTAGGAGATAAACCAATTCAAGGTGATTTTAGTGTATTACCTTAAATCTGGAGGCATGACCAGGAAAGCTCCAACATTCATCATCGTTCACGGCAACACAACCCGAGGACGTCCTCTATACCAGCCAAGTGCTACGAAGTTGGTCAGTCTTCATCTGAAATACACAAAACATAATATAAAACTGGAATTAGGTGTAAACAAATGGACGAAATCGAACTACCATCGCTTCCGCACCCGAATCTAAAATGGCGGATATGGAGATCTCAGATCTAACTCTCGAATGGAGGAATGAGAACAACCATGAACTTTGAGGATATTAATCTAAGCTAATCGATGCTACTAACCTTCTTGGATTGCACGAATCCTATGGGATCAATATGAAGCCATTGATTCGGAATTCACAAAATTGATTTGAAGCAATGGATCTAGGGATTTAAGATCATATAGAGATAAAGGGGGAGCGAAGGGAAATGGATGAGATCTGATTTGAGCGCTGGATTTGGCTACCTGCTACGCTGCCTTCCTGCCACCGTCGAGCAGTTTCGGTGTTCGGAGCAACGGAGATTCCTCGGAGAAGGAGAAAGTCATGTTTCTTTCTTGAGGAGCTCGATTCTATTTCTTCTACGCGAGCGGGAGGTTAGACGAGAGAGACAGAGTGGGAGGGGCAAAATTTTAGAAGGGGCCTGCCCTAATTTTTATTTTAACTTTTTCTCATTAAATAATATTTTGTGTGACCATCAACACTATCACAAAAAGAACATTCAATATATGTGACGAAAAATTGCATCACAGAAAACAATGATCTATAGGTGACGCTTGACTCTGTCACAGAAAAAATTATTTCTGTCACGAATGATGTTTTGCAGGGTGTAAATTTCTTTTTGAACTTTTGGTGACTATCAGTATTTTTTGTCACATAAAATGTACTTTATGTGACAAAATTTGACCCATCACGAAAAAACTCGTCACAGAAGAGTAATTTTGTTGTAGTGATTATTTAATATCAGGAGACAACTTAGAATATATTACACCAACTACAGGTTCACATCAATAGGTTTCGAAACGGAAATTGATTGGTGATTAGATAACCATAAGAAATACATAAAAATTTAGCATACTCAGATGCATGTTATCCATAGTACCTGAACGACATCCTTAGAATAGTAAGGACCATCTCTTTAAACAACCATTATGGAACCTGCTTATGGGAACACATACACCAAAAGACAATGGAGTTATTCAATTTACCATCAAACGTCAAGCTTCTTAACATAAAACCATGTTTATAATAATGAAACCAATGCTCAATATCTCAAATCTGAGCGTGAAAATTCCCTTGGACAACATAAAATGTAAGAACTATACCAGTCTAATTGTACTGAATCCCTTGAAATCATAGACCAAAACCAAAACTTAGGTAGCAGCTGCAATTAGAATCTAAAAAATCCCAAGTGTAGTTATTATTAGAGTTCACATATATTTTCCAGATCTCACAAACCATACATCTCTTCTATATTGTCTGTACAGCAAAACCAGACCAATGAGAAGGAGGAAAATATTACAGCTAGAGAGTTCATCATTGTTATCCTTTAAGGTTAAAAAAGAGAATTGTAAACATAACAACAAAACTAAAGAAGAGAGAAAAACCAACCTGTATCGTGTCCCCTAGTTACCCATAAAGCCTTGTATGGCTGGAAAAAAAAAAACACAAAACAAGCTCTTCCACAAATTAATATTGGATCATGCATGAATATTAGTAAATTAAAGCAGAGTTATCTAATTCTCTTACATTTTAAGAGGCGGAGATGCTCACCTCGCCATGCACTAGTCTATTATGTCCCCATATCTCTCAAAAAGATGGCGAGATTTGCTGCATTTTCTTCAGTTTAGTTGTCCATTGAAATGTAGAAATTTGGTCAACACAATAAATCACTATTAAGTTGTACCTGGAAGTGGCCAGAAAGTAGCTGGACTTCATGAATATCTTCAGGCTCAGAAAGTAGCAAGCTATATGTGAGAGAAGTGGCCTACACACTTCCTCTTCCAATGCTCTAAATAGAGATGATGATCTGCAAAAGGGCAGGGAAAAAGGGCATACAAATTAGTAGTGTGGCTGTGTGGGTCAGTAATAATAATGTGAAGTGAGATACTGCATTTCATTATGGATGGAAAATAACTAGAGAACTTACATGCTCAGAAGTTACAGGGAAACACTATTCATTAGCAATAATGCATATAGAAAGGATCAATACCATATGAGGCATTGGATTCTGGAACGTGGAATAGAAGTGAGATATTTGGAGAAAAGAAAACAGATTCACCCATAATTAGTACTTGATCCTGCAAGAATACTAGGGAATGGTTCTCGACCATTTACAAAAATCTACGAGGGCCAAAATCTATAACGACATACTGCTACCAAACTATATAATGGAGAAAATAGCTTCTGAATCCTGATCTTTAATAGATTATGTAGTCCCTGATATGAGGCATTGTGGACAGAATCAAGCCGACAATTTATAAACGACTAATGGATGCCAAGGTGAGAATGGCTACCTGAGACTTATTCTTCTATTCCAGTTCTTCCTTCATGGCCTCACTGTTGTACTGCCTTCGCAGACGGGGCCTGTAAGAGGTTAAAAATTATTGTTCTCCAAAATTTAGTCACATAACTTGCAATTATAAAGTTGTATTTTGAGGATCTGAAAGGGAAAAATATTGGCGGGGTGAGACGCCACTCAATGAGTAATTAATAACCCAATATATACTCTAGTTGTGCACGGTGATCAGGTAAACCAAGGGCTTAAGTTCACTTAACGAATCTAGTAACTTAAATGGTACTTTACCCAACTATGTATGCAAGGTTCATTAACCAATTTAGGTGGTTCTCATATCATACACACTTACCCTTGAGTTACTCATATCAAACCCTATTCCAGGTAAAAACATTTACTAACACATCATTTTGGTATCACCATATAATCAGCAACATATGGAGGCATGTAACAACTACACAATCTCATGATTAATCATTGTATGAACACATCACAGTAAAGCCTTCACATAATTACGTCAATCTCATGAACAATCTATTGAACACATCGTAGGAAACATCACTTAGCCACTTCACAGGAAATCCTGGTACCAAGGCTCAAACACAAGCATAGTTAGCTATATTATGTACATTTTACTTTTAATGCCAGGTTATGCACTCCCCGGGATCTCATGAACTCGTAATCTCGTAGGCACAAAGTTCCAATTCCCATAAAATCGTGCGCACAAAGTGCCATATCTCATGAACTCGTAGCCAGGCCTGGCGATACTCCTTATAGGGATTTCTCGTATAACCCTTTTCTTCTCCTTTTCTTTTCATGAATGCATAACAAGGCACCATTTTGTTTTTATTAGGTGACCACGTAGTTCATGGGTTAGACAATACTCATGTAAAGCATCTCGTCATAAGTTCGTAGGCACACATATCATATCATATACTCATTGATGCTATACATAATCATCTCAATTGCACATCAATACATTTTTCACATAGCTCATTTGTCAATGCATTGAAAATATCAAACTCATACATATCCACATTATCAATTCTCATCATATAAGCTTATACTCATTCATAGCTCATTTATCGATCTATCACAAGTCCACGTATCCGAGCCGCTTCATGACCCAAATACCATGCTCATACTAAAATATATATTAGGTTAAGAATTAATCACTGAGTGGCGTCTCACCCCGTCAATATTTTTCCATTTCAGAGCCAAAGAAACAACATAAGCCTCGGTCGAACCAGTGAAGTCAGCCGGATGGCTAAAAGGTGTGCGGCGGAAATGAACTCTCCATATGCTTTCACTTTTGAAGTCGGAACTAAATTTTTTAACCTTTTTAAGCCTGTGTACCCACTGAATGGTAAACTACTATGTTGGGTTTGTACTTTGTTTTAAACTCAAACTTTGCACCGTTTGGTGTTATGCTTTTGGATGCTTTGGGAAAAACTACCTTAAATTTCCTAAGTAGGTGATGTAACTCGTATGCTAGTGTTATGTCCAGGTCTGAATGTGAAGTTAAAACCTATGGTTTAATGACTATATACTGAGATCATGGTTCCAATAGTACGAGAAGAAGTAGTAGGATGTTACGAGAAGTAGTAGGGTGTTACAACAGTGGCACTACCAGTGCACTAGTACAAATATTATATCTGAGTTTAAGTGCAGTGGTACAAATATCAGTGCAGTGGTACAAAAATCGGATCTGGAAATCGAAAAGTCATATTTGGAAAATGAAAACTCAAAGGGAGAGGGTCGTGGGGGAGGTAGGCGGCGCAGCGAAGGGGGATGGTGGCAGGGACGCTGGAGGATGATGACAGTAGGACGGAGGTGACTGGGAGAGGATGGTGGTGGTGGTGGTGGTGGTTAGGGGTGATAATCAGTTGACGGTTATCCAGTTTAACTGAACAATCGACCCGAACCCTGGGTTAATAACTGAAACGATAACCACTAAGGTGTGTTAGTTGGTTAATTTAATGCAATGCACATAGCAATAAACTTAAGTGGTACCGGGTGCAAATATAATAGAGTTCAGTGGTACCCGACGCCCTATTCAAACTTAAGTGGTATGTCTACCCCAATTCTCAAATTTAAGTGGTACTCGAGATATTTTACCCAATGAAGTAATATAAATATTATATACGCATAATCATTCTTCCAAAGGTGATGACCAAAAATTGCAAAAGCAAAGAAATCATAGAGGTGGGAGCACTTTGCGGCTGTGGTCTAAACTGCACCAAACCACTTACCTATACGATTACATTACGATCCAACATGCGATGTTGTCCAAATAATATGTGGTGCGGTACAGTGCGATTTATAACTATACGGTGCGAACCGCACCCATACCCACCTCTACTAACGTCCATCTTTCTAAGAAAAAAAAAAGAGCCAAAGGTTGGAGCTTGGACGGACTAGAATCCGACTTAATTGCAGTCTGCATAGGACCCGCAACAGCGTCGTCTAGCTTTAGTATTGGTTGAAAAAGTTTGGTCAACGGGTCCCAGATCCACAGCTACCGAAACCGCAAACCACCAAACCTCGACCGGTCATTCCTAGGGGTGTCAGTCGATCGGTTTCGGTTTAACTGAAAACCGATTTTCCGGTTATTGGTTAAACCAAGCCGTCCCTTATGCATGCAGACCACCGACCGCGAGGGAATCCACGGTTAGCCGAGCACCAACCAAACGATTTTTGGTTTTGGCTCGGTTATCCGCAATTAACCGAGTTCATTGAGAGAAAAAAAAACCCAACCCCACGTCCCCACCCACGTTCTCTTTTCTGCTCTCCTCCCACGTTACCAACCAACTACCAAGCAATAAAAAATTAAAAAGAAAGAAAAAGAAGAACCAAGCCACACCACACATCCCTTATCTTCTTCTTCTTCTTCTCTCCTCCCTTTTTCCCCAAAAATAATAAAAACAAAATCAGACTTCTCCTCTCCCCTCTCTGTCACTGCTACCCTCCAAACCCCTTCTTCTTCCTCTCTCCTCTCTCTATCTCTATGAAGTACGACGAGGAGAAGCGGCGATCGGCGGGAAGAGCTAGGCCGGAGATGGACGAATCGCTGCCTGAGGCGATGATGGTGGTGAAGTGGAAGAGAGGAGGCGACGAAGGCGTAGATGACGGAAGCCGATGTGAGACGAGCGCGACAGCGGAAGAGGACGAGCAATGGCCGACGATCTGGTCTCGGAAGAGGAGGGCATTCTAGAGAGGAGAGGCGTGACGCGTGGTGAATGGAAGGGAAGGGAAGGTTTTTGATTTTGGGAATTAGGGTTTTTCTATAAGATTGGGAAAAGGAGGAGTCAGAATGGAAGGGTGTGAAGACTGCAGGGTTTCTGGGTCTCCAATAAATCATCACAATTTGCTTCCTACATTAATTTCTAAATTGGTAACTCTATATTTTTTTAACAAAAGTTGGAAAGTATCTCATTCTAAGCATTAGAGAGAGACTTCTTTATTTCTGGAAAGAAATCTTATTTCCCGTTTAAAATCTAAGTCTCAACTTTTCTAGAATTTATTAATTGTTCTATTTTTTATTGTAATTTACTTTGTTTTGACTCATTAATATTTATTCTAATAGGAGAAACTACATTTTGAGCTATAAAAACCATAATGTAGCTATAAATAATGTGTAGTTATTCGAGTTTTCATCGCCTCACACTAAAATCACAATTTTGAACTGTACAAAAACATAAAATAGCTGAAAAATATGTGTAATTATATTTTTGGATCTCCACACATTAAAATTACCTATATTTGAACTATACAAAAATACAAAGTTGTTAACAAATAGGCTTAATACACTTGCATAGCCATAACTTTGCACTTTTGACAATAATAGCCAAATTTTGAAAAATACATAGATATAGCCATTCTGTCAATAACTTTAACGAAATAGTAATAAATGCTCACTGTACTAATTGTTTTTCCTGACATGACGATTTTACATATAAAACTATGCCTGGATGGAAACTAGCATTTTTTAATTAATTGAAAATTCCTAAAATAAATTCATTTTCTTCGATAATACTTTTCATTTTCGAAGCTCTCCACCACATCCCCCCTCTGTTTGCCGTGCCTTCAAGCTCTCCACCCACAATTGATTTGAGAAATCAGGTTGCACCTTGAAAATCCCAAATCGTTTCAAATTTCACCATCAATAGCTTCATTGAACAAACTTTCATTCCTAAAGAATAGCAGGCGAGACTCAGAGTAGCCAACACTGTTCAAATGCTCTCAAATTACCCTAGTTTACACCTAGTTTCCCACTATCAATCTACAGCTGTCGCTTGCGGAGCCTTCAATGATCCTCTTCGGAGATCTCTCTCAGACATATCCTCTACATCCATCTATGATACCCCCCTGAGGCCTCTCGCAGCAACAACAACCGATATCCACATTAAAGTCTTGCCGCAGTTATACAAGGAAGGTCAGAAAATGTCAGAAAATCCAAAGAGAGTTAAGGAAAAGAGTTGTAGTACCTAGCCTATAAGGGGAAGGCCAAACAGTACCAAGCTCACTTCATGACCTCCCTACCACCGCCCAAACCACCAGAGGAAGAACCAGTCACGGCCAACAGAGGAGAGGGAGCACTGAAGGCGATCACAAAGCAGGAAGATCAAAAGCCAGACTTTGAAGACACGCTTCAACTGCTCCTGGTGGAAGGAACCCCCTGCAATAAATATCAAAGGGAAGCACCTGAGATAGCGACCTGGGCAAATATCACACCAATCATTCACATTAACTCCTACTGCAGCCAATCAGCGAATACAGCAGTCAGGAATTTATGTCTGAGCAGGGTGCATAAGGAACGAACCGCATGGAAGGTACAGCTAGCACCCTCGGCAAGCAAAGGAGGAATGAATACAGTCATAACCACTTACCCCATATGGCAATTAAGAGGATTTCTGACATCTCCTATCAGATATGGATACGCCAGGGGAAAAGATTCATATCCGAGAGCATTAAATGGTTTGTTGGGGGACTATCTGATACAGAGGGGGGAGGGAAGAGGCTATTTAAGGGAGATGAGTTCAGGAGACTCAAACCATCCTCATCCCCAGATCAACAAACCAAACAAAGAGAGCTCAAGCATATCATCAAGCTTCCAATCCCTGTCAACCAGCAACCTCATGGAAAATAATATGCAGAATGTGAGAGGAGAGAATAGCCATCTGGTGTTGAATGTGAGACCAACAATTGTGGGTGCGAGAGGTAGCGGAATGTCCATGCTGCTGGGTAAATGGATCACGGATACCAGCGTCAACCTACATAAGGCGAAAAATGCAGCAATCAGCAAATGGAGAGCTTACGGGGACATCCAAACAACGAAGGAAGCAGAGAATCTGTTCGTCTATACCTTCCAATCACAACAACAGAGAGATGCAGTCTGGGACGCTCGTCCATGGAATCTAAGCAACACCCTTATAGCCCTGAAGAAATGGGACGGGGAACAAAAAGCGGAATCCGAAGATATCCCAACAGTCACCTTGTGGATCCAGATGCATGATCTCCCCCAATCGCCGAAAGATGAGGAAGCTGTTCAAGCGGTAGCGGAATACATTTTCCCCAGTTCCACTGCATTGATCGCTCCAACTTTGACTTCCGAGGCTGGCTAAAGTTCGTCAGAGCTAAAGTCGAAGTTCAACTGGATCAACCGCTACCAATTGGTTTTGAGTACCCGCTGGGGCAGCGATCCATCTGGGTAGGATTCAAGTACGAGAGGATAATGGACCTCTGCTTTTTCTGTGGTAAACTTGGGCATCTGATTCACAACTGCCCCACAAGAGAGGATCACCGAAGGAGAGGGCTGAGCATTGAACCGTCTGAGGTTTACAACGCCGCTCTGAAGGCTGGCCACGATTCACAGGCAAATACGCCGCCGGCGTCGTTCCGAGAGAAACAAGCTCTAGCTCGCCGACCCACCCTCACCGGTCTCCCGACTAACTTTATTCGGGGATCCCGAGGCGATTCTTCCTTTCTGCAAATGATGGGACATACTGGCCAAAGTTCTTCCTCGAGCCCACCAGGATTTACTGCCATGGCACTGCCACATGCAGGAGGGAACTCAGAGTGGAGCCAGAGGGGAGAGGTCAGAGCAGCAGCCGCTAACATCCAACCGGTACTACTGGAGCTGGAGATGGAAGCAACCACTAGGGCTCTGCAGCGGAACCTTGGCCTCGGGGAAGGGAAGAGCTCAAAGGAAAAGAATTTGGGTCTTTTTGAAATGGGCCAGACACTATCTCTGGGCAGCCCGTTCTACACCCAACTGAGCCCACCCTTCTCCCAGGCAAACTCCCAGCAGGCCCATATGTTTAACCCACAAGAGCAGCAACCTAATCCCAGCCCAGAGAAAGGAGCAATGGAAGAGGAGCAAATCACCAGGCCCAGGCCAGAGAAGAAAAGGAAACCTGAGACTCTCAACAGCCCAGCAATGTCCACCCCACAGATGGAGGCCTCACCAGGTGATAACCAGAAGACCTACCAGAGACGAAGGCACATCACAAGAAGGAGAAGCATCGCTGAAATAACAGCGGATGGGAACTACTCCGGGGAAGGGGAACCCCTCTCCCCGAGGGCGGCGGCGGCGAGCCTCAAGCTGCCAATCCAGAAATGAGAATCATCAGCTGGAATTGTAGGGGATTCGGCCAATCCCTTACAAGAAGCTACTGCGGCAGACTATGTCGGCAATTCGGCCCTTCATTACTCTTTCTCATGGAAACCAGAAAGGAAGACCGCTTCATGGAAGAAAAGAGGAAGGAAATGAAGTTTGTGCATTCGAAGTACGTTAGCCCTGCAGTAGAAGGTAGTGGTCTAGCTCTGTGGTGGAAAGATGATCTAGATGTTGTAGTATTAGATTCGTGTCGGTTTTTTGTGGATTGCAGTATCAGTAGGGATGGGGAATCCTTTTTCTGTACCTTTGTTCATGCTCCCACCACACCGGTGGAGAGAAGAACCTTTTGGGAGCGCCTTTCGCTGTTAAGGAACTCCATGGAGGAGAAATGGCTGATCATAGGAGATCTTAATGTTGCCATCTCCAATTTTGAAAAAAAGGGGAGATGTCCCCTTCGGAATGAAAATGTGGTACCGTTTAAGTACTTCATCGCTCAAAATGCCCTTATGGATTTAGGTTTCTCAGGTCAGGTTTATACTTGGACAAATAACCAACAAGGCAATGATCTGATCCGAGAGAGGCTTGACAGAGGGTTGTGCTCGCCGGCGTGGAGAACCTGTTTCGGCTCGGCCACTTTGTTCCATGAAGACTTTGTGGTTTCGGACAACTGCCCTATTAGAATCGACCTCCACCCCAAGAATCGGCCAAGAGAAACCCCCTTCCGTTTTGATAAAAGATGGAGAGAAAACGGGGAATGCAACCGCATCATTGAGGCTATCTGGTCGCAAGGAGGAACACTTTACACAATTCTGAAGAAGTGCCAGGATGCTATACAACGATGGGCACGAGTTGAACGAGCTAACTCGCTCAAGAGAGAAAAAGAAATTAGAATGAGGCTACAGGAGCTCCAGGGTCCAACGAGAAACCCAAATGACATTGAAGAGGAGAAAACCCTGCTCCAGGAATTGAATATGATGTGGATTTCGGAATAGGAATTATGGGCACAAAGATCTAGAAATGAGTGGTTACAGGAAGGTGACCAAAACACAAGCTTTTTCCACACCAGCACAATCAAAAGAAGAATCAGGAATCGCATTCTCAGATTAAAGGACGAAGAAGGGGAGTGGATTAACGACGCCAGTTTACTTGAGGAACACGCAAAGGGTTTTTACCATAATCTGTTCACTTCTAAAGGGGGAATCTTTAACCACGACTTGCTTGCTGGCTTCCCCGCCCTTGTTTCACAGGATGTGAATGACTCCCTGAATGCCACATTCACAAAAGAGGAGATGCGTAGAGCGGTTTTTCAACTGGGAACAAACAAATCCCCAGGACCAGATGGTTTCCCAGGTCACTTTTTCAGAAAATACTGGAGTCTCGTGGGGGATACCCTGTTCGAGGAGATTTCAAACTTTTTCATCACCAATACCATGCCAAAAAATTGGAATGATACTTTTATCACACTTATACCCAAAGTGGAAGCGCCTGAGAAGATTGGACAGTTCAGACCCATTAGCTGCTGCAACTTCAGGTATAAGGTGATCACTAAGATTCTTGCAAATAGACTACAGCCTTGCCTCCCCAACTTGGTAAATGAGCTTCAATCAGCATTTACTGGAGGGAGACAAATTCAAGATAATATTGTTATTGTGCATGAAGTGGTGAATCATTTCAAAAAGAAGAGCACGACACATCGACAACACATGATGATGAAACTGGACATGAGGAAAGCTTATGACCTTGTCGAATGGGATTCCCTGATTCAGCTTCTGAAAGCCTATGGTTTTAGTGATCTGTGGTGTGGATGGGTTCAGGCTTGTATTACTACTGTCAAGTTCAGACTTCTTTTCAATGGGAAACCATCGGAGGAATTTTCCCCATCTAGGGGAATCAGACAGGGTGATCCATTGTCTCCCCTCCTCTTCATCCTTATGTCCAACGCTCTGTCTTTCCTTATTGAGAAGGCTGTTCAGAGTGGAGAGATCAAAGGCCTGAAGATCAACAGAAATTGCCCCACCCTGACACACTGCCTCTTTGCGGACGACACGGTTATCTTTGGGGAAGCTTCGATTGGGGAAACAGGAAAGATCTTAAACATATTGAAGGATTATGCCTCCATGACAGGACAAGAAATTAACAGGGACAAGTCAACTATCTTTTTTAGCAAAAATGTCACAGAGGATGAGAGGGGATTGATTCTCCATTCGATTGGATTTTCTACAGCTAACAATCACTCTAACTACCTCGGAGTACCCACTGAATGGGGTAGATCAAAAAAGGAAACGTTCAATTTCCTCATTCAAAGGATGGAATCCAAAGGAGAGGCGTGGAAAAGCCTTCTGTTATCACCTGCGGGTAAGGATACACTCTTAAAGGCGGTTTTCCAGGCGCTGCCTTCCTATGTTATGTGTCTTTTTCTTCTCCCCCGGGGCACCACGAATAGGATGGATGCAATGCTTAGAAATTTCTTCTGGGGAGGCTCTATGACAAGAAAGACAATCCACTGGCGTGCGGGACATGTTCTTTATGCTCCCAAAGAAGAAGGTGGTCTAGGGTTCAGACCATTCCACACCTTCAATATGGCTCTCCTGGCCAAGCAGGCATGGAGACTTCTTAACAATCCAAAGACTCTTTGGGCCAAGGTTTTGAAAAGCATTTACTTCCCCCGTTCTGATTTCCTGTCGGCCAAGAAAGGGGGAAAAGCATCGTGGATCTGGGCAAGCATTTGTGAAGCAAAGAATTGGATGAAGCAGGGTGTTGTCCGGGTCATTGGGAAAGGGAATGCGACCAGGATGTTCCATGATCCCTGGCGATTTGACCGCTCAGGAACTGTGTTACCAGGCACAAGCCCCAGGGAAGACAAGGTGGACTGTTTTTTTGATGCCATTACTAGAGAATGGAAACAAGACATTTTGGAACAATTCCTGGAGCATGATGAACTCCACCTCTCTATGGCTACTCCTATTGACCCTGCCACGATGGAGAATTTCTGGGCATGGAGACCCTCCGACCAAGGCACTTTCTCTGTGAAGTCCGCTTTCCATCTTTTCCATAACCAGCTTCGAGGTTCTCAAGGGGATCTTAACCCTTTCCCAGAAATGGCAAAAGAACGATGGAAATGGATGTGGAGCCTGAATATTCCACCGAAGCAAAAATTCTTTATCTGGCGATGTGCGATGAATGCCCTGGCGTCCAAGGAAAACCTGTTTGCCCGGAAATGTGCCCCTTCCAAGGTTTGCCCTCTTTGTTCCCACCCGTCGGAGTCCATTCACCACTGCCTGTTCTTGTGCCCTCACGCGGCAGAAGGGTGGAACAAGGAATGGCCAAACCTGAGCTTGCCTCCGCCTTTGACCAACATTCTGGACTGGTTGGACTTTCTGAGAGGTATGTACTCCATTAACACCATACAAAAGGTTGTCTTCCTTCTCTGGCAGACATGGAAAACCAGAAATGAACGCATATTCTCCAACACGGTTCCATGGCCCCCTCTCACAATTAACAGAGCTCATAATGCCTATCACCAATGGATCACTTGCCCCAAGAAGAAAGCAACCACCACTCCCCCGAATCAGCTCAACTCACCCCCGGATCAAACTACACCACCGCCGAGTACTCATTCTTTTGAGATACACTGTGACGGATCGTTCTTTAGCGATCCACAGAAGGCGGCGTATGACGTCGTAGTTACGAACAGCCATGGTCAAGTCTGTGATGGGAGGGCTGAACACCTGCAATGCAACTCCCCTCTCAAAGCTGAAGCAAAGGCTCTCTGGGAAGGAATACGTTTGGCGGCGAAACTCCAAGGCCCTTGCCTGGTTAAATCGGATTGTCTTAAGCTTATCAGTGCTGTGCTGAGTCTGACTGTTGTTTGGCCATGGAGAGTCGCAGGCTGGATTGCCAGAATCAAGAATCACATCAATATCCATCCCTGGATCAAATGCGAGTTCTTCAATGGGAAGCACAATACCAAAGCTAACTGGGTTGCTAGGTCGTGTGCTTTGAATTCCCTTCCTTTTGATTGGATTCAGATCCTTGATGTAATCTCTCCGCTTCTGTAATCTTGGTTTCAGCCATAGTAATGGAATTGCATTGCCCCTTGTCAAAAAAAAAGCTTCATTGAAGCCCTGTAGACTTCTTCCCCTTCTTCGCCGCTGACAATCCTCCGACCTCATCCACGAGCTCTGTCGCCGATCAGAAGCAAACGGCGAGGTAGAGTGTCGGTGGTGTGAGGTAGGAGTAAAGGAGGGAAGACGTCGAGCTTGGCGAGAATTGATTTTCCAAATTCACAGGTGCCAAATTAGACATATCCATTCTCTCGAACATTTACCTCCTTTCACCCTATGAACCTCCCTTCACACAAGCAGAAGCCGATTGAGGGGATATTAAAATCTAGCGAAGGTGAACCCAACGGCGGCGGTGGACGATACTTATGTTGGTCGCCTACTCCGTCGAATCTCCAGATTGAGAGACATCGCTCATCCATGGTCGCCATTAGGAAGAATAAGGGTTTCAAAGGAAAATCGAGCGTTATGAATTCTTGATCGAGAAGCTAATCATCAACAGATTCGAACGGTTCATAGTGAAGAAGAAGAGTGGAGAGATATAAGACTGATTGAAGAAGTTTTACATCGGTGAAGATGATCGGAGCAACTGAAATGGATTGTTTAAGAACTCGGAACGATGGCGAATGATTGAATGATGTTTTTTGTTGGGAAGAGAAGCATACCAATCAATATAGAAGAAGAAGTCCACTGCCCCATACAAACCCCTTCATCTCCACTGCAGGAGAGGAAGACGATGGTGACGGCGAGTTGAAGAAGAAGTGCAGCTGGTGGTGGTGGTTGTTGTAGAAGAAGAACTAGATCTGGAAAAGGAAAGCCATGACTGAGCGTTGGTGGTGGCGAGCGGGTTATGAATGGTCCGATTCAGAGCCTATCCTAATTTCTCAGGCAAAGAGGGGTCGTGCTCCCCTCGATAGGGATTCTACGGCGACGGTGGCGGCGGAATCCATAATTTATGTCTCAACATGTCTGAACAATGAGAATTGGGTTCGGAATCTGTTAGTCATCGAATATCCATTCCAGAAGGAATTAAAATACCAAAGAGAGAGCAGTAGCAAAGGAAGAAATCAAAGTTTTGAAGAGGAGATGAAGCTGACGGTGGCGATAACAAAAGAGAAAGAGAATCATTAAAAAGAAGAAGAGAAATATAATAATAATAATGATAAAAAATCAAAATTTGAATTTGACGCGGCGTCCAGGTGTAATGGCGAGTCTAGCTGAATTTGACCCCCCCCTCCCCCGCGCCAAGATCTTGGTTTCGCCCCTACCTCATGGTCCTCATGGAAAACATGATAACAAGTGAACAGCTCGGCTTTGATTTTTGTTCTTGAGATAAACTCCACATCAAAGGGAAAAATAGATCGTATCCCGTCACATAACACATTCATAGTTCTAATTGGGCGTAGCTCCAGGAAATCCCCAAACAAGTCCCACTCGAAACCCGATAATGTTAGAGTATCTCATTGGCCGATTGGCACATATGAGTTTTGGCCTCTCTCGATTGACTAGTTGCTGCAATTTACCCCCCACACATAAAACAGAGCAGAAAACCCTATTTTCAGAATGACAAAATTGCATAATCTTCCCTGAAATTCTCCTAACACAGACAAAAAAATTATTCTTCTACAACTTCGTCATAACCAGAAGGCTGGGGAAAGGAGAGATGTTGCGAAATTTCGCGGGATTATATATAACTATGGAGATTACCGTGAAATACAAAATAAATATCCTGGCATATTCTACAAATATAGAGATGAATTTTTCAGACTATTCAGCATAGCTTATGAAACAACAAGGGCAAACTAAAGCAAAACATAAGTTTATTTGGATGACCGATCGCGCTTCGAATGAATAACGAATAGAGCATATCTTTATATGGCTCCTGCTGGTTAGACTAAAGAGAACCAGTTGTGAGGCTATGTAGAGTGAGGGAGTTAAAAACTGCAAATGAGTTTTGGCCTCTCTAGATTGACTAGTTGCTGCAATTTACCCCCACACATAAAACAGAGTTGAAAACCCTATTTTCAATATGACAAAATTGCATAATCTTCCCATAAATTCTCCTAACACAGACAAAAAATTTATTCTTCTACAACTTCTTCATAACCAGAAGGCTGGGGAAAGGAGAGATGTTGCGAAATTTCGCAGGACTATATATAACTAAGGAGATTACAGTGAAATACAAAATACATATTCTGGCATTCTACAAACATAGAGATGACTTTTTCAGACTATTCAGCATAGCTTATGAAACAACAACGGCAAGTTAAAGCAAAACATAAGTTTATTTGGATGACCGACCGCGCTTTGAATGAATAACGAATAGAGCATATCTTTATATGGCTCCTGCTGGTTAGACTAAAGAGAACCAGTTGTGAGGCTATGTAGAGTGAGGGAGTTAAAAAATACAACTTTCTTTCCTCGTTGTTGTATTAGAAGGAGAGCCTATCTTCTAAAAAGCTGAAATATGCACACAGTAAAATCCCATATAACTGGCATTGCTTCTTCCCTTTCTAACGTAAGAGAACCAAGTCCGAAAGTCTCATAAAACACACCCAGCATGGAGGGAATCGGTTCTAAACATAGCATAGAGCGTCGAGAAGTAAAGAAGATGAATTGGTTGGGGTGCCAAATGAAAATCTTGATTATTGAATTTAAAGATGGTAATTGGGAGAGCAAGGGGGCGAAGAGAAGAGAAGAAGACTCTGTTTCTGGTTAAAAAGCGTATGCTTTCTTCCTTCTTGATTCCAGGTTCCATGAACCATCCTGATTTCATGGTGGAGTTTTGCCAGGAAAGATAGCGGTTGTGAGATTCCATAGTGGTTTTGAATGGAAGTTATGCATAGGTACCCGTCTTATTTTAGGAAACTACCCTAGAACGTGTTCTACTATTGAGTTCTAGGAATCTGTATATGTTGTATATATATCGCAAGGTTAGAAATATCAAACACGCATTTCGGGTTGTTTCTTCCCCTGAGGAAAACTTCCCTTTAAGGATTCGAGGGACAGAGGACTGATTGACTGACTTTGGGACTTTATGAGACTGAAATGAGAAGAGGTCATATTTCTGAGGTATTGGAAGACATCTAAAAAAGGCACAAGCTTTTTGGGTTTTCAATTTTTTTTGGAGAACTTCCAAAGTTCTATGCTTGGATGCATCCCAACTTCTGAAATGAATCTCGGATTTCGGAGCTGCTAGAGTCTTTGGTTGTGTACGATACGTTTGGACTGTTGGATACTATGACATCAGTGCGTGTGTAGCTTCGGTTGGCATGGAGTTGACTGTTTTGAGAATTGTAGATTCCCTTCTGAACCACCATCTTGTGGACTCCACCCAACAACCCTACATAGTCTGTGTCGCCGCTTTCTCTAGTGAAAACCACTATGTTTACTAGCTCGACTCCCCACTGAACATACAGATACCTGAACGAAATTGCACAAACCAGAACTCAGAACAAGTTTCTCTTCTCTAGATATACTATATATTGATCCACTTAGGGCTTGGATATGATTTTTAGAGTTGGAAGGAAACTGTATACGAGAGCTTGGGATCGAGAGCCAACACCAGAATCACATTTATCCTGCTTTCGTTTTGGCGGTAAACCACATAGCATCGAAGTGTCTGAATTCTTAGCGCCTTACGAAGTTCTTTGACTGGTGAAACCTGCCGAAGAACAAAGGAAAATATGTAGAGTGGGAAAAGCGGCAAGTTCATAATAGTAAATTGAGTGGACAGACGATTTTACCAATCTCGGAGTTTGTCAAGTTTTTGGCTTCGTTGTCGCGGAACCTCTAGGTTATTGTAGAAACGTGAAAGTCTGTTACTTTAGCATTTTCTTTTTTGCATTCTCCCTCTTCCACCTGTGTGCCTTCACGGGTTGCTTTTGCTGTTTGTGTGCAGGTAGTGTATGACTCGTAACTAGTCGGGAGTTCTACTGCCATTGGACTAGGAGCTTGAACGAACCTATCGCAACTTCAAGAGAGCTTTAAAGGCGCCACTGGCTGCAGAGGAAGCTCTTGCTCAACTGAACATCAACCAGGAGAACAACATGGGTGAACCCAATAATGGCAGGGCGGTTGTCCCCGATGAGCACACCATGGGATATTACTGGACTGCCAGAGCTACATACATGAGGTCCGCCATCCAACATCCTCAAGTTGCTGCTAACAAATTTGAGCTGAGAACATCTTTCATCACCATGGTGCGCGGCTCGGTGGTATTCCATGGGCAATCAGGCAAATGCCCCAGAGCAGAGCACACCTGTGATGGTTTCACGAGCTGATCGATGGAATCAAGATTAATTGAGTCCCGCAGGATGCCATTTAGTTGCGCTACTTTCCTTTCACTTTGGAGGGACATGCCAAGATGTGGTTAGACAATCGGCCTCCGGGATCGATCACTACATTCACTGATCTGGCCAACAAATTCCTGACCCATTATCATCCTCCTTCTAAAACGGCGGGCCTATAGAAGGAGATCACTCATTTTGCCTAGGAGGAGGACGAAACTATTTGGGACGCTTGGGATAGATACACCAGTCTCTTCCTAAAGTGTCCCAATCATGATTTTAATGATGCCTTCAAGGTGGGCACCTTTTATCGGTCTTTGTTCCCTGAAGATAATCATCTGATCGACTCAGTTTGTGGCGGGAACATGCTGACTAAGAAGCCGACACAGTTGAACCAGCTCTTTGAGGAGATTGCAGAGCAGGGTAATGATTGGGGAACTTCCAGGAGGCCTCAGCAAGCACCAGGGCGGGGTGTGCATGATATGGACACCTAATCATCTGAGTTGGTGCAGGTTGTATCTAAACTGGTTTCAGCTATTGATCGTAATGGGATGATTTCTAGTACAGGGCTGCAACAGGCGATGTATTACTAGTGGTATGAGAAAACCAATCACACGGTGGAGGACTGCAAGCCATGCGAGAGTCCAGCACACTGCAGGAGTAGTTGAATTTCATTAATAATGCTTGGCGCAACGACCCCTGAAGTAATACATACAATGAGGGGTTGTGCTAGCATCCAAATTTCTCCTGTAGTGGCACCAACAATCCCAAGCCACCGGGCTTCCTAGCTCCTGCAACTGGTTTTCTGAAGACAGCCATACAAGCCTCGTTGGGGCCGGATGCAACAACAACAACCATTTAATTAGCCCAAATAGGCAGGCTTTTCAACACCCCCACAATAGTAGCAATACTAGCAACCTTGTGCATCTCCATCAGTCCCACCACTAGGCGATCCCATGTCAGAATTGAGGGATCTAGTGACTACCTTGCCATCACCAGTACCCAGAAGTTCAGTAAAATAGAGCAATTCATGAAAGTGGTTACGGGAAAACTCATGAAGATTGAAGCTACCCAGAGGCACTAACATACACTTCTGCAGGATATGGGCACCAAAATCGAACACCTGGCAGATGCCCTTGCTTCCAGACCGGTTAGTAAACTTCCTGGTCAACCCCTGCCGAACATTGGAAATCATAAGGAGGGGTTGCACACCATCATGATGAGGAGTGGGACTGTAACTGAAGATGCACCACCGAGGAGTGCAAAGAAGGTGACGCAGATCACCCCGGAGCCGGAAGAGGACCTGGTGAAGGGAAAGGAGCCAGGGGTTCGAGCCCCAAAGCCCCAGCCAGTAGTGGCTGAATATAAGGCTAAGCTCACTTTTTCCCACCAGGATGCACAAAGACCGTCTTGAGGCAGAGTTCGGGAACTTCAGGTCCATGCTAAGGAAGCTGAATGTTTAAGTGCCCTTCATGGAGGCACTATCTCAGATTCCTAAGTATGTGAAGTTTCTAAAAGACCTCCTCTCTAAGAAGAAGAAGCTAATCGAGCTGTCCATTGTGGAGCTCAACGAGGAGTGCTTGACCATTCTACAAAACAAGCTTCCATAGAAGCAGAGGGACCCATGTAGTTTTACTATCCCGTGCTCTATTGGTAAACTGTATGTAGAGAGGTCCTTGGCGGATCTAGGCGCTAGTATCAATCTTATACCATATCATTTGTTCAAGAAAATAGGCTTAGGTGAACCAAGTGCAACTAGGATGTGTATCCAATTTGCTGATCAATCCATAGTTCACCCTAGAGGCATAGTGGAAGACCTCCTGGTTAAGGTTGGAAGATTCTTTTATCCTGCCGATTTTGTTGTCTTAAACATCAATGAAGACAAAGAAGAGCCCCTTACACTAGGTAGGCCTTTCCTGGCTAGCGACAAGCCTCTCATAGATGTGCATGATGGGACCTTAGTTTTAAGAGATGGTGAGGAACATATAACATTTTCCATTGCTAATAATATTTCTTCTATCTCGCTTGTGCATGCTTTATCTCATCAGGTGCACGAGTCTGTCCTGTATCCTTCTGTGTCGCCCATTTTGCATGATTCTTCCCTCATTCCTTCGCCGCCAATTCCGTCCGCTCCTTTACCAAAAGAAAATCTCAAGGAGGAGTGGCGGTCAAAGCTACAGGAAGCCGATCCTGCCAAAAAGAAAGCTGGAGACTACTATGAGATGGTCCCGGCCTTTGAGCCACGACCATCCTGGCTATCCGAGTATTCACTCGCTTGCATCCTACTGGATGGCCAGTTCGAGTTGACATGTGCTGGTGGCCACACCCGCCATGTGCATGGCCACCACTTGAAGTTGTACCTCAAAAGCAATGTGGATCCGCTCTTGGAGGCACCTGTTCTTCCACCGCTCTGAGCATCCACTGTCAGCGTCAAGCTAAAAGACGATAAAGAAGCGCTTGTGGGGAGGCAACCCCACTTTGGTTTGCATTTCTATTCTTTGTGCTTAATCTATCACCCAGTGTGTTTTGATGACTCCAGCTCTGTGCTTTTCAACTCCCTCCTTACAGTCCCCTACTTTTGACTGGTATGCCTTCCAGTCACCGTTACAGATCATCATTTCCCGATAACTTTGTTCCCCTTCCCTCTGCTCTATTGAGGGCAATGTCGAACTTCAGTGTGGGGGGGGGGGGCTTTGTAATTGTTGGAACATATGTTTGTGTGCTTGGAGCCTAGTCCAATGTCCAAATCTCGAGATTTGAGGGCTCCAAGTACTAATGTTTGCATGATCATATTGGCACTGCGATTTTATGTGGTGAATCGATTGCCTGTTAACATTGATGCATGATAATTTGCTTGTGAATAAGATAACCTATAATGATGATTGAGACGTGCAGTAGAGTTGTGCAGGGGTTCAGTTTTTCAACTGTTTGCTTACCAACTGTGACTTGCATTGATCACTTATTCTTTGCAGTCGTTTATGCATCTAGTTCAGGGAATCAGAATGAGAGATAGGGCATATAGGTAGCCATGTGAGATTTGTGCCTGCTCATTTCTTTCTTGTGCGATAGATCCCTCTTCCATGATGTGTAGCATTCACGTTGTCACTAATTAGGATGATGAAGGCATAGGATTAGCCCACGACCAAATTGACTGTTCCGGGGTCATACCCCCTAGTTAGCCCCTTTGAGCCGTGTAACTTTCTTTCTTTTGGTCTACAATGAAAAATCACCCATGTGCATCTCTTAGAGGTTTCACAGAGTGGTTTTTGCATGTTTTCTGCTGGAAAAAAGATGAGGGTTGGAGGTACTTCTTAAAAATTGGGCATGTGCTTGCAAGGATAAAAGATGTGTAGAAGTGGTGGTTCTCTCAAGAAAAAGAATAAGAAAAAAAATAAATGAAAAGCAAAGAGAGCCACCACAAAAATCTTAATCATGTCCATTAAATAGTGTTTCTTAGTAGCTTGGCTTGGAAATGCTAACATGTTGTGACCTCCTTCACTCTTGTGCTCTAAAGAACTTGATTAATGAAGAATAGTAAGGAGAAAGTAAATGGTTTGAATGAATGTTACTGTGTTTGGTTTTGGAACTGTGGAACCTTGTGTTATGAATTTTTCCACCACCTAAAAGGCCTTTTTCCCCATGTCCAAGGCCCTAGCCAGTCATCTGAACCCATGTCTAAGACCTCCTGACTAGTTAGTGGTGACATCCGATATGTGAACTCTAGCATTTAGAGGCTGCCATCATGGTGAAGAGATGTTAGGGATTGAGAGTACGAGTATGCACATCTTGCATAAAAAAATTTCCTGGCCCCACTGGTCGAGAGTGGGTGATTCAGTTGTCATATTATACCCGGGTGAGGATCTAGATTGCTCGGTCTTCATGCTGATGTCTTGAATTTTATGCATGAGGTGACTGTCTTGAATAAGTGGTTGAGTCAAGTTTATGTTGGTCGGTGAACATAGGGGAGACTCTTCCTTTACCTGATTTTGCTGCACTCGAATGTCATCTGTGGTGGTTGTACATGTTGCTATTGCTGTTGGTGATGTCTAAAAGCTAGTACGATTCACATGTGTTGTTCCTATATGATATGTCCCCAAGCTTTGCACGATTAAAATGTTTTGAGCTTACCTTGTATCTTACTTGGTTTGCTTGGGGACAAGTAAACGGTTAAGTGTGGGGAAATTTGATAACACCGCATTTGCACATGTTTTTCCCTTAATTTCTTGATCGTTTAGCTTAGTGATTGACCGTTCCTTAGCCTATTTTATTTTACTCTAGGTTGTGTTCTTTTGTCATATTTTAGGTCCTAGTATGTAGATATGGCTTGCGGACGAGTTTCGGGACATTTGGAGGTGAAAGAAGGTCGATCGCGAAAACCGGGCAGCAGGGCTGCTGAAAAACACACCCTCTGTTGTAAAAACATGGCCTTGTGTCAGAGGCCGAATTTTTTCTCTGCACTTCACAAAATCGTCATTACGAAACACGACCTCTTCTGATTAAAACACGACCGAGTTTTTGGGCTCAGAGGTCGTGTTTTTGCACCTATGCGGGTTTTATTGGAGAAGAGCTCATATTTTGAGGGGTCCACTTTTTGGAGCAAAAACAGAGTTCTAGAGAGAAAGTGCGAAGAACAAACGATGAGAGCTATTTTGGAGTGGATTTCTCACCATTGAAGCCCATATTGCATCCACAGGAGTGAAGATTGACATCCCAAAGTAGATTATTTCCATCCTTATGAGTATGACTGGTTTGATTTCTGTTTTCCTCTCTCTATCTATGGAATAGAATTTTCTCTCACTTAGGTATGAAGAACCCTAGTTCCATGTGTTAGTGATCTTGATTTTAATCAATAGTGAATCAACCAAAGCAAATTACAACTTGGACCTAACTAAGGAGCTAGGGGGACTCATTCTCGAGTGACTCTTCTCTTGCTTCAGAAAACCAGACAATTTACTACTTTCTTTCTGTTTTAGTTTGAATTCACCTACACTCACTTAGTCTCGCTAGATAATAGAAGTTCACGGAGTAGGCAGTAGATCTAGACCCCGGGTTGATAAATTAAACTTACCACTATTATGCATTTCCAGAGTGCGATTATACTTGGTCGTAGTTTGGTGTTGTGTTAACTCACCAAGGATACACTGCAAAAACATTCCCGACTAGAGCTCAAGCACAAACTCTAGCCGGGTGCAGTATAGGGCAAGTATGTTTTAATTGTCACACCTGGTCCAGTCCATATACCCCTACTTCAATCGCTTAGGTTGTTATCTAGCAAACGGTTTTGGGTTTAAAACTAAGAAAACTACAAAATACACAAACAAGGGAAGTAATCGAGGGGAATTCTATATGAGAATACTTCACTTGGGTATTGCTTCCACTAGTCTCGTATTAAGAAATCATGAACGAAACTCTAGTGTGAAGGATGTGCTCATATACCGTTAGGAGGGTGCAATTAGCTAGGGCAAACTCTCCTAGTCAATCGATTAAGGCTTGTGACAAGAAGCTAGAGAATCTAGCTCTCTTAACCGACCAACCGAAGAAACCCTAACTCTCTTAGTTGAACAATTTAGGATTGTTGCATCAAGTTAGTAGTCTAACTCTCTTAACCTTTTTATTAAGGATGACAACAATAGGCTCGACGATCTAGCACCTCTAAACCGGTCGACTAAGGATTGCAACCCAATCACTCGGAACTTAAGCTGGAAGGCGGAGAGAAACCAATCATGGTACTACTCTGATACTTGAGGTTTTGGCCCTAGATTAATCTAGAAGGTCAAGCTCCCTATGTGCCAAAAGGGGATTTCCACCCTCTAGGTTAATTTTGGCCCAAAAATTATATAATGCAAGTAACACTCACTAATCATGATTAATTTAATGTTTGTCCTAATTTTCCTCGGTGGGTGACACAAATTGGCCAAGAATCCAACTTCTCAAAGCCTCTTTTAACAAGGAGATTCTCTCCACCTAGGTCAAAATAACCCAATCATGAGTTAAAGCTAGCACATTCAATCATTCATGAAAAATACCTCAAATATTATATAATAATTCAAACAATACACATGGAGTCATGTTTATACATCCTAACACACATGTAGACTAGGGTTCACAATACCCAAGTGACTAGGGAGGTTATTCCATAGATAGGCAAAGGAAAACAAGAAAAATGAGAGAGAGAATGATAAAGTGATGCCAATCTTCCTTCCCCTTTGCTTGAATCTCCCTTGAGAGGTAAGAATCTTCACTCCTCTAGCTCAGGAAAAGCCCAATCTCCTTCTTCCTCCTTTGAATTGCACTTTCTTTTTCTAAAATGGGAATAAGAAACCCTAATCTCTCACTAGAAACCCTTCTTTATTCTGAAAACTAAAACCCTATAAAAGCTCTCCTTCTTCCTCCTTTCAGCTCTCTATTTATACCCAGCCGTGCCCAGTTCATGGTCATGAATTAATGACGGGGACCGAGAACTCAGGCCAAGACGCGCCATTTCATTAAGCCAGTTCGTGGACCATGGCTTCAGTTCACGGTCTTGTGACCGTGAACTGACTCGGCGTCAGTAACCTCTGAAAACTCCCTGGAACCTCGCAAGTTCGGGGTTTCTGGCTCTAGTTCATCGTCTTATGTGACCGTGAACTGACTGCTTCCGTCGTGAACTGCAGCTGCTTCCTAGACGCCTGCGCTTCGCGGTCACGAGGCAATTGTCACGGTCTTTGGACTTTTCTTCGGTTTCTGCGATTTCGACCTCCAATCATCCCGAAACTCGCCCTCGACCCTTCCACACGTGCTAGTACATGAAATGTATCAAAACAAGCACAACCTAGCGTGAAATATGTCGAGGGACGATGAAATGCAAAACCAAACTATCAAAAGATGAGGGGGTAAAATGTGTACAATTTGACCCTAATCATGTGTCATAGCGAGTCAACTCTACAATTGAAAGGCATAGTAGTAATTGGTCGAGAGTTTTTCTGACGGAATGATAATATGTTCCTCACTACCAGCCTTCTTGTCCATGACAGAAGAAGCCCACCGTACTAGAGTCTTCTTGAGCCCTTCTCCACCCCAACGATACTCAATATGACAATGGTAACAAATGTCTACCACAAACTAATCAACTTCTGAACCAGCAGCCGAGTAATAAAGTTCACAACAGTTGTTGCAAATAAAAGCATCAAAGTCGATCGGGTTAAACCCTCGAAAACCAAGAAATGAATCTATCTCGATTATGGTCAAGGATGTGGACAATATGAACCCAATTGAGCCTTCGTTGGTTTCCTTTTCCATAGAGGCAAATATCTTCCTAACTGCTTCAACCAAAGAAGAGATGTCATTGCAATCCAATGCAATGATTAAATATGCTTCCTCCTTCTCAGTGCAAGAAAAATAGATTCCTGGGATTGTTCCCCTCGGTCGGACTTACGAGATTTCTTCGAGACACCCCTCGATCAATTCATCACTGCATTTTCTAGTTTGCTCTTGTTACTATTGCCCATGTTTCCTTCAGAGTCGAGATAAATGTCATTTCCTGAAGCTCCTACCTTATCTCCATCCATTGAGAACTTCAAGTTCAAGAAAAAGTGTTGCTACTTTCCACTTAATTCATAATTTACAAATTAAAAATAAACCACCATAGATAAATGATGACATTCATGGCAGGTTTTAATTATTATTGTTGTCAATCACTAAACTTTCCTAAGCCATTTTTACAAATTGGGAAACCAAATTTGGATATATATATATATATAAGAATATAGAAACGTATCTACCGGAGAATAGTTAATGCCAACTGGTTATTCATTAAGTTTTCAAACTAAAGATTATCAAATTTATTGCTAGTCGTAGGGTTGTTTATCAGCGTTAGGGAAAAAACAAATTTCATAAATGTTCAAGAGACGTAAAATTTTAATGTGTATTTTTCTAGTGTTTCCAAACATTTTACCATTACAGATAGGCTTCTAATGAAAAAATAAGAAGGAACAACCTATTTTGAAGAAAAAAGGTTACGTTAAGGAAGACAAAGGCATTGGTAATTGATGGAGATGATGGTGCTTTAGAAGGCGGAGGGTTTGGGCTCAATTGGGTTGTGGGGGAGATTTGGGCTGTGAGGGTTTGGCTATGTATAATAATTTTTCGGTTTCTCGGTTCGATGTTCGGAATGTCGGTTCGGACCACACCACCCTTGCTCCCACACTATGCATTTTTTTCTTCCGATTTTCGAACCGGACAACATAATTTTGGTTTCTGTTCGGGTTTACCAAACCCGATGCCCACCCCTACTAGGGGATCTCCAGCATCGTTCCCTTCTTCGGCTCCTCCTATCATCCTCTAAAACCTTCTAGTACTCCTCTTCCATTTGGCCAGCTCAGAGAGTCTTTACTCCTGCCTCTTAACTCCGGCCGTAGCCCGACCATACACAGTCCCACCAGAGTTGCCTCTGGCATGCCCTTGCATTGGTTTCCCAACTTCAGAAACTCAAACCTGTACTTCGACTACGTGCCCGTCTATTGTAGCTTTGCCAGCTACTCTAGAGCCCACCGCTCGGCTGTGCCAAACTGGTACTTGAGGTCCTCCTTGAAACTGGGCCAAGGGATCAACATCTTTGATGCAACATGTGATCTCTCTATCCAATCCCCCCATTGCAAGGTATTCCCCTCCAAATAAAAAGACGTCGGATGCACTTTCCTCACCTCTCTGGTCGGGTGATTCCTAAACCATCTCTCTGTTGCATACAACCACAACCCAACATCTCATTGACCATCGAATTATAGAAACTCGATGACCGACGGTATTTCCCTAAATACCATATCATCACCATCATAAGTGGGTTAGGAGAACTTGAGGTTTCGGAAACTTGATAATATTCTAGGCTTGTGACTAAATAAGAAAGGTTGATTGGAATGAGGATGATTAAGTTGCTTGCTGATCCAAAATTTTATGGATGGATGGCTTAGGAGGAGTAGGAGGATTTGAGATGCTGGAAACTTGATAAATCTTGGAGACGAGGGGAAAAATAAGAGAGAGTAGTAGGCTAGGGATTACTAAAATTTTCGTGCAAGGCGGAAGGCTGGAAGTGGATGACAGAGAGTGTGTGGAACTAACCACAACTCACAGAATTTGGGTTCTCCATGGGGCTATGGAATTTATCATATTCGAGGCTCGACACAAAATAAAAGTGGTTGATTGGATGAGGATGATTGAGTTGCCTGCCGTTACAAAATTTAATGGATGAATACGAGTTAGGTGGAGTAGGAGGATTTAAGGTGTTGGAAACTTGAGAGATCTTGGAGACGAGAAGAAGAAGAAGAGAGAATAGTGGCCTAGGAATTGCTAAAGAATTTTCGGAAGGCAGAAGTTTGGAAGCGGATGATAGAGGGTGGGAGAACTAACCACATCATGGAAAATTTTGGGTTCTCTATGTGCTATGATCATATTCTAGGCTTGGGACGAAATAAAAGAGGTTGATCGAATGATGATCATTGAGTTGCTTGCTGATCCAAAATTTTATGGATGTATATGACTTATGAGGAGTAGGAGGATATGATGTGCTGAACTTGAGAAATCTTGGAGACGGGGAAGAAGAAGAGAGAGTAGTGGCTAGGGATTGCTAAAGAATTTGTGCAGGGCGGAAGACTGGAAGCGGATGACAAAGAATGGGGAACTAGCCACAACTAAACAAAAATTTGGGTTCTCTATGGGGCTATGGAACTAATCATAATCCAAGCTTGAGACGAAATAAAAGAGGTTGATTGAATGAGGATGATTGAGTTGTCTGCTGATCTAAAATTTTATGGATGAATATGACTTAGGAAGAGTAAGAGCATTTGATGGCTTGAAACTTGAGAAATCTTAGAGACGTGGAGAAGGAGAACAGATATAGAGTAGTGGGCTAGAGATTGCTAAAGAATTTGTGGAAGACTGAAGGTTGAAAGTGGATGATAGAGAGTGAGATAACTATTTGGGCCTTTTGGTAGGAGGCATTTGTAACAATTTGGGCTAATTCTAATTGGAATAAGTGAGGGGGAGACATAAGTTTGCTTCCCTTCTTTGTTTTTCTAAAATGGACATTAAAGAATTATGGCATACATTGGTTTATATATGATATAGTGAGCCATCATTCTATTTTTGGCTAAAAATAATAATTGTACTATTTTTTTATAAGTTTACTTTGTATGTGAGTTGTTATACTATTATGCACAAATATATTAGTATATTAAATAATATAATTATTAAAATATTACAATTTTAGCGCTCTTTTTCACACTCTCAAAATATAGTTCTTGATTAATAAATGTTTTTTAATAAATGTTATTACACTCTTGTTGCTGCTCCCACTCCATGAATTGATAAGCTAAATAGGGACCAATCTAATTCCACCCAGGCATGCCCCAAGTCAATACTAAATATGTCTATTTCAGTACTTTGTTTATCCCTGCCTCATTTTAGCTCCTAATTAACTAGCTTTTCCAAGCTTAGCAGCTAAAATTGAGACGTTGAATCTTTCTTTCTTTTTTCATGGAAGATGAATCCAAATAAGTATATACGAACGTAGGTTAACCACTATACAGCACATTGATTTAACTTTTTCACCCGCAATAAAACAAAGAGCATGCAACTCTTTTTATCGCAAGACGCAACTGCTTGTTAGGAAGTATCATAATCAACGTTCAAAGCTTGGGTTGGCATTCTACTGGTCAAGTCAATCGGGGTAAAAACAAAATAGCAGTGTGCAATGGGCTGCCGCCTGACGAAATTACAGTTTTCCTTCTCACCGAAATTTCACCACCAAGTATCAATTTCACCTAAATGCTTTGGCTCTGAATTAGTTAAGCATCTGGCACATTTTCATTGTTCATTTTTATGTTATAAATTAGTTGGTTATATCATGTGCTTGAAAGACAACGGTTAATATTTGGGTCATGGGGACTTGAACACGTGACCTCAAAGACAAACCAGCTCTGATATCATGTCATATACCAGTTGGTCTCAATAACTCGAATTGTTGTGAGAAGATTATGTTGGATCTTATACAGACTCATGTATATTACTTAAGCACTTTCTTACATTTTACTCACACTTTTCAGATAAATTAAAGTTCCCTCTTTTCATGGCCAGACTGCTATATTACTGAAATATATGATACTATATATAAGAGTGAAATATCTCTATCTAAATCTATAATGGATAAAATTTAGATCCCGATTCTCTAAAATCAAACCCATAGTTCAGTATAATAGAAAATAATAATTGATCCTTCAAATAAATCGGAGTTTATCAAAATACATCTAATGACTAAATCACGCGGAGTATACTATATTTCTGGGTTATATCAGTGATCTATACCCTCTTTTCATATTAAAATCTAAAGCGCAGCACTACATTATTTTATATCTTAAGATTTCATCCGTACCATTTGCCTAATAAATAGCATGATATAAACTGAATGATATAAAATTTATCTAGGATTTCTTTTTAGTACAAAGAAATTGTAGATGACTTTTACGCAAGTTCATGTTTATTATAATAACAATTGACGATTGTGATGGTTTGGGTCTTCGGGAGGAGTCAAATGAAAAAAAAAAACAACAATAATAAAAGTATGCATTCAAAAATGAATGTAATGAAAACAAATAATAAACACATTTATCTGATCAACTTCTCTGGTGCTTGAAACGTACGTCCTTAATTAGAGTTGAGAATACTATAGATAAAAGGTGGAACGCTTATTTTCTAATTATAAGGCTTTAATCATCACCTTAACAACTCACCTGCTTTTATCCAATGCTAAAACTACGTACAACTACTAAAGAACACCGAAACCAACAATCCTTGATCCAATTAATATAAGCAGATTTATGTTATATTACATTATTCGAAGACGTACAAATGCCCACCACATCATCATATAGTACGTAGATGCATTAAAATTAAGAATGAAACAAGAACAACCATGGTAATCAAACTCAACGCAAGTAAGTTGAACATTCTACATCTTCTACAGTAACCAGCAAGTTCATAACTGAGGTGGTCAATTGAGATGTTGAACTGAATCTGATCATAAATTAATAAGCCTATATAAATTTTCCTTATACACTTTCCTTTTATGAATTAGTTTTACTGCCATACACTTGGGGTCTTTTGGAACCTTTGATTGAGAAAATGGTGTATTACAAGATTGTATTTATTAAGATTATGAGTATATTGAGAATGTTTGGGTTTTAACAATTCATTGTTTGAAATGCATAAAATAATGTATGAATTCTGCATTAAATAAACTATGGATACCAAATCTCACAAAAAAATATGTGATTCATGTATTCTTAATACATGCATTATATGCTCAAATCAAGTAAAACAACAAAGCATTCAACAAGATATATGTATACTACTATACTCGGAAGAAATCAATCAAAGGTTCAAAACAAAGCCTAAGACATGATAGTTTGGAGTGGGCTTGTCTAGTGGAATTGGTACCTTTGGGTGCTTTTCAGAGTTAGATCATTGACATTTTGACACAGGTCAGTACGAAATGATGACCTTAATTTTTCTCCTCCTTGAAGGAAGTTCTCCAATCTTCTTCTCCTTATGGTCTTATACCTGGGCTATTTGGAATGATAAATACAATTAGATTTCAAAGATGTAAGCATGAAATTCGTCAACGCTCTTGTAATAAAATTACTTATTTTATAGGTTCTCGATTAGCTGGTTAGAAAATATTGTTTTCTGTTGTAAGTCAATCCCCTCTTTATTTGATCGTAGCAAAGTAGGTTCAAGTAAAACTTTTGGCTTGCTACAAGCTAGGCTCAGGGCGACCAACGGTCAGCCGCTTCCCCTGGAGTCGTCAGATCGTAGCAAAGTAGGTTCAAGAAACACGCCTAAGTGTTGGAACAGTTATGGGAAGCATACTTTGGAGGGTTGGTTCTCTCAATTGGCTAAGTGAAAATGCAGGTTTAAGGGTTTGTTTTGAAGATTGGATGTTTATCTACAACTTGGAGTATTTGGATTGTCAAGAAGATGCCAGGAAGGTTGTTTTTCGAAGCAATCAAAATCCTAGCCTGCAACCTGAAATCTGCCAGAATTTGGCTAAGGCAGAAACAGTGTTTATGGGACCAACTTTGGGGCACTATTTGTGGAGTTTGGGATGCAACCAATTGGTGCTTCGAGTTGGATATAAAACTATGAAACTTTCTAACCCTAGGGAAGGAATTGGCTGACTTTGAATCAACCCAGAAAACCATGTTCCAGGAACTTGAAGATGGTACGAAAAGCTGTTCCTGGACACTTTGTTTGGAGAAGAAGATAGTTGCTTGGGATGCAAGATATCGTGTTTTAATTGGTTTTTCTTTCCTTGTTTAGTGCTATTTCGTTTTATTGTTGTTTTAGGATTGTGAGTAGGTTAACAAACACGTTTTGATTGAGTAATAAAAACCCTACTCTGAGGAGTTAGGGGTGAACAAACACACCCGCAAACCGACCCACCCGTCCAACCCGACCCAACCCACCCGTATTTATCGCTATAACGAAAGTTTTGGGTTGGGTGAGGGTTTTCTTTTGTACAACCCGCCTCCTTTGGGTTGGGTTTGGATTTTGGATTACACAACCCGTAGAATCCGACCCAACCCGTGTTCCAACTATTAGTATGAGTTCGGATCTAAAAAATATTTATGTCGTATATAGTCATATACTTATGAGAAAATTAAGATATTTCGGCATGTTTTTCTCTCATGGTCTCCCTAATCTAATGCATTCTTCGACTCAAAGTTTAGACATAAATTGAATATAGTTATGATTCACGTAATCCTTTTTCTTGTGTACAATTTTAATAGAATAACGTATTATGGGTGCGCTTGTTTATAACATTTTTAGCCTATTTCAACAAATATTGTGAAAAAAAAAGACATATGTTGAAGTAGCACATTTTATTAAAATTCAAACAACATTTGTGAATTTTGATACCTTTCACCTCGGTTCATTCGTTTGAAATTTAATTAGTTATAAAATATTTTTATGATATAGAATAATATATATTTTATGTTGGGTTGGGTTTTTACTTAAAAATATCGCCAACCCGACCCAACCCAATTAGAAACAAATCGTAGGGTTTAAATTTGGGTGGGTTTGGGTTTGATATTTCCCAAACCATAGTGCATGGGTCGGGTGATTAAAATGACTAAACCCGAACCACCAGACCTATGTACACCCCTAACCCTAAGCTTGCGAGCTAAGATTTTTTTCTTGGTTTTCTGGTCGAGAATTGCGGACCTAGAGATCAAGACAACCATCATTGATCTCTTGGTAATCTCTACCCTAACTAGCCTCTTCCCCCTAGTGTTGAAGTTGCTTGTTCGGTTTCTACCATTCTCCCATCCATCCTCTCCGTTTTACTGCAAAACCATCACCACATCGAAACCTTCAAACTTCGCTGCATGCTTCTGAGTTCGAGCCCCTTCTTGGGCCTCATCAAGGTTCGGCATGGTGAGAAACCTTTCGGTCAAATTTCCAAGGCCTGCCTAACACCAAATGTGCGGCCTGCATTGGAATGATATCGAAAGCAACTCGTGTTGATATTTTCTGATAGAGAACGGAATTTGTACCTGCTTATTCACTTTGATCACAACATGATCACTGAGCCAGTGTAGAGAGTACCGTTCAGGTTGTGGGATCATGGCCAAACCTAATCATTTTACAACGTCGAGGCTGGCCAAATTGGCACAACTTCCCCCGTCAATGATTACCGTCAAGTTTGTTCCGTTAACTTGGCATCTGGTGTGAAAGAGGTTACTTCGTTGATCTTCTTCAGACGGTTGTTGTTCCTCACTTGTCAATGCATGTAGAAGTACAAACAGTAGTCCTTTAACTGCTTCGATCTCAGAGTCCGAATTGATCTCATCCTCCTTCTGTTTCTCTTCTTCTTCATCTTCATAACAATATTTTCCCTCTCTAAGTACCAGCACCTTTTGATTAGCGCATTGGTGTGCTTTGTGGCCATATCTGTAGCATTTGAAGCACCTAATGCTGCCACTAGAGGATCCCTGCTTCTCCTGGATTGGTAGAGTAGCCTGCCTTGTAGGTTTGTTCGGCAAGTCCAACTTTAATTCGGGTTCAGGACATGCTTAGACGCGCTGCTCGTTGTGGTGAATCTTCGGCTTGCGCCCTGCATCTTGAGTTGCTTCTCAACCTTAATTGCGAGGTGTACTGCCTCCTCCAATTCGACAAATGTTCGTAAATTGACCTCATGCCGAATTTTTCGATTTAGTCTGTGAAGAAAACACACAATCGTGGCCTCCCTGCGACCCTCATAATAAGTAATTCCAGCTCACGAAAGTACTCCTCCACGCCCCTTGATCCTTGTCGAATTCCTTGTAAGGACTCATGGGTTTCCCGTTGGTAATAACCAGGAACAAATCTCTCTCGCATCAGCCCGCGTAATTCTTCCCATGTTTCCACAGGGGCTTGCGAATTTCGTCGTCGCCGCGTTAGCACTTGTTCCCACCATTGAGCTGCATAATCGGAAAATTCATAGGTAGCCATTGCGAGCTTCTGTTGCTCAGTGAACTGACCACACTGAAAAAAGAGAATTATTTTTCTCTCCCGGTTGAGATAGGCAACATGGTTGATTAGTCCCTGAAATGGCGGAACGGCGAGCTTGATTCCTGGTGGGATAGCAGGTTCTGTTTTAGGTGGCCACGATCAGGTGCTACTCCAAATCTTCAATTCGAGCCAGCAATTCTTGATTAGCAACATCGGCGTCGTTGGGGTCACGCTCCCCTGTCTGGTTTCGTCAGTTCTCGGACGGATTCAGAGCGTCGAGTCTCTGCATCCCAAACTCCACAAATAGTGCCCCAAAGTTGGTCCCGAAAACACTGTTTCTGCCTTAGCCAAATTCTGGCAGATTTCAGGTTGTAGGCTAGGATTTTGATTGCTTCGAAAAACAACCTTCCTGGTGCATATTCTTGACAATCAAAATACTCCAAGTTATAGATAAACATCCAACCTTCAAAACAAACCCTCAAACCTGCATTTTCACTTAGGCAAGGCCAATTGAGAGAACCAACCTCCAAAGTATGCTTCCCAGAATTGTTCCAACACTTAGGTATTTTCCAACTTGTTTCTCATCAACTTGACCCGATCTTCGAGTGATAAATTGGAACTTGTAGGGTTTGGAATTTGTGATCATATCATATACTCCATGTAGCCTGATTCAAGGACCTACCAAATGACTAATCTTATGACAAGAATGGTGACGAATTTGAGTCAAGAATCTATCAAGTGACTAATCTTACTACAAGAGCTTGATCGCCTATAATTTCTTGGTTATGGATTTTTATAGAGGTACTCCTTTCATGTTCTAGTATCTTTTTACATTTTTTCATACTAGATTGTTATCAACTATTAGATATGGAATACTACTTGAACACTGAAATAAGGGCCATGATCAATTTAATCATTTGACTAAGAATCCCCCTTAATCACTGGATATAGACCATTACGTATATCCTTAATTATCAATACTAGGGGTGTATTAGCCGCGCTCCGCAGCGGCATTAGATGGGGTTTTTGAAAGCCCGTTTGTGTAATTGATGTTTTTTACATTGCATACAACAATCTTCCCAGCACCTGAAAACTCAATACTGAAAACTCAAAAAGAATATCAAACTATAATGGGGTATTCTACCTTACAATATTTATATAGGATTGTAGGTATACAATTTCTCTCTACCATGCATTTAGCACATCTCTCTTCTTCAGAAAAAAATATCGAACATGCTATTCTATTAAACTTTTAATCTAAAAATCTCCAACAATGGTTAAACCGTGATTCGGCGCTAGGCCTAGGTAAGACGAGTCGATTTTTGACCTTCGGGTATGAGTTTGTTTTTGCCTCCAAGGATTGCAGATTTTGATTTCCTAGTCCGCTAGAATCTCGCGGACGAGATTCTTTAAGGGTGGGTGCAGTATCGGAGATGGGAGTTTTAGATGCAGAGAAGGCTTCCAATGCTTCTCGAGAGATCGCACCAAAGTCGTTGAATGCGACCCAAGTCGATAGTGGTGGCGGTGGAACGGTGTTGGTCAGAACGGTAGAAGCAATGTCGACGACATGCGTGGTTGCTAGGATAGTGAAGGGTGATTCCTTGGGCAAATTTTGGCAACATTAGAAAATACTAACAATAATTGGGCCCATGTGACCGCGCATCACAGACTCAATTGCCTATTTTATTCTCACTAGTTTTCATTTATAAAGTGTTGTCCCCTTCGTTTTATCGTATAAAGCAAAGTTTTGCTTGTATTTTTTCAAATAACCTATAAGAGTGGGTCAATTTGCTCGACATGCAGTAATATGGAGAGGAGTATGAGTATTGAGATACGCCATGTCCCATTGCAATCACTACGTACCAATGCTCTTTACAACAAATAAGTCCCCACATGTTATCCGCTTTACAAATATGTCCTTATACAAGGTGGCCTCTGCTCTGTAAGACAAAATCCATCACTCCTAGTGAAAGCTCTATAGCCTCTATTGTTCTTTTCTTTGGTTGAATTCGATTTTGTTTTTTCAGCTGTTTTTGACAATGTAACTCTTTTATATCAGGTTTTTTATTCGATAATATGAACTTTTTATAAATATAAAACCATAGATGAAAATAAAAAAATTACTGCATGAGTTGAGTTGAGTTGTTTTTTTTTTTTTTTTGGTTTTGTTGAGCAAAAAGGACGCGGAAACTTCGCTGCGGTCCACTGACAAGACCATTTACGACAAAACATATAGCTGGACAAGCAGAGAACTCAACTCAGCTCAACGAAAGTCGAAAAGTATGCTGTGTTGGATTGGGAGTTAAAAGTTAAAACACACAACAAGTTGCTTGCTGAGATTATTCCAAAAAAAAAAAAAAAAGTTGCTTGCTGAGTCAAACGTACGTCCAATCCACATTCCCTAGCTGATTTTATTTATCACTTAATTAGCGAGCACTTAGCCAATCTTTTTTCTATATTCTCTCCATATATAACGTCAAACTATAAATTCCCATGACAGCACGCCTCTTGGTTTTGTCTCCAGTAAAACGACAATTAGTTGAATTCTCAACAATAATAAAATATTTAAAAACGTCATCCATTTATTAATCACGCAAACAAAATTGTTTCATTAAGTATTATGAAAATGGTATATTGGTTTTGAAATACTCGATTTCTCAAGCGTATAAAGATAATGGAGATAAGATTGGGTGATTAATGTCAATTTAAGGTATAACAATGAAATTGAACTAAAATAATAGCTACATCGTTCAATAGAGTATACGGTTCCACACCAAGGTTGTCAAACCGCGGGTTGACCCGAACCCAGTGGATCAAGGGTTAACGGGTACCCGTTTAAGTCCGTTTTAGCCCGGAAATATGAAAAGAGTCATTATATTGTACTTATCCTAATAAATTATATCAAATCTCATCTAACATATGAGTAATAACATATAACATTACACCAAAACAATATGTCGTACTTAGATCCAACATATAGTGAAAATTCACGCACACTTATATAACATCAATATTCAAATGTTTAAATAAGGATTTCAAATATTGAGGCAGGCGAAAAGAAAAAATCAGAAAATATGCGAATTTTGCAAACTAAAGAAAAAAATGACACAATTTGACCTCCAACACGACACCTTGTAGCGATCGACCCGGCAGGTGCGTGTGGCCCGTTTTTTCTCACCGGGTCAGTATCAAAGTGGGTCGACTCACGAATTCACAACCTTTGGTTCCACAAAAACTGTTTTTGTGTAAGTCTTTTTTTTAATTGTTATCAAGTCCGTCAGTGTATGAACTCAATTTGTACTTCAAACAAATTATTCATTATAAAATCATACATAAATTGAACAGATAAAATTGAATTTTTTTCATTTAATAACCAAATCTTAGGAGTACTTGGTTTTAAATATGCTATTTTAACAATACAGCTGCTCATTATTGTCATAAACCAGTTGGTCTCAATAACTTGAGTTGTTGGTAGAAGGTTATGCTGAATCTTATACCACTCTCTAACACGCCCCCTCAAACGAAAGCCAACCCATGGGCTTTAAGTTTGCACAGGCGATCACCATACCTTGTGCTTTAATCAACTATTAATATTGGGGGTCGTGAAGATTCGAACACACGAGCACTTGGCCAAACCAACTCTGATATCATGTCAAGAACCAGTTGCTACCATGTACGACATGGGGGAAAGAGGTTCCTACTGAAACCTATATCACCGGAGGAAGTTGGCAATGACTAGAGGCAGTTGGAGGTGAATCGACGATGCACCAACTGTGAGTCTAGTGGATCATAGTCTGAACAATCCTCTCGTTCCAATTATACAGTTCGGTGATTCATGTTGACGACGTACCAAGAAGACGAGAAGGCCTCGCCGTCGACGACCCTGTACTTCTTCACCGGAGCAGAGCAGGAGAGATGGGGAATTGGGTGGAGCTCTGGAGGGCAACCCGAACGCAACCATCGCCCCCAACATGATTCATGGCGTGTAGGGAAGCTTTACCACTAGACTAATTGGGTCTAGTACAGCTGAATTGAAGAATCAAGATCACGCTCAAACAACCCTGAACGAGCTAAAACACGAAGAGAAAATGGGAGAATGGGTTGGGAAGTCTGGGGGTGATTCGACACCAACAGTTGATGAAGAATCGTCCAAAGCAGTCATAGTAAGTTGTCAAGACCATCCAATTTGCCTGACGATGTCTGAATTAAAAACTCCCAAATCTGGATTGAAGCATGGGGATGCTAAGAATTTGAAACCCGACGATGGCGGGAAACCCAGAAGGGTGGATTCGACGACAAATACGACAATACAAGCCACGCAACCCATCTAGGAATTCAATTCAAAGTATGAAAAAAACGATGGTGGTGGTGGATGGCACTGGAAATGCTCGAATTCGAAAGCCCCAATTTGAGACCTAAATAATGGGGCCCTAATTTTCCAAAACTGGTAGTTTGGGAAGGTCTCTTTCGATCCAATTTGGGATCGATTTGCAAGCTTTTGAAGAACGGAGGACCAAAGCTTTGAGGTCAAAACTTTTGTATGGGGGAGGGACTGATATGATTCAAGTTTACCCATTCTACAAGCAACAATAATTGTTAAAGAAGGAAGTTCATTTGGCAATAAGAATCACCAAATTTGGCTAAGTATTTGTTCTTGTGTAGGGTGCTCACTTTGCAAGGGAGATTCTCTCTCGTGCCTCGATGGAAAAGGACAAATGGAAGCTTGTTTTGAAGCTGGGAAATTACTCTACAAAATGGAGTGTCAGGGAGCTCGAGGGAAGGCCAGAAAGATCATGTTCCAAGCCTCTCAACTTCCTATGTCAAAACCAAGAAGCTACCAGATTTTGGCTATGTATGGAAGGCTGTTCAAGAAGCCCACCTTGAGGGATTATTTGAAGAAGTTGGAAGGGAATCGATCCAAGAGGGCTATACCACATGAAAGTAGAGATTTGCTACTCTACCCTAGAGGCATTGGATGAAGGAAGGCGTGCCTTGAAATCTTCAAACGAAGGAGAGTAAGATCGTGTAAAGCTTGGTCAAAATTGTCTTGCAGAATGCATAATTCTTTTCCTTTGCTGATTAGGATTTCTTTAAAACTTGTTCTATTTGAGTTGGAATTCCGAGTTTGTCTTTGTTTTGGTCTTTCATATTAGTTTGTTAGCTATCCTAGGTCTATATAAGGTTATTCAATTGCGTTGTAAAACGGGGTTTTGGTTTTAATCGAAGATAGACGTCAAGTTTGGTTCACAAGTTTCGTATTGTGATTGAGGGTTACTTAGAACGAGTTCTAGGGCACTCGTTGCTTTATCGATCAAGCTAATCACTCTTGATCGTGGCCAGCATTCGTTTGATTCTTCTCGAGCCTTTGCCCTTGTGAGAAATTGCACAAAAGCAAACTATTCAACCTACACCCTATTTTCAAGAGAGATTGGATTTCAACTCTAATAGTTGGGCAATTCTGATCCTAAACCCTATCTCGGGCTTATTAAGTGGTATCAAAGCCCCGTTCAACACAGGGAAGAAGAAGAGCCAGCAATCCAATTGCTTGATTGTTGAAGGAAGCCATGAAAACATCACAACTTCATGAGTGCTTATGCCGTGTCCAAGCTAGGGCTGAGCACATGGAGACATCCATCTCCTTATTGATGCTGAAATCCGCAAGAAGAACTCTCTTACTTGGTAACAAAGCAAATTTGTTTACAATTTTCCATTGGTTCGCTTACAGATATGATTTGTTGTGATATTTTGCCTCTGTAAAGCGTCCATATAGTGCTAGGGAAACCTTGGACAGACGAACGCCAGGTTGCAGTAACAGGAGCAGGCCCTAAAGCTCAAATCTACACTCGAGAGCGTAGCTATGCGTTGAAGCTTCTGCTTCCTCGTGATCGATTGGACACCCAAAACACTTCTACTTCTGCCTCGGGATTGATTGTCAATGGTGAAGAAGCAACCCTGGATGCTTCAACAAGGTCGGTGCTGCCAAACTGTGAGGTTATTGATGTAAACAACGCCAACGTTCCAGACCTCTGTTTTCTTCCGGAAAATCAGAGTGTAGAATGCAACATCTTTGTCGACAAAGAAGAAGAGAAATTGAAGGTCGAGTTCACCACATAAGTCATCTTCGAGATTGGAGGAACGGTAACGAGTGAAGGGGAAGCTCCAGAGAAGGCTGAAGATGCTCGAATTCCCCCACTGACAAGAACTGCGGAACTCTGCCACTATTCTACATAACAGAGTTCCTAAATCGACAATCTCGTTGTGGCTTCTGGTGATGATTCGAGGGAAGCCACTGCTGCAAAAATATTACAAACTAACTCAGGGTCGTATTAAGTGGAGAAGAAATTGATGAGGAGATTGAAGAATTAAAAGCTTTTTTTTTTTTTTGCAAGCTCCGGGAATGACAGAAGAGTTAGAGCAAGGTACCCTGTTCTATACTCGTTGTTTGATTAAAGGGAAGTTGTGTTCTGTACTCGTAGATGGAGGGACCAAATCAAATTTGATCAACTCAAGAACAGTGACGACATTGAGGCTACCAACGCGTTTACATCCAGCTCCATACATACTGAATTGCTTGACGAGAAGACTTCAAGAATCGTGGTTGAACAGGTTGTTGTGAAATTCGCGACTGAAAAATATGAAGACGAAGTATTGTGAGACGTGTTGTACAAGCTTACAAATCAAATTGTGTTGGGATAAACCTGGTTCCATGATCATGGAGTTCGTCGGGTCAGTAAAGGTCCAAAAGCTTCCAATTGCAGCACTAGAAGAAGGTTTTTGTTCTGGAACCTTTATCCCGGGAGGAAGCTGCTGATGATTGGATGAATTTGCAGCGATTACAATGAGATTATGAAGAACTACATGCAGCCAAGATAGCCAAATTTTCATTTCCATCGGCAACAAACCCAGAAACAAAAGCTAGGGCACAAAAAAAAATTATCGACAGGATTGTAATGATATTTCTCGACAAGTGCTTACCGAGAATTCAGCCTCTAAATTAGTCGACAGGGAAGAAGCAACAAGCAAAAATGATGAAGAGCAGTCAGAGCTACCTGACCACGAGATCCCTAAAGCCAATGGAGTTGGAGAAGATGAGCTGGATTAGAAGGAACATCTTCCGATGAGTTTTGAGTCGTCTCCGCCCAAACCGGCAAAACAGAGTCCCATAAAGCTTGAAAACGACGGCGGAAGTCTAGTTCCATTGCTAGGAATTCTATTTGATTGCTTTGAAAATGGAGGATGGAAGCTCGAAGTTTCAACTGAAGGCATGAAGTTGAAGCTAGACACGAGCAACCTGTGATTTACGTTTGGGTCAAACCAATATCGTTTTTTACAGGTGAAGCAGGCGAGTGTTTTGGTACTTAAAGTTCGTGATCGTTGTCTTTGTGCAGCTTCGGTAGCGAAGTGGGAATACAATCTCCATCCATCTGTGGCTGCCTACCTTTTCTTTCAATGGAATTACAAGAAAAGTGGGAGAAAGGAGAGCTCGTGCCACGGAGTCTTGAAGTTTCGCGGGCTAGGGAAGGAAAATTACTTCCACAACAAGGAAACCAACTGTTGTGGCTTGGGAGCAACGAAGGACAGTGTAAAGAGACAAATTTCTTCCAGCTTGGAGTCTTTTGGAGCAGCTAACATACTGTGGAAACCTGGTTGGAGGAATAAGGCCAAGGATAATGTTGAGTTTGGTTTCGTTGATGGTGCATGTGAATTGTCAAAGTCGTTTGAGCTTTTGATTGCTTGGACTTATGGAGGCAGTTTAATCCTTCTTATTGATGTAAATGATAAGGGATTCGTCTGGAAACCAGGCTGGATTGAATTTCAAGTCGTTGCTGCACATGAGAGGTCAATGGTAGAGGAGATTTGTGTCCTACACACTTTGAGGACAAAACTTTTCAAACTGGGAGGAATTGATGCGATCCCAAGTGCATCACTTGAGCTTCACTACATCAAGGTCAAGTTAGCTCATTTGCTTGCTTCCAAAGTATATAATTTGGCTACCATTGAAGAGTTCATTGAGGTTAAGGTGGAGAAGGAGTTGGCTAGAAGATGAAGTAGGTCATGTGGCATTTTATTGATTGCCAATTTTGGATTTGGGAAGGAGCTACAAAAAGGAATTAATTGCTCAACAATCCACCGATTCCTTTATTTCCTTGTTTGAATAGGCATCTTCCTAGCTATTTTCTGGTTAGTTTTTTCTTTTTTAAGTAGTTTAATTTCGTGTCTTTCTTTTCCTATAAAAAGGCCTTGTAACCATGTAAAAGGATGGACATTATTGAAGAAAAAACCTTGTTTAGACCGAGTGTGCGTGTTCAATAAGCATGAGTGCTTATTTTCGTTTGCTCTAGTTCTTGCTTATTATTCCAAGTACTATTGTGAACAGCCTTGTTTAGCTATTCTATTGAAGAGTCCAGAATTCACTTGGCAAGTCTCTTATCAATCGATTATCACCTCGATTGTGGCGAGTATCTACCTATCCATCATCGATCGTTCAACTGTTTCTTTGTTTGAGTTTTGCTGCTTACTTTGATTCAAATCCAACCCCCCAGGGTTGCATCAGACCGAATCCGTTCCCGGGGATGAGAGAAAGGGATGGGATTGGGATTATTATTACTATTGAGAAAGAAACTTAAGAAGAAAAATAAACTAATAAAGACCCAGGCTACGGGAAAGGGGGAAAACAATGCAAAGAAAGATAACAATGGAACTTTGTGAATGGTGGATGCAGGGGATTAATCTGCAGAAGGCACAGAATTGGGTGAGTGAGGACTCATTTAGTTGGCTGGGAAAAAAAGGTTTTTAGGGTTTCTGGATCGATAGGCTGTTAAGCAAAGGCCCTGATATCATATAGGAGTTTTAGGAATTGTAGACTTGTATTATTATGAAACCACAAGGGGTTTATATAGGTTACAAGAGTTGGACAATAAGTAAGAGAACCACAATAATACAAATACTAGAAAGATAAGGAAATAAAACTATACTAGAAGGAGGATTTTTTTCAAAAATACCACCATTAATAAAATTCCAAATATACCATCATAGCCGGAATAATTCCAGAAATACCAACATGTAATGAAAGCCGCATGGGGAAGATGCGGTTTAAAGGAGAACCACTTGGCGTGGAGACGGTTTTCATTAGGGCGGCAAACAAACCGCGTGGCCACGCGGCGGTCCCCGAAACCGTCAGATGAAGGCGCGATCTAATGGAAGATTGTTTGCCATATCAGCGATCCGCGTCGGGGATAGGAGAACCGCTCCCCCAAACGCGTTGTGTTTTTGGAAAATGTAAACCATTGGTTGGGGCGTGGTTTTTCTTTGGTGTAAAATGACCAAACTGTCCCCACACCATGTGGTCTAGGTGCTATATAAACCCTCCCTCTCCTTCATTTCTTCACACCAAAACTCATTCTACTCTATTTATCTCTTTCTCTCTCTATCCATCCCCCTCTCCACCCAAAAACCTAGGAAATAATTGTATATTGGTTCTTGTCAAGTCCAAACTGCTATCAGGAAATATTTCTTTGGTTTTTTCTTCAAAACCCGTCAAATCTTTGTCCGCCTCCTCAAAAAATGGTTGATTGGTTCCAAGAAGAGGGTATTTTGTATGATGACTATCAAGTGGTACATACTCATTTTACCAAAATTTTGTTATTGTTATAAATTTTTTAATTAATCTATATACTAATTAATTTATGTTGTTGTTATGCTATTGTAGGTTGGGGAGGATGTGGATATATACAATCAAAGATATTATATTGATCAATGACCGAATGATCTATGTGCTATATAAATAATCTAACCATCATTCAGGGGATGTTTGGAACGATCACAAGGTACATATAATTTATCATCATTTGACATGCCATATATTTTGATAACGTATGTTAGTGGGTTGTAAAATAAATTTGTTAATTGTATTGATTATTTCAATACTTTGGGATAACACAATGTGCCACTTACTTAGACTCTTTATAAAGAGATGCATGTCTAAGAAAATAGGGTCTTAAGCGATCATCACGATCCTCTCATTTCCTGGGAAAATCGGGTTTTAAGCAATCTTCGGATCCTCCCTTTTTATGTCAAAAAAGTTGTGTTTCTAAGAAGATGTATACATCTCCTAAGAGTCTAACGAGTGTACTTGTATTGTTATAAATTATTGAAAATTACCAATACAATTTATATAATAATATAATTGATTTATGTGTATGTTTACAAAATTAATTTTATTTAATTTTTTACATGCTATTCGTTTTAGTTAATAATATATGTTTATTTACAAAATTATGTATATATATATATCTTGGAAAAAACCCTTGATTTTGCAAATTTATATTGTTTGTTATAATAGATTTTATAGATTTATAAATCATAAACTTATGGTGAAAGTAAAATTCTTCGCTAGGATGCATGCCATATAGTCCTCTATAGGGATATGAGCAATGTGCTCCAATGGAACGACGCCATCTTGTCCTTTCTCAAAAGGGCAAAGTTGGATTCGATTAGGCACTTTGTAGGGATAAAGATCGGCCGGCAACTCATCACAACATTGGTGGGGAGATGGCGCAAGGAGACACACAACTTCAACTTTCGTGAAGACGAGTGCACCAGACTGAATCCGTTCCCGGGGATGAGAGAAAGGGATGGGATTGGGATTATTATTACTATTGAGAAAGAAACTTAAGAAGAAAAATAAACTAATAAAGACCCAGGCTACGGGAAAGGGGAAAAACAATGCAAAGAAAGATAACAATGAAACTTTGTGAATGGTGGATGCAGGGGATTAATCTGTAGAAGGCACAGAATTGGGTGAGTGAGGACTCATTTAGTTGGCTGGGGAAAAAAGGTTTTTAGGGTTTCTGGATCGATAGGCTGTTAAGCAAAGGCCCTGATATCATATAGGAGTTTTAGGAATTGTAGACTTGTATTATTATGAAACCACAAGGGGTTTATATAGGTTACAAGAGTTGGACAATAAGTAAGAGAACCACAATAATACAAATACTAGAAAGATAAGGAAATAAAACTATACTAGAAGGAGGATTTTTTTCAAAAATACCACCATTAATAAAATTCCAAATATACCATCATAACCGGAATAATTCCATAAATACCAACATGTAATGAAAGCCGCATGGGGAAGATGCGGTTTAAAGGAGAACCACTTGGCGTGGAGACGGTTTTCATTAGGGCGGCAAACAAACCGCGTGGCCACGCGGCGGTCCCCGAAACCGTCAGATGAAGGCGCGATCTAATGGAAGATTGTTTGCCATATCAGCGATCCGCGTCGGGGATAGGAGAACCGCTCCCCCAAACGCGTTGTGTGTTTGGAAAATGTAAACCATTGGTTGGGGCGTGGTTTTTCTTTGGTGTAAAATGACCAAACTGTCCCCACACCATGTGGTCTATGTGCTATATAAACCCTCCCTCTCCTTCATTTCTTCACACCAAAACTCATTCTACTCTATTTATCTCTCTCTCTCTATCCATCCCCCTCTCCACCCAAAAACCTAGGAAATAATTGTATATTGGTTCTTGTCAAGTCCAAACTGCTATCAGGAAATATTTCTTTGGTTTTTTCTTCAAAACCCGTCAAATCTTTGTCCGCCTCCTCAAAAAATGGTTGATTGGTTCCAAGAAGAGGGTATTTTTTATGATGACTATCAAGTGGTACATACTCATTTTACCAAAATTTTGTTATTGTTATAAATTTTTTAATTAATCTATATACTAATTAATTTATGTTGTTGTTATGCTATTGTAGGTTGGGGAGGACGTGGATATATACAATCAAAGATATTATATTGATCAATGACCGAATGATCTATGTGCTATATAAATAATCTAACCATCATTCAGGGGATGTTTGGAACGATCACAAGGTACATATAATTTATCATCATTTGACATTTTTTATTTTGATAACGTATGTTAGTGGGTTGTAAAATAAATTTGTTAATTGTATTGATTATTTCAATACTTTGGGATAACACAATGTGCCACTTACTTAGACTCTTTATAAAGAGATGCATGTCTAAGAAAATAGGGTCTTAAGCGATCATCACGATCCTCTCATTTCCTGGGAAAATCGGGTTTTAAGCAATCTTCGGATCCTCCCTTTTTATGTCAAAAAAGTTGTGTTTCTAAGAAGATGTATACATCTCCTAAGAGTCTAACGAGTGTACTTGTATTGTTATAAATTATTGAAAATTACCAATACAGTTTATATAATAATATAATGGATTTATGTGTATGTTTACAAAATTAATTTTATTTAATTTTTTACATGCTATTCGTTTTAGTTAATAATATATGTTTATTTACAAAATTATGTATATATATATCTTGGAAAAAACCCTTGATTTTGCTAATTTATATTGTTTGTTATAATAGATTTTATAGATTTATAAATCATAAACTTATGGTGAAAGTAAAATTCTTCGCTAGGATGCATGCCATATAGTCCTCTATAGGGATATGAGCAATGTGCTCCAATGGAACGACGCCATCTTGTCCTTTCTCAAAAGGGCAAAGTTGGATTCGATTAGGCACTTTGTAGGGATAAAGATCGGCCGGCAACTCATCACAACATTGGTGGGGAGATGGCGCAAGGAGACACACAACTTCAACTTTCGTGAAGACGAGTGCACCAGACTGAATCCGTTCCCGGGGATGAGAGAAAGGGATGGGATTGGGATTATTATTACTATTGAGAAAGAAACTTAAGAAGAAAAATAAACTAATAAAGACCCAGGCTACGGGAAAGGGGAAAAATAATGCAAAGAAAGATAACAATGAAACTTTGTGAATGGTGGATGCAGGGGATTAATCTATAGAAGGCACAGAATTGGGTGAGTGAGGACTCATTTAGTTGGCTGGGAAAAAAAGGTTTTTAGGGTTTCTGGATCGATAGGCTGTTAAGCAAAGGCCCTGATATCATATAGGAGTTTTAGGAATTGTAGACTTGTATTATTATGAAACCACAAGGGGTTTATATAGGTTACAAGAGTTGGAGAATAAGTAAGAGAACCACAATAATACAAATACTAGAAAGATAAGGAAATAAAACTATACTAGAAGGAGGATTTTTTCCAGAAATACCACCATTAAAAAAATTCCAAAAATACCATCATAGCCGGAATAATTCCAGAAATACCAACATGTAATGAAAGCCGCATGGGGAAGAGGCGGTTTAAAGGAGAACCACTTGGCATGGAGACGGTTTTCATTAGGGCGGTAAACAAACCGCGTGGCCACGCGGCGGTCCCCGAAACTGTCGGATGAAGGCGCGATCTAATGGAAGATTGTTTGCCATATCAGCGATCCGCGTCGGGGATAGGAGAACTGCTTCCCCAAACGTGTTGTGTGTTTGGAAAATGTAAACCATTGGTTGGGGCGTGGTTTTTCTTTGGTGTAAAATGACCAAACTGTCCCCACACCATGTGGTCTATGTGCTATATAAACCCTCCCTCTCCTTCATTTCTTCACACCAAAACTCATTCTTCTCTATTTATCTCTCTCTCTCTATCCATCCCCCTCTCCACCCAAAAACCTAGGAAATAATTGTATATTGGTTCTTGTCAAGTCCAAACTGCTATCAGAAAATATTTCTTTGGTTTTTTCTTCAAAACCCGTCGAATCTTTGTCCGCCTCCTGAAAAGAATGGTTGATTGGTTCCAAGAAGAGGGTATTTTTTATGATGACTATCAAGTGGTACATACTCATTTTACCAAAATTTTGTTATTGTTATAAATTTTTTAATTAATCTATATACTAATTAATTTATGTTGTTGTTATGTTATTGTAGGTTGGGGTGGACGTGGATATATACAATCAAAGATATTATATTGATCAATGACCGAATGATCTATGTGCTATATGACTAATCTAACCATCATTCAGGCGATGTTTGGAACGATCACAAGGTACATATAATTTATCATCATTTGACATTTTTTATTTTGATAACGTATGTTAGTGGGTTGTAAAATAAATTTGTTAATTGTATTGATTATTTCAATACTTTGGGATAACACAATGTGCCACTTACTTAGACTCTTTATAAAGAGATGCATGTCTAAGAAAATAGGGTCTTAAGCGATCATCACGATCCTCTCATTTCCTGGGAAAATCGGGTTTTAAGCAATCTACGGATCCTCCCTTTTTATGTCAAAATATTTGTGTTTCTAAGGAGATGTATACATCTCCTAAGAGTCTAACGAGTGTACTTGTATTGCTATAAATTATTGAAAATTACCAATAAAATTTATAAAATAATATAATGGATTTATGTGTAAGTTTACAAAATTAATTTTATTTAATTTTTTACATGCTATTCATTTAGTTAATAATATATGTTTATTTACAAAATTATGTATATATATATCTTGGAAAAAAACCTTGATTTTGCTAATTTATATTGTTTGTTATAATATATTTTATAGATTTATAAATCATAAACTTATGGTGAAAGTAAAATTCTTCGCTAGGATGCATGGCATATAGTCTTCTATAGGGATATGAGCAATGTGCTCTAATGGAACGACGTCATCTTGTCCTTTCTCAAAATGGCAAAGTTGGATTCGATTAGGCACTTTGTAGGGATAAAGATCGACCGGCAACTCATCACAACATTGGTGGGGAGATGGCGCAAGGAGACACACAACTTCAACTTTCGTGAAGACGAGTGCACCATCACTTTGAAGGACATCACCATCCTAACCGATTTGTCCATCGATGGCGATGTTGTGTGTGTGGACGATCATCCACCACCTTTAGATGTTGACGAGATAAGCGGTTGGCAGTATTTGCTCTACACCACCTTTGAGGAAGGGTCAAGTATCCATCACTTGGTTGACAGTGGTGATCAAGAGGAAACACAACCTTGATGAAAATGGCATCCCCTCACTCAAGAAAGTGAGGAGGTGGTCAAGGAAATTTATGCGTGAGTCTACCTCATCGACGCGTGTCTACCTCGATCTCTACCACCGGGTCCAGCCATTGTTACATCAGTTGCACCTGTCGCCCGTCGAACAAGGAGCTAGATGGCGAGGCAAGAGAATGCATGAGTTGGTCTTCATTGAGTGCTGTATATATTTTATTTGAGTTCTAAAAATTTGAATTATTTGAGTGGTGTGTTTATTTTGTTTTAAGTTAAACAAGTTGGACTGTAATGAGAAATTGTGGTCGATGATGCCAAAAACCATGACTTTGAGCAAACACACAAGTTCCAACTACATAATTTGGAAATCACAACAATTTGCAAACCAGCTAAAAATAAATGATCACCACGTCGGGCCCTGGATTCTGAGGACCAATTGGTCCAAGAAAATTTCATTTTATCATGCCCTGAAACTTTGAATATGGAACACCGCTTTGGACCTCGTGGTGGTCTTCCACTTTGATTCATCTTGTTAGGAATCCTCTTTACCCTCGGCCTACCAGTTTCACGCCTTTGTCCGAACGGTGGGATGATCACCTTTCCTTCATACACTGGCCAGTAAAATTCATCCGGCAATGCACGGAAACTCCTTCCATAGCAGCTTTTGAGTGAGTCGATGTTGAAGAAAGGACTCACGAAGTGTCAGGGGTCTTTGCTGATGTGCTTGACAATTGCATGAGAACAAGGCAACCCTCTCCTCTGATACTTCTGGCAAGAGCACTCTCCTTGTTTTGTCTTGAAGTTGACCTCAACTTCATGGCGATGCCCCTCAGGTCTATCATCCGCCCAGTGCACGATCTTGACTGAATACTCGCCAGCATCTCGATTCATAATGGTGACCCTGTGCCCACTTTTCTTACGCTGGTCTTTGTCCATTATTTTTGTGGCTTTATCGAAATGGACCTTACCCTGTGCCTCCTTCGTCCTTGCCCAATGGAGTCAATTGACGAACCATTGGTTCGTTTTCCAGAATGCCATCTTAACAATGGCAGAGATTGGCAATGCACGAACAACCTTGTAGACGGAGTTGATACTCTCACTTGAGTTCGTTGTGGCAATACCCCACCTGGTACCTCCGTCCTTATGAAAATTCCACATGATTAGGTCATGTCCATTGAGCCACTCCGCACCTTTAGGGCATAGCTCACGGATCTTCTACAGCTTCTCCTTGAACTTCTTCTCTTGGTACGCAATAGCTGAGGAATAAATACAAGTACACTCGTTAGACTCTTAGGAGAGGTATACATCTCCTTAGAAACACATCCTTTTGAGAGAAAAAGGGGGGATCCGAGGATCGCTTAAAACCCAATTTTCACAGGAAATGGGAGGATCATGATGGTCGCTTAAAGTCCCATTTTCTTAGACATGCATCTCTTTATAAAGAGTATAAGTAAGTGTTGCATTGTATTTCGTAGAAACTTTTGGAAATCACCAATATGATTTAACAGTTAACAAAATCAGCTCACCAACGAAATAAAACGCTTATCGGTCCATCATAGATTATCAGCAAGCTTCCTCTGCTTGAAATGATGGTTCCAATTGCTTTTGAAGTGTCGTATGCACCACCTTAGGGACAACTTTTTGGGATGGATCCAAGCCTAAAAAGGCAGCTATAATCCCGGTGTGGCGATCAGAGATGATTGTCAGGTTCATCCTCCTGGTGACGTGGAGGTGAATTTGTCTGAAGATCCATCCATAGACTTTGACATTCTCTCCCTCAACAATGGCGAAGGCTAAAGGAAAGACACTTATGTTTACATCCGCTCCACTACAATCAGGAAAGTGCCCTTGCACTTGTCGGTAAGGAATGTTCCATCCACTTGCATCACAAGGACATAGAAGGGGGGAAATCAATAGATGGTTTGAATGACTAGAAAAGATGTTTGAAATGGTGTTTTTTACCAGGCTCCGGCGGCTGGATTTCTTCGTCTTGGTAGCGTGGGGAGAAAACAGTGTCAGGGTTAGACACCTCCAATGCCAAAATCAATCTTGGAAGGAATGCATATGATTCTTCCCAGTCACCAAACACGGAGGTCATGGATTTATGCTTTCCATGCCACGCCTTCGTATAGTTAATAATATATCCATAACGACTAGAAATATCGGCATTGATGGTTTTCACATTCAGGTCAGGCTGTTGCTCAATTAGATGCTTGAAAGCCGCGACAACCACCCTGGATTTTAACTATCGATGCCCTTGTGATTTTGTGGATGACACACATGTGTGAGTGTTCACCGCATTGGATATGACCCAATGGCCGACTCTCTTGCTCTTGATGGCCCAGACCCTAGCCTTGCATCCCTCGTGTTGATTTTGCCATCTAACAATGAGCCTCTTCGTGTCTAAATGACTTGTGCGCCATTCAAACTCCGAGTCATCACTTCAGTGTCAACAGCGTCGCACCTCCTTCTTCGTACCAAATAGTTGGCCATTCGTAAACCATGTGAGTGGACCGCATACTGGCTCCTCTGGCGGCTTTATGTCGACATCAATATCCAATTTTCATTTGGAATGTGATTTTCTAAGGGATAGGTACACGGTCAGGAGACACCTCATCATCATCTGAGTTTTAATCTGAGCCTGAATCATCAGCACCTTTAAGAGGGTCGAAGCTGTCTACAGTAATGACATCGCCTTCCTCTTCTTCATCCTCGGGGTCACTAATTGGACCTGGCAGGGTATCTTTCATCTGATTTGGATGATGAAAGGCACATTCATCAGCTCCGTAACGACAGTTGTGATAACTACCGCTACCTGCATGCAAGTTGTACTCGGGTTGGTACTGATTGCTTTCTTGTTGGTTTTCATTGTACTGTTGGGCTTCTTCTTCATATAATGGGAAGGATTGATGATGACCTCCACCTCCTTCTTGGTACTCATGGTAGGAATGAGGATCATGGTAACCTTGGTAGGGACGATCTTCATGTAATCCACATCCATCGTGCATACCAGATGTTTGACCATCTCCAGAATGAAATCCACCGCCTTCGACCGCCTCGGTGTAAACAAACATCTCTGCTTTTGAAATGTTATTGGAGATCAAAAATTCAACCATGGCATCTACTTGCTCCTGTGCGGTTATGAGGAATTCCTCATGCCACAACTACCCGCTTTGTCTGTTTGGATGTCTATACACCATACGATCAACCCTCATCGTGCCATCCATCCAAGATTCTGTCTCGTAGCGACCTTCACTTTATGAAAATTACCACCGACATAACGTACCCCCTTTCCGGTCTCTTCCGTATCACCATTCCACCGTAGCCCAAGTGTGGACTTTTAGAATACCATATGAAATAAAACAGTAACTAACCATAAAATTTGCCAGCGTTAATTGCAAAACAAACTTACAATAAAAAGTAATACAAAACAAACTTACTATGTAACGTTAATCGCTAAAACTCAAAGCACAAATCGCTAACAGAAACTTAAAGATGAATAGGAAGAGGGGTGAAGTGTTGAGGTTTCCGGGGTTGTCTTTATTAGGCAAAATGTCAAGTTAACCCCCCTCACCAGCAGTTTGCACTAGACATGCAACCCTACGTCTGTCACCCCCCTGCATGGCGACATGTTGGCTGTTGGGGGAAACACACAAACCGCCCCTCTCAAATGGTTTGTGTGTCAACAACTGAAACCGCTTGTTGAATGAGCGGTTTCTATTTTCGACCTAGAACCGCCTAGTCAACATAAGGTTCGTTCATTAAACCACCTCAGTGGGGTTGTTTGTGCCGATAATGCAAACCGCCACTTCACCATGTGGTTCTATAACAAACCGCATCCCATGTGGCGGTTTTCAAGAAACGGTAATATTTTTGGAATTTTATAGTTTGAGGGTGGTATTTGTGAAAATAAATCTATATAAAGACAAGAAAATATAAAATTATTCATAATCTATCTCTACCAATTACTATAATGAATACGGATGATCCTCACCCAAGTTTCGAGCTAAATAATTTATGATCCTTGATTATTTGATCAAGTGGGAAAAGGAAGAAAAAAAGCCAAATTGTTTCAAACCCAAATTACACCTCAGTCTGCCCTCATAAAAAACAAATTACACATTAGTCGGTGCCTTGTTGCACCTAAATTACCAGCTAGTTCCTAATTGACTTTTGTCAATCCAGAGGTTTCTTCTTACCATCACAACCTACGTAAATTTAATTGGAGCAATTTTCTTGTTGGTATTATTGTCAAACGTCTCATTTTCTCCCATTCATTTGAAGGCGGTCGTACTAAACATGTATAAAATCTATATAACACATTTAACATATGTATTTAATGAATTACATTATTAACTTAATTATTATTTATATGTTAATTTAGTTTAAAATAATTAATTTATATATTTTATAACTATTGAAAGTGTATGAACTATGAAGTGAACAAATTTCCTAAAAAAACTATGAAGTGAAAAAAAGATTCTTAAAAAAGGAGTAAAAAATAAAACAAAGTTTATGCTACGTACTGCCATTTAAACTGGAGAAGGTTTCCGTGAAATGGGGGTTGCTAATTGTCGCCCTAAGTTTTCTATAATCGCCCTAACTTAAAAATTAAAATTACCTCATTATCCTTTTCTTTTTATTGTTGAAATACATTTATGTCAACAAACACAATTCATTCAACGGCAGAAAAATTTGGATTTTATGGAATCAGATGAAGTGGCCGTGAATGGTATTAGATTGGGAATTAAGCTTGGATTTGACTGGATCAGAATAAGTTTCCCTGATTGATATTGGGTTGGGAAATGTAACAAACATGATGAAAATAAAATAAAGAGTGGTTAAACGAGTGGATTAAGAACAAGTACTAGTTTTTTTTGATAAGGGTGAAAAATGCATTAATGGAAAGCCAAAAAGGAATCAGTCCGAACTACAAAAGGAAAAGGAGCGGCACCAGAGGTGCAACAACCCAAAAACAAACGCAAAGGAAACCAAAAAAAAGTTCAAAAGAACAACAGAGCAAGAAAAACTCCGGCCCTCCAGAACCAAGGCCAAACGAACGGTCAGAACCGAAACTGAAACACCCCCATCAAACCAGAACCAGTACTAGTTAGTGCGATAAGTAAATAAGAGGGGAGAACGAAATCTCGATTGAGAATAGAGAGTGGAAAAGTGGAAGACAAAATTGGGATTTGGATTGGTGTGCAACGAGGAGAGGAAATGAAGTGTCGCTGCGGTTTGCAGCAGGGCCGGCCGTCGAGGACAAAGGATATCGGAGCCTTGGGCTGAAGTCATTCCTGGAGACTCGTGCCTTCCTCTCCCAGAGTCGTTTCGAGCGCTCTCGGTCCGCGATGGAGGAACATCTGAGGTGGTTTGGAGGCACAGGAGGATTAGGGACTTTTGTTTTATTCATTAAAGCTTATTCTGGTAATTTTACGTTTTAAGTTAGGGCGATAAAAATAAAACTAGGGCGAGATTTAGCCATTCATCCGTGAAATTCCGTTGCCCTCAATCCCTTTTGAGGTTTTTTTGTTATGGTAAAGTGTTAATTAAATGACAATTTATTAACTAAAAAAATGGACCAATCCTAATCTGCCATGTAAGCAGGTTGGACGCAATGGGTGCAAGCTAGGTTGGAGCTAAAAATTGCTCATTTAATTGTGTTTTCCATTATAATTAAAACAGGAAAAAACAATTAGATCTCCCAGTCCCAGTCACTGATTAAGTAAAGTCCAAATAAATATTCATGATTCATTAACAATTAAACTAAACTGCAGTATCAATCAGATTCGAATTCGATCGTACATATATTGCCTGCCCCCGCTAGCTATTCACAAATCACAAGGATATATGGCGCCCGTGACCTCTCATCATTCCTCATCTCCCCCATTTACGCAGCTAGCTAATCACCATTATTGCACACTAATTAAAGTCAATCAACTTGCAACTTGATCAACAGATTAATACATTACCGCGGGCCAAAACTCTATCAATCAATTAATTAATTAATTAAGATTTAAAAATAATTTATAACAAAAAAAAAAAACCACCCGAAGAAAGGTATAATATTTAATAATTCATGAGAACATTTGATCGAGCAGCAGAACCAGAGCCATGGCGAGCCCGGAATCGAACCCAGACCGTACAGACAGAACGAAAACCTCAGCCCCAAGCGAAACCCCTCCCACCGCCGCCTCCTTGGGCCGTATCTCCGCCACTTCCTTCCTCGATTCCTGCTCCACCACCTTGCACGACCGCTGCCCGTACGACCCTTGGATCGCGTACCACCAATTCCTCTTCCCCGAACTCCCTTTGTACACGTAAGCCACAACGTTACTACTGCTACTGCTGTTCGCCGCCGCCGCCAGCAGGAGGCTCTTCTGCTTCTTCACGCACCACATCGGCTTCTTCGGCACGAATTTCACCGCCGGATTGTGCCCCGCCACCACCGCCGCCTCCGCGTCCCCCTCGTATACCAGCCAGCTGTCCACTAGCCCAAACTTCTGAAAATAATAATTCATCAACGTATATTAGTCCAATTTATCGTATCTAGCTACAATGAGTCAGAAATTAATAACCCAAGCCCTATTAATATATAGCTGGGTTAATAGGACAACTACCGGTATCGTTGTACCAGAACGATGTCGTACGTACGTAGTTATTCCATTAACCGCCGTTGTTTTTATGTCTTATCTGGGCAACTTTGTCAATCCTAGAAAAATTCACGGTAAGAATATTTTTACTACCGATTCTGTAATTTTCTTGACGTGCCGTTGTGAAACCTATTTAAATCGTTGAGCTCGTGAACCAAATGATTTGAAATTTATTGGTCGGATCATAGTGTAAGTCGTTTTATACGTAATATAAACATATATAACGTATATATAATTTTTAAAGCTGTGTACGTATGTTTCATTAATATAGTTTGGGAGAGGGCTAAAACACATGATTAAGTCTAGAAGTCAGAAACGCTCAATTCGGTAAGACCACTGATTTTTGGGCATTTTTTTACCGACTTTGATCGGTTATTGCGGTTTGCAGGCAAAACAACTTCAACTTTTTATTTATATAAGGGTTATATAGATTTACATTTTTTGTGACTTATACTGTACTACTTAAAGGGTTTGAGCTAGTGATATTGTGACCAAATGAAGTGCAAAACGACTTTTTAGTGGATGATTTGAGTACCGTCTCTGGTCGGCCTTAGTTCAACGTAACCAGCCGGCTGGATAACGTACGGTTTGACAACCATGCTCTCAAAAGAAAAGGGGAAGAAAAACAGGGAAAGGAAAAAGGTGAATAAATGATGACTGTTGTACGTACCTTAGTGTGATGAAGCATTGTGAGGACAGACCTGCCGGCGGCGTCCATGAGAGTGAGCTCGTCGGGTCGGCCGCAGTAATTATCGACACGGTAGACCAGATCGCCGTCGGAATTTATGACCGTGAAGCCATGGCAGTTCATTACAAGTGATTTTCTCCACACTGTCAACGACGTCGACCACCCTCCTCCTCCTCCATCTCCTCCGCCGCCGTCGTCTGTAGAAGAGCTGCTCGTGCTCTCTGGTGGCGGCGACGGCGCCGGCGAAGGCTCCTCCCCTGTCTCCCGATCCACCGCTAACTTGTCCTTCTCCCGATTAGCCGCTTCCTGCTCATCGAACTCTTCGTCGTAGACGGTCTTGGACCAGGATTTCAAATTGAATAGCATATTTGATCTGTTCAGCCGACGATCTGGAGTGAGAAAGAGAGGAAAAAGACGGAGAGAGAGAGAGAGGTCGGCGGAGGGATTTCGGCTGCCGTGTGAATTTTTTCCCTCTGAATCCAAAGGGACGGCGAATGGGGATTTTATAGGCGGAATTTTTTTTTTTTTTTTGTTGGGGGCCAGAAAAATGGTCGTCAAAGGACAAAGTTGCAAGTTGCCGTGCTAGGACGGCTGGTGAGGTGGGTGGCCCTTTCTCTAGGTTTATATTTTCCCTTCTTTTAAAATTTAATTTTCCTTTCTTTTGCTGGTTTGCTAGGAGACAATAAGATATACATGGCGCGTGTGCTTCATTTGCTTATATTTGTTTCCTGGCATACTGCTCATATGCGACCCAAAAACTCCTAAAGCCTAGTAAACCGTTATCCCGTTAACGGTGTACCCGATATTCGAATCGAATTTGGTGGTTAACGATTATACCGATAATCGATTAAAGATAAACGGTCGGTTCCTGGTAGCCAAATTTGACTAATAACTAACCGATGATTAAATGGTTAATAACCGACGGTTAAACTATTAACCGACTAACCGATTATGACTATCTTCATAGTTAAAGTAAAAAATAAAAGACCTCCATGAGTTGCAAACATAGGCCAAAAATAATGAGGCCTTTGAAGGCTTACAATACCCCTTGTCTATCTTAGTTGTAATAGTGACTTGGATTCAAATGAGAATAATGTAAAGGAAGGATTTTAGAATGAACACAGTAGAAAAGTCAGACTTGCGCATAGTTGCTCGACAACAATTAGTAACATTTAGCTTTCTCCATGTAATTTGATGATGTTTACGAGTTGAGTATCGATGTATGCTTCTTTAATAAAGTTTGACGATAGAATGGTAGTATTTTGTAATTGTGTTTGATTGAGTTGATTGTGTATTGATATATATATATATATATATATATATATATATAGGTTAAGTTAATTTTTGTTCAATGATAACAACTTAAGAAAAAGAACACACGCGTATGTATGAAAAATTATATAAAATTTCACAATTGAAAGAAGTAGGCCTTATGTTGGTTAGGTTATCAATCGGTTCTTTTGTTATAACCTTTCTGAATCACTTGGTTAACGGTTATTCGGTTAACCAGCAAAATAACCGAGAACCGTCTATATTGTTACGGTTAACAGACTAATCTAAACGGTGCGATTAACAGTAAGCATAAAGTGCTTACGGTTAACTGCGAACCAACTTAACGATTCCGGTTATAATCAAACCGAACCGATTCTCAGTCCTTACTTTGTATTCCAAATGCTAATGAATAATTACAATTCTCTTTTCATTTTATATTATCATGGCAATCAGGCCAATTCATGGGATTATTTTTCGAATTAGTATACATGAACATGCATTGATAGAGTAATTAGTTTGGCTTTATTATTTTTGTTTTTATATAAGTCTCAAAAAAATTATTTATAACTGGTATACACTACAAAGCCTTCGATATGCATGCACTAAGCTAGTAAGCTTTTGGTATGTACTGAGTTTGAAGGAAGTGTATTTTATTGTGACGTGTTTTTTTATAGATGGCTGTTGATCTCACAAATGAAAATCCGAGATTACAAAATGCATGAGGTATAAGATGCTTATATAAAGAAAGGTCAGATAGTACGGTTGCACACATTCACAAAAATAGTATGCATTAAAAATGTTACCAATATGTGTTGACGAACTTACGTTGAACAAGTTTTGGGATACACGGAACAAAACACAAATAAACACGCGACACAAGCCCGCTTAAGATAAGAAATAAGAATCAAATGAAGCTAAACCGGTGGCAACCAATATAATCCTTGTTGTGCTGATCAATCCAATTCATTCTCAGCTCTCTAGCCAGACGATTCTAGTACTCTTGCAACCTTCTTCGTGCTATCACTCATAGAACTGTTTCGTTTTGTATCTTCTAGGAAAAAATGGCTTGGTCATTCCAATTCTAAATTTATTTCTCATATACCTAGGTTCTTGTTTTTTTTTTATTTATTTAATTTTAATATTGGATACATATATGGTGGCGTATTCCGGGCACCCACTTTTTTGAATGCATTCAATACACTCGTCTCATAATCGTCATTTCAAGCATGTGATTCATGTCAAAACGATATCAATCGTCGCTTATGATGTTATTAACAAGAAACACAAGAATTTGAAAAAAACTCATTCAAGATTTATTTTAATTTGCAGGATTTAGGATTTGGGGATTTAGGGTTAGGATTTAGGTTTATAATTTAGGGTTTTGTGCTTGGATTCAAAAGTAAAGGTTAAGGGGTCAGGGTAATAGATTGATTAGTTGTGATTTTATATCATATGATCATATTAGATTAATACTATCAATTAAAGTTCAAAATTCTATGTTTTATTGCCACTTTTAAAAATGCACCCAAAAAATTGATTACATCAAATTATCCATCATATATATCTTAAAAAATAACATTTGAGACTCGAATGAGAGACTGGACAAATTAGTTAAGTCGCCATAGATACCATGACAAGTTATAAATATGAGGTCGAGAAATCCTGAAGAGCCCACTAAGAAAGAACATCATGTTTTGTTGATTACTTGGTTTCTGTCGCACAGAATAGATTCAATCAAATGTAACCACGTAATCACTTTTGATGTTAATTATGTCAAACAACTTAGACTAATCATACGTTAATTAGGTTTGGACTAAATTTGTTTTGGATGTAAATAAACTAACAAAAAGCCGGCTTAATTAATTGTTCTTCTCTTGTGGATGTGGTGCGTGTTCCGTATATTGCCCCCTTTTTTTGGTACACAATTTTTATGGGTTTTCGTGTGCCAAACGATTATTTCGAAGACATTCCATTTCCCCGGCTTGCTGTCAGCTACATTTCAAGTTCCCGCCCGAAGATTTGGCATATAATTTCAACATACATTAGAGCGGCAAGACAAAAAAAAATTCCAAAGACCTTCCAGAGTGAATTACATTTCATAGGAGTAGGTTTGACATTTGCCAAAGAATAATTGAATTTTCCGCCAACATTTCTTCAAAATTTCCGGAATAGCTGTGCGTGTGTAATGTAAATTGTAATGGCATTCATTAACATTAATAAAGAAGACTAGTTAAAAGGATCTTATGCACTTCTGCCATTGTGGCAGAGACTAAGACTCTTCTATTAACATGAGAAGTTCGTTTACTTGAGTCGTTTGAATGTGTTATTTAATCAAATGATATAATTGAGTTTTAGTACTAAATGACTCGTTTGCTGGGAAAAACCAACATGAATTATTGGCTCAATGAAAGTCTCAAATGACTCATTATTTTAGCTCAATCTTTTCAATTATATCATTGACACTTTTTCATAAACTTACTTTAATCTTGTCTTTCCATTACTTATTTCTCTATCATTCTTTCGTGTATCACCAAATTTATTTTCATTCCGCCAAATTTCTTAAGCGGCGAGGAGGGCCATACATCTTATCGTCTCCATCATTTTCTCATGACTCTAGCTTCCCGTGTCATCGGAGCTGCCGCCTTCAAGAGTGAGTCGTAATTAACTCGAATGTGAGACTTCTTGAGTCGTTACCTTTTACAAAAATATTTAACATAATTTTTTTTTTAAAATTAGAAAGTATTATACATGATCGTAATCATATGTTTTGTTGGTTGCAAAATGATTCGATTACCTGGTCGGGTTTATGAGAATAAGAAAACAAGATAACGAAATGTTAAATATAAGGGCAACTAGTAACATTATACAAATGACACATTTATTAATGATTCATCAAAAAACTGTTAAACGAAAAATACATTTGCAAATGTTCACATTAGCAAATGTCTACATTTGTAAAATATCTACATTTGTCAAATGTCTACGTTTGAGCAAATGACTCATTTATTGTCCATTCCGACAACATCAACGTATCTTTCATTCCTAGACGGTTCAAAACTCAAGCAGATTAGGCGGCAAGAGAAATGGACAGAAGAAACCTCCACCTCAATTGAATTCAGATTCTCAATATCGTCACACCAAATGATATGAAAAGGCGCCACTGTCAATTAACTTCCTATCATCGATTGATAAATAAAATGGATATGCATGTAAGGTGGCTATATACACTTTTTGACAATTCGGCTTATCTGATATGTTCGATAGTAATTGATGAATTAATCCAGCAACTAGCAATTCTATGCTATACCGTAATATATAGCAACGGTGCTTAATTACTTGTGGTGGCAATGGTGGAAAATTTGAATAACATCTAGAGATTTATGGTTCAAATCTTAGTTTTGGCATGCTCATATTATTTTAGTCGTACTGCTTTGAGTTTCGATAGGTTCGTAACTTTCAGGATCTGATGATAGCGGGAGTGCAAAGCGTATGAACAAATTTTTGAGATTGAGATGTTTTTGCTCTGAATACACCAGGGGTATTAGATTGAGATTTATATTTTAAGGAACTGAAAAACAGATAAATAAATGATAAAGAGAGTAAAAAATTCCTTACAAAAAAGAAAATAAGTTACTTGCCCAACTTAAGAACAATGTTCAAACTTGTAACGTGATTAGTTGGCCTACTCCTGCATGCCTTCCAACTTCCCTTCTACTTGAGAATCAGAAGCTAAGGGTTTTTTTCTCTTGTTTAGCGATGGTTAAGGGCGACAGAAACCTTAGGGTTTTCAGAGTTTTTTTTCTTGGGATTTTGGTGAAGAAGAGTTTGGAGGCCGATTACTCTTTGGATTAGGAGTACTTTTGACGAAGGTTTTACTTTTCAAGCGGTCCTGGCACATATATTTAGAGTCGTGAAGCTCTGTGTTCCTTAGGCTACTTCGAAGTATTATTAGGTTTTCTTGGTTGAGCTATATTTTCCTATAGAGCTAGTCTCGTTGAGGTGTATACAAAACCAAGAGGACAAATACAACATGGAGGAGGTGGAAAAGATGATGGAAGATACAACAACGAGTAAAGAAATGCAACAACAGAAGGATAACACTCTGGATATGGAGAAACAACTTGATCATATCAGTATGGATGAAGATGATGAAGAGCCACTTGTAGTTGAGGACTCGGATGTCGATGTCATTCTACATGAGGCTAAGGGTACATCTGCCAATCAACAACCCCCTAAAGAAGAAACTGAAGCTTAATGTATCAGGGCAATTGGTTGAATATCCAGTAATGTATGAGAAGCTACCTATGTTCTGCTATTCGTGTGGGAGGATAGGCCACCCAAAGCTCACGTGTAAGATGGATCCAAAACCCGAGATTGATCCGTTTGGGTATGAACTCAGGGTGGCAACACTAAAACCAAAGAACTGGTTATCCTACACAACTAAAAAGGAAGATGCAGAAGTATGGGCAGCGCTAAGACAAAAACTTGAGATGGAAAGCATTGGGTCCAATTCGGACCATGATATGGCACCGGAGGAGGAGGAAACGAGGACGAAGGAAGAAGAGCACCAAATCCAAATGTCTAAGACTCAGGAACAAAAGGAGTTAGGGAATTTGGTGAAGGATAAAGAAGGATCGGGCTTGACACAGAGCAAGGGTGATTTACACCCTAAGCAGCAACAACAACAGCAATGCCCTGAACATCTTTCACAAAAAGCGAGGGTAATGCAAATGGGAGCACTAAAGAAATTTGTTCTGGGAAACGTGGAGGGCAAGACAACGACAAGAGTACTGCTCGTGTTTGGAGAAGGCTAGAGCAAAATACCAGCAGACCTACTACTTGAATCCAACTTACTCCACAAAAGCGAATGATTCTAGAGAGGAAGGAAGGAGAAACTGAAGCAACAGAGCAAACTGGAGCAATCAAGAAAGCAAAAATGCTACATTTCGAGGGAGTTGACGGTATGGTGACGAAGGAAAAAAAACTAAATTGGATGGCGGAGGGGCGGAGCCTGCAAAAGAGCAGGCCCCCAGCCCAATGAGTATACTTAGTTACAACTATCTTGGATTAGGGAAAGACACGACAGTTGCACGAGTAGCTGAGCTACTACGAGAACAAGACCCAAGTTAGTTTTTCTCATGGAAACTAAGAAACAGGAACATGAATGGGAGGCGGTGATTCAAAAATTAGGATGGAAAAAAGGAAAGGGAGTAGGATCAAGAAATAGGGTTGGAGGGCTCTTAATGTTGTGGAAAGAGGAACTAAATGTAACAGTTAAGTCCCTGGATCAAAATTACATAGACGTTTGGATCACTGAAGGTTCAGAGGAGAATAGGGGATTTTTCCAGAAATAGTATAGTTTGAAAAAAAATTCAAAAATAGCACCCAACTCCGAAAAATTCTAAAAATAGCACCCTTTTCCCAAAAACCGCCACCCGGGGGCGCGTTTTTCGATGAAAACCCCCTATCAGTGCGGTTTTCATCGAAGAACGCGCCATCGGGTGGCGGTTTTTGGGAAATGGTGTTATTTTTGGAATTTTTCAGAGTTGGGTGCTATTTTTGGATTTTTTTTTTAAACAGTGCTATTTCTGAAAAAATCCTCAGGAGATTGATTGAGATTTATGGTTGGCCTGAGCAAGAAAATAAAGGAAAGACTTGGGAGTTTATCAGTAGACTACATGATCGTGAAAGGATGACTTGGATCCTCTGCGGGGATTTTAACCAAGTACTGAACTATGATGAGAAGAATGGTGTTAATCCATCAGATGTACTGAATATGGAGACTTTTCAAACAATTTTAGATGAGTGTCTTCTAGAAGATTTAGGATTCTATGGGAATATGTTCACCTGAGATAATGGGAGAATCGATGAGGCTTTTCTAGGAACAAAGACTTGATAAAGCAGTGCCAAACTAAGAGTGGAAATAAATATTCCTAGAAGCGCGAGGCTATAACCTCGACAGATGGGTGTCTGATCATTTGCCAATCAAGATTGAACTCAATTTGATAGATGAAGGCATTCGGTGGGGTTGGCATTTCAAATTTGAGGCTTTTGGCAAACTTATGAAGGTTCTTCTCCTTTAATTGAGGAAGTTTGGAAGAAAGAAGAAGAAAAACCATTGGAGGACAGGATAAAGGATTGTGAAAAAGCACTTATTCAATGGAGTAAGACTACCTTTGGAAGTTTAAAGGCCCGCAAGAGGAAGATCGAAAGGGCACTAGCAAAGGTCTCAAAACAGAAGAAAAATAAGACCGTGTTGATTCAGAGACGTGTGCTTGAACACGAACTGAATGAGGTGCTGCAACTAGAAGAAATTAAATGGAGACAGAGATCTAGAACATATTGGCTTCGAGAAGGAGATAAGAACACAGGGTTTTTACACAGAAAAGCCACAAATCGAAGACAAAGAAATACAATCAAAGAGTTAAGAGATGAGAATGACTTGGTGTTCAAAGGTCAGGAGGAGGTGATAGGCTGTATGACACATTACCTAAGATCTTTGTACAAGGCTGGGGTCACAACTGATATCTCTGCGGTTCTAGAAGCAGTGGAAACAAAGGTCACTCCTGAAATGAATAAGATGCTCTTGGAACCTTTTTCGAGAGAGGAGATATGGACTGCTTTGAAAATGATGGCTCACACAAAAGAACCAGGCTCGGATGGGATGCCAACATTATTTTTCCAAAAGAATTAGGCGACAGTAGGGGATACAGTATGCCTCCAACTACAAAGAATTCTGATCGCAGGCATAATACCCCCTACTCTTAACCATACTCTCTTAGATCTCATACCAAAGACAAAAAAGCCTCTCCTGCAAAATTCAGACCAATTGCTTTATGCAAGGTGCTCTACAAAATTCTATCCAAGGTTTTAGCCAATAGGCTAAAGAGAGAACTGAGTGAGGTGATTACGGAAACACAGTGATTTTATACCAGGAAAAACCATCACATAAAATATTATGGTAGCATTTGAGTGTTTCCATGCAATGAAGAACTGAAAAGAAGGGAAAAAGGGTTATGTAGCTGCTAAGCTGGATATTTCGAAAGCCTATGACAGGGTGGAATGGTCTTTTCTACGAGGCATCATGACGAAAATGGGGTTCTCAGAAGAATGGGTCAACCTAATTATGCAGTGTGTGACAATAGTAAGCTACTCAGCTCTGGTTAATGGTCACCAGATTGGCATAATACAACCATCTAGAGGCTTGAGGCAAGGGGGCCCGATTTCCCCTACCTTTTCCTTATTTGTGCAGAAGGTCTATCTGCCCTAACAAAGAGAGCAATAGAAGAAGGCAGATTACGAGGAATCAAAGTAAGCAGCAATGGCCCCATCATCTCCCAATTATTCTTTGCAGATGATAACATCTTCTTTTTTGAAAACAAGAAAGAGATGGGGAAACTATTCGAGGCATACTAAATATGTAAGAAAGGGCTTCAGGGCAGCAAGTTAATTTGACCAAATCTGAGCTCTCTTTCAGTACAAATGTAAATGAAACTGATCAAACTCAGATAGCGGGAATAATGGGAATGAGAATAGTGATGCATCATGATAAGTATTTGGGATTGCCAACAGTGATTGGCAGAGAAAAGAAGGTTTTTTTTGCTCAATTGATCGACCGTGTCAGAAACAAGATCAAACAATGGAAGGGTAAATTGTTATACATAGCGGCGAAGGAAGTGTTGATTAAGGCAGTAGCACAAGCACATACACTCTATGCCATGTCAGTTTTCCAATACCTATGGGGGTGATACAGGAAATTCAGAGCATGATTGCTAGCTTCTGGTGGGGAAGAAGGAAAGAGGAAAAGAGGATTCATTGGATGAGTTGAAAAAAGCTATGTCGACCTAAATATGAAGGGGGAATGGGCTTTAGAGACCTACATGGTTTTAACATCGCTTTGCTAGTAAGACAAGTTTGGCAATTGCTACAGAACCCAAACACTCTTGTGGCGAGGGTTCTTAAAGCAAAATACCATCCCTTCTGTGACGTAATGGAGGCGGCATTGGGAAACAGCCCTAGCTACATATGGAGGAGTCTAATGCAGGCACAAAGTTTAACCACGAAAGGTACACGATGGCGGCGAGGAGATGGAGAAAGGATTTGAATATGGTGGGATCGATGGATTCCTGTAGCTGAGGATTATAAGATCCAAACTCCCATTCAGGGGATAAATCTGACAGAGAAGGTAGAGAGTTTGATTGACAAAGATTCTGGTACATGGAAAAGCAATGTTTTGCAAACCAATTTCCACCCTATTGACCGAGAATGAATAAAAAACATTCCCATACCTACTGTGAGAAGACCAGACTCTAGAGTGTGGAGAAGGGACAAGTCTAGGAAATATACAGTAAGATCAAGATATAAGGAATGGAGGAGGAAACATGAGCTCAATCAACCAGAGAGATATGTCCCAGTGAATTGGAAGCACATTTTGAAACTAAACATTCCACCAAAGGTTAGAGTGTTCATTTGGCGATGGGGTTGCAATATATTACCTACAGGTTCCAACCTAAGCAGACGAATCCCAGGGGCAAATGATGAATGCCCTTTCTGTGGATTAAAAGAAACGCAGGAACACATTACTCGAGATTGTGATTGGGCAGGAAGGATATGGCGTCCTAATTTCCTAGGCAAGTTCTTCTCTACAGAGGAAGGAAAAAGATGCGAGGAATGGTTATGTGAATTGATTGACGAAACAAGTGAAGAAGAGCTTCCTCAAGTTCTGATTACCCTATGGTTTCTATGGCAGGAGCTTAACAACCACATGTTCAACAACCCTAAGCTAGAGGAATGGGAGATAACAACAAGAGCTCAAGATTACCTGGAGGAGTATTAGCGAGAATAGGGTAGGGGACAGGGAAGAGTAATTCAGCGACCATCGTACAGATGGGAACCACCACCGCCAAGTTTCTTCAAGCTTAATACTAATGCTGCATGTCTGCCAGAGGGAGGAACACGGTACGACCTCGTCATAAGGGATGAGCGCGGGGATTTCCACATGGCGGCAGCCCACAGGACCCGAACGACATGGTCACCAGAAATGGCGTAAGCTCAGGCGCTGATGTGGGGTTTGAAGCTGGCGATGGCGAATCATTTCCACCCGATGTTGATTGAGACTGACTGTCAATCCGTAATTCAGAAACTGGAGAGACTGGACATTACGAATTTGGAAATTCAGGGCATCTATGAAGAAATCTGTGACTGGGCAAGACAAAGAGGAGGAATTGAATGGCGGTTTTGGGGAAGGAAGGGGAATAAAGGTGTCCATGTTATGGCGAGAAAGAAATGTCGATAGGAGGAGACAGAAGCCTGGCTTTGTCGACCTCCTATCTTTTTAGTACCTCAACTTTTGCAAGATGGCTCTATAACTCCTGAAGTTTGATATTTAATAATATACAGGCCAGTTGTAAAAAAAAGAACATTGTTCAAACTCTATGCGAAAACAAATTTTTTTGTCATTCATTTAGTCAAAGTTTTAAGTCAATATTAATTTAACACCAAATGATAGTGAAGTTGGACTTAGGCCGGAGCTACAACGGTTTTCGTCCTCCCCGCACATTTGAATTTTGAAAGTGACGTAAAAACTTCACAGATGTCTTTAAAATTTTCGAAGAAAGTTAAAACTATAAAATCGTATTGAGTACAAATGTACCGAGAAAGTTAAGTTAGCCTAGCGGATGAGAAGCTGATATTTGTGTTATAGGTGAGTTTGATACTTGGAAGTGTTAGCTTTACGAAATGGAAAGAAATCGACACAGGGTTTACGTGGTTTCCTCGTTCACAATGAACGAGACTAGTCCACTGCTGAAGCATATGAAGTTCTTATTCAAGTGTCATGCAATCTTGAAGGTTACAATTATATATACAGTACGTATGCCTAAACCCTAAGGGTTTCGGCTATCCCTACTAGTGCCATATGCATGGGCCAATCATGCCTCATGAACGTACATGGGCTTCAAGCCCTAACATATAATACGTAACTTATTAACACCCTCCCCCAAATTTATGGGGGTTACACATCATCAATTTGCCAGCAAGATAAGAGTGTCGTGAGGTAGTGAAGGCTTTCGTGAACAAGTTTGCAAGTTGGTCTTCGGATGCTATGTAGAAAAAGATCCCGAATATAATGAACATGCACTTCAATGTGCTTAGTGCGATCATGCATAACCGGATTAGTAGCTATCCGGATGGCACTAGTGTTAACGACATATAGCTCTAAGGGAACGACACATTGTACTCCGAGATCGCCTAGAAGGCGCTGCAACCACTCTAGTTCAGTGGTGACAACATACATAGCTCGATATTCTACCTCTGTCGACGACTTGGAAACTCAATCTTGCTTCTTACACCTCCAAGAGATCACTGAACCACCAAGCCTAATGCACCATCCTGTAGTGGATCGGCGTGTATCAACACACCCAGCATAATCTGAGTCGGAGAGCGCCGGTAGTACCAATGACCCAGACAATGGGAGGAACAAACCAACCTCCCTGGTGCGACGGAGATATCGTAAATCCTGTGAACCGCATACATATGAGAACTTCGTGGAGCCGACATGAACTGACTTACAATCTGCACGGCATAAGCAATGTCAGGATGTGTAGATGCCAAGTATATCAAACTCCAACAATACTCCGATAGTGGCGACCCCTGTCTGAAAGTAAAGTCCCCGAGTCCCTCCCCAGCTTCAAGTGCAACTCCATGGGTGTACCAACTGGGCTGCACGTATCAAGCCGAGAAGATTCCAACAAATCATCAATGTACTTAGTCTACTGAAGAAGAATTCCTTGAGTTGTGCGAGTAACCTCTAAGCCAAGATAGTAAGAAAGAGAGTCAACTCTTTTAGGTGGAACGAGCGATCTAACCCTGCAGTAAGAAGCTTAATACCATCCCCATCATCACCTGACACAATCATGTCATCAACATATAGAAGCAAGACCACGAGACCCTGGGACGTCGAACGAGCAAACAACGAAGGATCATTAACACTCTGATGAAAACCCAAATCCGAAATTGTGGAATGGAACTTATCGAACCAAGCCCTCGGTGTCTGCTTCAGTCCATACAACGACTGATGTAGAAGACATACCTAATCAGAGGTAACGTAGGAGTAACCAGGAGGACGATCCATATAAACAGTTTCCTTTAACTCACCGTGTAGGAAAGCATTCTTCACATCCAAATGATATAGGGGCCAACCATGAAGAGATGCGACGACCAAAAGAGTGCAAACTGAAACCATCTTAGCCACCAGAGCAAAGGTTTCTGGAAAATACACTCCATACTCTTGGGAAAACCATTGAGCCACAACTCGAGCCTTAAAACGCTCAATCGTTCAGTGAGGAAGAACCTTCAATGTATAAACCCAACGAGATCCGATCACAGGAACTGACAGCGGAGGAAGTGGTACCAACTCTCAGGTGTTGTTGGCATGTAGAGCGTCTTCTTCTTCTTCTCGCATGGCCCGATCCCAATTCGGATCTCCATTTGCTTGGGAATACTTGGTAGGCATGGGTATAGGATCAACCTGGTAAGAGACAAAATTGTTATATCTAGAAGTAGGGTGGCCAAGGTTGGCCCGGAGCGAGCGACGGACAGGAGGTGGCGTGGTGGAGTCCAAGGAGTCGTCGGCAGAGGCTGGTGAGTCAGGTGGAGACGAATCATCCGAGGAGGTCGACGTGGCCGAAGAGGACTCGGGGAATGGATCAGGTGGAAGCGGAGGATCATCATCAAAATCGGAAAACATAGGGAGATCTAACAAAGTGTCAAACAAGGGTGGGGACTCGGACGAACTTGACGAATAATACATGACATTTTCAAGAAAACGACATTACAAGAGGCACGAACACGACGATGAGACGGATCGTAGCAGACATAGCCCTTGTGAATATCACTATAACCAAGAAACACACAACAAGCAGTTTTAGATGAGAGTTTAGTACGTTCAGACCGGCAAAGAAGAACAAAACACAGGCACCCAAAAACACATACCCGAGAGTAGGGAGGAAGTTTTGAAAATATTTTAAAAAACAGACTAGTCTGGCCTAATACCGGTGTAATTTGATAGTTGATGAGTTTAACGACAGTTGACACGGTTTCAGGCCAGAAGGTAGAAGGAACATAAGAGGCAAGAAGGAGAGCACGAGTGACTTCTAAAACATGACGATTTTTACGTTCAACTACCCCATTTTGTTGAGAGACCCCAGGACAAGCCTTCTTATGCAAAATCCCAAGTGAACGATAAAGAGCAAGAAGAGGATTGGAACTAAACTCACCGCCCTCATCGGGCCGGACTACACGAACTTGCCTATCAAATTGAGTCTTGACCATAGTTAAAAATTCAGTGGCAATGGCTAAGACGTCAAATTTCAGCCGCAAGAAATAGACCCAAGTATATCGCGTGGCATGGTCAATAAAAAGAGCAAAGTACTTATACCCGTGACGAGATGTCGCTGGACTAGGTCCCCATAAATAAGTGTGAATCAAATGAAATGGTTCCGTAATAATAGTCTGTTTAGAAGGGAATGTAGAACGAGTAGTTTTAGTCACCACACAGCTAGTACACTGAAAATCAGTCTGACCCACGTGATATTTTCGAATTAAGTTTTGCCGAAACATAGTAGTAAGCCGACTTGAATGTGGATGACCCATACGAGAATGCCACAATTTAAAATCTTGATCATTAAGACTCGAAAACACAAGAATAGAATGGACGGATACCCTAGACACCAAAGACACTGGAGACGATGATATTGATGATGATAATGGCAGCAGATCCTCTAGCTTGTCTAGGTGAAACACCCGTCCATGATTACTCCCCCATCCTAGCTCCCGCCCCGTCTTCAGATCCTCCACAAGATAGCTAGAGGGCGTAAACACAACCCGACATCCATGTTCACTCAATTGTCCAACCGAAACTAAGTTGGGAAAATTTTTAGGCAAATGAAGAGTAATAGGGAGAGTCACATTTGATTATTTTACTACTACAATACTCGCAACCTGTAATCTATTCCCATCCGCAACGTGAAGTGAAAGGTCTGAGACAAGTCCAGTGTCAGAAATAATCGAGGCATTGCCAGTCATATGATTAAAACACGCAGAGTATATGATCTAGGTAGGAAGCTTACCCGATACTTGAAGACTGGAAAAGACATAAGCAATTGCTTTCGAGACAAGCTTCTCCAAGGTTGCGGTGGTGACAATTGTGCCATCGGATGGTGAAGTGACTTGCGTAGCATACGCTGGTCGTGAAGAAGACGCACCATCACTATCAACACTACTCATCCTAGCTTGAAGTGCCTTGCAATCAGGTATGATATGTCCTGTTTTGTTACAGTACACACAAAAATTTTGTTTACGACAATATTTTTGTGTGTGACCCTTAGCCCGACAGTGATGACACTCAATGTCACGACGTTGTGGAGGAGGACTATATGCAGCATACACCTGATCATCCTGGTCTAGAACAGCAGCAACAGAGTGACTCCTTTCAGCTGGAGCGGACCACGACAGCTCATGGCGACCACCTCGTTCGCCTGGACTCATACCTCGACTAGCCTTAGTTGCGACAACAACAAAAAACAGGAGCTTCATACATACCAGGACGGGCATCAATTGACGCCTGCGTACGCAACCGCGTCTCTTCATGAACCAAAAAGCTAAGCACCCCTTCAACCGTGAGACTCTCTCGATTCAGGAGTGTGGCACAGACGAGTTCAAACTCTGGCTTCAGCTTGGATAAGAACTGTATAAGACGAATCTTGTTCCTCTCGGATTGCATCTCAGCCAACACATGAGAGGGGAGTAACGCAGCGGATAATAAATCTTGTTTAGTCCACAAGATTCGAGCAACATTAAAATACGAGGCGACATCGAGATTACCTTGATGGAGATTTGCCAGCTCGACCTCGAGCTCGAACTGACGAGCAACATTGGTCACCGAATAGGTATCGGCGAGAGACTTCCACATAGCAGCAGCGGTAGGCATCAAACGGAGACCCAATACGATACTAGGGTCGACGGACTTCATGATCCAGGAACGGACGCGAGCATCATTCTGTAGCCACTTGGACAACTCTTGTTGTGATGCAGGCGGGACATCAGTCAACCCAGCGAGGCCTTGTCCTTCGATGTAGACACGAATCTGAAACTCCCAAAGAGCATAGTTCTTTGAGTTGAGACGAGTGGTAACATGATCATATTCTAGCATTGGAGGCTCTGATACCACGTTAGCTTTACGAAACGGAAAGAAATCGACACAGGGTTTACGTGGTTTCCTCATTTTGAATGAACGAGACTAGTCCACAGCCGAAGCGTATGAAGTTCTTATTGAAATGTCGTGCAATCTCGGAGGTTACAATTATATATAAAGTACGTATGCCTAAGCCTTAAGGGTTTCGACTATCCCTACTAGTGCCATTATGCATGGGTCAATCATGCCTCACGCAGGTACATGGGCTTCAAGCCCTAACATATAATATATTACTTAACAAGAAGTGGACAATTTTGATAATTAGTCATTTTGCCTTACAATTTTGGGAATTCTGTTCCATTTTAAGTTTGATATGGCTATGAACAATTATTCATTTACCTTACATGCTGCGATTATTGAAATCCTTTAATATTAAACTAGATCATTTTTACCTTTAATATGGTTTATTAATTAGCCATTTAACTTTCTTAGTACGATTTCTTAAGTACTTTCGTTTCAAATTAGATCAACTGAATTCTTCAACTTGTATATTTTAATTTTCCAAGTCCTTTAATTGAAAATTATATCAATTAAATTCTTCAACTTCCATATTTTTAAGGTTGCCATTTGGCAAATAATAGAATTTTTTTTCAAATACTGATATAAGTATACCTACATTCTTTTTAACTTTGAAAATAGGACCGTAACATTGAATTTCATTATTAATTTGGTTAATTCTTTTCTAATTTATACTCAACCTATCATATGATATTAATGTTTAGGGTACACCTATGGTGACATGCAAGGTACCGTGACTTGCACAATTCGGTTGATCTATGTGCTCATCCGATCGACCGGTTACACCATCATGGTCATTCTGATAGAAACTACGGTCGACCATTAACATATAATGGGCAACCATTTTAAGCTAGTCATTACCAAATTGGTTGACCACAACAAAAAATTGGTCGACCGATTTGAGGCAGTCATACAATAAATTGTTGAACACAATAGGAAAGAGGTCAACCTTTCAATTTAGTCATATACAAAATGGTGGATCGTAAAAAAGAAAAGAGGTCGACCACTTCAGCGTAGTTATTACCAAAATGATCATTACCATATCTGCAACGAGGCCGACCATTTCCAGCAAGAGGTCGACCAGGTAGAAGAAGAGTCGACAACACATCAATCCACCCTTCTTGAAGTGAAACGTAAAGGAAAATGTTGATTTTGCGGTCGATCGCTTACAGTAAAATAAGCATGTGACCTTTGATTTTGTGTGTTTAAGTCTGTCAATGTATGTACTTTGTTTGGTCTAGAAAATTACAATATAAACCAACAAATTCAATTCACAATCATAATAGCAAGAAACCATAACTTCTTAACAATTTAATCACTAACACCATTTACAATAAAACACACCTCACAATAGTTCACACATGCCTATAATCAAAAACCACAACGGCTTAATATCAATACACGATCATAGCCGCTTTAAAGCAAATAGGCTTCAAGACTTAACAAATTTCACGACGAAAAACACAATCTAAATCATGGAGTTCCTGGACATCTCTCCTCTCACTCATTCGCATTTTCCTCATTGGTGTTGCTAGCATCATGGTAGTCGGATATGGTGGGATGCATGTATCTTCCACTGAAAGATCAAAATTCATCTCGCATCTATGTTACACTCGCCTGTAGTGTGCTCATGTGGTTGGGCTTTGAGCTATGGTATTGTATAGGGAATTAATATAATGGGTATTACGGGTACCCATACGAGTATTAGAGGATAACCTGTGGGCACCCAATGTCAAAATTCTTAATCCCAAGTCTCATTCCGTAATAATTATTACGGGTATTTGAGTACCCGTAACCCTAAAAAAATGGGATGGTTATGGGTATACCCAAATACCGGTTTCCCGTTGCCCACCCCTAGATAATTCCGAGTTCGATGTTGATAAGGTAATGCAATAGAGTTCAACCCTTCTAAGAATGAGGTAGACCATTTAATGTACAAAGTCGACCGCTTTAAACTTGAGGTCGACTGTTTTTATTGTTTGCTTGCCAAAGAGGTCGACCATTTCATGTACAAGGTGGACCGCTTTGCTGAACGTAACAAAATGGAAACAGTAAATTCGGTCGACCTTTATTACTTTGCGGTCGACCTATTTTTGCAAGTCACCGTAGCAAAGTCCAAATTTTTATTTTACATCTTATCTAAGTGAAAATATGACGTGTTACATTACATTCATTTTTCAACGAAGAAAATAGGATGTGTTATACAACATTGCAATACATCATTAATTTTTTATTTTCTAATTTATATTGATCCTACCATGGTAGAAATTTTTAAGTTTTATTTTGAGCGACCTTAATCATCTTTATAAATTATGGTTATCAAAATACTATCCCTTTTTATTTTGATTAATTTTATTATCTTTTGGACTCCAAATCCTGACTCCACCCGTAGAGATGGTAAATGCATGAATTTGTGAATAAGTGATTGGTCCAACGATAATACATTACCATTGGTTTTTAGAGGTTTCATGTTCAAGGCTTGGCAGTTGTTATTTTTGCAATGCCCCCATTAGTGTTACGTGTCCTTAATTGTCAATATTCTCTAAGGTCCTCTTTGTATTTTCCCCTTTTATTCTCAAGCCGAGTAGCATCAGGAGAAATCGGCGAATATATATCTTTGTAACAGTGGTTGGAAACCCTAACTTCCTATCATCAATAATAAAAATCCTGAGAGTGTGAACTCTTGGTGGGGTAGTCCCATTCACATCGAACGGGGAAACCACGTAAATCTCATTGTGTTCTCTCTTTGATTCTCGTTTTGTTCATGGTATCAGAGTTGCGAAGATGATTCCATAGTTCCTCCCATCATGACCGACAACGAAGGAAAGAAATCAGGTGGCAGCGGTGATGTCAAGCCGCCGAGCCAGCCATCTCCTTTGTTCCTTCATCAATTTGATTCTCCCAGTCATTTATACGTTGGGGATTTGCTTACAAAACTCAACTACAATGAATGGCTAAGTGATATCACTGATTCATTGATCGCCAAGAACAAACTCGGGATCGTTGATGGGTCGCTTGCTTGTCTCGCCCCTAGTGTTGAAAGAGAGGCGTGGAAGTAGTGCGATGTTATGGTCTAGGGTTGGTTAAAGAATTCCATGAGCAAAGACGTTCGCAGTAGTGTCCATTTCGCAAAAAACAGCTTGTGAAATCTGGCTAGACCTAGAAGCGTGTTTCGGTCATGGCAGTGGACCACGACTGTACGCGCTCCGTCGAACGATAAGCTCTCTTCAGTAAGAAAAGATTTCGGTTGCTGCGATTTATACGAAATTGCGCGGTTACTAGGATGAAATCGTGTCCCTCTCTCCACTCGAATGTACCTACAACAACTGCACATGCGATGTTAAGAAACGTACGCGCGAGGTCCACGAAGTGGAAAAGCTGGTCGATTTTCTCATCGGTTTGGATGACTCGTTTTCTACTATCAAGTCTCATATTTTGGCTATGAAGCCTCTTCCTAGCGTTGCTGAGGCGTATCACATGGTGGTGAAAGACGAGCAACAACGTCATGTTGCCAATCATCGTCGCCATCAGGCCGAAGCAGAAGTGTTCCAGGCGCGCAGTGAATGGTGTCCACCCCCTGGTCGTTCTCCCTCCTTCCTCCACCCCAGGCGAGCGTGATTATGAGGGCCGCCCCTACTGCTCCTATTGCCTCAGGTCGGGGCACTTCAGGGAGACGTGTTTCAAGCTCCACTGGTATCCTCCCCGAACTAGTGACAAGGCTGATCCATCACGACGATGTCCTTCCAGCTCCACTCCGCGTGTCGCGCAAGTTGACTCGATGTCGAACCCCATCCCGGCGTTGACTACTGCGCAGTTCACTCAACTGAAGGCACTCTTGGTCACCGACCCTCAAGTTGCTTCCTCGACACCTCTGGATCCGGTTTCCAACATGGAAGGTACGAAATTTCCTTCTAAAACTGCATGGATTCTTGATAGTGCTTGCAATGAACATATTGTTAATGACAAATCACTTTTGACCGAGGGATATGATGGTTCCCCGGGACTCCAGGTCCGCATTCTGAATGGTATGGGTATCCAGATTCACAATATATGCACTTCTCGTTTATCTAGTGATCTCACTCTTCGCCGCGTGGTGCACGTGCCTGATTTTCAGTGCAACCATCTCTTCGTCAGTAGACTCACCGCTGACCTGCCCGTGGCCTTAATCTTTATGCGCGACTTTTGTGTTATTCATGACTTACCCTCCAGGAAGCTGATTGGGATGGGACAGCATCTTGATGGGCTTTACTATCTTCGTCTCTTTGATGGTTCACATGTGATGGCTAACGTTTTACGCCAGGCTACTGAGACTTCTACCCTGTGGCATGCACGTCTTGGCCATCCGTCAGGAGCCAAATTTGATCATTTGTTGAAGTTTGTTTATAGTCCGGTTGTTAAATTTGCAGAACCCTATCATTCTTGACTTCGGGCGAAGCATACTCGTACTCCATTTTTGCCTAGTACTATTCAGACACAGGCTTGTTTTGAGTTGATTCACATTGATGTGTGGGGCAGTTGTAAGGTTGCTTCTTTCTCAGGGGGCACGTTTCTTTTTAACCATTGTGGATGATTTTAGTCGAGCTGTTTGGGTTTTCTTGTTGAAGTATAAATCAGATGTTGCACATCATTTACTCTATTTCTGCAACATGGTCAATACACAGTTTGGCACTTGTGTTCGGCACATTGAAGGGGACAATGCTCGTTAATTTTCTACTTCCACATTGAGGTCTTATTATGAGGCTGAAGGAATAATTCTGTACACATCGTGCACTGATACTCCCCAACAGAATAGGGTGGTCGAGCGCAAACATCGACATCTCCTGGATACAGCCAAGGCGCTTCGGTTTCATGTCAATCTCCCTCTTCATTTTTGGGGCGAGTGTATTTTGACTGCAATCTATCTTATCAATCGCATGCCCCTAGTCTCTATCGGCAACCAGTCTCCGTATCAACGTATCTTTGGTAAAGATCCTTCCTACGCACATCTTCGTTCTTAGGGTGCATGGTTTATGCACAAGATAATCATCATGGTCTTCATAAATTCGGTGATCGTGGTCGTGCTATGGTGTTTCTGGGTTATCCGGCTACTCAACGAGGCTATCGCTTATATGACCTTGAAAGCAAAGTCATCTACACATCCCGTGATTTTCATTTTCATGAACATGTCTTCCCCTACTGGCCGAATCAGTCCGCTTCTACTCTTGAAGCCGCCCACCCCACCCGCATTTCCCTCCGTACGTGCGAGATGAGGAGGATGATTTTTCTCCACTCACCTTTGTGTCCTCCGCTGCCTCCCCGTCCTCTCCCGACTCTGCCGAGGACCAGGTCGCATCCTCGCCTGTTCACTCTCCACCCTCTGACTCCATAGTCAGCTCGTCTCCCTCCTCTTCGCAAGGTACCACAGTGACTCCACCATCATCTTCCGCAGCATCAGCCACTCCTGATCAAGCTTCCTCACCATCATCCACTATTTCGGACGCTCCCAACATCCCATCTCCTGCTGCGGCTCCACTCCCTGCTCGGAAAAGCACCTGCATTAGCGTTCCCTCCGTTCATCTTCAAGGCTTCGAGGTTGATCTTCCCGGCCATAGAACAGCTGATCCGTCCTCCCGTACTTCTCAGGTACTCTATCCACTTGAGGACTATGTACATAATCATCGTCTCTCTCCAGCGCATCGAGCCTTCGTTGCTGCTGTCACTTTGCTCGACGAACCACAGTTTTTCCATCAAGTCGTTCGACATCAAGTGTGGCGTGATGCCATGCAAGCCGAAATCACAGCCCAGGAAGCAAATGACACTTGGACTTTGTAATAGATGCACCCTGTCATGAAGACTATTGATTGCAAATGGGTTAGTAGGATCAAATTTCATCCTGATGGTACAGTCGAGCGCTACAAAGCACGCTTAGTTGCGAAAGGCTTTACACAGGTTGAAGGCATTGATTATCATGATACTTTTGCTCCGGTAGCTAAACTTTTTACTGTCTGGTGTTTGCTTGCTGTGGCTGCAATTCGTAGTGGGCATCTTCATCAACTAGACGTCAACAACGTCTTCCTCCATGGTGACTTGGTTGAAGAAGTTTATATGAAGGTCCTATATTGGGTATATATTCATAGGAGTGAGGATTTTCCTTTTTTTAATTAAAAAATATTAATTTTCTCTCTCTACAAGTCTCCATCTCGTGGACAGAATCAGAGAATGAACAAGACAGCTCCACAACGTAAGATTATAGGATGTATACACTACGTACATGCTGCAGTACTCTGGAAAGATACGTGCGGCAATTACGTTCCAAATCATATAGTGACCAAACCGGAGCATATATGGGTGCAATAAATTGGTTAAGGATCCCGCCGACGACTTGTCAAGCAATAATCTCTTCTCTGCCCTCCGCAAAAATCCACCATTACCGCCAAGCTAAGCGAAGCTAAGCTGTGTGGGCCAACTAAAACTGAACATCATTATCGAGTTTTTCAAAGAGAAGACGACGCCACAAGATCCAAATTATTATCCTCCCTGCAAATAATTAAAATGAAGAGAAAGATGATGACAACATATTCAGAAGATACATACCCACCGGCCTAACTGCCTAAGCATATATAATGAATGTCCCAAGCTTGTTTTATTTTGTAAGTATGGAAGCTAACCTCGTCTGCTTCATGGAATTATCATGGATTTGGTCCTTAAAAACCAAGTATTATGGACTTTGTATGCAATCCGTCGTTTGTTTGATGGATTAAGGAGGAATAAATTCGTGGAACCCACAGACTTCGAGGTCCAAATCCGTGGACCCCACGAACTTGAGAATTCCACCCCAAGAGGTGGGATTACAAAGTCCATAATGACTTTTTACAACTTTAACCCTACTTATGTCACTAATCACCTATTCATCCTCTTTCATTTACTAATTACCGATTTCATTTACTAATTACCAACTTGAAGTGCATATTAATTTTGCATTTAAGAGGTGGGATTACAAAGTCAATAATGACTTTTTACAATTTTAACCCTACTTATTTCACTAATCACATACTCATCCTCTTTCATTTACTAATTACATACTTGAAGTGCATATTAATTTTGCATTCAATATGTATTATTATTCATTGCACGCAAGCACTGCATGATTAGTCCCAAAGCATACTTTGCAAAATAGAGGAATTGTCTAATTTTGTGTATAATATGAAGTTATTATTGATTAATGATGTTCATTTATTCCGATTGTGGTAATGAAATGAAGCTATTGGATGAAAATTGTTTTGTAACAAAAATTATAATGTAAATATAAATAATACTGAGTAAGGGCACTAAGGTAATTCCTAATACAACCACATAAATAATAATGTCAAATACATCATGAAATCCAACATGCAAACGATGGTTTGTACCAAAAATCAAATGAGGCAATTCCATCATATATCTATGGTTTTGTAAAATCTAGGTTTTAACCAAAACCTTCAATTTTCAAATCAATAAAACAAACGAGCCCTAAGTGTCCCTTAGTTCGTTCATGCCGCAATCTTATCATCTCCTACTTAATACTTGCTTTTTTGCAAACTGCGGTGGGTAGTGGCGTAGCTAGAAATTTAGCCGATGTGGGTGAACAAAGAGTATCGAGTAGACCAACGGCAGCCAACAATCGACGACATTACTGGTTGTTGTTTGTGGCCAGTGAAGATATGGATCCGGAGAATAAGTTTTTTGTAACATTTAAATAAGCTTATAAAATGATTATCCATTAGATTTATGTTCATGGAGGCGTGATCGTCAATTAGAGAAGTGTGAGCTCACTTGTCACTTCCTATATATTCTCAACGGACAGTAGGTATGGAATTGGAGCGCGTTTGTCTAAACCATCCTTATCCTCGTTTTCAAATATCTAACTCATACCCGCCTCATACCAATGCGAGGAAAGGTCTGCAAACCTATCCCATACACGTGGGTTTCGGTAATCCATGGGTAATACCTGCCCCGTACATCCAACATCATTATATCTAAGACTTTACATGTAAATTTTCAATTATAACGTTAAACAAACCTACTATATCATTAAGGCAACAAAGATACAATTATTTTTAATACGGTTCAAACCGTATGATCCTAAAACATCTATTAATCAATAAGAAAGAGTATAATATTTTCCAAATGATTAACTTCTAGCTCTAATATATCTACCAAGTAATACTTAACAAACATAACTATCTTAACAAGAGAGAAAAAGTGAATGAATGAAGGGAGAATTGACGTTAAGGAAGTATATTTTGGATTTGAGTGACCACTCAATTGCATTTCTACTATATATTGTCTTAAGTTACCTTCAATATCATTGCTACGTTTCAATTTGATCCATGTATTTTTTATATGCGAAGAAATATTCTCGGTGGGGCGGGTATGGGTATGGGGCGGTGGAGGCTAAAACCACATCCGCCCCATACATATAATACTTGTCGCGGGTTTTACCCCATCCCGCCCCATAATTCTCGTGTTGACTTGGTCGAAAGCGGTTGAACACCTGCGATCATAGGTTTGATTGACATCCTAACGGACCATTATGCTCGATTTTTGTGGGTTCTTCAGGACGCCAAAATGGTGCAGGGGTTGCCACAAAATTGTTCATGAAGCGTGCGTGAAGGGTGAAGAGATTTGGGATAGAGAATTGTTGTAGAGAAATTTTACTTGATTCTCATTGATGAAAAGACAACGTAAATATACATGTATAGATGAGGATTTGTAGCAACAGAAAGGTGTCCATGTATACACGTCCCATAAGAGTAGGAACAAAAAGAATAAAAAATAAAAATGCTTTTATTTATTTGCTCTAATACGCACCCGCAAAACGTAGGAGGTATCCACGACTCCGATCTTGGATCGAAGAACGTAGCGAGCCGCTGGCAATGGTTTTGTGAGTGCATCTGCGAGCTGATAAGATGTCGAGATGTAGGCACCCGGCTTGAACAAGTTGTTGCACAAATTGATAGTCTAAGGCGAGATGCTTCATGCAAAAGTGAAACACCGAGTTGGAGCTGAAGTAAGTGGCCCCGATGTTATCGGAGTAGGGATGGAGAGCAGAAGGGAGTGGCTGACGAAGTTCTTGTAGAAGATTTTGAAGCCATTCCAATTCCGCAACGGCATGAGCAATCGCGCGGTATTTTGCTTCAGTACTGGAGCGTGCCACCGTGCACTACTTTTGGGAGCGCCATGATACAAGGGTAGATCCGAGATATATAAGATAACCAGAGGTAGAGGAGCGGTCATCGTGATTCCCCGCTCAATCAGAGTCGGCAAATGCAGTGAAAGATAGAGGAGCTGTCGATCGACGAATGGAGAGATCATAAGTGATAGTGTCGGAGATATAATGAAGAAGCCGCTTAACGCACTGCATTGATGAGCAGTGGGTGCGTGCATATACTGAGATAGCTTATTGACAGAGTATGCAATGTCCGACCGTGTATACACCAAATGACCAAATACTGAAGAGCACCGATAGCCTGACGGAAGGGCGTAGCATCGGTGGGTGGACTACCATCAGAATGAGTGTTGAGTCGTTGAGGCGGGCATAGGGGTGTCGACTGCCTTGGCATCGAGCATGAGAAAAAGATTGAGAATATCCACCATGTATTTATGCTGGGAAAGAATATAACCAGTGGCAGTAGGGATGACTTCGATGCTGAGGAAGTAATTAACATCTCCGAGCGCCTTAAGAGAAAACCATCGTGATAGAGCGTCTTGGAAGTGATGGAGGGTGGCGGGATCCTTACCAGTGAGCAAGACGTTGTCGACATAAACCAGAAAGTAGAGGAGAACAGAGGATCTTGTACCAAGCACGAGGAGCTTCTCGAAGATCATAGAGTGCCTGACGAAGACGACAAACATGGTCGGGTCGATCGAGATCGACGAAAACTGGGGGTTGAACCATATAAACCTCTTCCGGTAAAGGTCCCCGAAGAAACTCATTGTGAACATCAAACTGTGCAATAGACCAAACATGAGAGAGACACAAAGTGAAAACCGTGCGAACAGTGACCGTTTGACGACCGAACTGAAGGTGTCAGTGAAATCAACCCCAGGATGCTGATGATAACCCTTGCCCACGAGGCGGGTCTTGAAGCGTTCAATTGAGACATCAGAAAGATACTTGACACGAAATACCCACCTATTACCAAGGACATTATAATGTGGAAGGCAGGCACCAAGTCCCAAGTGTGATTGGCCAAGAAAGCATGATTTTCAACCTTGAGAGCATCAGCCCATACATCATAGCAAAGAGCTTCCTTAACACTTACAGGAGCAAGAGGAGGTGGCCCAGGAGCAATGGTAGTATGGTAAAGTCGTTTCTTGGGCCTGAATATACCTGCTTGGGCCTGGGTCCGCATATGGTGAGTGCGGACGAGGGAAGGAGGACTGGCAACGAGATGGGGCCCGGACGGAGGAGTAACGGGAGAGGCAACGGGGGCCTAGGGAGAGGATGCTCGTGGGGAGGAGAGCCCAGGTTGTGGCGGGCTATGCACAGGAGGTGGGTCCACTAGAGGGGAGCGGGTGGGGGGCAGCCCAGGCAGCGATGGTGTTGATGCAGTATGGCCAGGCAGACGAATGATGGTCGAAGAATTTTCAAGTAGCCAGGAGGCAACCGAGAGAGGCTCGGAATTAAAGGTGGAACAAAATCCTGGAAATTCAGTCTCAACAAAGATGACATGACGAGAGAGAAAAAGTCGGTGAGTGACGGGATCGAAGTAGCGATAAGCGCTTCGTTGTGGATAATAACCAAGGAAAAGACAAGGACGAGAACGAGGGTCAAGTTTATGAGCAGAGTAAGGGCGGAGCCAAGGGTAGCAGAGACAACCAAAAATGCGAAGTTTGTGGTAATTGGGGGATAAATTGAAAATGAGAGAGTAAGGAACATTACCACGAAGGGCGGATGATGGAAGGCGATTGATGAGGTAAATAGCGGTGGAGAAAGCAAATGAAAAAAATGAAGTGGGAAGTTTAGCGTGATGAAGGAGAGCGAGACTAGTTTCAACTAGATGACGATGCTTTCTTTCAGCGAGACCATTGTGTTCTGGTGTATGGGGTGGAGTAAGAAGATGAGTGATGCCGTGAGTAAGAAGATCATAACGAAGTTTGTGAAATTCACCCCCACCATCCGTGTAAAGACGTGGTGGAAAAATAATTTTCAACCATTTTTCGAAAGTCAAGAAAAATTTGAACAACATCAGATTTACGGCGAAGAGTATAATACCAGGTATACCGAGTAAAATGATCAATAATAACCAAATAATAATGATATCCATCAATAGAAAAACTGGAGCAGGGCTAAAACATCAGTATATAAAATATCAAAAGGTCGCTCGCTTGATAAAGAAGAAACAGAAAATAGGAGTTTATGACTCTTATTCGAAAGACAAGCATCACAAGAGGACTGGTTTTGAAACAATAGGAAGAGAGTTGGACTGAATAATGCTAGTGAGTGATTGGTGAGAAGGATGACCAAGACGAGAGTGCCAGGAGGATGTGGATGTGCGAGTTGTCACCAGGGCCATTCGTTCATTCTCAACCTCACGAGGAAGATCATAGATATCACCGTTGTTTGCCCCCCTCAACAGGTGGGCCCCCGTGCGAAGATCCTTCACAACAAAATGAGTGGCAAAAAATTACACAGACACCGGATTAGTTTGGCATAATTTAGCGACGGATATGAGATGCCGCTTGATGCTTAGAACACATAATATATCTTGTAAATTTAACGAATGAGATCCAATATAAACAGTAGAGGAGCCAATGTGGGAGATAGCCAAACCTGAGCAAAACCTTAATAAAGAGAGAGCTGGCCCATATCAGGAGTTACATGATGGGAGGCTGTTGAATCCATAAGCCACGGCCCATATGATGAATAGGAGCCCGAGGCTGCTGTATGGTTAACTTGTCCACTGCGGGCCTGATTAAAGGCTTGGCGATATTGGGAAAAAAATCCTGAAGCATTGTCTCATGGAATGGCCTAGTTTTTCGTGGTATTGGCAGATGATGGATGGGCCTTTGCGTGGAGCTCCATTTGGGACAAAGGAGGCCTGTTGGCCGAAGGGGGCCTGCTGAGGGAAGGAGGCCTGCTGATGTGAAGGCCGAGTAGGGTTGAGGTCCACGCTAAGGCTCTGGTGCTGATGCCAAGATGGAGAACGCGAGAAGTGGCCACCGACGCTATTACTTCCGCCACCACCACGACGGGAGGAGCCTTGAGAATAGAACTTCGTCGGGAAGGCGGCATCTCGGCTTTGCTCTTTCAAGTCTGCTTTGAATTCGGTTAGCGAATCAAGCAACTCCTCAATGGTTACCGCCGTACGCCGGGCTCGCACAACGGCTGCAAACTGGTTATATTCAGCTCCCAGGCCACGAAGGCAATAGACAACTAGATCGAAGTCTTTGAACGGCTTATCGATCAGTGAAAGCTCGGTGGCTGTGAGTTTCATATCATTGATGTAGGTGAGAACATCACGATCTCCTTTGTTAGTGCCAGCCAATTTGCCTTTGAGATGTATAATACGAGATTGAGATAGACTACCGTATAATTTTTCCAAAATCAGTCATGCCTCACGAGAGGTTACAGCAGCAGAGACATAAGAGTATAAGGATGCTGAGATTGAGCAGCGAAGTGCATGAATGATGAGTTTGTCTTGACGATACCAGCGTCGATAGTCAGGATTGGGTGTGGTGGTGTTGTTTGTTGTTCTGTTTTAGCAGGGACGACACTGGTGCCATCGATGAAAAGAATGAGCTCCAATCCCATGAGAAGCGTCTCCAATTGGGATCTCCATGAATGAAAATTGATGGAGTTCAATTTCAGAGAAATTTGTGCCGCCTGGTTGAATGTGATGATTGAGTCTTCTGTTTCCCAAGCCATCTAAGATTGTAGAACCAGACATGATGAAGCAGAGTGATAGACTAGAAACAGGGGATTCGGAAGAGGAGAGAAGAGAAAGAAACAGAGTCTTGAAGCTGGATCTAAGCTAGTTGAACTTTGCTAGCTCTGATACCATGAAGAGATTTGGAATAGAGAATTGTTGTGGAGAAATCTTACTTGATTCTCATTGATGGAAAAAGGCAACGTAAATATACAGGTACAAATGAGGATTTGTAGCAACAGAAAGGTGCCCATGTATACACGTCCCACAAGAGTAGGAACAGAAAGAATAAAAAATAAAAATGCTTTTATTTATTTCCTCTAATAAAGAGGAGACCTATAATTCACGGTGAGCTACTAGATAGAGATGGCCCTCTCTATTGCTAGAAAATGTTTCTATAGAAACTTTCTTATAAAAACTTAGGGTGCGCCTACTTCGAGCACAAGCAAGCTGCCAAAAAAACAGCATTCGTATCAACTTCGACCCTTTTGTGTGAAGCCTTACAGATATCCAATCTTTCATCCAATGCCTTGAATTTGTATAAAAACATACCTAATTTAACGTGGTAGAGGCCCCTGGACTCGATTCGCATCCATGTTTCTTGAATTGAGTTCCAAAGTAGGCTTCACAAACATGTTCCCAGACTTAGCATTTTCAGGAAGTTTCCAAGTTTTGCATAGCCTTTTGATCAGGTTCAAAAATGGTGTTCTGGACTTCTTATTGAGCTCCCAAGTACTTTAATGTGTAGAGGGACACTTCAGCTTCAAAACAGGCCATTGATCTCCAATTTCCATCTAGCCAATTGTAAGATATGAATCTCCAAAGTAGACACGATGAAACTGTTTTTACACTGAAACAACAGATTAGGTCGACCTAATCCTATATGAGGTCGACCGAAAAGTTCATGTCACTGTGACATGCATGTCACCGTAGCAAAGTCCAATTACTTATTGTTATTATTATATATTACATAAAAGGACAAGATAGGTGGGATATGGTTTGAATAATTAAAAACTTTGGATTCTCCCATATCTTTGAAAATCATACAAGAAGCTTACACGTACCCCCATTCCATCAAAGCTAATTCACTGCATGGGGTGGCTCTTTCTATCTGTCTCGTAATTCCAGATTAGATTTTGTTTCCAGAAGTAGCAACCGACGACCACGACCCATCTCTCTGTCTCTGCTTACGTTTGACCACTCTTCCTTCTCTTAATCAACTATATATAATTTATTTAGTCAGGCAATGATTTTGTTTACACGATTAATTACTTGGATTCACGCACTCGATCGAGTTCCCATGCAGTTCAAACAACCCACTAACCCTATCCGATGGTTTTCTACGTACTTACGTGTTCTTGTCATCATTGTAATTTGCTTTTACTCAAAATGAATTTGGAAGATAATTAAAGAAAATGAAATTGGATTTAATTAATTAATATATCATGGAGTCGTCGTTGATTAGTAGTTGCATTATCAAAGGGATTAACAGGGATTTGCACTTTTGTGAGCTTTCTGGTACTGGGTCTTGTCAATAAGTTTGTTCCGCATTGGGGGCGAGGGCGATCCAATCTAAATCCCCCACGACTGATTTGCTCTCTACCACATTTTGGGAATCTGTATCTGCATTTGTATGCATATATGCTCCCCAAATTGGCAGCATTACCACTGTTTATCGACATTATGTATTGCCTGCCTCGTCAGTTGTAGATTATTGATTCTCAGTCTCAGAAGATCTTCCCCAAATCATAATAGAGGTTGTTCCTCACACGCAGCAACTGCATGCCACTTCATTGTTACACTACATGATATATGTTTTTATTAACGTCACTGCCAACTTACACAGAAATGCGTGCACATGGACTTAATTATATGATTCAGTTAATAAATTAACATGAATAGGTAAGACTGGGAAACGGTGCGGTCTAGTCTAGATCGGAACATATATACGGTTTATGGTCCAGATCGAGAGGCTGTAGTATAGACCACAGAACAGATCACAGACTATATGGTCCCAAACGACGCCGGTACGGTTTGATCAATATAGATCACACTCAACGAAAAATGAAAAAAGAAATAATCAACCACATAAAAAATTAAACAAATAGCCAAGATTTTTTTTTGCCTTAAAACACAAACTCTAACATGCATAAATAATTGGGTTATAGGTATAATATGCCCCTCTACTATGACGCTTTATCAAACATGCCCCTCTATTATTTTTTACATCAACATGCCCCTCTACTTTGTAAAAATGATCAAAGATGCCCTTTTGTTAAAATTTTCATCCAAAAACCGTTAACCAAGGCCGAACTTTAGTTTCGGCGACACAAATGACTAAAATATCCATAATAAATTCACTTTAGAATTTTTTTCGTTCTTTTGTATAATCAAATCATTCAAATAATTTCACTTTGAAAAGACTCAGGGAAATAAAAAAGGGGACAAAACTGACATTTTTCCTCCCATTTGCCGATGTCGGGCCATCTAAATCTCGGTTCAACCACGATTGATGATTTTTTCAATGAAAATTTTAACAGAAGGGCATGTTTGATAATTTTTTCAAAGTACAGGGGCATATTTGATATAAAAAATAGTAGAGGGGCATGTTTGATAAAGCGTCATAGTAGATGGGCATATTATACCTATAACCCTAAATAATTTTGACAGTACCCTAAATCTCCGTACATAACAAAGTATAAAGTCAAAGTATCCCAACTTACACTATCACGTCGTAAACATTAACATAATGTCATATACAGACAAGATTGTCACTACTCTTTGATGAAATATGGTTGTGAATGGAAGGGACGAGCTTCTCAAAATTAAGGTTGAGACTTGGATCTCACTGTGGGAAGTGGGAGAGTGGTCGTCGGGTGTGATGCTAACACGTATTGACAAGTTGGTTGAGTCCACCGTTTGGTCAGGCAAACCGCGGTCTAGACCAGATTAGACTAAAAGATCAAAACATCATATAATACATACCATGGACCAAAACATACTTAACGGTCTACGGTCCGGACCAAACTGTGCGGTCCAGTTTGGACCACATTTTTCTAGCGGTCTGGTCTATTTTCCTAACCCTATGTATAGGTTTCGCATGGATTGCAAACTGAGTCTAGTCGAGCCAAGTTTTTTTTATTTGGATTCAACTGCGAGTCGACCTCGAGCTCGACTCATCAATTTCAGCTCGCGAGATCAGCTCAAGCACATGTGTCATATCATTTAGTTTGTATATTTTATGTTATTTAATAATAGTTAGTATCTGACCAATCTGTAAATATAATTTTGGTCGCGCGTGCTCAAAGTCAAAAACATCATATTTGGTGAGATATATAATTTAGTAGAATTATGATCAATAATCCAACTGATAAGCTATTAATCGATTTTCTTATAAGCTGCTAGTCGAGGTGGTTCACTAGTCAAGCCATCGAGTCAGCTCATAGCTCAAAATGAGCTTCATCACTAGTTGAGTTCAACAAGGCCACCAAATCGCGAGATAAACAAGGTTTTACTCAAGTTCAATTCATGAATAAATGAGCTGATCGTCAAATAATTTTATTCCCGAATCAAAACGTCAAGTCACTTGGGCTCTATTTGGATCCATTGATTTATAGGTGATGCCCGCAGATCGCGAGAGACACGGTTTATATATATATATATATATATATGGGCAGTTCTACGGTGCCCAGGGCAAAATCCGGGGTACGGGTAACCGGGGGCAAGGAAAATTACCAAAAGCATCACGAAGCGTTTATGCTTTATTAATTGGACTTCAACCTAACTGTACCCGGTTTAATGATATCGATTAAGAGGTTAAACCCTATGGATACGACCCGCCGCCCTAACCAATTTCAAGTCTCCCTTCTACGATCCCTCATTCGCCTTGGAGGGTCCCCTCTAAGTTCGAAGTTCGATCATAAGCTGCCTATCAAATCTGAAATCTCCAACAAAATCATCGTTTCGAAACCCAAATCCTTTTATTATTTGATCCACATTCGATTTAGCTCCCTATCCAATCTCAAATACCCAACATCATCATGTTTCATACGCCAAATCTATGTATCCACATTCGAAGAGAAGATCCCCATCCAATATGAAATCCTCACATAATCATCGTTTTGAACCCCAAATCCTTTTATCCACAAATCGACGGTTTGTTCATCGCCATTTAATTTCGTGCGGAATTTACTCGCCTATCTCTTTCTAACACGATTACGGCGACCATGTCTATTATTGTGTTCATCAAACTTTTCGTTTGCAAAAGAACCCTTGAAAGAGGTTTGCTAACCCTAGGGTTCATGTCGCTAGTTCTTTGTCATCTTGTCTTAGCGTTATTGTCATTTTCTCGAAACTTCTATCACTCGGTGAAATTAAGGTTTCCTGATATGCAGTGTTCGTCTCGCCCAGAGGATTGAGGAAGGAGATGAAGAAGACCTAATTTGATTCGAATCAGATGGAGAGGTCTCCTTAATTTGTGTTTCTGTATTAACGGTGCGTTTAGGACTAATTCTAGTTGGACTTGGTCTGATCATTGATTTTTGCAGGCTTTTAAATAACATTCAAACGTGGGCTTGTACATGACCCATGACACCTAGTTTGTTGATAATAGATACTGAGTTCCGGATTGTCTTTAGGTTGGGCCTTTGATAATTGTCTATCTCAGTGGCGATTCTCTGTTTTACTTATTTTCATCTGCTTCTGCTTCTAAAATCCTGATCATTCATTGAGTACACGCAATTTAAACATAATTCTTTGTTCCATCTTTTTTGGGATTTGGTAAATGCTAGCGTGTCTCTTTACACATTTAGCGGTACGAGGTAAACTACAATCCGTCCAATTTAACTCTTCATTAATTGAGATCCCATTCCACTCTCTCACCGATTTCCCCTCTTTATGCAATGCACTCGTACATAACAAACCTCTTGTAGACTAATTAGAGGCTTGTGGTTGGATACTGAGTGAGGATATTTTTTTAATTTATGTTTTGAAACGAAAGTTAGAATTTCACTTTTGAAGTACCTATGTACTTTAGTTGGGCAAGTATTTTCAAAATGTAAAATTTTATCAGCGTATAGGTATACGATTGTTGTATAAGGTGTTGATGTTAAAGGAAATGGGTACTGACTGCTTAGGGTATTAGGTTGTTGATGGTATAGAGTATATGGTATATGGGTAGGTTATAAGGTGTTGATGGTTTAGAGCATATGGTATCGATTGGTTAAAGGATGAGGGTAGGTGTTCTCTTATTTTTTCTCGATTTTATATTTTCTTTATATCTGCTTATAAATGCTGATCATGCCTTATTACTAAAAAAACTTAGACATAATTATTGTAGCGTGACACATTTATCAGTACTTAGACATAATTCTTTATATCTGCTTATAAATGCTGATCATTTATTGTTTGATTTGAACCTGCGTATTTTTGTATAAGGTGTTGATCGTTTAGAGTACATGGTATTGGGTTAGTGTATTGATCATCTCCATTCCTAAAATACGATATTGTATAAGGTGTTGATGGTTTAGAGTATATGGTATTGGGTTAGTGTATTGATCATCTTCATCCCTAAAATTGAACAGCAATTTCTAAACGAGGTCCCTACCGCCACATCATCAATTTTAGCAATTCATCACTTAACAATTTCTATTCATCTACATCCCTAAATTATGCTAGTAATTGCCAAGGTGGGTTCCATTTTATATTTCAAAGGAAACACTTATTATAAAATGAAAGTTGGGGATGGAGATAGAAGAAGGTGTTGTTGGTATACAGTATAAGGTCTTGAAGTTTATGGTATAAGGGAGGAGCAAGGTGTTGATGGTTTAAAGTATATATGTTATTGATTGGTTACGGTATAAGCCTATAAGGTGTTGTTATTGTTGTAGAGTATATGGTATTGATTGGTTCGTGTATTAGGGTTTGGTTTAGGGTTTAGGGTTTAGGGTTACAAGTACATGTACCAAATCTGTAGATTAATTTTGGTAAACGAAAAAGTTAGTTAATCTACAAAGCCAGTCTAAAAGCACATCCCCATCTCCCGCCGTCAATTCCTAAATTTTCGTTTAATCCGATGGTGAAAGAGCTTCAATCCTAACCGCGGCGTGTCACCCAATCAGATATTGCCGAATTCGGAAAGTCGCTTTTGCCCATAACCAATGCTGGCGTTACCAAGGCCGAGGCAGTGGTAGGGACTGTAATTTTCAGTAAATGTGAAGGGAGGGAAAGTAAAAGTAATTACGAGTCAATCTATAAATTCGTTAATCAGTGAAGGAGAGACCGTGCTCCGATCCCTAAAAAGAACCATTTCTTCCATCTTCTCAATATGAAACTCCGAAAATCAACCCCATCCGCCTCTTCGTCCTGCTATCCCATGCTTTATTTTCGGGTGCAGTGGTAATGATGAGACTGCGTATTATTTTAGATCTCATTTCCTTTAATTATGTCATTGTTAGATCATGACTGTTAAACTAAATCCTTCGTTGTATTGTTTCTCCTTTTCTCTCCATGCAGGGTCTTTGTTAGAGGCAGGGAGGGGAGCAATGACAATAAGTCGCCGTCTGAATATAGCCAAAAGAATCATCACATGTTGTTGCGATTCCATAATAGGTGTTGTGGAACCCTACGCCATGTGGTGTTTCTTTTGCGCCATATTGACGCGTACTTGTTGATCATGCTCCCAAAATGTATACAAGATAGGAAAGTTGCCATATGTATAATAGGATAAAATAGGGAGGGAAAGTACAGCTTTTTGTTTTTGTTGGACTCTATGTAACATTTGTTTATATTTGTATACTGTTTTGTTATTTTTTCTTCTGCTTCTCTCTTCGCTTCCATGGCGGCTTCCAAAAGTGTTTGAGATCTTCTAAATACGGGAGGGATCCTCCACTCCCAATAAAAATACTGTACTTTGTACTATTAGCGTTTGAGATCTTCTAAATCTGCAGGGGATCCTACACTCCCAATAAAAATACTGTACTTTGTACTATTAGCGTTTGAGATCTTCTAAAATCTGTAGGGGATCCTACACTCCCAATAAAAATTATGTACTTTATTTGTTTACTACTGACTCCATTTTTAGAAGTCTTTACGATTGGCCCAACCGGATTTTTTGCCGGATTTCGAACTCTGCTCCTCTGTCGCCACATGCTCTACCCATTTAATGAGTGCTCAAAATTAGTGCAAAAAATACGATGTAATAATTGAATAAAAAAAACTAGTTCTCAAGATTATTCAACTGAAATGTTGCACATGATTTATATTAATTAGGGTCGTTTGGATGTGGAAATTTTAAAACGTTGAAATTTGTCTGAATTTCCATGTTTTACAAAACCAAGGAATTGACTTGTGGAAATTGAAAAAAAAACTCACGTTTGGATAAGGTTTAGTTTTGTGAGAATTGATGGTATGGAATTCGGAAAAAGAAGTAAGAAAACGTGGTAATGTCAAATTACTAGGGGTAGGTGTAGTATTCTCAATTACCATGAATGTGGTAATTGAAGCCAATTTCCATACTATTTTGGCTCTCCCAAACGTGGGTTTTTAACCCAATTACTGCATTATGTGGTAATTGGGTCCAATTACTGCATTACATTTCCACATCCAAGTGCTTAAAAATTGCCATCAAGTGACCATTAATGAGTGCATAAATTAAACGACACCGCAAGAGCTAACAGTCTTCTTATATACCAAACGACTCGGCATAGGAGGACTTCCAGTTTCAGTTCAAGTTTCCAACACCGAGCAAATATATGGTCCCAATTCCCACTTTCACTCCCTTGCCACATCAGCTTGCAATTCTCAAGAATTGCACCATTGGAGATGGTCTAAATAAGCAAGGTGTTGATGGTTTAGTGTATATGTTATTGATTGGTTCGTGTATTAGGGTTTGGCATTGCAAGAAGAATTCCTAATTTAGCAATCTTGCTAGTTTAGAAAAAATTTCCTAGGTGGCATTGCAATCTTGCTAAATAATGGTGCCACCTAGGATTCCACTAAATAAGCAATGGGTTGGATTGGTTCGGGTAAGACCATCTCCATCCCTAGCAATTTCTAAATGTGGTCCCTACAGCCACATCGTCATATTTAGCAATTTCAGTTAAAAGAATTGCAAACCACCTACATCCCTAAGTTTTCTTTGTAATTTCTAAATAAGCAATTGCCTCTCCATCCCTTGCAATTGCCAATTGAGTTGCCACCTAGACTTTGCCAATTGCTAAAGGTTGGTTTAGCAATGGGATGGAGTTGCTCTAAGGTGTTATTGTTGTAGAGTATATGGTATTGATTGGTTCGTGTATTAGGGTTTGGTTTAGGGTTTATGGTTTAGGGTTTAGGGTTTAGGGTTACAAGTACATGTACCAATTCTGTAGATTAATTTTGGTAAACGAAAAAGTTAGTTAATCTACAAAGCCAGTCTAAAAGCACATCCCCATCTCCCGCCGTCAATTCCTAAATTTTCGTTTAATCCGATGGTGAGAGAGCTTCAATCCTAACCGCGGCGTGTCACCCAATCAGATATCGCCGTTTTCGGAAAGTCGCATTTGACCCTAACCAGTGCTGACGTTACCAAGGCCAAGGCAGCGGTAGGGAGTGTGATTTTCAGTAAATGGGAAGGGCTGGAAAGGCAAAGTAAATTTATGAGCTCATTTATAAATTCTTTAATCAGAGAGGGAGAGACCATGCTCCGAAACCCAAGAGGCACTCATCTCCTGCTGTTGTCCTCTCTCTCGTTAGCCAAGAAAGCACATGCAAATACGCAAGTTTGCGAATGGTGGTTGACACCTAAAAAAGTTCAAACAAAGTTAGATTATGCAAACTTCTAGGGTTATTTTAGCATGCTCGGGATAATTCTATGTGTCAAGGAAAAGTACCTGAAAAAATCACGAGAGGCATCTGGTAAATGTTCCTTTTGTAAGTAGCATCGAATGACAGTAATTCTCCAAAGCATGCATAATCAGCAACAGAAATACTATCGGCCCAGAAAATGTTAATAATCCGGTCGTCGTCATCCTTCTTTAGTTCAATAACGAAATGCTCGTCTGCGCTGCATTTAGCTTGCAGGTAGGCTAGGGCGTGTACCCCAAATTGTCGTAGCCTCCTGCTTCTGATACGGCCAGATTCACAATTTGAGAAGTTTTCATACCTGCAGCTCTTCTAAAATTTATCGCTGCTTTCACTGCATCACTCATACGACGTTTCCCTTTCATGTAGTGTCTATATTCTCTGGGGATCGTTTCATGTGTGTGTACATCATCAAACTGGTGCACATACCACTTCCCATCGACATTGTGTTGTTTAACACGCATCTTGGCTCTGCAGTTAAATCTGGTCTCCCCTCTTGCTTCTCTCTTTCGTTCTGTGCTCTTCACGCGCCTCTTTCCCTCGCCAGAGCAGACATAGTCACGCCATATCATAACTTTGTTCTTATCACGACCAATGTCTGATTTTCTGATGTCGAAGCCTTTGACTAACCCGTAGTCCATGTAGAAATCATAGGCTTCTTCTGTATCATCGAACTTCATTTTCTTAATATCTTCAGGCTGTAGCAATATGAGATCGGCGACATTATCTTCCTGGGTAGTGTGACTGGTTCCGGCACCAGCGTTTTCTTGGACTCCCTCCGACGTCAATATTAGGACTCCCTCCGACGTCAATGGTGAGTCTGCCTCCGACGTCATTGTCACGGCTGCAAATTTTGGGGAACCAAGGACGTAGATTACAAAACCCTACTGGGAATGATGGCCGAATTAATGATTCAATGGGCCACTTAATAATTATCCCCATTAATAACACGATTTGTGATATCTTATATTTTTGGTAGGAACGAGTTGAACTTTCTGTTCTTTATCTTAGTGATTTCTTTACCATTTTCACAAATAACGAAAATATTTAAAATGAAAAACCTTTCGTAGTAAACCCAAACGCCAGCTGACTCTAGGTGTCCTCAAGTTGTATGGGGAAGGATCAAATATTAATATGAGCGAATATTTACTAATAGCACTCAATTCTTTATTCAATCGAAAAAAGTATCTTTTTACTTTTAGGTTTAATAACTACCCATGTTTATCCCAAGTTCATTTACTTTAGACTAAACCCTAACTATTTTTCCGCCTGAAAAATATGGCGCCAAAATCTATCCTAACATTGTATATATAATTAACCTTCATCGGTAGAGCAGTGGTTCCATATCCTTCTTTGCCGCGATTTTGAGTACAGAGTAAAGCTTAGATCAGAGGCACAACATGGAAAATAGGAGACTTACTCGCTCTTCGTCCAAGCTTGTGGTATGTATAATAGCTCTTTTTACCATTGAAATTCATTCTAGTTAATTTATTAATCGCAGGTTCACTGTCATTGTAGGAGACAGCCGAATTTTTGACTCCAACAAAGAAACCAAGGATACCCAAAGGTATCAGCACTCCACCCACTCCTGCTTCAGTCATCGTTTTTATTTCGGACGATGAATCTGACTCTGAGGTCACACCAAAGAAGCCAAATGGAAAAAGTATTTGTCTACCTTCGGTTGACAAGGTAATAAAGGTGTCATGTTTGCCATTGAAGTGTTCATTGCCGTTATTCCGTCATAACGAATGCATTTCAACTCGTGTTTATTTGTGGCCCCTATTCCAGGTTGTTTTGAAGTTTAAGCTACCTACCGCTATGGAATACGATGATGAGCAAATCCAGCTTGCTCACTATATATTCTTAGCCCATCTGCCACCTGACGAAGTATTGGTCAAAACCTCCAACAACTCCTGTACGAGGAAGTCATTGTGGTCCTTAAGCCCTCGCTCGTTCGTAGATGCTGATATAATCAACGGAACTCCAAAATTTTGTTTTGTTTGTCCACTATCAATGCTTTCTACGTAGAATTATTTTATAACAACTCGATAGTATCATGAAGTGTTTTTAGTCCATGTTATATTAGGTTATAACAGCGATGGCCTGCCACTTGACTCTAGAAGAGTTGTGGACAAATTCCAAGGACGGAAAAGGAGTGTGCTATCTGCCTGCTGAACTACAGGTTGTGGTCCGATTATACTTAATGACAATTTCCTCTCACCAAAAAAATTACAACACATGTTTTTTTAACGTGAATCATATTGTGTTGACAAAATTTCAATTGTGCAACTACCACATGGGCAGGAACTAGTGATTTCATGTGGAATAACACCCAAGATGGCATTAGACCTATACCAATCAAAATTCCTTAGTCGAACCAATATGGTGAACAAGGTAAACTGTTCGTCTTAATAAGTATTACATGGTTTGCAGTTTATTTTTTTAATACGTGTTGACAATTTCCGCATATGTAGGTGTGTGTTCCGATGAGAGATAATGCCCATTGGTACTTGGCTGTCATCAAGTTGGACAAGGAGGAAGTCCATATCTTGGATCCACAACCAAATGAAGTCCGCAATTCCTTTCGACTACAATCTGTTCAAACAATGGTAAATTTGTGACATTGTGTCGTTATAACGCAAAAAAATGTAAATAACTCTTTCTAAGTACAAACGTTTCTTAATTTGTACAGATGAGCTTTATGCAAGCCTTGTGGAAGATTCTCTGTCGTGAACAAGGATTGTCGCCACCAAGGATTGCGGAGTTTGCGTACCCAACTCCTTCAAAGGATCAAGAACAACTTAATCGGTAAGTATGCCCATTTTTTTGTGATATTAAACGACGTCTTATCAACTTGGTTCTTATCACGCAATGCTTTTGTTTTATGTAGGTCTGACAGTGGAGTCTGGGTATGCATGTGGATGTTTGGCGCGAGCTGGGACTCCTCTTATATTTGGGTAAAGACAATTCTAATTCGCAAAATTAGAAAACCACAATTGATTGTTATTTTTGAATCATGCGGTAAGCACCATGTTTGTTGATGTTGATAGCCATGCACTCAAGTGAGGAGGATGCAGATCGCTTTGTACCTTGTTCGAGAGCCCATGAACTACATAAGGCATATGGTGCTCACGGAAGCAAGAAGAGTTGCACCTCAAGTTGAAGCTGCAGTGGAAGAGTACAAGACAACCCATGAAAAGAGGAAGAAGGAAAGAGAAGAGCACAAGGAAACCCAGTCAACGAGCCCAAGAACAACCTGATTTTTCGTTTTAGTTTTCAAGATGATAGACAACAGTTATGTTTTTCTTTCTCAGGATGATGGACAACCGTTTTTTATTTGGTTCGGTGAATGCTTATTATTTTTGGTTTTTATATTTGGTTTTTGGTTTGGTGAATGCTTTTTATATTTGGTTTTTGGTTTGGTTTGGTGAATGGTTTTAATATTTGGTTTTTGGTTTGGTTTTTGGTTTGGTGAATGCTTTGTTTATTTGGTTTTTGGTATTGTGAATGCTTGCTATATTTGGTTTTTGGTATGGTGAATGTTTTCTATATTTGGTTTGGTTTGGTTTGTTTTTTCGTGGAAATGGCAAAGGGACTTCACCAAAATTCCAGCTTCCGACTTGTGAGTGAGGTTGCGTCTGTTCAAGGCTTCAAGCAATTGTATCTTGTAGAGAGGTTTAATTGGGATCATGTATAGTTAAACTGATTGGCTCCCAATCGTATAATTAAATTTGCATTCATGTATAGGTAACCTAAAAGGTAAAACTGATTGGCTCCCAATCGTATAATTAAATAATGACCAACTCTTGAACAGATTGAAGCTACAAAGTAGGAGCCACTACCCACTAACTAAAACTAATGACGTTACTAACTAATAATAATAAAATTAATTATTTACAGAAATTGAATTTATGCACAGCCCTTATCATTCCATTCCTTGAATTTCCACCAACGATGTTTTCACTCCCCTTTTAGTCAGAGAATTCATTGTAGTAATAAATACAATAAAAAGGCATACATAATTAATGGATTCTTTATTGTGTATAATTAAAAGGATATTTTACTATAAACGAAGCATCATAGATCCACAGGGGGATAAAAGAAGCATGAGTCTTGATGAAAAAGGGGGAAAAAATCACCATAGATAAAAAATCATTATGATCAACCTAATTGGAACTGCTTAGAACAAAAGCGGATTAAAATCTCCCCCAATGAAATTCATTTGCAATTTCATAGGTAGTCCCTACTTCCACTTCTATAATTTTGAGAAAACATTGCAATTTCATCAATAGTCCCCTCTCGTGGGCCAATTTCAATTGCAACCAAATTTGCACCCTTGCAATAGCTTCTCACATCATAGCAAGTGTAGGATGCAATTGCACCTCCTTGCTTAGGGATGACCATTACTGCATCTCGTCACCTGTCTTAGGCAAAATTCACATGGCAAATTCACAAAGGACTGCATGCATAGAAAAATATTTGTCTGGATAATTAAAAAAATGGGAGACTTTCCTAGTCAGATGATGTACTGGCTCCCCTCAGTACCTGACAATTTTGAGTGCTGGAGAAAAAGACTGGAAAAAAAAAAACAACGAAGCCTTACAGTAAACTTCTTAACAAAACACATCCAATGCTGGCCCCTTCACTGCTCCACCCCGCCCTGCACTGCTCCACCCCTCCCTGCATCAGTCGACTCTCATGTAAGCCGAGGACGTTTGCTTGAGGATGCCTCAGGGGTCTCTTCATGCTCCGTATGCCGAAGGTCATAAAAAGTATTGGTCACTTCGACGATACGGTAGACTGGCAAATAGGCGGAATGGTCCTCCCTAGCATAAACCCCCATATCCATCCCAACCCTTCCAAGAAAGGTGGTCAAGAAGGTGGCATATGGAAAGGCAGTGTACCAGTTTTCCCCTCTAGGAGCAGCCTCAACCATGTTCACGCACATGAGAGATGCGAGGTTAAGAGGAACACCTCTTTGAGCTTGCACAAGCATAAACAGGTCAAGTCTACGAATTATCGAATGACCACTGTACCTTGGCATGAAGTAGTTGACGATCATCCAATGGAGGAATCGAAGAGGATCTGGGAGGAAAGAAGCCTGGATGCGCCCATTCGTCAGTTTCCCCAGTTCAACTTCAAAATCAAAATCATACAGCCGCCGAAGATCGCTTCTGCTATTAATGTGGTGTCCTGCGGCGGGGAGATCGAGGATCTCAGCAAACTGATCAGGCTGGAAGCAGGCTCTATAACCCAGGAAGACCGACACGAGATGAGAATCGGAGGGACCAGACAGCTCTAAATTGTGGTAGAACTTCCTCACCACATGCGGGCAGTAACTGGTGCTTCCTCGACTCCGGAGATCGAAGAACTTTTCCCAGCCAAGATTTTTAATTAACTGCTCCACTTCTTGAGGGAAAGGGGACAGGTGGATGAACTCGTACTCGGCCACAATAGATGTCTTGCTCGTGAATGAAAGATAGTCCGCGAGACTTGTGGTGGATCGGCAGTCGTCGTTTGATAGAGTTAGAATGCCCATGTTTGCCATGGAGTCAGAGGAAGAAGGAACAAGGGAAGGTGAAGATGGAGGAAAGAGGGATTGTAGGGAAAGAGAGATTGTAGGTGTAAGAAAAAGTGATCGTGGGGGTTGAGTGTGGAGACGTGTGATGGAGACGGTTGAGTCTGGAATGTCAAGAGTTAGAAGATTTGGGAAGATATGTAGTAATGATGATCTTAACTCGTGTAGGTTAAACTAGGGTAACTAAAGCTAGTTAAACTAGGGTTGGCGCTGATACCGCAGGAGAAAACTAATGGGCTCGCACGTTCCAGGCCCACTTTTGAATATTGCATGGGTCATGTACAAGCCCACGTTTGAATGTTATTTAAAAGCCTGCAAAAATCAATGATCAGACCCAGTCCAACTAGAATTAGTCCTAAACGCACCGTTAATACGTAAACACAAACTAAGGAGACCTCTCCATCCGATTCGAATCAAATTATGTGTTCTTCATCTTCTTCCTCAATCCTCTGGGCGAGACGAACACTACATATCAGGAAACCTAAATTGCACCGAGCGATAGAAGTTTCGAGAAAATCACAATAACGCTAAGACAATATGACAAAGCACTAGGGACATGAACCCTAGGGTTAGCAAACCTCTTTCAATGGTTCTTTTGCAAATGAAAAGTTCGATGAACACAATAATAGACATGGTCGCCGTAATCGTGTTAGAAAGAGATAGGCGAGGGGAAATACAATGGCGAAGAAGAAACAAGACAAATTTTTTTTGGGAAATTCAATTTACGTCGAATGTGGATGGGGAGCTTCTCTTGGAACTGTGAAGGGGCGTCCCTCCAAGACGAGAGAGGGATCGTGTAATTGGTTAGGGAGACTGGAAATTGGTTTGGGCGGCAGTGGGTCTACCCAATTGGGTTTGAGTCTTAATCCATTTAATTTAATCGGGGCAGTTAGTTGGACTAGGATGAAAACAAACTTAACGCGGAGGAGGCTTTTTGTAATTTGTTTAGTTATTTAGTGGCGCAGTTAGGTTTGACAAACGTGAGCCGTGGAGATTGATAACGAACGGTTAAGATCGGCCAAGGTACCCGTACCCGGCTTTTGCCCTGGGCACAGTAGAAGTCACCATATATATATATATATATATATATATATATATATATATATATATATATATGCGATAGGTACTGCGATTTATTTGACTTCAATGAATATAAAAGAAAATCATCAATATTAATTTTCTTCTGGAACCTAGATAACGAACTAATTTTGTTTGCATTAGTGAAGAAATGTAGATTATTGGAACGTGGCCATATCTGAAGAATTCTGCCAACAAAAATATCACTACGTACACAGCGACAATAAAATCCTGAGGGTGGTTTGGTTCCAGGGAATCGTCAAAGCTGGTTCAACACCACGTGCACTTCGTTTTTAGGGTTTGTGGAGATCCACATCGTTGCCATTTGCTTTTACTAAGATGTCCAATGCATACCCGACAAATGGTTGTTAATTTAGGAAGCTTGCCGACTTCCTTGACAATTAACCCCAATTTGGTATGATTGTTGGATCTCCCCCTACTAGATATTTCGGTCGTATGTATATCAGTTGGTTTTGTGAACTCAAAAGTTGTTATGAGAAAATTGATTATGAATTATATATAATTCTTTTACACGTCCCTCTACTTTAAACAAAGTTCAACTTATATATTTGAAAGTTTGACAGGTTTAATATATATATTTTTTTAAAGATAATAATGTATTGATTCCAAAAAGCATAGATAGTTAAATCCTGTAATTCAGCCAGACCTGAAAATCAAAAGAACGAATCGAAGTCGGGTACAAAGAAAGGGCCTTACGAGCTACCGAGTGGGCTACCCTATTGCTATGCCGACCTACAAATCGAACACGTACGGAACTCCGTATGGATGGCAAAGTAATGCACAATTTCTTCAAGAATAGCTCTCATCCGACTATCACTAGTATCCGCCTGAGTGATCTTATCAATGATCACCTTTGCATCCCCTTCGAACCTTACTTGCGTGAAACCATGGCTTAGGCACCATAAAATCGCTTCACGGAGAACAAGTAATTCCACCACTATGGGGTCATCAATCGCCATGAACTGCACCCCATGGGTAAGGAAAATTTTCCGAGCCTGGTTGAAAATAACCATCTCGCCTACCGAATGGAATCCCCTCTTACAAGCACCATCCCACATACAAACAACAAAATTAGGCACGTTCGGACTCGAGTGTTGCAGCGGAGGGATGGTAGGCTGGGAAACCTGGTCCATCGGCAAGCTCAACCACTCCTCATATTTTTGGTTCAGTTGTCGCATAAAGGCAGGGATCCCAAACTGTTTGCCCTCAAAGACCACCCGGTTGTGAGACTGCCAGATTCTCCAAAGAACTACGACAACTCTCATGAGCAACGATGATTGATGAATGATTGACATCAACTTTTTGAGAAAAAATGGGAAGGTTCACGAGGTAATCCTTGCCCAAGATATTCCAGTCCCGAGTAGTCCCAAAAGGCCCGCGCTTCCGGACAGTCAAAGAACAAATGCTCCATTGTTTCTTCCTTGTCCCAGAAACTGGACCTAGGAAGCACAAGAACCTTCTTCTTAATTAGCGCTTCTGTAGTTTGCAGAATGCGGTTAAATATTTGCCATATAAATACTTTCAATTTGGGCGGGATATTCGCCTCCCATAAATGAATTCAGCTTGTTCTATCCATCCAGCTCGCTGAGGATCGTCGACAACCCCGCTGCTTATCCAAAAAGACATCAAATTGATAGGCTGATTTAACAATGAAAGTCCCCTCAGGCGTAGCATGCCATATCATCTTATCTTTAACATTCTGTCTAGGAAGGGGAATAGCATTGATAGCCTAGCAAGTGGGCGGGTCAAACGATTAACTAAGTTTCAGGTCGCACCACCTCCCTCCCCATGGACAAATAACCTCAGCTACCCCGTCGGTTTCCCCCTGCAGGCAGTACTTGGGGATTGTAAATCGGGGTATCGGGATAAATCCGAGGAATCCAGTTGGACTGAAGGAGAGGAGTAGTCTGACCATTACCAATTTGTCATCTCAATCTGAGATCCAATAATTGTCGGCCATAGAGGATACTCTGCCAACCCCAAGAAGGTCGAGAGCAAGCTTTAGCAGATAGGAAGGTTCCAGAAGGAAAGTACTTGCCTTTGTAAAGTTGGGCTAATAGAGAATGCGTTTCATTACGAATGCGCCAACCAATTTTTGCTAAGAGAGCTTGGTTGAAATGCTCGAACCGTCTAAACCCCATCCCGCCATCATGCTTACTCTGGCACATATGACGCCGATATCCATCGAATCTTCAGCTGGCCCTCATCCACGCCCCACCAAAATCTGACCACATGTTTGTCCAAAAGACGGCACAGAGAAAGAGGTAATTTGAAGCAGGACATAATGTGCAACGACAAAGGCAACGCGATTGATTTAATCAACGTTTCTTTAGCAACCCAAGACAGTGTCCTTTGCTTCCAATCTTAGAGTCGGTCCAGCAACCTTTCCTCTAAATATTCAAACGTGGCCATTTTCGAACGTGTTATAAGAGTAGAAAGACCCAGATACTTATCATGTACCCCTACCATCCCAACACCCAGAATATGAGCTAGAAACTCTTGTTCCGGTAGGGCGATGTTCCTGCTAAAGCAGACTGCTGATTTCGCCAAGTTCATCCGTTGGCCACTCAATTCCTAATATTCATTTAACACTTCGATAAGATTCTCACATTCCGAAATGGAGCCTCATGGGAATAAGTAAGAAACATCAGCACAAAACATATGAGAGATCCGAGGAGCACGAGGGGCCACTTTCACTCCTTCAAGTTTCCTTCTGTAATCACTTTACTGAGAAGGGCCGCAAATTCCTCCGTACAGATAACAAATAGGAGCGTAGAAAGAGGATCCCCTTGAAACCCATTTTCTCCAAAACTGCTAGTAGAAAGGACCATTCGACTCTATCATAGGCCTTTTCCATGTCAACCTTCAGAGCCATGTATCCTTTCTTACCACAAGTTTTGATTTTCAAATAATGCATTAACTCATATCCTAATAGAATATTATCTTCTATTTGTCTCTCCCGTATGAAAGCATTCTGTTCTTCCGAGATGATCCGAGGAAGGAGACCAACCAGCTTTTCAACCATGATTTTAGTAATGATCTTATACACAAACTTACATAGGCTGATTGGACGCAGTTGCTTCATGGTCTCCACATTATCTACCTTAGGGATTAAGGTCAACCACGTGTGATTAAAGATCCGGAGCATCCTACTTATTCTGAAGAATGAGCACACCGCTTCAATCACCAAGTTGCCAACAATATCCCAAAAAGATTTGAAAAATTTACCCGTCAATTCGTCTTATCCCGGAGCCTATTTCAATCCCATGGAGAATACCATTTTCCGCACCTCACTAGGCAGGACCTCTGTCGTAAGAATGGCGTTCATTTTCGGTGTAACACTATGATCAATGGGGAGGCCAGCCACTCGATCAGTCATGTTCAACACATGATTCTCCGAGGTGAAGAGATTTTGATAGAAAATATCGGCCATCTCAGCTTTCCCATTTTCTTCTGTGATCCATTCCCCATTCTCATTGCGGAGACCATGCACAAAATTCCGTTTCCTACGAGCCCTCGTGACCATATGGAAGTACGAAGTATTTTTATCACCCTTTTTTAGCAACTTGACTCAAGACTTTTGCTGCCAGTAAATTTCCCCCACCTCCCATTGCCTACTGAACTCCATTTCAAGTATCCTCACCTCCTCCCAATCAATAGGGTGGAGAGATTTTATTCGGTCAATTTCAGCTTGGAGAGTTTTGATGTTACGGAGCGAATTTGTAGTACCCCCTACTCCAGTCATAGAGCATATGGCACAAATTTTTAAGCCTCTCCCATAGTTGACACATCGAAGTTCCTTGGATGGATTCCTGGCAAACATATGTTACCATAGCCCTAACTTCTGGATTCCCTGCCCATCTGGCATCAAATTGGAAAAGGGGTGATTGTTCCGGACATAGGCTTTATATGACAAAAGCAGCGCCCGATGATCAAATCGATGTTCCGTATAATGTTTAACAAGTGTGTTCGGGAATTGATCTACCCACCGTTGAGAGCAAAGAGCCCTGTCCAGCCTTTCGCGGACACACGTGGGCCCCATACGTTTGCTTGTCCAAGTGAACGGGTCACCTTGGTACCCAGGATCGTGGAGACTAAGATCCTGAATAAACTCATGCAGGCTAACTGACTGGGCATTATTCCACGGATTTCCACCATCCTTTTTACTCTCATGAAGAGTAGTGTTAAACTCACCAATCCAAAAAGGGGAGTTGAACGTTTTCACGGATTTTCTGGAGATGAGCCAATTGAGTGGCTCTTATTGTTGCATTACAACTAATGTAAACAAAAATCACAACATAAGAAAAATCAACTTCATTAATTTGCTTACAAATGCAGGTTCAATATATCTTGTGTGAAATAAACTATTATATTGAAAGTCATGAAAATTTGAACACACGACCACTCACTTAGGCTGTCCACAACCCGTGGGTTAAAAGGCCAATATGACCTTTTTCCCCCCTAAATTTTTCTTCAACCCATGACTAAACCCAAGGCTTAAAAGGGCAAATAGATGTTTTGAAAAGCTAAAATAGCTCTGATTTGGGAAGGGGCAAAAGGAGGGGGGCTAAATGAGCGAGTCCTGCCACTAGCAAAAAACAACTACCATAAACAACCAAAGCGGACATAGTTTGGGGGAGGGAGCTTGCATGCATTGGGAAGCAAGTGCACGTGTAGTAAGGTCATCGATAATGTGTTTTCACATTGACGAAGTTGGCGAAATTTTTTATTTTTTTGACAATAGACAACCTTCTTTTTTTTATAAAAAGCAAGGTCATTGAAAATGTATTTTCACCAAAGACTATATTCTTCCATTGGAAAGGTAAAAGAAGAAAATTTACAAACTTAGAAAATGTGAAGTACAAAAACACCACTCGAACACTATAGGTATTCCCACGACCCATGTGAGGTCGATGAATGTGGAACTGCCACTTGGAAGAACTACATCATCACTTGTTCTACTTTTTGCAGCTATCTATCATTCATTGGGTAGCCACAACTCATTGGAAGATCTCCATCATCCCTTGGTCTACCGCCGAAAAGATCTATATCATCCCCAGTGCCTCATATGGACTTTGTTCTTCCTCTGCTAGACTAACCCCTACAACTAGGAATGACAATGGGGCAGGTCCGGGGCGGGAATCATGCTACCCATATCCGCCCCGTGGCAGGTCGGGTCCAGGTCGGGTAATTTATCATCGGTCACAGGTTGGGGCAGGTCTACCCAATGGGTATGCTATTTATAGGGAAAGCATTAGAAATATTCGTTCATTTCATTATAAGACCAAGAAAACAAACTATGTTATGATAAATGTAGTTATATTATTGGAGAAATTGAGGTTTTCACTAATTTACAACTTTGTTATAGCTAAAATGTGATGTAATAAAAGGAAAATTCTAAGTAATTTGACTAAAATTACATGTAATTTAGGTAAGAACGGGTCGAGAATGGGGCGGGTCAGGTCAGGTCGGGTCGATGAGAATACCCATGGCCGCCCCGCCTATAGGGTGGGTCGGACCCGCTCCAAAACAGGCCAAACAGGTCGGATAAAATGGGTCAGGTCGAAATTGCCATCTGATGGGCTCATGACACGAGCTGGCCGTGGATCGAGGAGGGAGATGGAGGCCCAACCAGGTTTGGGCGAAGTTCGCCGTGGCTGATCATGAAGACCATTAGCTGAAGGACCCACTGCTGCTTGCGTAGGAAGTTTATTAGTTAAGATTGGATTTCATTGTTGCTAATTTGATTTGGTTGTTAGTGGAGTCGATGTCCACGTAGCTGTTAGGATTTGTCAAGTCGGATAGGTGTAGGGGGATCATATAGATTCTCCAAATCATCGGAGATCAGGGTATCAGTTTGTGAACCTGATCGTTAGGCTTTCTCCTCTGTATATATATATATAGAGGGCTTAAATGAATAAGGGCAGGAGATTATTAGTAGAAAAACAGGAGTTACTGGCTGGTTCTCGCCAAAAGAAGAACAAGCTCACACCCCTGATTTCCAAGTTCCAACACTTGGTATCAGAGCACGAATCCATGGGACCAAAACCCGTGGCGGACAAGGAGAGGATCGAGTCTCTCGAAGCTAACCTGGAAAGCATTCAGGAGGCGATCCAAACTGGCATTCCAGATGACGTCCGCCGAATTGAGGGATCGGTGGCTGAACTAGGAGGTTCCGTAGCTGAACTCGGTGGCCGTCTCCAGGCCTTGGAAACTCACTCGGCCACCGCTCAAGCTAGCATTGATGAGATACTCCGACTTCTCCAACGTCGACCTCCTGCCACCGATGGTGACCGATCCTCTGCAGGGTCCAGCCTCCACTTCATACGGGGTGACAGGAGGGGAGAACGAGACGACGGGGAAAGGGACGACGGCCGTGATGAACGTCGTGATGATCACCGTTACGAGAGGGATGAACGACGTACCATCCATGGTCGCTATGAGCGCCGGGACGAACATCCTCGGCCTCTGTTCCCAGCGAGATACACCAAACTAGAGTTTCCGCGCTTCGCCGGGAATGATCCAACTGAATGGTTCACCCGCGTGGCCCAATTCTTTGAGTACCAAAATGTTGACGAAGAGCAGAAGGTGCCACTGGCTTCTTACCACCTCGAGGGCGAAGCCAACCAGTGGTGGCGGTGGCTGCAGAAGTCCTACGCTCAGGAGGGAACGCATGTCACCTGGGAGTTGTTCTCCGGCGAACTATGGACCCGATTCGGCGCGGCTGATGAGGATGACGCCGACGAAGCGCTATCCCGTATCCGCCAAACGGGAACTCTCCGAGATTACCAGCGGGAGTTCGAACGACTAGGGAACAAAGTCCATGGTTGGACACAAAAGGCACTGGTGGGAGCGTTCATGGGTGGTCTAAGAGCAGAGATCTCGGAGACCCTACGTCTTTTCCGTCCAGAGTCGCTCAAGGAAGCCATACGTCTTGCTCGCATCCGCGATGAGCAGTTGCGAAGAACAAAACCATCTAACCGGCCGATAATCCGAACAGCAGGGAATTCTACCAACAAAAGTCCCGAGGAGCAGCCACAACGAGGTCGGAGTCAGATCGCCCGCCGGATTCCTTGGGAAGAACAACAACGACGAAGGGCGGCAGGCCTTTGTTTCAATTGTGATGAAAAGTACGTACCCGGGCACCGCTGCAAACGGCCGGCACTACTCCTTTGTGAAGGGGCGGAGGAAGAAGATGAGGAGTTGGAAGAAAGTGAAGTCTCCTTCCACGCCATGAATGGGCTAACGGCGGGCCGAACGATGAGATTATGGGCCCAAGTCATGGTACTTGTTGACAGTGGTTCAACACATAATTTTGTGGCTTCTCACATTGCGGCCCAACACCAATTGCCGGTAACTCACGTAAGAAAATTCGACGTCAAGATTGCCAATGGAGTTCCTCTCCCATGCACTACCCGACACGACCACATCAAGCTACTGGTACAAGGATTGGAATTCTCTCTTTCCCTCTTCGCCATTAACGTCGTGGGAGTCGATATCGTGTTGGGTACCCAATGGTTGGCCTCGTTGGGTAACGTACTTTGCAATTGGAAAGCATTGACAATGGACTTTGAATGGCAAGGACAAAGGAGGAGGTTGAATGGGATAACTCCCCAGACACAAGCTGCTGCGTCCCTTAAAGGACTCCTCAAGGAAATATCACAAGGGGTCCTTTGTGCTGTGTGCGTACCTTCCGTCAACCATGAAGCACTCCTTCAAGTCCCGGAAGCATTTCAAGACGTAATTCGGGAGTTCGGTGACTTATTCGAGGAACCCACGACATTACCACCGCCTAGGGCCATTACCCACCGAATTCAACTTAAGGAAGGGGCTGACGCCGTCAATGTCAGGCCATACAGGTACGCTTATTTCCAAAAGCAAGAGATCGAGGATCAAGTCGACAAAATGATGCATGCCGGTCTTATACAGTCTAGTACTAGCCCCTTCTCGTCCCCGGTACTTCTCGTAAAAAAGAAAGACGGTACTTGGAGGTTTTACACCGATTACCGAGCTCTCAACGCTGTCACAGTCAAGGATAGGTTCCCCATCCCGACCGTTGATGACATGCTAGACGAGTTACACGGAGCAACTTACTTCACTAAGCTCGACTTGCGAGCGGGCTACCATCAGGTGAGGATGCACGCCGAAGACATACCAAAAACAGCGTTCCGGACCCACAACGGCCATTACGAATATCTCGTGATGCCCTTTGGGCTTTGCAACGCACCCTCAACCTTTCAGGCTCTAATGAACGATATATTCAGGCCCTACCTCCGCAAGTTCGTCTTGGTATTTTTTGACGATATTTTGATCTACAGTCCGGACCGGGCGACGCACCTCCAGCACCTGCGGCAGGTATTCCTTATCTTGAGGCAACATCAATTTTTTGTCAAGTTCTCCAAATGTGCCTTTGGACTCCATGAACTAGAATATTTAGGGCACATTATCACGTCTACCGGCGTGAAGGTTGATCCGGCCAAGATTCAGGCGATGGTCCAATGGCCGCGGCCCACGAATGCGACAGAGCTTCGAGGATTTCTTGGCCTCACGGGATACTATCGCAAGTTCGTAAGGGGATATGGACTCATCGCAAGGCCACTAACTCAATTGTTGAAGAAGGGATCTTTTACATGGACGGATGAAGCTACGACAGCTTTTGAAGCTCTCAAGGTAGCAATGACTACTACCCCTATCCTAGCCATGCCCGACTTCTCAAAAACGTTCATAGTCGAGACCGATGCGTCCGAACACGGCCTGGGAGCAATTCTCATGCAGGAGGGACGACCGATCGCATTTATGAGTCGCGCGCTAGGAACCCAGAGGCAAGGGTTGTCCGCCTACGCCAAGGAAATGATGGCCGTAGCTGCCGCAGTTCAACTATGGAGACCATACCTGTTGGGAAGAAAATTTGTTATCCGAACAGATCAGAGGAGCTTGAGATTTCTATTAGAACAAAGGATTACAACTCGTGAACAACAAAAATGGGTTACAAAACTTTTGGGCTATGATTATGAAATTCTATATAAACCTGGTAAGGAGAACCAGGCAGCGGATGCCTTGTCTCGCCGGCCCAGGATGACGGAAGAAGCCAGCCCAAAGAGAGGAGACACGACGGAAAATGGATTCCCAAACAGCAAGCTTGATCCATTTACGTCACAATTAGAAAAAGGTAATGGGCCAAACAAAAGAGACAATATTGGGCTAGAAGACAAAAGGGATAATATTGGGCCAGGAGAGCCGCACAACAACACCACTCCCAAGTCTTCATCGAACTTCAATTCGGCCCCCGCCGTTCTTTCATTGGAAACTCACGAGGATAACGATGAAGCCTCTTTGGATATCCCTTCCGGTAAAATCATCGGAGACCTCGCAGATCCAACTACCCCGACGACATCGATGGGGGATAAGCACCAAGGAGTCTCCCATCCCTTCACGACCCTCGGTGATTCTTTAAAAAGAGCTGCAGTCGAAGACCCTTACCTGCAAGCCATCAAGAAGAAAGCACAATCACCCTCGCCTGGCTGATTCACAGTGAAAGGAGACATGGCACTATACGATGAAAGGCTTGTCCTTCCCCCGGACTCGCCTCTCGTTGCCCAGCTGCTACAGGAGTACCACAGCTCACCCATAGGCGGTCACTCCGGAGTTCTACGAACATACAAGCGGCTGGCTGCTCAATTTTTTTGGCCCGACATGCTCGAAAGCGTCAAGAGGTTCGTCGCCGGCTGTGAGACCTGCCAAAGGTCCAAATCACAGTCTCTTGCCCCCGCCGGACTTCTTCAACCATTACCAGTCCCTACTCTGATTTGGGATGAGCTATCCATGGATTTCATCGACGGATTGCCGTCATCTGCCGGTAAAACGGTGATTCTTGTGGCTGTAGAGAGGTTGACAAAAGCGGCACACTTCATGGGGTTATCTCACCCCTACACCGCCAAGACGGTCGTCGATGCTTTCATTCAGGGAATCGTCAAGCTGCACGACATTCCACGCTCTATAGTAAGTGACCGAGACCCTGTCTTTATCAGTAATTTCTGGCATGAGTTGTTTCGTATGTCAGGCACGACGCTGCCCATGTCATCGTCGTATCATCCTCAAACCGACGGCCAAACGGAGGTGGTCAACCGGAGCCTTGAACAATACTTGCGCTGCTTCACTCACCAACAGCCCCGCCGTTGGATGACTGTTCTGCCATGGGCCGAATTCTGGTACAACTCCACCTTCCACCGTTCAATTGGCATGAGTCCATTCCAAGCTGTCTACGGACGTCCACCTCCTGCAATTCCCTTCTACCAACGGGACGGTACAGCAGTCCACGAAGTTGATCAAGCCTTACTAGACAGGAATGAGGTGTTGCAGGAGCTGAAAATCAACCTCCAAAATGCACAGTCTAGGATGAAGCAACAGGCGGATAAGGGTAGGAGGGATGAGAATTTCGAAGTGGGTGACATGGTATTCCTGCGCCTACACCCTTATCGGCAACATTCAGTTTACCGCCGAGCCTCTCAAAAGCTCGCAGCTCGCTTCCATGGACCATATCGAGTGACTGAACGCATAGGCCCAGTGGCCTACCGTTTGGGGCTGCCTACAGGCTCGCGTGTGCATCCCGTGTTTCACGTGTCCCTGCTCCGTCGCTGTACCACTCCGGAGATGCCACCAAACCTCACCATTCCGCCCATTGCTGAAGATGGAGCGCTCGAACTCTTACCAGAGGCGATCCTGGACACTCGTTGGATTCGTCGAGGAAACAAAATCATTGAAGAATCTCTGGTCAAATGGCGTGCATTACCAGAAGAGGATGCAACTTGGGAGCTGACCTCGGAGCTGTTTGACCGCTTTGCAGATTCGGACCTTGAGGACAAGGCCATTCTCCCAGGAGGAGGCAATGATGGGCTCATGACACGAGCTGGCCGTGGATCGAGGAGGGAGATGGAGGCCCAACCAGGTTTGGGCGAAGTTCGCCGTGGCTGATCATGAAGACCATTAGCTGAAGGACCCACTGCTGCTTGCGTAGGAAGTTTATTAGTTAAGATTGGATTTCATTGTTGCTAATTTGATTTGGTTGTTAGTGGAGTCGATGTCCACGTAGCTGTTAGGATTTGTCAAGTCGGATAGGTGTAGGGGGATCATATAGATTCTCCAAATCATCGGAGATCAGGGTATCAGTTTGTGAACCTGATCGTTAGGCTTTCTCCTCTGTATAAATATATAGAGGGTTGAAATGAATAAGGGCAGGAGATTATTAGTAGAAAAACAGGAGTTACACTGGCTGGTTCTCGCCAAAAGAAGAACAAGCTCACACCCCTGATTTCCAAGTTCCAACACCATCCCTACCTGCAAGTCACCATAGTCATGACGCAAGGAATTACAGAACAAAAAGAAACAAGCCATCTGCTATAAGAACAAAATTAACGATCAAATTTTCTTATCTCTAACACGTGCTTAGTGATAGGTAGAAGGATTGTAGAACGTAAACCTCCTTGGATAACTACAATTCGAACTCTCCGAGCCTTCCCGCTGACGCTATAGCCATGGATGGATTTGAACTCTTGACTGTATTTGATTCAGGATTCTTACCTACAACACATGAGATGAAGACCACAATTCGGTGTCGTTCGGAGAGGATCGTCGGCGCCCGGCTGACTGTTGTCGCTGCTTCTGGCGATGGATCAAGGGTTGGACGTAGAAAGGTTGTTTTACTTTTTAAGGTTAGTAACACGCGCGGAGGAGGGCAGAGGTTGGTGGGGATTTGGGGCTGTGGTCTTGACTCTTGTGCAAGGAGGAAGGCATGGGGGGGTTTGCGGCTGCTGCGTTGTTTAGGTTTAATTAGGATTCTCTAATGATGCAGGGATATACGGGTTGGGATGAGATAGCATGCCTACCCATAAAAGGGTTGGAAAAATGACAACCCCTATTAATTATAGGTTTTTAAGGTAATTAATTTGTGTTGCATTTAATAATCTGTATGAATTAAAAACACATATTAATTACTTTCCTTTTTTCAGTGCACTGGTAGTTGTATCAGTGCACTGGTAGTTGTGTACAGGTGCAATGGTAGATGTATCACTGCAATGGTAGTTCCAAAAAAGGAACGTATTTAATATGAGTTCAGTATACAAGTGCAATGGTAGTTGTATCAGTACAATGGTAGTTAAAAAAAAGGAATGTAATTAAGATGAGTTCTTAATTTCCAAAGATTATTAAATGCAACATGAATTTAATACAAAAAATAACTATAATTAATAGGGGTGTCATTTTTCCAACCCCTTACAAGGGTTAGCATGCTAACCGATCCCACAGGTTTAGCCCGCTACTTTGCCAGGTTGGTCCCTTAAACTACTTAATGGAGAATAATCTTAGCGCTCACAAAGAGCACGTCTTCAGCTCTTTTGTTCTTTATATTTATTTCGCTTTCCATTACACTTACACCAAATCTCAACTGTCAATAAATTTATTGGGATGTTTTAATTATTTTTGTTCAATTGCTCACGAGATTTTTCGAAGTAAATTTTCACTGTTTAAACTATATATCAACATAAAAAATACTTCTATTCAAATTGTTAATTGTTTCTTTACTCCTACATACTTTCGTGTTCAGCTTCACTATGTTGTTATTGAACTTCTTGCATTTTTTCCCAATATCCGGATAACTAATTATATGGGTTTTTTTAGGTATATGAAGGAATACTTCTTCCCGGTAGATTTGGTCACAAAGTAGTAGACTTAGTGACATAAATTCTTATATTTACTGACGGATGAAGACTTAGTCACAAATACACAACTACTTGATGAAACATAATTGACGATAACATTTTATTCGTCACAAAAAATGATGGTACTAAAAGTTTACTCCAAATAATGAGCTTAGTGGCGATGATTTTTGTCTTCACTGATAAAGTTAATTTTTGTCACAAATGCTCACGTAGTTGACGAAACATACTGTAATTTTCGTCACTAATGACAACTTTTTTTGTAAAGGGGAGTGTTGTTTTTTTTTTCTTTTAGTTAATTAAATTAAAACGACGTGTTTTATATATTTTGGTGTTTTTTCAGCTAAAGAATTTCATTTCGGTGTGATTTTTGTCTGTCTTAATGTTATTTGAAGAAAATAACTATAATCAATGAACAAATTTGATAAAGCACCAGGGGTGCTTTGTTTGATCAGAATACGCAGCTCAAAATTCTTCAACGAAAAATAAAACGGATAAGTAGAATTTCGCCACAATCAAGGTGATTACTTGATTGATAAGAAACTTGTAAAACGAATATGGAATCCTCACAGAAAAGCCTCACAAGGGTTCTCGAATTAGCAATGGAATTCCTCACACAACTAACTCAAGGGTTTGATTCTTGAGAACTCTCAAAGAACACAATTCTCACAAAGGAGCAATTTTCATTCAACTAAAACTTGGATCCCTTACAACGTGAGAATGAAAGCTATTTAAAGACAATAAAAACCTAATACAAACCTAATAGAACTAGGAAACAATTATGGTAAAAACAAACTCTAAAAAGGACTCAAAATTCGGCCATAAACTTCCTTTCTTGGCGCACAAGTAAGCTGCCCGGAAAACAGTCAAAAGGCAGCTTTCGTACTAACTTCGCGCCTTTTGTTGAAGGCCTTCCCGTACTCCAATTCTTCATCTAATTCCTTACCTTTGTTCACAAACATACCTAGTTTCATGTTGTGGAAGCCCTTTGACTTGAATCCCCTTCATGCTCCTTGAATTGAGCTCCAAAGTAGGCTTCACAAAACAGTTTTCTGCCTTAGCCATTTTATGGCAGTTTTCCAGTTTTGAGGTAGCAACTTTGAGACCTTGGAAAACAACCTTAATGACATCATCTGGCTCCACAAAGCATATCATTGGAAACATGGAAACTTTATCTACATAACAAACCCTTAACCTTGAATTTACACCAAGCCAATTAAAAGAACCATGCCTCCAAAGTATGTACCCTGAACACGGATTTTGTAAAGTAATTTAAACGTGTACAATGGACCATTTGGGATTATATCAAAATTTTAAGTAAAAACAAAAGTATCACCGAAATTATTCAAAATCTTGGAAATTTCGATGAATGAAGATCATTTCGGTGTAACTTTCTTCCATTTTAATTAAAAACAAAATATCTTAGAAATTGTTCAAATTTTAGAAATGTTCGTATCAAATTATCATAAACGAATATATAAATTTTAAATTAAAAAACACAAAATTTAAATATTCATAAGTTAGGATTACTAAATACAAAACATAAATTTTTAGCCCTCAGAGTTGTACCTTTTTTTGTTTTTAGGGGACTAAAAGGTCATTTTGTCCCTTTAACTCCCAAACTTTTGCCCCCAGGTTACGATTAGCCGGGAGCAGATCATGTCAGTAACTGATGGGTCAGTAACCCCTTCCCTTATCCCCACGTGTCAGTCCTTTTTTTATTTAAATTAAATGTGAAAGGGCAGTAAGGTAAAATTACATTTATGCTATTTATTGCAAACGCTGACTTTTGACCAGACCACATTAGCGCCTCCTTCTCTGTTCTCGAAAACCTTTAATTTTTCTTTCCTTAATCTTTAACGGACGATTTCACTCGTTTTAAGTCAGAATTTAATTTTATTTGCATACTTAGATCAGATTAATTGTGCTCTTCAAAATGATATCCACTTTATTTTTATTTTTTTACAAAAAACATTTGCCAGTTATTACCAGTCTATATCATATGGTATTGAATGGTATTAAATAAGACTATACCATATGTTATGAAAACATTTGCCACATCAATATATATTTCGTTACCACCCAATACCATATGGTATAGTGTGGTAACATCAATATATATTTCGTTACCACCCAATACCATATGGTATAGTGTGGTAACATCAATATATATTTCGTTACCACCCAATACCATATGGTATAGTGTGGTAATATCACACAGTACCATACAATATCATATGGTATAGTGTGATAATATCAATATATATTTCGTTACCACACAATACCATACATTACCATATGGTATAGTGTGGTAATATCAATATATATTTCATTACCACCCAATACCATATGGTATAGAGTAATAATATAATATATATTACCTAAAAGGGAGAAAAAAAAAGGAGGAGGGAGAGAAAAATATATTCTTCTGTCACCTCTCATTTCCTCTTCCGCAATCAAGAACACCAAAATGCTAAAAAATGAGAAAGATCGGAGTTGATGAAGAGAATAAATGCAAAGAAAGAGAGTGACTGCAATTTTTATTCGTCAATTGCTGGAGAAAAAAATGAAGAAGAAGAGAAGGGATAAATCTAGATCTGAAAAAGAGATTGAAAAAGAAAAAGAAAGAGAGAAGGAGAACGAATCTGAAAAAGAGATTGGGAGCGAAAAAGGAGGAGAGAAAAAAGAGAAATGACAGTTGCAGAGTTCTCTCTCCTTTTACAATAAGGTAGTCATTAAATGTAGTATAAAATAAAAAAAAAATTAATATAGAAAACGGACAAAAATACCCTTCCACACCCCATGTCCAGCCCTACCGCATGATTGCTCCGCCCCTAGATCTACGATACCTATTTATTACTGACAGATCAGTAACCAAGTGGTTACTGACTCTATCCCAAGCCCGGCTAGCCTTACAGCTTCTTGGCACTAAAGTTACTGTATTACGTATGAACTCATGATCTATTTTAATTATTACTGTATAACATATGACCCCAAATATAACATATGAACTGAAATATTTTATCTATTTATTGGTATAATCATATCGGATGACCAAACTCTTAAACCAAAATAATGGCGATTAGAATCCATTTATCCAAGGTTAACATTGCTCAATGTATGACCCCGGACTCGCCATAGGATCAAATGCATAATAGTGGTGGATCCATATCTGATGGTTGATATTAAAAGAATTTATAATTATTTTAATCAACTTGTATAACCTTTGATTTAACTGGAGTTCTAGAAACGTTTGTATAGAAGGAATGAGTTCATTTTGATACACAAAATAGTAGTCATTTTTTAAACTATTCCGACTAAATTTTTTATACCACCAGTTACCTCATCCATTCTAACTCAAATTTATTTTTATAAAAAATGGATTCATTTTGATCCACAAATTTTTTTAGGACCAACTATAACACCCCGTACCATGGTGGCACGAATATTGTAGATGTTGGTCTAAATTTTTTTTTTTTTTTTTATTGATGAATCGATAACTTCATTCCATCAAAAGCAGTGCTGGCAACACCCTTGCCAGCTAGGGGAAAAGTAGAACCAATAAGAGGAGTAAAAACTCTATACCTATATAACAGTCAAACCTATCAAAACAAAAACTCTATCTCAAGGAAGCTATGAACTCGGAGAAAGAGATCAATAACACCTTAACCAATAGACCAGAAAGTCTCCAACTCTGCAGAATCCTGCACCAAAACACAAACTTCGCTCTTAATAAGCCGAGCCAGGTCCTCAGGGGTCCTTTTGTGATCACCAAATGCTCTCCTGCAACGCTCACGCCATACGTGACTCACCGTTGCCTGCCAAATCAAACTGCCATTCATTGCACCCACAGTTTTCTTACCAAACTCCCTTGTAGCCCAACAGAGATTCTCATTCCAGTTCCGAGGAATAAAAGCAGAGAGGCCCCCCAACAGCTGCTGATGAACAGCAATATAATAGGGGCAAGAAGAGAACAAGTGATCCCTTGTCTCTCCTGCCTGATCACAAAGGTAGCAATGATCATTACCAGCAAATCCCCATTTCTTCATCTTCTCTTTGGTTTGGATTTTATTGTGAATAACAAGCCATACCATTGATGTGACCAAAGTACGCAGCTTTCCTACTTTTTATGGGTTTTCAAAACTTTTCTCCAACGAACAAGAACTCGAACAAAAGATAATGATGGAACACGATCAAACAGATTCCAACTCGTGTGAAAGGCCAATTGGTATATGAAACCAATCAAACAATCACCCACTCGTGAATAAGGCCAATCGCTATTGGGTAGAAGCTCGCCACAACTAGACGCGTTCTCTAGTTGATAAGAGACACGTGAAACTCCTGGAGCACTCTCAACAGAAGCTTGCACAAAGAACTAGTTCGTATGAACTTGTAACTTGAAAGTTGATTGATAATTGAATATTGGGTACAAAATTCGTAGCTCTTATATCCTCTATTTATAGAGGTCACAAAAACATAAAACTAACCTAAAAGGAATAGGAAAACAAATCCCAAACTAAATAGGAAACATAATACTACTTAAATAAGGACTATAACTCGTTTTTATGACCAAAGGAAGCTCCTTAGCAACTAAGTAATCTCCAAACACGTTTTTAATGCTTAAGGAAGCTCCTTAGTGGTTAAGCAATCTCTTTCCTTGTCCTTTTCACATTTGGATGACTTGGGCAGCAAGGATGGACGTTTTGGGCTCCAAGAAATGTTGTAGGCCGGATCCTTAATGCATTCTCCATTTTATCCATCAAGAATGCTCCCAGTTGATCCTTAAATCGTTGAATTCGAACCTTCATTTTGGGACCACGAGAATTGAATATCGCGCTAGTCGATATCGCATCAACCATAAATCTATTCCTCGGGATTGAGACCCCCTTCCAGAGAAGTTTGTACCATGCTACTTTGCTATGCCTTGCTCTTAAAGTCTCCCAGATCATCTTGATGGAGTATTTCTTCATTGGTTTATCATCCCATTGCAACACTCCCTCCTTCCAACCGAACTTGTTAGGAAATTTATTTCTGAATCTCAGCAGCTTCCCCCAGTTCCATGAACCACTTATATTAATATGCCAGAAGTCCCTTCCTTTCAGTTTATAAGCCAGAATCCAGGCAACCCACAAAGATCCTTGCTGCATCATAACCGCCCAAATCTGCCTGTAAATACAAGCATAATTCCAGGAGACCAAGTCTCTCAAGCCCTGCCCTCCCTCTTTTTTTGGAATTGCTAAGTACTTCCAAGCCATCTTAGCTCTAAGTTTGAGACCAGGCCCCACTTACCAAAGAAAGTTGCTACAGATTCTCTCAACCTCCTTAACAACAGCTTTGGGAAGCATAAACACACTCATCCAGTATTGTGTCATGCTATACAAAACTGATCCAACTAGTTCAACTCTACCAGCATAGCTTAGGGATTTTGCTTTCCAACCCTGCACCCTTTTAGTGATTTTATCTATTAGAGGCTTGCATGCAGTTATGGTCAGCTTACCAGCCACAAGAGGAACCCCCAGATACCGAACAGGGAACCCCCCAAGCTGGTATCCATATCTATTGGCTCTATCCACCATCTCCCCCTTATCCAAACCTCCAAAAAATATCTCACACTTGCTAGGGTTAGACTGAAGACCTGATAATTTGTGGAACTCTGTCAAAACTCTCTGAACACTCTGAATCGCATAGTTAGACCCATCAGAGAATACTAACAGGTCTACAGCAAAGCATAAATGGGTCAATCCAATTCTCTTGCACATAGGATGATAGGGGAATCTACCCCTGGCAGCTTCCATATCTAGTAGACATGAAAAGACCTCCATGGCTACTGCAAACAGGTATGGGGACAGGGGATCCCCCTGCCTCAGACCTTGCTTAGCAGGGAAGTAACCCACCAAGCCACCATTGAAAGCAATACTAAGCATGGGACTAGAGACACACATCCTAATCCAGCTTATAAATTGTAAAGGAACCCCCATTGCTTCCAACACCACATAAAGGAATTGCCAATTTACTGAATCAAAAGCTTTCATAAGGTCAATTTTAAGAGCTGATCTAGTAGAAACATTCTTTATAGCGTACTTGTGCACTAATTCATGAGCCAATAGAATGTTCTCTCCAATAACCCTCCCCTTCACAAAAGCTGTCTGATTTTTACTAATAATAAAGGGGAGGAGAGGGCTGAACCTATTAGCCACTATCTTAGAAATGCATTTATAGATGATGTTGCAGCAAGAGATAGGCCTAAAGAACTTAATTTCATCAGGATTCTGAATTTTAGGGATAAGAGCTAGAATAGTGGCGTTTACCTCTCTTGGGAGAACCCCTGTCAGAAAACATGCCTGGATAGCTTTAGTGATTTCTGCACCAACCACACCCCAAGAAGCTTGAAAGAATCGAGCATTAAAGCCATCTGGTCTAGGGCTCTTATCACCATGAAAATCAAACATAACCTCCTTTACTTCAGCAGCAGTAATAGGAACACAGACTGATGAGACTTGCTCATAGGTGAGCTTATGCCTGAGAATGCCCTGGAAGAACTCAACAGACTCAGTAACAACATGAGGATTCTCTTTTCCCATCAAATTTTTATAAAAGTCAATGGCCACACTGCACATGCCCTCAACTGAATCAACAGTGATTCCCTGATCATTTTTAAGAGAGGTAATGGTGTTTCTCTTAAGCCTAGTTCTCATAGACCTATGGATATACCCTGAATTTGAATCTCCTAACTTCAATCACAGTTCCCTCGACTTCTGCCTCAGGAAGATTTCTTCAGCCTTAAGCAGCTCAAACAGCTCCTTAGATACTCTAACTTCAGTTTCAAAACTGCCCTGTGATGGATTGGAGAGAGCATCCAACTGAATTGCTTCCAACTCCCTTTCTTTGTCCTTCACTCTTCCCCTGATGTCAGAATATTCCTCTCTGTTAAGCTTTTTCAGCAAACCTTTCAGAATTCTTAACTTTTTGTAAATCCTGATCAGAGGAGACCCTGAGACCCTTTCCTTCCATGCCTGATTAAGCAGCTCCGCAAATAGTGGATGCTCAAGCCAAAAATTAAAAAACTTAAAAGGCTTGGGCAAGGATTTAATTGGCAAATCAGTTTGAATAAGCACTGGACAATGGTCTGAAATCCCTGGAGGTTGAGTGTGCACAACACTATTTTTCATCACATCCAACCATTCCACATTTACAAAAACCCTGTCTAATCTTCGAGCAATAGGGTCACCATTCCTCTTATTAAGCCACGTAAACCACGGGCCTGTAGATTTGTGTTCTTCGACTTCAATGTCTCTTAACCAGTCATTAAAAGCCCTCATACTAGAAGAGAATTGAGGACCATTAGACCCTTCACTAGGATCCCGAATTGCATTATAATCCCCTACCAGTAACCAGGGAAAATTGACAACTTTGATTCTTGACACAGCAGCATATAATTCTTCCCTTTGACCCTCACTATTTGATGCATAAACAAATGTAGCGAAGAATGGAGACTTACCACCAATCAAAACATGAACAAACTGATCTGAGCTGCCCAATATTGTTAGCTGAATCTCCGATTGCCACACTAACCAAATCTTACCCAATCCTGCAGAGTTGAAGAAAACTTCCTGACCCCAACCATTGAATCTCTTACCCTTCAGTTTATTTGCTTCCACTCTACTCACTCGAGGTTCTAGTATAGCTATAATGTCTAATCTATCTTTATTTACTTTATTTAGTAATGTAGTATATTTTTTCTCCGCAACGAACCCTCTTGTATTCCAGGAGAGAATCTTCATTTACGACCCCTTCCTCTCCCCCCACCTTTCCCTCCTTTTCTCTTATTACCTTGAACTTCAGGAGGACCAATCCAAATCCTTTTACCCTTATCAGGAACGTTCACCGGAGTTCTATTCTCTTTGTCCAGAATAGCAAACCGGGAACCAGTTTGAGCAGCCCGAACAGTCACCTGAGACAGCGAGCTCCCTTCCACAGAAGGTGACCGACCATCAGCAGGTAATTGCTGAGTAGTGTTAGGGCTCCCAGCAGCAGCTGATGACCCCCTCACTACCTCAGCAAAACTGACCCGAGCCCCCCCAGTTTGTGCAGGGGAAACCACATTCCCAACCACCACCTCTGGTCTACCTTCTTCTGCAGTGAAATCGACACTCCCAACATCTTGGACCTGCACTGTCACCCCGCCATCAGGCTCCTTCTCTATTACCTCATCAGCAAGACCTTCCATAACACACTGAACCACTGACTCCTGCACCTGACGGAGTAGCTCCTCAACTGTATCGATCTCCCCGTCATCGTTACCCGTACCTCAGCACCTTCCACCTTCTTCGATTTAGGCACCCAAACTCTTTGAGGGCCCTCCTCACAATTGTGCCCAAAGATGCAGCACTTGGAGCAAACCTTCGGCAGATTGCTATACTCGATTCTGATATCGAATGAAGGGTCCTCATCCGGATAGATCCTAATGGAGGAGGGGAAAGAGCGGTCAGCAGCAAGCTCCAAGCAAGCCCGAGCAAAACCTAACTGTCCTCCCCCCCCCCCCTCGTCTTCTGGTCCATCCAAAGCGGCTTCCCTATCATACTCGACACCCACTCCAACCCTTCTGGAGACAAATACTCCAAGGGAAGCCCCCATATCCTCATCCAGATAGGCAGAGGCTCCACCTTCGGAACGACCGGCTGAATACCTGCTTTCCATTTCCGAAAGAAGATCGGATTACCCTTGAAGTGCCAAGCCCTGACTGGAATACCCAATTGCACGCAGTGGCAGAAGGAAATTGGAACACCAGAAGCTTACTCCCAAACTTCGAAACCCTGACGACGCCATCTCGCCCCCAGAGAGCATTTGCCCAGGTCTGCAGCTCCGGTATTATAGGCCTAGTCCCAACGAACTGACCGATGAGTGAATTCTTCCACCGCTCCGCCCCTTTCTCCTTCACCTCTTTCGGGAGCCGAAACCCATCCTGAAATTTGATCGGCGGCCGATATTGAAGCCGATTCTCCGGGACAACCTCAAACAGTTGCGCCCAGGAACAGCCCTCGCCAGCCGGAGCGGCCGACGGCGAGGCGGACATCGAAACCCTAGTCGCCCGAGAAGAGAGAGAAGAGAGAGAAGAGAGAGAGAGCTTTTCAATATAATCATAAAGTTCCTAAATTTTTTTCATTTATGCCACCATGATACATTTTCATACGCAACATGGTATAATTCTTCTTATCACCAAACTCTACCGGAATGACATACTTCGGTAAAAAAAATGTCTCGGTTAACATTTTTTTTTTGTTCCATAATGTATCAAAGTGGATATAATTTTGTAGAGCATAATTAATTTGTTTTTATGTATAAAAAATTGAAATTTGAGAATAAATAAAATATAGTTCGCTCCAGAAAAATTATGCACACTAAAATTTAATGAAAAATCATGTGTATATCTACAAAAGATATAAAGGAGATTCATGCTTTGGATTTGCATCCTTTTGAATTTCCTGGCCTCTAAGGGTTTCACAGAAGGACAACTTTGCTATTTTACCTCAATTAAATGGAGCATCAAATACAAAAATGGAACAAGATGAAAAAATGGACTCTCTCTCTCTTTCCCTCTCTAAAAAGCTCTCAATCCATTGTCAGCAAATTTACTTCAGCTGCCGATCTCGGAGCATTCAATACCCAACCAGGGGCTTTAGCATTCAACAAAGCGTTGGTAGGAAAGGGTGGAAGGCATTGAATGGGGGTGCTACTCTCAGTACCATATCGCTTGATAATATCAGGAAAAAAGAAACGACAGGCTAGTGAAAAGAGGGGAGAAGATGATCTACCGCCGAGACCACCTGATAAGAGCACAATGACACAAGGCCAATTCAGAGAAGAAATCTGGTCTGGGGAAGATGCGAGATCTGATATGGAAACAGATACAAAGAAAACTCAGCAAGATATCCAAATCAGGGTAGATCTAATCATTAATGCTTACCAATGGGCTCTCCGGGAGAAAGAAGAGGAGGATAGCATAACAAGGATTAACGCCTGCGAGATCCCTTATTTAAGACCCAGATCGCCGACACAGGGATACAAGTGGATAAGTTATTACTCTGATTGGCTCTCTCTTCCCCGTCCCCTGTATATCAACTCCAAATCAGTAGTGACAAACAACACTATAGTTAATGTGATGAGGTACAACCTACAAATATGGAAAAATACAGGGAAACAAAGTAAATGCTTGAAAGAGGAAGGTAATAAAGATCCCAGTCAGAACCCATATGGGAATCTCAATGATGAAGAGGAGGTTAACGCCCAAAGGAAAGGGGAAGGGCTAACTATTTAAAGGCTAACCACCAGAAGCTTTTGGGATACAAGTTCTTCCTCACTGCAAGCCAACCCTCATCTCATCTGATCCTTAGTCAAAAGCCATTAAATCCCCACACCCTGCCCACTCCCAGATCAACCCTAAAAATGGAACTGTCTATAGAAAATTTGAGAGGAGAGAAAAGCCATTTGGTTCTCAATGTCAAACCCAAAGTTGTAGGAGGGAGAGGAAGTGGCATGTCAATGCTGCTTGGAAAATGGATCACTAATGCCAATATTAGCCTGCACAAAGCCAAAAATGCGGCCCTCAGCAAATGGAGAGCATATGGAGAAGTACAAGCCACAAAAGAAGCAGACAACCTCTACGTCTACTCCTTCCCGACGGAGAAAGGAAGGGATGCAGTGTGGGAGGAAAGACCATGGACTCTAGGTAACACATTGGTGGCCCTGAGAAAGTGGGACGGAGAGGAGAAAGGAGTTGCTAAGGAAATCACTACAGTCACACTCTGGGTTCAGATGCACGATCTGCCCCAATCCCTAGAAGAGGAGGAATCCATTCAAGCGGTGGCGGAGTTCATCTTCCCCCATTTCCACTGTGTTGATCGTTCAAACATAGAACACAGAGGTTGGCTCAAATTCATCAGAGCCCTCGTGGAAGTTCAAATTGACGAACCAATCCTGATTGGCTTCGAACACCCAATTGGAGAGAGATCGGTGTGGGTCAGCTTCAAATACGAGAGGATTTGTGACCTTTTCTACTTTTGTGGTAAGATCGGCCACTTGATCCAGAACTGTCTTGCGAGAGAAGATTGCAGAAGGAGAGGGTTGAGTACTGACCCGTCGGAAGTCTACACGGCGGCGCTGAAAGCAGGACACGACTCTCCGACCAATACACCACCGGCCTCATTCCGTCGGAAGTTGGAGAACACAAAAAAAACCAGAACACAACGGGCCCACTCCCACTCCAGCTCCGTGGGACCCAAGGCGATCTCCCCAAGATTGGTACTGCGGGCAACAGAGAGCAAGGATCGTCATCCTCTCCCCCAGGATTTGAAAGAATAGAGATGAGGGAGATAAGGACACCAACGGTCACTAACTGGTTCCCAATGGGGATCAATTTCAACACACTCTATGACTGTCAACCTAGGAGGTTGGAGGAAGAGATGATGAGGCGGCTCTCGCTATGCAGTCATGTAACAGTTCATTTCTTCCGCCAAGCCTGCCAGTGCGTCCAGAATCCAGATGATACAATGATTAAATGGACTGCCAACTTGGTCCACCAACCTGCACAAGGCCTTCAATTTTTCCTAAAAGAGCAACTCAAGTCCCCTTTTGTCAATTAATGGAATCCGACCACATTGGGGCCATCCCAGTACATGTCAACACTAAAAAAAATCATAGTAATCCCACAAAACTTTATTATATTTGCTATTGGTTCGTTCCCTATTATAGAGATTGGGACGTCTGTCTTGGACCGATTGGTCGTCGTGTTTGTCAGTCAAGGGGCAATGTGTTTGGATCAAATTATGTGTTTAATTATATATGCTCTAGATGTTCAACGCGGGTCGAGTATAATAACTTGTTTTTTCTCAAGGTTGATGCAAGCTATATTCAACCCCCACAACGGGATTGTCTTAACCAACGTACCAACCTATATTTAGTAAATTCAATTTGTTGTTTTTTTATTGTTCTTTCGGTTTATTTAGTTATTTCCGAAGCATTTATATGTATCTATGGAGACATTCTTGCCTTCAACACACAAGTTCGACAAATTGATCGGTCGATGGCCCAATTCTAGTGCAAACAACGACGCGTTATCTTGAACAGATGCTTGAGACCCATGGTTGGACATGTTTCACCTGGTAATTATTGATTTTTCCCTATAGTACTAATTAATTTAGTAACCAGTAATAAAACTTACCCCAACTTAACTGTGTTGTGCATTTTGTCATACGCACCCCAGCCGTTCACGCATGTGTCCGCCTGGCTTTGATATCCTCCAATTTGGCCCTCGGAATTGGGGCTACCCCGTGAACAAAGACTCCATCTTCCAATATCTATCCGTTCCATGAGTTTTATTTGTTGCGTTTCACTTGACAATTTTTCTACCATGTGTTTTGCGTTCATTGGGTTTGGTCACTATTTTGAGCCTATGGAAATTAATTGTAATTTGTTTCATACCGACATTACATATCCCTTCCTTCTTTTCCTCTTTAATAAGGGTTGTGACAACTTTGTTGGTAAATGGCTTTTGTAGGTGCAATCCCAAGAACACATTCCCCTCCAGTTGTGCTGACAAGTGACAGTAGCGATGCATATATGCTTCTCTTAAGGTTGTTTTGGTCTCTAATTCAGTATCTTTCACAATAGGTGTAGTTTAACAAGAACTTCTGATATATATGCAGGTGGATTTACGTAGCTTTTAGCTTCTGACACTCGTTTTTTTCTTTTTTTCTTTTGGATTATCCGGCGATAAGGAAAATAGTTGAAGGTCACAGGCTCACAGCAACTGGTGGAGGTAAGGAGAGGCACCGTGAATCGGCAGTGACTAAAGTCTAAATGAATGATCGTCGGAGATGTAGTAACAATAGTATTTCTTTTTTATTATTAAATAACAACAATAGTGTTTGTTCTCCTGTATTTTTATTTTTCCAAATTAAATTTTCATTTCAGATGTGTGTATATATTGTATGTATGGTGTTTTATACATTTTAATCCAAAAGAATGCTAATTTTGATGGATTGTACAATATGGTAACATATTATTTGTCGATTTGATTCATGATTTGAGTGTAGGATTGGTCGTGGGTAATGTATTGGTAAATTGAGAAAATCACAACATTAATTATCAGCATCCAATTTACGATGGTAGATCCCTAAATACCCCATCACAAAATGAGAAAACAAACATTTATGACAAGCATTTTAGTCGCAAGAATGGCATTAGTGTCAAGTTCGTAAATATAAAAATATATTACCGACGAGGTTATTAATTATCTCGACAGTTTGTTGTCGTCACAAAATAAAATGTTGTCAACTTCGTCAATACGAAAAAGGAATAAGTGATGACCATACTAATTGTAGGAACGGCTCTGAGCCATCACAAATAGTTTTTTGCGACGGCTCGTCACATATATATTATTTGTGACGCTAATATTCGGAAGGACACGCGACGGTGTGATGGCATCGCAAAAGCGCTTTTGTGACAAATTTGATGCTTCAATGACAGAATTCACTGGTCACTAATGGCCCTCTTTTATGTATTGTATATAATATAGGTTTGCAAATCTTTTTTTTTTTTTCATGATCTATCTTCACTGTAATTTTATATTCAAACATCTTTATTATTTTATTTATTTCATCAATAAATATATATTTGTTGTGGGAAAATTACTAAATCGTTCAAGGTCATATTTGTGATCCGAGTCATTTGGACACTCACTCGTACAAAATACGTTGTTAAACTAACTATCAGTGACAACTTTGCATCATGTCCTATATATTTTAAATTCTGCAACTTGAAATCCATTACTCGCGCCATGATCAATAAGAATGCTCTCTACTAAGAAAAACACTTCACGAAAATATTGAGTTCTATCAGAGATCAACTATTTTCTTTCGTCCTTAAGGTTGATTATGTATGTATTATGAGAAGTACCTCTAATATTCAACTGGTAAATTGCAAGATTGGTCACTGGAAGTGTTAAAAAAATTCACGTTTGGTCACTAAAAGCATTTTATTATATTCATGGTCACTGAAAGTGGTTAAACGTCTCCGTTAGTCTCCGTCAAAACCGTCAGTGTTTTGCTGACGTGGCTAACAGAAGTGACGAGTCACCAAATTTTAAACTAAAAAAATTAAAACCCGACCAACCACGTCAGATCTTAACCCGCCACCTCATAAATCCTAACCCAACCTATGACCAGAACCCTAGCTACCCGCCCAAACGAAAAAGTTTCACCCTCAGAGCCAATCGCCCACTGGATTACTCTTTGCCCTTCTTCTCCAATCTTTGGCTCTCTCAACTCCTCCGTGCAGGTGCTCTGATACTATGGTCGAGTTGTAATAAATTGCGACTCAACCTCTTCGTACGATGACAAAGAGGGGAATCGAAGCGTTAAAGTGGGGCACCGGCTGCCGCCAGCGAAACGTTCCGATCTTGAGACCTCCCCCAAAACAGTGTTGTACGATGAAACGAAACCAAAAATAGAGCAAGAGGACTCCACGGGATCTCGCTCACAAATTTCTTCACCCTTCTTTAACGGCCATCACCTAAAGCTCCAGAACTGGTTTTGCCAAAAACTCCAGATCTTCTTTGAAATGAGAAAGATACTGTTGGAGCTACTCCTCCATCGAAGCCCTCCATTTCTTCTCCCGCTCCGACGACAGATCCACCCGCAGCCGCTAACCCCAAATTCCCTCTCTTCGATAATTACTGGAGAAAAATCTGTCACCATTGATTTCCCCTCTCCAATTTCAATTTATGGGTTTGACATTGTGTTTTTTGGATTTTATAGGGCTGATTTCGGATTCGAAAATTGTATTTTCATGGTTTCACATATGAGAGGGATTCTCGGAGTTTCGACTGGGATGGATGGAATGATAATCGATTCTGGCTTTGGAATTGTATTTTCTGGGATGGTTGGGGGAAAAGGATCGTCGGCGATGTGAGGTTGAAGAATGAAGGAGAAAAGCAACAACAAATTGGGTTGGGTCGGGACTCGGGAGGTGTATTTTCTTGGATGGTCGGGTTTCAATTTTTTTAGTTTAAAATTTGGTGACTCATCACTTTTGTTAGCCACGTCAGCAAAACACTGATGGTTTTAATGGAGACTAACGGAGAGTGACTAAACGTGAAACGTTTAACCACTTTCAGTGACCATGAATAGAATAAAATGCTTTTAGTGACCAAACGTAAACTTTCTAACACTTCCAGTGACCAATCTTGCAATTTACCCAATATTCAACTATATAGTCTACTTAAGGATTAAAAAACAATTAGCTACATGAATTTCTTTTCTCATTGAATAATTATAGTTATTTCTTATATCTTATTTATTATATTCTAAACACAAGATTCATAGACAACATACCAGGCTGGTGGACAAGTGGATACCTATGTATTATGGGAAGTACCTCTAATATTCAACTATATAGTCTACTTAAAGATTAAGAAATAATTAGTTATATGCATTTCTATTCTCATTGAATAATTATACTTATATCTTATATTTCATCCTTTTATTATATTCTAAACACAAGATGCATAGACAACACACCAAGTTGGTGGACAAGTGGAAAGTGAGGGAACGGGAGTAGTTTGCTCGGTTGATGCGGTTGTTTGTGTTGGATCTCATGCAGCTTGCGACATGGTCTTATGGGATGCATCTGGCGCGGTGGTGTTCGCAAAGGGGCTGTTCTTTGATGAAATAGATGATCCGGGAACGAGGGAACTCTTGGTGCTTGGGAGGGGGTGCATTGGTGTCTTGCGATGGGAAGGGATGGGGTCAAAATTTAAGGTGATGCCAAGGTAGTGTTTGACAAGGTTAATGCAGGGATGAGTATGGATGTGTGGGGCAGGGTAATTTACGAGGAGATTCATTCCTAGTGGTTATCTTTTCCCAGTCTCCAGTTTCGTTTTGTGAGAAGGGATAGCAATAGGGTAGCCCACCTGGTGGCTAAGAAGGCCCTTTCTTTGTTTCCCAATCGTTGTTCTGGGTTTGATTTTTGTGTCTTGCTCTCTAGGGAGACGGGTATGATGTAACTATATTTTCTTGTTTAATACAAGCTATCGTTTTGTTAAAAAAAATAATGCATTTCTGGGCATCTATTATATTCATTATTATATACTATATTCTTGATCTAATCTGTCCCGGCCAAAAGACCGGGCCCGGTTCTAGTATTGTTGATGTGACTTGAATCGGTCAACCAGCTGCTACGATTGGAAGTTAAGGGGGTCTCGCTGCCCGGTCACCGAGTGGGGTCAAGGGACAACGCCCCGGCCCATGATGTATGGCCTCAATGTTATTTGGGTTCAGGTTCTGGGGCTGGTCTGTAATTGCTTTTCTTTTACCATGTTGGATTAAGGTTGGACCTAGGAAAAGTACTATAAATACTTATCATACTACTTTGTAATCTGAATCTCCTCGCAGTATAGTGAAACTGGCTCTCTCCTGGCCGTGGACTAGCTAACACACATTGTACTAGTGAACCAAGTAAATCGTGTGTCGTGTATGTGCGCTTTCTTTTTCTTGCATTGTCGAATTCTCCAATTTCACGATGTGTGACAATTGTCAATAAGCAGAGGTTCCTAATGAGATTAGCTTTTCCAAACTCTTGGCACTGGATATCATGATCCATTAATCGTAGGGCTCAATGGGCCATTATGCGGCTTCTGTCGCTGATGCAGGAGTATTAGCTGGACATCCTTCTCGATCAGAAGCCTAATAGAGAACGGACCTCAGTGTGGACTGAATGGGCTGTCCATTGGCATGGACTAGAGATACATAATCACCTAATCTCCATCGTCGTTCAACCTTTTGCCAGTCGTCTGGTCTCCAGTTAGGTGGTTTTTTTTTATGAAACGCTCCAGTTAGGTGGATTGCTCACGGCTTAATTCCCTAAATACAGTAAAAATTAAAACTAATTCCCACAATACATAACTTTTATAAAAAATTCCCAAACTACCAAAGTTTGACATGGATCGAGTTTTAAAAACTCGAACTAGGAGGGGATCGATTGTAAGCAAATCGATCCACGTGCATCGAGGATATAACACTCGATCTACACGTACTGGATCGATGAGATGGCCAGCGCTCTACCATAGATCGATGCCCAAAGAAGCGATCTAGGCCGTTCGATTGCTCAACAATCGAAGTGGTGAAGACGCGGATCGAGCGGAATAAAATCGATGCGGGTAGATCGAGTTAGTGGCAATCGATCCACTTGACGCGGATCGATGACGTAAGGCGCGCACTACAATTGATCGAGGACAGTAAACTCGATCCACGCCGTTCGATTCCAAAGCACGCGAAGCAGGGTTGACGCGGATCGAGTGCGTTAAACTCGATGCAGTCGATCGAATCTCTTATGGTCGATTTATTTGACGCGGATCGATGACGTCAATGGCGAACAACCGTTGATCGAGGTCCCCAAACTCGATCTGGTTCGTTCGATGGAGACATCCACGATCTTCTTTTGACGCGGATCGAGTACCTGTTAATCGATGCACTAGTTCGAGTTTTGCAAACTCGATCCACTCTCCCACTGCAGCTATAAATACCCCCTTCCTTTCTACCAAATCCCACACCACTCCATTCTTCTTCCTCAATTCCTCCCACCACTCTTGAAGAAAAAAATATGCTCTGTGGTTGCGGCTAAGCCCGATCTTTCGCATCAGATTTTTTTTCTTTAGTTTGGTACTTCTATCACTCAAAATTGTCGAGATGGATCCGAGTATTTACGATCCTAGATTATACATTCAAGGCGGACCGCGAGAAACCGATTTGTTGGATGAGCAACCTTACCATCGGTCTCAAAGTGTTTGGGCTGCAGATCCGGTAAGCACTTCCTCATTTACTTTTCTTTTTTTAAATGTGATAGTATTCTTCTAATTTTTTTTGTATAATAATTAATATTTTTTTTTCTACAGGAAGAACTTGACGTAATCACCCATCGGTCGCTATCTCGCTTGCCTAAATGGGATGATCGTATCGAGCCCTTCATTGAAAGAGCGCGATTGCTGAGGGTGCGAAAGTTTGTGGGGATGGAGATGGACAACAACCTTCTTACGGCAATGGTGGAAAGATGGAGAAAAGAAACGCACACATTCCACCTTCTAGAGGGAGAGATGACGATTACGTTGAAGGACGTAGCCATGCTGACAGAGCTTCCAATCGATGGTGATGCAATAATTGAAAGTTCACAGAAACCATTGAATGGTTGGGGCCAATTTATAAGCGAGCGTTTAGGTATCAACATCCCCGAGGAAGCAGAAGAAGGTCGTCGTGTACCACCTCTACACAAGTCTATGTTATTGATACCTTGGCTAGTGAGGACCGTTGGGGAATTACCGGAGGATGCCACAGATGCTCAGATAGAGAGGTATGCTCGCATCTACCTTATTTGTTTGGTTGGAGGATTTTTGTTTCCGAACAAGTCTGGTGGAAATATGCATTGTATGTGGCTTCGAGTTCTTTTGGGAGATTGGGACGAGATTGAGAGAAAAAGTTGGGGATCTGCTTGTTTGGCCATGATATATTCGGAGTTGTGCAAGTGTACGGATCCGAAAACAAAGCAAGCGGGTGGTCCCATGTTCATCCTCCAACTATGGGTTTGGGAGCACCTTCCTACTTTCGCTCCGATCTGCCCTGCCAACAGTTGTGGTCCCGATGAGCCACTACGACAATGGGCTTATGGTGCTAGATGGATTGGAATATCACGACTGGCACCTCTCTAGACGGGTACCGCCAACATCTTGACCGTCTAGAATTCAACGAGGTAACATTCTAGCTTATGATTATTTATTTCTAATTTATTTGTTGAAGTTATTTGTCTTAGTCTTAGCCTATGATTTATTTTTATGATTACGAATTCTATTTTATTTGTTGAAATTATTTGTCTTAGCCCATTATTTATTTTTATGATTATGCATCCTATTTTATTTGTTGAAATTATTTGTCTTAGCCCATTATTTATTTTTATGATTATGCATCCTATTTTATTTGTTGAAATTATTTGTCTTAGCCCATTATTTATTTTTATGATTATGAATCCTATTTTATTTGTTGAAATTATTTGTCTTAGCCCATTATTTATTTTTATGATTATGAATCCTATTTTATTTGTTGAATTATTTGCTTCGATTTTAATTTATTTGTTGTGTTGAAACTTAGGTGGAGTGGGATCCGTATCCGAACGGAGCAAAGGATTTGTACGAGTTGCGATACCCTGAGGATCGCCGACTCTGGTCGTGCAAGTTGCCTGTGATTTGCCACAACATTGTCGAGTGGCACCTCCCGGATAGATGTGTCCGACAATATAATTGGGCGCAACCGATTCCTCTCCCACTTCCGGACGTACATAAGTCACTCCACAAGTACAACAAGGATCTGCGGGGTGCAATAAGTGATTGGCCAACCAAGCACCATAGATGGATCGAAATGTGGGAGTCTCGTCAGACGTATGCAATTGATGGGATCCCGATGACGAGGCCAATGGGGTACCAAGATGAATACATGGTTTGGTACCGCAAGTTCACAAAAAGATGGGTAACCAAACGTGGCGCCGTGATCGGTTCATTAGTAAGCACAATATCTATTTACTATAATCACTTTAGCTACACAAATAGTGTTTACTAACATGTTTATTATTTAGGTTGATGGGTTGGAACTTGCATCAATGACGTTGGAGAATGAACCAGAAGATGATGTGCCAGGGGAGAAAATTTCATTCTTGAAGAAGCTCTTCAAGAATCTCTTGTCATGTTCGCGGGAAATCCGAAGGGATGTCATTGCATATCCTCCTACTCCTGCACCGCCACGTCCTTCCTCCCACGCCATTGAAGTTGAATCTCTCCCGCCATCACCACCAAGGAGGAGTAAACGTCGGCAAGAGCCAGTTAACGTCCCTGTGCATGTACGAGAAGATGTGGCACTTCCCCACCCATACGAGTATGGATTCCCTCCCGCTAGAAGGGAATTCGGAGAGGGATCATCAGGTTCTGCTCAAGGAGGGGGAGGAGGAGCCTACTATTCATCGTATGGTCATCAATTTCAAACCCCGCATCAAAGCTTCCAGACTCCCATTCCTCCAGCCACTGCAACCCCACCTCCATTGCCACGAAATACTGGAATTGGATATGGAGTTCGTTCAAGGAATAGACGTCGAAGGGAGGGACGCGGACGTGGTGAACAAGAGTGAGGTGTTCTTTAGAGTTGTTAAGTTGTTCTATTTCTTTAGAGTTGTTAAGTTGTTCTATTTCTAATGACGTTGTTCCGTTGTTCTATTTCCTTAGAGTTGTTTAGTAGTTCTATTTCTTTAGAGTTGTTAAGTTGTTCTATTTCTAATGACGTTGTTCCGTTGTTCTATTTCTAATGAGGTTGTTAATTTGTTCTATTTCTCATGCATTGTTAAGTTGTTCTATTCCACAACATAAAGTTCTTAGCCCACACCATAAAATTCAAATTACAACATATAAATCACACCATGAAATTCAAATTACAAAATAAAGTTCTTAAATCACACCATAAAATTCAAATTACAACATAAAGTTCTCAAATCACACCATAAAATTCAAATTACAACATAAAGTTCTCAAATCACACCATGAAAATTCAAATTACAACATAAAGTTTCAATTATCAGTCGATGGCCCTGGACACTGGCGCCTATCATGCCCTTCAACTCGACATGCAGAGCACTTCTTCGGGCGGCGTCGCTGTGTCCTTGATCTATCCATTTCATTTGCAATTCGGTTAACTCTAGGTCGACCTCTAGTACGCTTCATGTGCTCGGGAGGGCACACTACAGGTCCATCATACTGGGGCCAATATGCTTCATGAGCCAAGGGAAAGAACGACCCTTCCCAAACTCTGACCACGTATGGAGTCTTGTAGTATGGACTAACAAATATCAAAGGATCCAAATTAACGCTTCTCGCAGCTGCATATGCATGAGAGCAAGGCAGGTGTCTCCCTTGAAACTTCCCACAAGTACATTCTCCAATTCCATTCTTTGCATCCAGTATAACTGTTTGAGCATTACCACCCTTTGAACTATCTGGTCCACTTCCTGTTACTACTGAAAAGCGGGAATCTCTTCGACTAAATAAAGTCACCTTATGCCATTTTGCCCTTTCTGACCATGGTTTCATATCATCCGTAATCTTCTTTGGGATGTAGATTCCAGCATTCAACATCTGATATGCTGCTTGGTAGTGTTCAACGAACCATGTCACCGTACGAAAGAAGGTATGCAAGACTATAGATGAGATAGGCATTGCACGAAGACCAACATACAAACCATTGAGGCACTCACCCATGTTCGTTGTTGTTATTCCATACCTATACCCTTCGTCTTGATGTAACGTCCACCTCTCATAAGGATGAGTTCCTAGCCAATCTGCACCTTCAGAGTGGACCTCTCTTATGCTCTTCATTTTGTCTACAAACTTTCGAGTCTGAAAAGCAATAGCTACAATAAAGCAAAAATAAGGTTAGTAAAGGAGTATACGCATTCAACCAATTGATATAATCACAACATCTTATTTGTTCTTACCAGCGTGCCAAACTGCACGTTGTCCATAAGTTCTACCAAAGTGCTTCCCGTAATTGCTTTTGAAATGTCGTATGCACCAGCGCCACTTCCACCCTAGCTCCTCGGGCAGGTCGTAGAAAGCATGTCTAATTCCATGGTGTCAATCAGACAGTATGGCAATGTCCTTCCGTTGAGTGACACGAGTGTATAGTTGGGAAAAAAACCATGCCCAACTTAAGTTGTTCTCCGATTCGACTATAGCAAAAGCAAGGGGGAAAAGTTGCATACTGCCATCAACACTAGTGGCAACGAGTAGAGTGCCCTTGTATTTGCCGTTCAGAAAGGTGCCATCAACTTGGATTATTGGCAGACAATGGGTGAAACCATCAATGCATGGCTTGAATGCCCAAAATAGTCTCTTAAACACGCGTTTAGTACCTCCATAGAAATCTTCGTAACTAGGCACAAAAACAGACCCAGGATTCTTGTCCTCCATTGCAAGAATCAAACGAGGCATGTTAGCAAATGACTCTTCCCAATCACCATACACCTCTGCCATAGCTTTTTGCTTCCCATGCCATGCTTTCTTGTAACTGATGGTATAGCCATGTCGATTCTTCACTTCAGCGATGGCACTCTTCACGGTGATCCCAGGTTGTGCATCAATCAGATGTTTGATTGTTTGTGCAACCTTCCTTGCACTCAATTGTCGGTGATCTAGAGAAATCAGTGACGACCTACAAGTGTGGTTGTTGTCTGTCTTACGAATGAGCCAAGCCCCATTTCTTTTAACATATGCCGCCCGAACATGCCACATGCATCCGTCGCCATGGTTCTCGCAACGAACATGAATTTGTTTAGTGTCAGAAGTGATGACACGATATTGAAAGCTTCTTCTCATAGCAGTTTCTTTCAATGCATCGACCACCTGTGGCTTTCCTGCAAATGTTTGGCCAACCACGAATCCAGAGTCAGGAGTCCAGATTGGTATAGGAGGGAGGTCAAGATCGTCGTTGTGAGCATAGAGAGGATGTTGTGGCACCATCGTGTAGTGAGGTGTGGGGGGCTCAAATTCCCCCTCGTCAATTTCCAGATCTTCACCATCTGAACTACTCATTGATTCTAACTCTTCATCTTCCACGTCGCTTGCCTCGCTAGTGTACGGAGGACTTGGTTTATCCACATATGGATCATTGTTGATGCCAGATGCTGGTGTAGATGCTTGTCTGGGTGACTGTCTGAGTGCCCTTATGTAATTCCATTCTTCACCCCATACTGGCCACTCCTGTCCGTCATGTTCCACCAATGGACCAGTTGCAGTTCGATCCTCGTATGCTGGCCATGGTGCATCATGCCGCACTCTGAAATCTCCTGAACCGGAAAAACCTCCCGATCCTTCACCTTGTTCGGTATAACCGCCCCCACCATATTGGCCAACAACTTCTGTCTCGACACACCTCAGCAGTTGAAAATCTGTTCTCTGCAATAAATCTCACCATCATATTAACATCATCATCGTCAGACAAAACGGATCCTTCATATACAAGTGCATAATCCTTGTAAACCGGCATACGGTAAGTCATCTTGCATACTCTTCTCCCTCCTATGCAACATCGTTCCGCACAAATATGGGTGAGTTCTTGCCAAGTAAATATGCTCTTAATCGGGACAGTACTTGATTCACCATCTTCGTAGTCAATACTATCATGAAAATGTGTAATTCGACCATTCCACCGAATCAATAAGTCGAATTTTCGAAAATTTCTACCCATTTCTGCAGTTTATAGAAGCAGCTCATTACATACGATACAAACAATTCTAAATTAATCCAAAATTCTAATATGCTCATTCAAACAACGTAAGCAGAACTTACCTCCAAAAATTTTCTTCTTTGCTGAGCTATGGTGCTCCAGCTGCTGCAGTTTGTGTTTGGAAGAAAGAAGATAGAAAGTAAAAGAGCTGCCAGAATGTGCTAAGTGATGGCTTTTTATCATCGTAAACTGATGCAGTGGTTCGAGTCCAACAAGCTCGATCTACCCTAGTTCGAGTCCAACAAACTCGATCTACCGCAACCAATAATTTTACCCCCCTGCACCCTATTCTGGAGCATGTCGGACCGAAAGCGACGGGACAGAATGATTGAGCAGTGGCTCGAGTTTAGTATAATCGAACCACACTAGTTCGAGTCCCTAAAAATCGATCTACCCCAACAAAGAATCTTATCCCTGCAACCCTATCCTGACACTTCGGTTGACTAGTGGTTCGAGGACATGTGGATCGATCTAAAGGGTTCGAGTTTAAGATCGTCGTTCTTATGCAGATTTTGATCGAGGATTTTAAAATCGATTCACCGGATCGAGTTTATTATCATCGATCAATGAAAATCGAGTTTTGCAAACTCGAACTTTTTTGATCGAGGTTACCAGACTCGAACTATGTTGATCGAGTTTACCAGAATCGATCTACTCTGATCGAGTTGTCTAAACTCGATCTACACTTGATCGAGGTTTATGAACGCGATGTGGTTGTAGTTCGAGTTTTTAATCATCGAACCGTGTAGTTGTTCGAGTTTATGGAACTCGAACCCCTTGAAACTTGGGTATTTTGGGAAAATTTTATAAAAGTTATGTATTGTGGGAATTAGTTTTAATTTTTACTGTATTCTGGGAATTCTTCCATTGCTCACAAGGCATAAAAAAGTATCCTTTAGTACTATGAAAATCAAACTCCGTACAACAAAAAACATGACTATATAGTTTAGTTGGCGACAACTATGGTGCCGGCACGGCACTGATGCCGCCGTTTTATTAGCCATCAGATATAGCTTATTAAATACTTGCCGTTGATGTAGATTAACCATTTATTCCAAACCGGTTGAACTTATTAATTTTGGTTGACCCTTTTCTTCTTACCCATATTCATTACCATATGGTTATCTTTTCCCAGTCTCCAGTTTCGTTTTGTGAGAAGGGATAGCAATAGGGTAGCCCACCTGGTGGCTAAGAAGGCCCTTTCTTTGTTTCCCAATCGTTGTTCTGGGTTTGATTTTTGTGTCTGGCTCTCTAGGGAGACGGGTATGATGTAACTATATTTTCTTGTTTAATACAAGCTATCGTTTTGTTAAAAAAAAATAATGCATTTCTGGGCATCTATTATATTCATTATTATATACTATATTCTTGATCTAATCTGTCCCGGCCAAAAGACCGGGCCCGGTTCTAGTATTGTTGATGTGACTTGAATCGGTCAACCAGCTGCTACGATTGGAAGTTAAGGGGGTCTCGCTGCCCGGTCACCGAGTGGGGTCAAGGGACGACGCCCCGGCCCACGATGTATGGCCTCAATGTTATTTGGGTTCAGGTTCTGGGGCTGGTCTGTAATTGCTTTTCTTTTACCATGTTGGATTAAGGTTGGACCTAGGAAAAGTACTATAAATACTTATCATACTACTTTGTAATCTGAATCTCCTCGCAGTATAGTGAAACTGGCTCTCTCCTGGCCGTGGACTAGCTAACACACATTGTACTAGTGAACCAAGTAAATCGTGTGTCGTGTATGTGCGCTTTCTTTTTCTTGCATTGTCGAATTCTCCAATTTCACGATGTGTGACAATTGTCAATAAGCAGAGGTTCCTAATGAGATTAGCTTTTCCAAACTCTTGGCACTGGATATCATGATCCATTAATCGTAGGGCTCAATGGGCCATTATGCGGCTTCTGTCGCTGATGCAGGAGTATTAGCTGGACATCCTTCTCGATCAGAAGCCTAATAGAGAACGGACCTCAGTGTGGACTGAATGGGCTGTCCATTGGCATGGACTAGAGATACATAATCACCTAATCTCCATCGTCGTTCAACCTTTTGCCAGTCGTCTGGTCTCCAGTTAGGTGGTTTTTTTATGAAACGCTCCAGTTAGGTGGATTGCTCATAAGGCATAAAAAAGTATCCTTTAGTACTATGAAAATCAAACTCCGTACAACAAAAAACATGACTATATAGTTTAGTTGGCGACAACTATGGTGCCGGCACGGCACTGATGCCGCCGTTTTATTAGCCATCAGATATAGCTTATTAAATACTTGCCGTTGATTTAGATTAACCATTTATTCCAAACCGGTTGAACTTATTAATTTTGGTTGACCCTCTTCTTCTTACCCATATTCATTATATAACTATGTTCCTTATTGATTATTTTTCTCTTGTCGATAACACAAATAGAAATTGATAAAAGGCATTTGAACCAGTTCCATCATCGCCTTCAATTTATCATCGCGAACCCAGATTTAATACCACCCGTAGAATCAATAATGTCATGCTCATGCATATCCATCTTTTGACCTCACTCTGATCATTGTTACGGTAGCTCTGGCGCTGAAACGGCGTATTCCCCAGCCGCCGTTAATAATTGCAGTCCGACAAACTTAGCTTTTTGGCCGGAATCCCTAAATAGATTTATGCTTAGGAATGGGGCGACAAAATTCTCATTCATGAACTGTTTCCTTGGTCTCTGAAATTGAAATCAATTCAGGTTTATTCTATTTCTCCTACTTCTTTATGCTATCTTCACACATCACCCGTCTCCCTCGAAATTCTGCTCAGCGGTTTGGAGGACCTCGCTTGTGGCAGGGACAAAGACGATAGTTGTGATGCTCGGGCGGCAAAAACGACGGTGATGCTAGTGGTGATTTGGATTGACGGAGGCGGGGATCTGGATGGTGATAGTCGTCCGACTGGATGAACGGCGGCGTTGCTTTCTCAGAGAAGATGAGAAAATGAAACGAAGGAATACAAGAAAAGAGGAACTTTGTGGGGTTGTTTTTACTTTTATTTTTTTTTTTAGTTTATTTATTAATTTATTTAATAAAACCGAATCCAGCTCTGGTAAAAAAAAATCGAACGAGATACAACAAATTCAACCAAAATTAGCCTTGGGTGAACCAGCCGGCTAAGTGACGGTATGGGTGCTGTCACGGCACCATAGAAGAATTCCCGTAGTTTAGTTGCAATTAATAAAAGGTAGGCATCATGCCAACCAAATTAACAAATGCAATACTTAATAAATGGCTGCATTTAACCCGTGATCACCAACGATCATGATTACCTTCCAACAAAACGCAATAATATCATGGGACATCCCTTAATTACCCCACACGCCAGCACTGCTAATTAAGAAAAAAGTAAAACAATCATCCCAGAAACCGGACAGAATAAACCTAGCTAGGACAAGCAAACAACCGCCAAATCTTAGAATACGCACAATGGTTACTACTCGATCGTGGACCAACGTAACCTGTTGCTATGAGCCTATGACCTGTGTCTGAGTTTGGATTAATTATATTAATCACTAGTCCAAGTAGGAGAAATCACAGAGACGCCAGGAATCATCGAAATCTAACAACCAGTCCGAGCACTCCGCCAGTAGCCCTCCTACTTGCTGGGCTTCCTCCATGACTGATCCCCCGGCGGCGGCGCAGGCTATGTTGTTAATTACTAGAGTATCGCCTTCGCCGTGGCCGTTGATAAAGGGGACGTGGTCGACATTGATATCATCAGGAGGAGCTACGCTGAATAGTGCCAAAGGTGACGATTCATGAGAAGAAGATGTTGATGAGCTGGTTGAGCAGTACTGATTATTATAGTTGTTATTGTTGAGATGATATGAGTAATTAAAATGGGCTGTTTTGGGAGCGGGGAGGAGATTGTGAGTGTTGGGGTCCAGGCCTCGGGAGATAAGCTTCTTCTTGACGCAGGAGTTCCAGAAGTTCTTGATCTCGTTGTCGGTGCGACCGGGCAAATGCCTGGCGATCTGAGCCCATCTGTTGCCCAGCATCCTGTGGAGGTGGATGATCATCGTCTCCTCCTCGGCGCTGAAACATTCCTTCTTCAGATCGGGCCGCAGGTAGTTCATCCACCTCAGCCTGCAGCTCTTCCCGCACCTTTCCAGACCTACATTACATACATATATTCACCGTAACATTATATATATTAATTATTGTTGTACAGGAGATCCCTAGCTAAGCTATGGAAAGAGAGAGAGGGAGAGGGAAAATTAAACTAAAGTAAAAGCCGATCGATCTATCGACCTGCGAGCTTGGGAACAGAGCTCCAAGAAGCAGGCGCATGGGATGTGATGAAGTTGAAGAGCTTCTCGTCTTCTTCTGGGCACCACAACCCTTTCCTCACCTTCTCCTTCGTGCAACAGTTATGCGCCATTGTTATTGACCTCGACCTCGTGGATCTTCACGAGTAGCTATCAGCTGAGCTCGTGAAATGTGTCTGCTTGCTGTCTCTTATATATCTCTTTCTGACAATGTCACGTTTCTCGACCAATCATAATAGTGGATTATAGTAGGATTTGAGTTTGGAAAGTTCAACAATTGAGAGGTTTGTAAGAGAGTGATATAACCTATAATATCTATAATTTTTGTTTTTCTAATAATTGGGACTAGCTGGTTGTTGACATTGTATTTCGGATTTCATTTGGTCAATTGATCGTATGTTTTAATCGCCACGATCCCCACGATATAAACAGGTGATTTAAACACAATTATAGTGACATGTGCAACCTTCAAATTCGTGAGTTCGCGCTCATTAGAGAGAGCGAAGGTGATGAAAAAGAGGATTGATTATTGAACAACGCATGAATATCTGAATATCAAAGTTCAATGAACTTAGTGTAAAGTTGTTAGCTCGGGCCGGTGTACGCTAATCTGAACGTACGGCCATGGGAGTGGCAGCGCAGTTCCTCACGCCACAATGATGTATGCAATACTTTTTCCTGTCTCTTCCCAGACAGACAACAACGTTAGCTAGCCAAGGTAACTAACGGTTTTCATTTGGACAATTAATTGATTGATTAATTAAATTCGAAAGGTTTTTTCTTCTTTATTTTATAGAAGTAGAGAAGTTAACATTGATGTGTTTTCATCTTTATTGGATGAGGTCACTTAATCATAGATGATGTGTTTCCATAATTTAACCTCATATGTTAGCTATATTAGACACAAATCTAGCACTATAAAGTATATGTGTTTTACCATCTCTTATAAGAATCATATATATTATATACAATCATTATACGATCCTATGAGGGATGGTACAAAGAATTTTTTTATGTTTTCTGGGTTTTTAGTGCATATCATGGTGGCTTCTCGGGAAGCCATCCATCCTTGTATTTGGCTTAGGATAGGGTCAGTAATCAATGGTTACTAACCTATAAGTAACTAAATCTGGACCGTTAGATTTAAGTGGGTTCAGAAAATTCAGATCTAAGGGTTGTCAATTAAAGACATTTTATTTTTCCTAGTTTTCTTAATTGGCTCTTATCTTCTTCGTTCTAACTCGGATTTCAATTTTTTTTTTTTTTGCACAGATGGAACGAGTTCGTTGTGCTCTACAAAATGAGATCAATTTTCAATATATTTCGAGAAACGTTTTTTTTACCAACTACATACCATATGGTAACTTCTTCTTTTTTAAGTCGTTTTTTGAAAACGTTTGCTCAGAAGGAACGAGTTCATCATGATCTATTGGATCTATAAATTTCTGGGTGAAAAAAATATTGGATAAAAAATTACCATACTTTACTACTATGGTATGTGATTGGTAACTTGTAGTAAACAATGATGAAAGTCGTAAACGACAATTAATTAATATACTCCTACTATCATGTATTCAACCTTCATACCATCATGGTACGCTTTCTTACCATATGGTATTAAATTGGAGCATACCATATGGTAATGATTGGTAAAAAATTATTCAATTTTTTTTTGTACTAAAATTATATCATAGTGGATATCATTTTCAAGAGCATATTTAATCTGATTTATCTGTGCAAAAAAAATTTAATTTCGACTTAAAACGTGAGAGAAATCGTCCGTTAAAGATAAAAGACTTTCCAGGAGAGAGAGACTACTGATGTCATGCTGATGTTGACAGATTACTCATGGTTACTGACCATAGAGTTACTGACCTGATCCGCTCCCCTTATATTTATTAGCGTGGAGCAGTTTAAATGGATGATCACTTGGAAAGTCACTATTGCATGCACCCAAAAGTTAAATCCTGGGTAGGACCCAAAGCGGACAATATTTTGGTTGGAAAAATATTGAGAAGTTACAAGTGATATCAGAGCAACTCTGCATTCTTCTTGGACGATTGTGGGGCAAACGTCAACGAGGATGTTGAGTCCCAAAAAGGGTGTATATATCACCTTAGAAAAATCTCAAATCGACAAAGCACGGGATAGATTCATGATTCATAAGTTTAAAACCAATCTTAACTAACAAGACACATTTTGGAGTAAATTGAAAGAGTTCATGTGAAAATTATAAAGTTAAACGTGCTCGGTATGTCATTAACATTTCGGCTTAGGGAAAGAATCCGTTCAAAAATTAATTATATTTTATTTTAAGATTCCTACATTTTTTTATTTCGCATAAAAGTTTGTGGTGCCTCTTTTTACTCATGTTCTCAGTTGCAACGCACTCTTACAACGCAAGTTCTGTCTACTATATATTATCTAATAGTTTTTTATGAAATAAGAAGTTATCTAGATAAACTAAATAGGATGGAAAATATAAAAACTTATAAAAAATAAGGATATTAATGTTGAATCTTGTATGATTTAATTTATATTGAATAATATTTTTCAGAATTTATTAAATTCATTCAATAATATAAGTGAAAGAAAAATATTTTATTTGAGGAGAAAATAAAATATAAAATATAAAAATTTAGTAAATACTTTATTTAATGCGCATATACATAAATGAAAGTTTTTTATTAAATTTAGAACTTCTATTTTTGTTATATTACCAAACGTGTCATTATTTCTCATCCATTATTTGATCGCTCTCAGTCTCATACTACATATGTATAAAAGCTATATAAATTATTTAATATTTATATTCAATAAATTAAAATGATAATTTAAACATTACATTTTTTAAAATAATTACAAACTACCCTTGGTTCTTTAACGATTGCATTTAATCTATTTCTTTGTGAAGAATGGCTGCAGTACTGTACACGATAAGTCCTTGTTGCTATGCAATATAATGTGATGGAAGTACGATGAAAAAGAACGAGGAGGCCAAATGAAAAGACTAGAAAATGGGAAAGTCAAGGGACCCAAAAGAGAACAAAAACAAGAAGAAGAAGAAGAAAATAAAGGGTTTTGTTTAATCACATGTGTTAAACGAGTTGAAGGCTTGAAGCAGTTGGGCAGCTGGCTAGTAATTAGAGTAGGTCATTATGAGGAATCATATTGAGGAGGAGGGCAAGGACCACTTCTTCGAGTACTGGGTGGTTAACTTAAACAACACTCATCTTCTTATGTAACATTCTTGAATTATTCATAGTACCACTACAACAAAAACAAACATTTGCTTACATACTTTAATGGGGAGGGCTTGCAGGGATGTGGATTTGAGTGTACAAAACTTTTGCTTAAATACTTACTTTAATGATTCAAACAATTCAACCACCTTGATTATTATTTTCTTAGCACCAATGAGACAATTGGATGAGATAATTAAGTAGATTCTAACCCTAAGTTTAGACTTAGTAGTCCATATTAATCGAGTGCAATACACTCAAAGATTCGATTTTATGTATATGGGTTGACAAGTATAGCGTAAAAGTGAAACGTAAAGCGTAAATTTTATATATCGTTTAAAATTGTTAGAAATCTTCTAACGAGTACATACTCTCTTTGAAATATAACATTTTTATAGATTTTCAATAACTATGTTGGACTCTGTGTCATATATTAAATAATTTTAAGGCCACTAGTTATAAACGCAAACTAATTTGACAAGTTTGTTGAAATTGTAAATTCTCACAGTATGTTTTGTAGTTTTGTACGAAATCATGGAACATTGAAGTAAAAAAAATAATCATAAATATTTGTTTAAATGAGAAGCCACAATCTCTAGAACCAAATCAAGAATTCATTGACTATCAATATTCATCATTTGGACTTACACAACTAGGGACTAACTGCAGTGCAGGAAATAAGATGTTATTCTTCATACTATTCATGTTGTGTAGATGACAGAGACGATATGTGTGGCTACGAGCGGTGGGAAAAAGCTGAAGGTGATAAAAAGCATATGGAGAGAGAGCAATGTCACTACTAAGGGAAGATGGGTGGCTGTAGTGAGGTATTGGAAGGAGAGAAGGGATCAAGTTTGAAAATTTAGGGGTGAGAGAATAGCATTTAGTGATTTATATTTGTTCCTTTTTCTAAATTTTGAATGTTTGATCAGGCAAAATAGTGTGATTGCTCCTAAAATAAGTGATACAATCAAAGTTGCACATCTCAAGCAATCTGAACAAAAATATAGAACCAAGATAGGATGAAAATCAATCAGACAGAATTCACTCGTGAAAAGGGGCAATCTATAAGAGTCAATCGGGCAATCTCAACTCGGAATTAAGGGAAATTGATATGGGTAGCTCGCCACAATTAGGATGTGTATACCTAATTGATAAGAGTCGCTCTAGCACTCTGGAATCCTCAATAGAGTATTTATAGCAAAATCCACGAACATAACAAGCAAAAGCTTTCTAAAATTCAATAATAATCGTCTAACTTCCAAACCAACGAGTTCACCCCTATAAATAGGCCCCAAACAACTCAAATCCGAACATAACAAGGAAACCAACATCATAAACCGACTTTGAAAGCAAATAACAAATTCTGACCGAGTTTAAGTTCAAAATAATAAAAACAACACTTTTACTCCTTTTTCTTGCATTCTACCTCCTCTTCGAGACTACCTTCTTCCTCCACGACTTGTAACATCATAAATGGCTTGTACTTGAATAGCTCCACGTCCATGCTTGCAAAATAACAACCCAAATACGTTGCAAACTTGTATCTGATCTTCTTTGCCTTAGAATGTGTCACTGGCCCTTTGATGCCCTCATTAGTCCCTCCTTCTTCAAATAGATTTGACCTCAAATCCGAATTTCCATCCAAATAAGGTGCAAGGTCAGAAATATTAAATGTTGCACTCACTCCATACTCACCCGGCAAGTCGATCTTGTAGGCATTGCTTCCCACCTTCAAAACCACTTGAAATGGACCATCACATCGAGGCAACAACTTTGATTTTCTTTGCTGTGGGAATCTCTCATTCCTCAAGTGCACCCATACCCAGTCTCCCACTTCAAAGTGACTCGGCTTCCTATGCTTATTAACATTCCTCATAATCTTCTTCGTTCTCCTTTCAATGTTTAGTCTAGCCTTCTCGTGGAGACTCTTCACAAACTTAGCATTCTTTGCTCCATCGAGATTGACTTGCTCTTTCAAAGGTAATGGAGTCAATCCAAAGGTGTGAGAGGATTGAATCCATACACGAGCTCAAAAGGAGAGAACTTTATTGTCGAATGCAATGCACCATTCTGTTGTAAGAAAATTCCACATGGGTAAGCAGTCTTCCCAAACCTTGATGTTGTTTTTGATCATAGCTCGAAGCATCTGGGATAGAGTTTGAAGACCACTTATGTTTTCCTATCGGTTTGAGGATGATATGTAGTAAAAAACAGCAGCCTTGTCCCTAATTTGCTTCCCAACGTCTTCCAAAGTAGCTCAGAAACTTGGTGTCTCGATCAGACACTATAGTACGTGGCATCCCATGCAATCTCACCACTTTCCTGAAAAACAAATCCGCCACATTAACAGCATTGTCAGTCTTGTGACATGGGATGAAGTGTGCTATCTTTGAGAATCGATCCACTGCTACGAAAATGGAATCCCAGCCCTTCTTTGTTCTCGGCAAACCAAGCACAAAGTACATAGATATGTCGATCCACGGAGCATAAGGAATCGGCAATGGTGTGTACAATCTAGATGATTGCACCTTCGATTTGGCTTGCGTACACTCCATACATCTTGCACACAGATTCTCCACGTTTGTCTTCATGTGAGGCCATTAAAAATGCTCTTGTAAACAACTCAAGGTCTTGTCTACACCAAAATGTTCCATGAGACCTCCTCCACGAGCTTCCTTCAACAAAAAGTCTCAAAGTGATGCACGTGGAATGCATAACTGATTAGCTCGAAACAGATACCCTTTACTTGGATAATACTTCCCATCTCCATGCTTCTCACAAGCCTTATAGATTTCTCCAAAGTCAGCATCATCGTCATAGAGCCCCTTAATGTGCTCAAATACCAAGTAACTAACAACCATCATGGTGATCCATGTATGCCTTCGAGATAGGGCATCGCCAACTACATTCTCCTTGCCCTGCTTGTACTTGATCACGTATGGGAAAGATTCAATGAATTCCACCCATCAAGCATGTCTCTTATTAAGCTTATGTTGCGCCTTCAAATACTTGAGGGACTCGTGATCAGTATGCATCACAAACTCCTTCGGCCACAGATAATGCTTCCAAGTCACCAATGCTCGTATCAATGCATAGAGCTCCTTGTCGTAAGTAGGATAGTTGAGAGTATCCCCACTCAACTTTCCGCTGAAGTATGCGATATGCCTCTTCTCTTGCATTAACACAGCTCCAATTCCCAAACCAGAAGCATCACACTCCACTTCAAATGGTTTACCAAAGTCAAGTAACATGAAGACATGATCATGGGTGAGCTTGTGCTTGAGAAGCTCGAATGCTTTGATCTTATCTTTTCCCCAATGGAACGTCACATGCTTTTTAATTATAGAGGTCAAGGGTTCGGAAATGATGCTGAAGTTGGGCACAAATTGCTTTTAGAATAAAGCCAACCCGTGAAAGCTTCTCACTTCATTCACATTGGTAGGTGTAGGCCTAACTCGAATTGCATTCACCTTCTCTTCAGCCATCTTGACTCCTTCTGCACTTACCACAAAACCAAGAAAACAACACAAGAGGTACAAAATGTGCACTTATTGAGGTTAGCAAATAGTTTTTCCTTTCTCAAGGTTGTCAAACCCTCCTCAAGTGATTGAGATGATGCTCCATGCACTTTGAATAGATCAGAATGTCGTCGAAGTAGACAACCACGAACTTGCCAATAAAAGACCTCAAAACGCAGTTCATCAACCTCATGAGTGTGCTAGGAATATTGGTTAAACCGAAGGGCATCACCAACCATTCGTATAGACCATGTTTGGTCTTAAAAGCAGTCTTCCACTTGTCTCCCTCCTTCATATGAATTTGGTGATGACCTAATCTCAAATAAATCCTGGAAAACACACTAGAGCCATGTAATTCGTCAAGCATATCATCTAAACGAGGTATAGGATGACGATACTTAACTGTGATCTAATTAATGGCTCTGCAGTCAACAGACATCCTCCAGGTGTGATCCTTCTTGGGCATGAGTATAATAGGAACTACACAAGGGCTCATGCTTTCACGAACATGGCCTTTCTTTATGAGGTCATTAATCTGCCTCTGGAAATCCTTTGACTCCTCCGGATTCGTTCTATAAGGTGCTTTGTTCGGAATAGTAGCTCCAGGAACGAAATCAATCTAATGTTCAATCCCTCGGATGGGAGGAAGACCCATTGGTGCTTCCTCGGGAAAAACATCATCAAACTCCTCCAAAACACCTCGTGCCTCATGAGGAACTTCTTGAACCAACTCCTGATTAATTGGCACGCCCTTGTAGATGATCATGATCAAGGGTTCACGATCATAAGCTACATGCTTCAAATCTCCACTTCGTGCCAACATCATTGCCTTGGATCCCACAACATTAGATCCTTCTTTCTCATTATTGACTATGGCATTGATCTCCTTTTCCCTCTCTCGAATTTGTTGCATTTGTAGTTGATCTCCATAAACTTCCTTCGAAGAGAGTGGTTTAAGCACAAACGTCTGACCTCCACGTACCAGCTTGTACTTATTAGTGATTCCATCGTGACGTGCTTGTAGAACAAACTGTCATGGCCTGCCCAGTAATATGTGTGTCGCGTGCATAAGCCCCACATCATACAAAATTTCATCCTTATACTCGCAAATCTCAAACTTCATCAATGCTTGCTTCGTGACTTTAATGAATCCATGATCATTAAGCCATTGTAGAGTATAGGGCTTATGGTACTTCAACGTACTCAGCCCTAGCTTAGGATTGCACTTACTACGTTAGTGCAACTTCCTCCTTCGATCACCATAGAGAGTAGCTTCCCATCAACCACGCACCTAGTATTGAACAGATTCTCACGTTGCTCTAGCTCCTCTTTATGTTGTATGGTCAGTACCCTTCTTGCCTGACTTTCCACGGATACACCGGGAATTAAATCCAGACTAGAGCTCAAGCATAAACTCTAGCCGGGTGCAGTACATGGTAAGTATGTTTTAATTGTCAAACTCGGGCCGGTCCATGTACCCCTACTTCAGTCACTTAGTTTGTTATCTAGCAAACATTTTTGGGTTTAAAACTAAGAAAAATACAAATGAAAACAAGCAACTAAAGTAAGTTGAGGTTGTCCCAATGAGAGAAGAGTCCACACGGGTATTGCCCCCTAGCTACATATCAAGATCGCTCAAATCGAATGGAAAGGTGTGGAGGTGTGTTAATACACCGTAGGAAGGCGCAACAAGTGAAGGAAACCCCACTTTCTTAATCAATCGGTTAAGGAAAACAATTAAGCTAGGAACCTTAGCTCTCTCAATCAAGGGATTAAGGCTTGCTACAACAAACTAGGGAGTCTATCTCTCTTAACCTTTCGGCTAAGGATTGCAACAATAAGCTAGGAGTTCTAGCTCTCTTAACCGGCAAAACTAAGGGTTTCAAAAACCAATCCCTCATAACTTTATCTTGACGGCAAAGTAACACCCAAGTTAAAGTGCTAAATCGAAGTTTGAGGTTTGTCCTAATTTTCCGTAGGTAGGTGACTCAATTGGCCAAGGAATCCAGTCTATCAAAGCCTCCTAACAAAAAGGGGAATTCCCTCTACCTAGGTCAAATTGGCAAAGTAATGAGAAATGAAGAACACAACCCAACAATATGAAAATACCTCAAACTTTGCATTAAACACAAACTCACACACAAAGCATTCAATTAATACAATCTATCACATATTTCAAGTTAGGGTTCACAACACTCAAGTGAATAGGTAGGCTATTTCATAGCTAAGCAAAGGAAAACAAGAAAAAGAAGAGAAAGAACCATGAAGAGATGACAGTCTTCCTTCCTACTTGCTTGAATCTCCCTTGAGAGGTAAGAATCCACTCCTCTAGCTTAGGGCAAGCCCGATCTCCTTCTTCCTCCTTTGAATGTCACTTTCTCTCTCTATAATAGGAAGAGGAAACCCTAATCTCTCACTAGAAATCCTCCTTTATTCTGAAAACTAAAACCCTAGAAAAAGCTCCTCTTTTCTCTCTCCCAGCTATAGGTGTCAAAACAGAACCCGACCCACAACCCGAATTGACTAAAAGTCAATGACTCGCAACCCGGCCGACCCGTGACCTGATTAACCCATAACCTGAATAACCCGATTAGTCCGAACCCGATTGACCTGCAACTAGATTGGCCCGAACCCGACTAACCCGTAACCCGCCCGATTGACCCGAATAATTACTATGTTATATAAAATTTCAAAATGAAGTTGTACGCTGTAAGACTAAGTAAAAATAATTTTTCATTTTATAAATGAAAGTTCAAAAATTATATTGAGTTGAAAGTAGGTTATATTTAATAAAAGAAAGAAGTGAAAGAAAGTGAGAAATTTTGGTGTTTTTAACATTTTGGGGGTAAAGAAGAGGGAAATTTTGGTGCTTAAATTTTTGGAAAAAGAAAGAATCGAGAGTTTTGGTGTTTTAGTTTATAGAATGAGAAAGAAGTGGGAAATATTAGTGTTTTCAACTTTTTCGTGAAAAAAAAGAAGAGGGAAATTTTGTGATTCAAATTTTGAAAAAAGAAAGAAGAGGGAGTTTTAATGCTTTTGATATATAGGAAGAGAAAAAGTGGGAAATTTTGATATTTTTTATTATGGAAAGAAAAATAAAGGGGAAATCTTTTATTTTTTTGAAGAGAAAGAAGGGAGAAAGATTATCACAATGTTTACATATCATTGTTTACGAGTTTAATTAATTATCAATTTGATTATCACAATGTTTACATATCATGGTTTACGAGTTTAATTAATTATTAATTTGATTGTCACAATGTTTACATATGATGATTTAGGAGTGTAACATTTATTGACTAAAATATTGTCTACACTCTATAACAAACCTTACTATAGCTTATAGGCATGATTAATTTGATACAGTAGATTTGAGAAAATGTAAAGAGTTATCATATCTCAAATGGATATTATTTTACATTTAGGTTGGAAACTTAATCTTACTCACTAATTCTCACACGACATTTTCAATTAGGTGGGAAACTTCCCCTTTCATTTTGATATCTTCATATTAACTTTTCACTTCTCCAATGTTTCCCTTCCCACTTTTGGTTCTTCTCATTTTAATTTCCCTCTACAATTTTTCCCTACCAAAATGAAATCCAATGAGGGAAAATTCTACCCACCAACGTTTCAATTCCTTTATTATTAAGCTCGATTACCATCTCCAATAAACGGTTGTTTATAATATTTGTGAATTGTCTAGATTTGCATATGGATATAAATAAGGATTATTGATTGACAACGAGTTGCCCGCAACCCGCCTGACTCGATATCCGATGAACCCGCAACCCGATTTGCCCTCAACCCGATTGAACCAGAACCTGATGAACCCACAACCCGATTGAACCCAAACCCCAGTGAACCAGAATCGATAAACCCGCAACCCAACGAACACGAAACCCGACTAACCCGCAACTCTATTGAACCCGACCCAAACCCGCCGATTGACACCTATACTCCCAGCAGCCTTCTATTTATAGAGCTCGATACTCACTTTTCACGGTCAAAAGTCACGGTCGTTACATTGGAAGCCTGTCCTTGACATTGGACCAAAACACAAGTCAGTGGTGTGTTTTGGTATGACATCACGGTCATAGGCAGATTTCCACGGTCAATAGACCGTGAACACATCGAGGTCCAGTGAGAACGAAAATGGCTCTGGAACTTGTCAATGCAACGACCAAAGAGCAATTGTCACGGTCTTATAACCATGACATTGGACCTCTGCCCGTGACCATGGATTCTCAAGACCACTAATCAATTGTCAAGGTCTGTTGACCTTGACATTTGACCTCTGCCCATGACATTGGACTATTCATCACTTTACTTCATTTTTTGGCGCTTTATCGACTCTGATCGTCGCGAAACTTGTACTCGACCTTCCCACACACACTAGAACCTGAAATGTATCAAAAATAGCACAATTTAGCGTGAAATATGTCGAGTAATGATGAAATACACATGCAAACTATCGAGAAATGAGGGATAAAATGTGCGCAATTAGCCCCGAATCAGACCTCCACACTTGAACGTTTGCTTGTCCCCAAGCAAACTAATCTCAAACAAGGTAATTTTTTAACCTAACAACAATAACTTGGGGACACATCAAAGGGGGGAAAATGGATGAATCTCAATGGCTATTGGGCATCAACACATGGACCGTTACAAGTAATACCGGCATCCACCACAAACGACATTCGAATGCATTAAGAATGTGCAACCGAAAAGTTCTCATCCTGTTCACAAATCAATACAAATCTTGACCGGATTACTCATCAACCACAACTTAGGTAACCAGTTCGTGGAGCGAGAGCGGGAGCGGGAGCAGGAGCGAGAGCGAGAGCGTGAAAGCATCTATTTTTCACGAATTTATTATTGAGAGCGTGAAGAGAGCGTTAATATTATATTATTATTTAAATATATATTAATTATGATACTTAAAATGTAGTAAATATCTATCTTCTTTACATTACACCTTACGTTGTTGACAAAATTCAATAAAATATTATCAGGATAACATCTATATCTATTAAAGAAATTGTTAAATTAACTAAATCAGCATAACTCAATTAAGTTGAACATTTTGTATTTTCTCAGCAAATACAGTAAACATGGGACTCCAAATAATAAAAAACTACTAATCTCATATTTCTTCTGAAAACACGTCCACCATTTATTTCTTATCCACTCACCGTATGCTCCTTTCTTTCCAAAGTCCAAATTTCAAACAATGACCAGCCACCGAAATGTTCTTCTTCTACTCTCAATCGTTGGTTGACTACACACTTCCAGTCGCATGCTCCTTTCTCTCATCTCGTTCTTTTCTTGTTCTCTTTAGTTTGAGAACATCGATCGAGAAGGAGAGAAGAGGCATTATATCAATCATTCGATCGACGCAAGGCTCCCGCGGCAGCTACTTTCTCATATCAGGCCAAGAAAGAAACATCTAAAATGACGTCAACGTTTAACGGCGAGGAGACGCTCCTTTCTCTGGCTTCCTTGTTGTTGTATCCCCCTCGTGTTATGCTTTAATTTTTCTGAACCTTTTGATTCCCGATTTCAATTTTATTATGGTAGATTTATGATGATTAACCTTTGATCCGCAGTTGAGTTGTGTAATTCTTTGTTGCATGCACGGGAACTGCCTATGGAAGGACGAAAAGCGAGGTCGGAGTGGCGTCGACGGGGGTGATGAGGCCTGAGATGGTGATGAAATCCTATATTATTGTGGGTTCAAAGAGAAAGCGTGCTCAAAAAATCCCAAATCGCGCTCTCCTGAAAAGTAGTTCGCGAATTTTCTGCGAACTCCTAAAAATCGCGCTTTAGTGCTCTGGAGAGGGAACGTGGAGGTAGTAGCGGCGAATTGGGTGATATAAACCACAACTAACCATGCATAGAACTCATGTTCAAGGAACAAACGAAAGGGCGACAAAGGTCCTCACCGGGATAAGATATAACCATGCATAATGTGAATGCATCACTCACTCTCGACCAGTGGGGTCATGACCTTTTGGTGCAAAAGATGTGCACAATCATCAACACTCAACCCTATCATCTCTCCACCATAGCGGCAACCTCTAAATTCTAGGGTTCGCGGGATGGTTTTCATCACTAGCTTGTCCGAAGGTCTTAGACACGGGTTCAAATGAATGGCAATTGTCTTGGACATGGGGAAAAGTCTTTTGGGTGGTGTCAAACATAGCATGAGGTCCTACATCTTCAAACTAAAACCAAAAGTTCCATGTTTTCACTAGAACCTTTCATATAATCAACGGCCACTAGCAACGGCCAAAAAGTTCCATGTTTTCACCAACCACGAACTACATTCAAGCACACTTCCTCGGTCTATTCTTGCTATCCACATCTCAATCATAGTAGTGGAGGAGATTAACAAATACTTAGGTGTTTCAATGACTTAAGTGCCAAGAAACCTTTCTAGAGCATATATTTAGACTTTTGTGGCAACTCTCTACTTTTATTTATCCCATTTTATTACCTCTTTTTCATTTCATTTTTTTTTTCTGCTTTCCATTTCATTTTCTTTTCATTTCTCTCTTTTTTTCAAGGGGGTACTAGAGAGTTAAACATTTGTCAACTTAACACTTAACGAACAATGCTCTCTATTAAGAACTTCCTCTAACACTACTTATTCATTCCTAGCAAGAACTGCGCAAAATCCTCCTATGTAGAACCTCAATGGAGTTCAAGAGTGAGAGATCCGAGACACAAGGACGACTCACAACGATTTAGACACGAAAAAAATATGAGGGTTCGTTCTATCAATCACCATTAAGCTCAACAAGCACAAAGCTCCAAACATTAGAATGACCCTCAAAGTCACACGGCTCAAAGGGGTTGACTAGGGAATAAGAGGTTTCGAGACAATCAACTTTTGGGCGTGGACTAATCCTATGCCTCCATCATACTAACTAGTGATACCGGTGAATGTTTCACACCATGGAGAGGGATCTATCACACATGAAAAAGACGATCGGCACAAAACTCACAAGGCTACCTAGCCACCCAATCATTTATTCCAATTTCACAAAATTCAATGCATGGCAATTGTAATCAAGTAGTAATCAAGTCAAGACATCCATTCATTTCTGCACACATGAGAACTAAACATTTGCACTATCCTAATGCAATTCTCAATCATCATAATAGGATGCATTCGATCACAAACAAACAATCCAAGGTCACAGCCAACAAACACGAGATTCTCCCACAAACCGGCCACTTTGATCATGCAATGCTTGGAGCCCTCGATTTTTTTCAAATTTGGGCATACATTAAGGCTCCAAGCACTCAATCACACACACAAGCATAATCATAAACTACCCCCCTCCCATACATTTAAGCTCGACATTGCACTCAATGGTGTAAAATAAGGGGTAGAACGATGTTACCGCATAGTTTGGCGAGTGAAAGTCGGGACCGAATTGGGCCGGAGATGAAGAGGAGAGAGCTCCAATGAGACAAAAACAAACACACACATGCTCGCGCAAGGCCAGGTTATTGCACATTAATATTACTTACCATAAAAATAAACACAATCCTACGATGGGTTTCCTCCCAACAAGCGCTACTTTTATGTCATAAGCTAGACGGTTGCTCCTCAAACTTCGGTCCATCCAAGAACCTCTTTGAAGTTGAGGTTCTCGTCGGTGAGATGAAGCCTCAAGCCACAAGCATTGGACGAATTCATGATTGAGAGCTCGTGAACTTGATCGGCTTTGAGGCTCCATCCACGAGACCTCTTCTTCTTTCCTTCTTCTTTCTCTTTGCCCCACACCATGTAGTCCATCATCGATTGACTTCCATCGCATCCACCAAGAGAGATCACCGATGGTGTGGCCTTTGCTTGGCAAAGATCCGCAAATGGGTCCTTCTTTAAAAGTGCATCGAGGTCGGGTGTAAACATTTGATAGCACGTGTAAATTGTGGATGCTTCATCCACCTCGACCTCATCCTCATCTTGGACGCTATTTGCTCTTTCAACTTCATCTTCAACCTCCCTTCCTTCTTCTTCACTTTTTTCCTCCTCTTGGGGACAATCAAGATCTTCCCCTTCTTCAATGCTCACTTCCTCCTCTACAAATTTTCTTCTCGCCTTTTTCCTCTCTTCCTCAAGCACAAGATGAAGAGCAAGTTGCCAAAAGTTTCTTCAATATGATTATCTTGCATCTCCTCATTTGTTCTCGACTCTTCAAAGCTCGAAGCGGAAGGCGGGGGAATGTGGTCAACCACCAAAGGACTTGATTGGTGGTATCTTCTACATCCTGTTCAGATACATACTCCCCATTGTCGAGCATAATTAGGGTCTTCTTATTGAACAAAATGCACAAGTGATATATGTATATTCTTGTTGAACAAAAATAATATTTTATTGAACAAAAATAATATTTGTATTGAACAAAATATATATTTGTACTGAACAAATATACACATTAGAAAAATATATTCGTATTAAACAAAAAATGATATTTGCATTGAATAGAAAACATATTCCATATGTGTGGTTTCTATATTCGTAATTTTCACAACTCTTATTCAAAATAATATACCATCCATTAAAAACCAGATTCTTACTAAATACAAAACATATTGCTACTGATCAACAAAGCATATTTGTAACATCCCATTCCGGCAAAACCCATATTTCGATCGCTAGAAAGTTCGCGATTTAAAATCGAGCATTTCGACACTATTTCGGCGAAAATCGGATTATCGATCGATCAAATAAGTATACGTATTAATTATATATATAATATATTATATATATATTAATTAAGCGGCCGGGCATATATATTAGCTTCCCCCACCCCGTCCATTATCATTTTCTTTTCTTTCTCCATTCACCGAGAGCAGAGCGAACAGAGGCGCTCAAGGGAAGCGAGGGGGAAAATCTCATAGCTCAATTCTTGAGCATAAGTGATCCAAAAATCTCGTAAGTAACGCCTAATTCATCTATTCTTCATGATTTATCTATTTAGAGCTTTAAAACGAGTTTTTGGTTCAGGAATTTCTCGAATTCCCGATAAGCCAAATTAGGGTTTCGGAGTATCCGGAAGCCGGATTGAGCCCAAATTTCAAATACGAGCTTCCTGCAGCGAGGTAATCAATCCTCTAGTTCTAATCCCTGAATTTCGGCAATTATTTAGGTCGGAGCCGGGATCGCTGAATTTAGCTCCGGCCAGGGTTTGATATGTTTTTATCAAGAATTTGACCCGGAGCCTAGAACTAATATTGACGGGGATACTGCATGGAATATTAGGACGGTCTCGGATTTTAATTCGGGGTTCGTTCGTGAAATTGACGTATTAGTAAGGGAAGGTTAAACCGGTGTTTGAACGACCAGAACTGGTGAGGGATTAGCACGGCATACCGGGTTTGTCGTATCACGATAATTATATTGATGCTTAGAATTGATCTAGGTGAACTAGAATGGCATGATTAGGGGTGTATGGACTTTTATGCTATATGATGAACCATGGATTGTTGTATGATATTATTGACTTGCCCTATCCGATATGGACCTTGTTTATGTTGATGATTGCATACATGTTGCCATTTGTGGCTTAACCGTTGATATGACTTCATGGTTGTTCGATCAGGTGTTTTGACATGATGTGATATTGTGGTTATATTTGGATGCACAAGTGGGAAAATATATATCTCATGGTGATATTATGATGTTTAAGGAGGATGACTCGCACGAGGGTTTATCCCGAGGAAGTGCAATTATACGACTCCTGGTTATGTTGAGCCAATTGTGGCCAGGTCAAGAACATGTCCAAGTAACGAATTATGATTAAGCAAGATGAGATATGGATCATGTATAAGATTACCAAACAAGAATGATTTGGTCTCATGGTCAATTACATAGTAATTAGGGCTCCCCATGCTATTACTCCGTTATGATATGTTATGTCACACCCCCTGATGTGGTGTTGACCGTTGATTCATCATGAGATATGACCACACCCAGAGTGGTGTTGAGTCCGATATGACCACACCCATAGTGGTGTCAGGTCCGATATGACTACACCGGCAGTGGTGGGTCCGATATGACCACATCCACGAGATGTTTGGTCCGTATTCCCGGGAGAGTAATTAGCATGGGAGTAGCCAGGCGCCTATAAGTAAAACATGATAAGACGCATATGCATAAGTCAAGGTGGTTGAGTCTTTTGCCTATTGGGATGTCGGATGGCTGAGGTCTGATCCTAGTGCTTTGGCTTGGTTGCTAGATGTATGGTAGGGGTATGCTCTGTTATGAACTCACTATGCTATGATTATCTCACTCAGCTATGAGCTGACCCTCTTTTATTATTTTCCTCTGCTTATGCTATGTGTAAGCAGATCATCATCAGCAGCAGCAGTAGATAGGTGTATAGGTGGGAGCTGAGCAAGACTAGCTTCTGATGTAGTGTGAGATATCCACAGGTGTGGAAAGTTGATGATATGTGTATATTTGTGTAATTATGTAAGTTGTGACGATTATGGCATGTATAAGTATGGTATGCAGTTGTGGAGTATGAAAAGTGTGGCTATGGCTAAGAAAAGCCAATGCCTATGGTTGTGAATATATATGTTTGTGATGAATTATTTTGCAGGATAAGTTGCAAGAACTGTTAGCCCATTACGCGAGTAATTCATGTCGAAATTTTATTTGGGTAAATTTTGATAATTAATGTAACACCCGAGATTATTTCCGCTGCAATTGTATGAACAATATGATTAGGTAATACGTATAGGGTAGGGTGTTACAGTTTGGTATCAGAGCTGGTTTGTTTTCTGCATTATGGGTGTGTTACTTTCACCCTTGAGGACTGATCACCCTCGTAAGGGGAGGGAGTACTCCATACCTGTACTTGCACTAAACTTGCCAGGAATTGAGACCAAAGGTGATGATGTGTTGCATAGTTAGTTACATTTAGTCAAAAATGATTTTGAGTATTTGAAGGAATCTTGAAAATTTTATGGTTTAAGAGATTTTGAAAATTTTGTTGAGTTTTTAATCTTGTTTTACAAGTTATTATTTTGGCAGAAATTTTTAATGGTGTGTGGATCAAGTTATGGCCAATATTTCCTTGTAGCTCGCACAGAAGTTGTCCTAGAAATCCTACTAACTGATCGAGAAGCATGGTGGCTAGCTATGCAATGCAGTTGATTTTAGATTATGCCAACAAGATGAGTTGTGGTGGTAGAGATTTTAACATGGATATGATTCTTGATGATCTGGTGACAACCATTTTATAGGTTGGTATGACCTTGTGTTAGTGGCAACCTACTTTGCAGGTTAACAATCTTGCTTAGTAAGTTATGTTTTGAATTTGTTGATGTGCTTTTGTTGTGATAGCCCAGTGTAGGTTTTTGAAACCTTATATTGGGAACTTGAGGTGTTATGTGTTTAGTTATGTAATTCAGATCTCCTAACCTAAGAGTTAGGTAATAACCTTAGGTACGATCGATCATGTCAAGGGTAAGTAAGCGGAGTAAGGGTACAACTCAAGGTTAGATTTCGGGAACGAAATCTTTTTAAGGAGGGGAGAATTGTAACATCCCATTCCGGCAAAACCCATATTTCGATCGCTAGAAAGTTCGCGATTTAAAATCGAGCATTTCGACACTATTTCGGCGAAAATCGGATTATCGATCGAATAAGTATACGTATTAATTATATATATATATATATATTAATTAAGATATATATTAGCTTCCCCCACCCCGTCCATTATCATTTTCTTTTCTTTCTCCATTCACCGAGAGCAGAGCGAACAGAGGCGCTCAAGGGAAGCGAGGGGGAAAATCTCAGAGCTCAATTCTTGAGCATAAGTGATCCAAAAATCTCGTAAGTAACGCCTAATTCATCTATTCATCATGATTTATCTATTTAGAGCTTTAAAACGAGTTTTTGGTTCAGGAATTTCTCGAATTCCCGATAAGCCAAATTAGTGTTTCGGAGTATCCGGAAGCCGGATTGAGCCCAAATTTCAAATACGAGCTTCCTGCAGCGAGGTAATCAATCCTCTAGTTCTAATCCCTGAATTTCGGCAATTATTTAGGTCGGAGCCGGGATCGCTGAATTTAGCTCCGGCCAGGGTTTGATATGTTTTTATCAAGAATTTGACCCGGAGCCTAGAACTAATATTGACGGGGATACTGCAGGGGATAATAGGACGGTCTCGGATTTTAATTCGGGGTTCGTTCGTGAAATTGACGTATTAGTACGGGAAGGTTAAACCGGTGTTTGAACGACCAGAACTGGTGAGGGATTAGCACGGCATACCGGGTTTGTCGTATCACGATAATTATATTGATGCTTAGAATTGATCTAGGTGAACTAGAATGGCATGATTAGGGGTGTATGGACTTTTATGCTATATGATGAACCATGGATTGTTGTATGATATTATTGACTTGCCCTATCCGATATGGACCTTGTTTATGTTGATGATTGCATACATGTTGCCATTTGTGGCTTAACCGTTGATATGACTTCATGGTTGTTCGATCAGGTGTTTTGACATGATGTGATATTGTGGTTATATTTGGATGCACAAGTGGGAAAATATATATCTCATGGTGATATTATGATGTTTAAGGAGGATGACTCGCACGAGGGTTTATCCCGAGGAAGTGCAATTATACGACTCCTGGTTATGTTGAGCCAATTGTGGCCAGGTCAAGAACATGTCCAAGTAACGAATTATGATTAAGCAAGATGAGATATGGATCATGTATAAGATTACCAAACAAGAGTGATTTGGTCTCATGGTCAATTACATAGTAATTAGGGCTCCCCATGCTATTACTCCGTTATGATATGTTATGTCACACCCCCTGATGTGGTGTTGACCGTTGATTCATCATGAGATATGACCACACCCAGAGTGGTGTTGAGTCCGATATGACCACACCCATAGTGGTGTCAGGTCCGATATGACTACACCGGCAGTGGTGGGTCCGATATGACCACATCCACGAGATGTTTGGTCCGTATTCCCGGGAGAGTAATTAGCATGGGAGTAGCCAGGCGCCTATAAGTAAAACATGATAAGACGCATATGCATAAGTCAAGGTGGTTGAGTCTTTTACCTATTGGGATGTCGGATGGCTGAGGTCTGATCCTAGTGCTTTGGCTTGGTTGCTAGATGTATGGTAGGGGTATGCTCTGTTATGAACTCACTATGCTATGATTATCTCACTCAGCTATGAGCTGACCCTCTTTTATTATTTTCCTCTGCTTATGCTATGTGTAAGCAGATCATCATCAGCAGCAGCAGTAGATAGGTGTATAGGTGGGAGCTGAGCAAGAGTTGAAGGCAAGATGAGGTATGGTCTTCAACTATTCTGTGCTTGGACTACTACTCGGGATTTTGGCCAGTGATCCACACCTTTTGTAAAATGTTTTGAGAACGTTTTTCATGTGCATACTAGCTTCTGATGTAGTGTGAGATATCCACAGGTGTGGAAAGTTGATGATATGTGTATATTTGTGTAATTATGTAAGTTGTGACGATTATGGCATGTATAAGTATTGTATGCAGTTGTGGAGTATGAAAAGTGTGGCTATGGCTAAGAAAAGCCAATGCCTATGGTTGTGAATATATATGTTTGTGATGAATTATTTTGCAGGATAAGTTGCAAGAACTGTTAGCCCATTACGCGAGTAATTCATGTCGAAATTTTATTTGGGTAAATTTTGATAATTAATGTAACACCCGAGATTATTTCCGCTGCAATTGTATGAACAATATGATTAGGTAATACGTATAGGGTAGGGTGTTACAGTTTGGTATCAGAGCTGGTTTGTTTTCTGCATTATGGGTGTGTTACTTTCACCCTTGAGGACTGATCACCCTCGTAAGGGGAGGGAGTACTCCATACCTGTACTTGCACTAAACTTGCCAGGAATTGAGACCAAAGGTGATGATGTGTTGCATAGTTAGTTATATTTAGTCAAAAATGATTTTGAGTATTTGAAGGAATCTTGAAAATTTTATGGTTTAAGAGATTTTGAAAATTTTGTTGAGTTTTTAATCTTGTTTTACAAGTTATTATTTTGGCAGAAATTTTTAATGGTGTGTGGATCAAGTTATGGCCAATATTTCCTTGTAGCTCGCACAGAAGTTGTCCTAGAAATCCTACTAACTGATCGAGAAGCATGGTGGCTAGCTATGCAATGCAGTTGATTTTAGATTATGCCAACAAGATGAGTTGTGGTGGTAGAGATTTTAACATGGATATGATTCTTGATGATCTGGTGACAACCATTTTATAGGTTGGTATGACCTTGTGTTAGTGGCAACCTACTTTGCAGGTTAACAATCTTGCTTAGTAAGTTATGTTTTGAATTTGTTGATGTGCTTTTGTTGTGATAGCCCAGTGTAGGTTTTTGAAACCTTATATTGGGAACTCGAGGTGTTATGTGTTTAGTTATGTAATTCAGATCTCCTAACCTAAGAGTTAGGTAATAACCTTAGGTACGATCGATCATGTCAAGGGTAAGTAAGCGGAGTAAGGGTACAACTCAAGGTTAGATTTCGGGAACGAAATCTTTTTAAGGAGGGGAGAATTGTAACATCCCATTCCGGCAAAACCCATATTTCGATCGCTAGAAAGTTCGCGATTTAAAATCGAGCATTTCGACACTATTTCGGCGAAAATCGGATTATCGATCGAATAAGTATAGGTATTAATTATATATATATATATTAATTAAGATATATATTAGCTTCCCCCACCCCGTCCATTATCATTTTCTTTTCTTTCTCCATTCACCGAGAGCAGAGCGAACAGAGGCGCTCAAGGGAAGCGAGGGGGAAAATCTCAGAGCTCAATTCTTGAGCATAAGTGATCCAAAAATCTCGTAAGTAACGCCTAATTCATCTATTCATCATGATTTATCTATTTAGAGCTTTAAAACGAGTTTTTGGTTCAGGAATTTCTCGAATTCCCGATAAGCCAAATTAGTGTTTCGGAGTATCCGGAAGCCGGATTGAGCCCAAATTTCAAATACGAGCTTCCTGCAGCGAGGTAATCAATCCTCTAGTTCTAATCCCTGAATTTCGGCAATTATTTAGGTCGGAGCCGGGATCGCTGAATTTAGCTCCGGCCAGGGTTTGATATGTTTTTATCAAGAATTTGACCCGGAGCCTAGAACTAATATTGACGGGGATACTGCAGGGGATAATAGGACGGTCTCGGATTTTAATTCGGGGTTCGTTCGTGAAATTGACGTATTAGTACGGGAAGGTTAAACCGGTGTTTGAACGACCAGAACTGGTGAGGGATTAGCACGGCATACCGGGTTTGTCGTATCACGATAATTATATTGATGCTTAGAATTGATCTAGGTGAACTAGAATGGCATGATTAGGGGTGTATGGACTTTTATGCTATATGATGAACCATGGATTGTTGTATGATATTATTGACTTGCCCTATCCGATATGGACCTTGTTTATGTTGATGATTGCATACATGTTGCCATTTGTGGCTTAACCGTTGATATGACTTCATGGTTGTTCGATCAGGTGTTTTGACATGATGTGATATTGTGGTTATATTTGGATGCACAAGTGGGAAAATATATATCTCATGGTGATATTATGATGTTTAAGGAGGATGACTCGCACGAGGGTTTATCCCGAGGAAGTGCAATTATACGACTCCTGGTTATGTTGAGCCAATTGTGGCCAGGTCAAGAACATGTCCAAGTAACGAATTATGATTAAGCAAGATGAGATATGGATCATGTATAAGATTACCAAACAAGAGTGATTTGGTCTCATGGTCAATTACATAGTAATTAGGGCTCCCCATGCTATTACTCCGTTATGATATGTTATGTCACACCCCCTGATGTGGTGTTGACCGTTGATTCATCATGAGATATGACCACACCCAGAGTGGTGTTGAGTCCGATATGACCACACCCATAGTGGTGTCAGGTCCGATATGACTATACCGGCAGTGGTGGGTCCGATATGACCACATCCACGAGATGTTTGGTCCGTATTCCCGGGAGAGTAATTAGCATGGGAGTAGCCAGGCGCCTATAAGTAAAACATGATAAGACGCATATGCATAAGTCAAGGTGGTTGAGTCTTTTACCTATTGGGATGTCGGATGGCTGAGGTCTGATCCTAGTGCTTTGGCTTGGTTGCTAGATGTATGGTAGGGGTATGCTCTGTTATGAACTCACTATGCTATGATTATCTCACTCAGCTATGAGCTGACCCTCTTTTATTATTTTCCTCTGCTTATGCTATGTGTAAGCAGATCATCATCAGCAGCAGCAGTAGATAGGTGTATAGGTGGGAGCTGAGCAAGAGTTGAAGGCAAGATGAGGTATGGTCTTCAACTATTCTGTGCTTGGACTACTACTCGGGATTTTGGCCAGTGATCCACACCTTTTGTAAAATGTTTTGAGAACGTTTTTCATGTGCATACTAGCTTCTGATGTAGTGTGAGATATCCACAGGTGTGGAAAGTTGATGATATGTGTATATTTGTGTAATTATGTAAGTTGTGACGATTATGGCATGTATAAGTATGGTATGCAGTTGTGGAGTATGAAAAGTGTGGCTATGGCTAAGAAAAGCCAATGCCTATGGTTGTGAATATATATGTTTGTGATGAATTATTTTGCAGGATAAGTTGCAAGAACTGTTAGCCCATTACGCGAGTAATTCATGTCGAAATTTTATTTGGGTAAATTTTGATAATTAATGTAACACCCGAGATTATTTCCGCTGCAATTGTATGAACAATATGATTAGGTAATACGTATAGGGTAGGGTGTTACAGTTTGGTATCAGAGCTGGTTTGTTTTCTGCATTATGGGTGTGTTACTTTCACCCTTGAGGACTGATCACCCTCGTAAGGGGAGGGAGTACTCCATACCTGTACTTGCACTAAACTTGCCAGGAATTGAGACCAAAGGTGATGATGTGTTGCATAGTTAGTTACATTTAGTCAAAAATGATTTTGAGTATTTGAAGGAATCTTGAAAATTTTATGGTTTAAGAGATTTTGAAAATTTTGTTGAGTTTTTAATCTTGTTTTACAAGTTATTATTTTGGCAGAAATTTTTAATGGTGTGTGGATCAAGTTATGGCCAATATTTCCTTGTAGCTCGCACAGAAGTTGTCCTAGAAATCCTACTAACTGATCGAGAAGCATGGTGGCTAGCTATGCAATGCAGTTGATTTTAGATTATGCCAACAAGATGAGTTGTGGTGGTAGAGATTTTAACATGGATATGATTCTTGATGATCTGGTGACAACCATTTTATAGGTTGGTATGACCTTGTGTTAGTGGCAACCTACTTTGCAGGTTAACAATCTTGCTTAGTAAGTTATGTTTTGAATTTGTTGATGTGCTTTTGTTGTGATAGCCCAGTGTAGGTTTTTGAAACCTTATATTGGGAACTCGAGGTGTTATGTGTTTAGTTATGTAATTCAGATCTCCTAACCTAAGAGTTAGGTAATAACCTTAGGTACGATCGATCATGTCAAGGGTAAGTAAGCGGAGTAAGGGTACAACTCAAGGTTAGATTTCGGGAACGAAATCTTTTTAAGGAGGGGAGAATTGTAACATCCCATTCCGGCAAAACCCATATTTCGATCGCTAGAAAGTTCGCGATTTAAAATCGAGCATTTCGACACTATTTCGGCGAAAATCGGATTATCGATCGAATAAGTATAGGTATTAATTATATATATATATATATATTAATTAAGATATATATTAGCTTCCCCCACCCCGTCCATTATCATTTTCTTTTCTTTCTCCATTCACCGAGAGCAGAGCGAACAGAGGCGCTCAAGGGAAGCGAGGGGGAAAATCTCAGAGCTCAATTCTTGAGCATAAGTGATCCAAAAATCTCGTAAGTAACGCCTAATTCATCTATTCATCATGATTTATCTATTTAGAGCTTTAAAACGAGTTTTTGGTTCAGGAATTTCTCGAATTCCCGATAAGCCAAATTAGTGTTTCGGAGTATCCGGAAGCCGGATTGAGCCCAAATTTCAAATACGAGCTTCCTGCAGCGAGGTAATCAATCCTCTAGTTCTAATCCCTGAATTTCGGCAATTATTTAGGTCGGAGCCGGGATCGCTGAATTTAGCTCCGGCCAGGGTTTGATATGTTTTTATCAAGAATTTGACCCGGAGCCTAGAACTAATATTGACGGGGATACTGCAGGGGATAATAGGACGGTCTCGGATTTTAATTCGGGGTTCGTTCGTGAAATTGACGTATTAGTACGGGAAGGTTAAACCGGTGTTTGAACGACCAGAACTGGTGAGGGATTAGCACGGCATACCGGGTTTGTCGTATCACGATAATTATATTGATGCTTAGAATTGATCTAGGTGAACTAGAATGGCATGATTAGGGGTGTATGGACTTTTATGCTATATGATGAACCATGGATTGTTGTATGATATTATTGACTTGCCCTATCCGATATGGACCTTGTTTATGTTGATGATTGCATACATGTTGCCATTTGTGGCTTAACCGTTGATATGACTTCATGGTTGTTCGATCAGGTGTTTTGACATGATGTGATATTGTGGTTATATTTGGATGCACAAGTGGGAAAATATATATCTCATGGTGATATTATGATGTTTAAGGAGGATGACTCGCACGAGGGTTTATCCCGAGGAAGTGCAATTATACGACTCCTGGTTATGTTGAGCCAATTGTGGCCAGGTCAAGAACATGTCCAAGTAACGAATTATGATTAAGCAAGATGAGATATGGATCATGTATAAGATTACCAAACAAGAGTGATTTGGTCTCATGGTCAATTACATAGTAATTAGGGCTCCCCATGCTATTACTCCGTTATGATATGTTATGTCACACCCCCTGATGTGGTGTTGACCGTTGATTCATCATGAGATATGACCACACCCAGAGTGGTGTTGAGTCCGATATGACCACACCCATAGTGGTGTCAGGTCCGATATGACTACACCGGCAGTGGTGGGTCCGATATGACCACATCCACGAGATGTTTGGTCCGTATTCCCGGGAGAGTAATTAGCATGGGAGTAGCCAGGCGCCTATAAGTAAAACATGATAAGACGCATATGCATAAGTCAAGGTGGTTGAGTCTTTTACCTATTGGGATGTCGGATGGCTGAGGTCTGATCCTAGTGCTTTGGCTTGGTTGCTAGATGTATGGTAGGGGTATGCTCTGTTATGAACTCACTATGCTATGATTATCTCACTCAGCTATGAGCTGACCCTCTTTTATTATTTTCCTCTGCTTATGCTATGTGTAAGCAGATCATCATCAGCAGCAGCAGTAGATAGGTGTATAGGTGGGAGCTGAGCAAGAGTTGAAGGCAAGATGAGGTATGGTCTTCAACTATTCTGTGCTTGGACTACTACTCGGGATTTTGGCCAGTGATCCACACCTTTTGTAAAATGTTTTGAGAACGTTTTTCATGTGCATACTAGCTTCTGATGTAGTGTGAGATATCCACAGGTGTGGAAAGTTGATGATATGTGTATATTTGTGTAATTATGTAAGTTGTGACGATTATGGCATGTATAAGTATGGTATGCAGTTGTGGAGTATGAAAAGTGTGGCTATGGCTAAGAAAAGCCAATGCCTATGGTTGTGAATATATATGTTTGTGATGAATTATTTTGCAGGATAAGTTGCAAGAACTGTTAGCCCATTACGCGAGTAATTCATGTCGAAATTTTATTTGGGTAAATTTTGATAATTAATGTAACACCCGAGATTATTTCCGCTGCAATTGTATGAACAATATGATTAGGTAATACGTATAGGGTAGGGTGTTACAGTTTGGTATCAGAGCTGGTTTGTTTTCTGCATTATGGGTGTGTTACTTTCACCCTTGAGGACTGATCACCCTCGTAAGGGGAGGGAGTACTCCATACCTGTACTTGCACTAAACTTGCCAGGAATTGAGACCAAAGGTGATGATGTGTTGCATAGTTAGTTACATTTAGTCAAAAATGATTTTGAGTATTTGAAGGAATCTTGAAAATTTTATGGTTTAAGAGATTTTGAAAATTTTGTTGAGTTTTTAATCTTGTTTTACAAGTTATTATTTTGGCAGAAATTTTTAATGGTGTGTGGATCAAGTTATGGCCAATATTTCCTTGTAGCTCGCACAGAAGTTGTCCTAGAAATCCTACTAACTGATCGAGAAGCATGGTGGCTAGCTATGCAATGCAGTTGATTTTAGATTATGCCAACAAGATGAGTTGTGGTGGTAGAGATTTTAACATGGATATGATTCTTGATGATCTGGTGACAACCATTTTATAGGTTGGTATGACCTTGTGTTAGTGGCAACCTACTTTGCAGGTTAACAATCTTGCTTAGTAAGTTATGTTTTGAATTTGTTGATGTGCTTTTGTTGTGATAGCCCAGTGTAGGTTTTTGAAACCTTATATTGGGAACTTGAGGTGTTATGTGTTTAGTTATGTAATTCAGATCTCCTAACCTAAGAGTTAGGTAATAACCTTAGGTACGATCGATCATGTCAAGGGTAAGTAAGCGGAGTAAGGGTACAACTCAAGGTTAGATTTCGGGAACGAAATCTTTTTAAGGAGGGGAGAATTGTAACATCCCATTCCGGCAAAACCCATATTTCGATCGCTAGAAAGTTCGCGATTTAAAATCGAGCATTTCGACACTATTTCGGCGAAAATCGGATTATCGATCGAATAAGTATAGGTATTAATTATATATATATATATATTAATTAAGATATATATTAGCTTCCCCCACCCCGTCCATTATCATTTTCTTTTCTTTCTCCATTCACCGAGAGCAGAGCGAACAGAGGCGCTCAAGGGAAGCGAGGGGGAAAATCTCAGAGCTCAATTCTTGAGCATAAGTGATCCAAAAATCTCGTAAGTAACGCCTAATTCATCTATTCATCATGATTTATCTATTTAGAGCTTTAAAACGAGTTTTTGGTTCAGGAATTTCTCGAATTCCCGATAAGCCAAATTAGTGTTTCGGAGTATCCGGAAGCCGGATTGAGCCCAAATTTCAAATACGAGCTTCCTGCAGCGAGGTAATCAATCCTCTAGTTCTAATCCCTGAATTTCGGCAATTATTTAGGTCGGAGCCGGGATCGCTGAATTTAGCTCCGGCCAGGGTTTGATATGTTTTTATCAAGAATTTGACCCGGAGCCTAGAACTAATATTGACGGGGATACTGCAGGGGATAATAGGACGGTCTCGGATTTTAATTCGGGGTTCGTTCGTGAAATTGACGTATTAGTACGGGAAGGTTAAACCGGTGTTTGAACGACCAGAACTGGTGAGGGATTAGCACGGCATACCGGGTTTGTCGTATCACGATAATTATATTGATGCTTAGAATTGATCTAGGTGAACTAGAATGGCATGATTAGGGGTGTATGGACTTTTATGCTATATGATGAACCATGGATTGTTGTATGATATTATTGACTTGCCCTATCCGATATGGACCTTGTTTATGTTGATGATTGCATACATGTTGCCATTTGTGGCTTAACCGTTGATATGACTTCATGGTTGTTCGATCAGGTGTTTTGACATGATGTGATATTGTGGTTATATTTGGATGCACAAGTGGGAAAATATATATCTCATGGTGATATTATGATGTTTAAGGAGGATGACTCGCACGAGGGTTTATCCCGAGGAAGTGCAATTATACGACTCCTGGTTATGTTGAGCCAATTGTGGCCAGGTCAAGAACATGTCCAAGTAACGAATTATGATTAAGCAAGATGAGATATGGATCATGTATAAGATTACCAAACAAGAGTGATTTGGTCTCATGGTCAATTACATAGTAATTAGGGCTCCCCATGCTATTACTCCGTTATGATATGTTATGTCACACCCCCTGATGTGGTGTTGACCGTTGATTCATCATGAGATATGACCACACCCAGAGTGGTGTTGAGTCCGATATGACCACACCCATAGTGGTGTCAGGTCCGATATGACTACACCGGCAGTGGTGGGTCCGATATGACCACATCCACGAGATGTTTGGTCCGTATTCCCGGGAGAGTAATTAGCATGGGAGTAGCCAGGCGCCTATAAGTAAAACATGATAAGACGCATATGCATAAGTCAAGGTGGTTGAGTCTTTTGCCTATTGGGATGTCGGATGGCTGAGGTCTGATCCTAGTGCTTTGGCTTGGTTGCTAGATGTATGGTAGGGGTATGCTCTGTTATGAACTCACTATGCTATGATTATCTCACTCAGCTATGAGCTGACCCTCTTTTATTATTTTCCTCTGCTTATGCTATGTGTAAGCAGATCATCATCAGCAGCAGCAGTAGATAGGTGTATAGGTGGGAGCTGAGCAAGAGTTGAAGGCAAGATGAGGTATGGTCTTCAACTATTCTGTGCTTGGACTACTACTCGGGATTTTGGCCAGTGATCCACACCTTTTGTAAAATGTTTTGAGAACGTTTTTCATGTGCATACTAGCTTCTGATGTAGTGTGAGATATCCACAGGTGTGGAAAGTTGATGATATGTGTATATTTGTGTAATTATGTAAGTTGTGACGATTATGGCATGTATAAGTATGGTATGCAGTTGTGGAGTATGAAAAGTGTGGCTATGGCTAAGAAAAGCCAATGCCTATGGTTGTGAATATATATGTTTGTGATGAATTATTTTGCAGGATAAGTTGCAAGAACTGTTAGCCCATTACGCGAGTAATTCATGTCGAAATTTTATTTGGGTAAATTTTGATAATTAATGTAACACCCGAGATTATTTCCGCTGCAATTGTATGAACAATATGATTAGGTAATACGTATAGGGTAGGGTGTTACAATATTTGTACAAAACAGAAATCATATTCAGCATTTTCAAGAACTTGTATTCCCTACTCTCTCTCTCTTCTGTCAGATCCTTTTTCAGTCTGGGGGCCCCAAAATCAGCTTTTTGTCAGCTGCTTTTCAGTATGCTAACCTCACAATCCACTACCACTTTCCCTAACAAATCTGAACCATTTATTAAATGGACCATTTTTATGAGCCGTTGGATTGGAGATGGAGAACCGTTCTCCAATATCCAAGTGGTGCACCATATCCTGGTTTCGAAGGAAGTGGTATCATGGAAGCAAAGCAGGAACTTGTACCTAGAAAGAATCGGACGTAGAAGAAGATTAGTTGCTGGTGTGTTGTTTGTAATTGCAGAGTGGTAGAAAGCAGGCTATTGACGAGGGTATATTGGTACTTTTGCTTTTTTCATATGAAATACCACATTTAAAATAACTAATCATCCAAACAAGACATTTTAAGTCAAATACCACATTCAAAATATAAAATAACACACAAATACCACATTTTCATAAAGTGGGCCATCAAGAGCAAGAGAGTCGGCCATTGGGTCATATATCGTGCGGTGAACACACACATGTGCGTCATCAATAACATCCCAAGGCCATCGACAGTTGAAATCAAGGGTGGTTGTCGTGGCTATCAAACATCTAATTGAGGAGCAGCCCAACCTGAAGGTTAAAACCATCATCGCCGACATTTCTAGTCGTTATGATTATATCATTAACCACAAGAAGGCGTGAATGGTCGTCGTGTTTGGTGACTGGGAAGAATCATATGCATTCCTTCCCAGATTGATTTTGGATATGGAGGTGTCTAACCCTGGCACCATTTTCTCTCTCCACTACCAAGATGAAGAAATTCAACCGAAAATACCTAATAATAAACTAATACGTCAATGGACGTTTAGCTAAATTATACCTAATGAAATAGCAATATAGTAATGGTCCACTAGGATTAAAAAAAATGTATAATTATTAAAATACACCAAACTAATATAAAACTTATCAGCTTAAGTAGTACCAATTTAGGGCGTTGTGGGGTGTGATTTCACTTCCCCACACGTAACCGTACTCCCGAACCCATGTCTCTTAATCGCAGACCAAGCCCCGGTTCTGACCCCAAGGTTAGGACCGACCGATGAGTGTTCGATCCACTCCAATTAAGATCGATGGAGACTCCCAAAAAGTAAACACGACCCAACCCCCGGAGTTGAGAGTTGCGACAACTATACCAAGTTGGACAAATACCAAATATGACAGAGGTATTGGAAGCAGTCGAAACAAAGAATCGCCCCCTGATGAATCAAGAACTCCTAGCACCATTCACTAGAGAGGAAACTTGGGAAGCTCTAAAGATGATAGCACCAACTAAAGCCTCAGGTTCATATGGAATGTCTACCTTGTTCTTTCAAAAAAAACTAGACAGTGGTAGGGGATTTCGTGTGCATGAAACTGCAATGAATCCTAATTACTGGACATATCCCGCCCACTCTGAATCACACTCTATTGGCCATGATACCCAAGACAAAGAAGCCAAACACCCCTAAGGAATTCAGGCCTATTGCCCTCTGCAAGGTACTATACAAAATACTATCTAAAGTCCTTGCGAATAGGCTTAAGAGAATCTTGGACCTGGTAATTACTAAGACATAGAGTGCCTTTGTGCCTAGGAGAAACATCACAGATAACATTATGGTGGGTTTTGAATGCTTTCACACAATGAGAAACAGAAAAAAGGGGAAAAAGGGCTATGTTGCTGCCAACTGGACATATCCAAAGCTTATGATAGGGTGAAATGGAATTTTTTGGAGGATATTATGTTAAAGCTAGGTTTTCATGAAGATTGGGTTCAATTTATCATGCAATGTGTGTCCACTGTTACCTATTAGGCTTTAATCAATGGCCATCAAACTGAGCTTATTAAGCCATCTAGAGGATTGAGGCAAGGGGACCCCATATCCCCTTACCTTTTTCTCCTATATGCTAAGGGGCTATATTCTCTTACAAAAAAGGCAGTGGAGGAAGGGAAACTTAAAGGGATCAAAGACGGTAGCAATAGTCCCATGATAACCCACTTATTCTTTGTCGATGATAGTATATTTTTCTTTGCGAATAAGGAGGAAGGAGAAGCTTTGAGGGATATACTAGAACTTTTGAGAGTATTTTTTATCAAAGCTGTGTCACAAGCACAGACGCTTTATGCCATGTCAGTATTTTTGATCCCCCAAGGTGTGGTACAGGAGATTCAGAGCATGATAGCAAGCCTCTGGTAGGGCAGAGGAAGAGAAGAAAAAAAGGATTCATTAGATGAGCTGGAATAACTGTGGTGAACAAAGTATGAGGGAGGGATGGGATTTCGGAATTTACATGGTTTTAACATTGCCCTATTAGGAAGACAAGTTTGGAACCTACTTCAAAAACCAACTACACTAGTGGTACGGGTTCTCAAGGCCAAATACTATCCCTACTGTGATATATTGGAAGCTGAGGTAGGTAACAATCCGAGCTATATTTGGCGCAGCCTAATGCAAGCTCAATCACTTGTCAGAGAAGGTACAATGTCGAGAATAGGGGATGGAGAGAGTGTGAAAATCTGGTGGGATCGCTGGATCCCAACAGCTGTTGATTATCGAATACAAACACAAGTGTCAGGACTGGAATCACTGAAAAGATATCAAGACTAATTGATCCGGACACCAGATCATGGAAAAGCAACCTATTCCAAGTCAATTTCCAACTAGAGGATTGAGAACAGATCAAACAAATCCCAATTCCTTTTCATCCGAGGCAGGACATAAGAATTTGGGGCAGAGATAAGTCAGCAAAATATTTTGTTTGTTCAGGTTACAAGGAATGATGAAAAAAGCAAGCGCTTAACTAGGAGGAAAATTATGTCCCTATAGATTGAAAACATCTATGGATGCTCCAACTACCCCAAAAGGTTCGAATTTTCGTATGGCGATGGGGAAGCAACATTCTAACTACGGGGGCTAACCTAAGCAGAAAGATCCCGGATGCATATGATGAATGCCCATTCGGTGGTTTGATGGAGACCCAAGAACACATTATACGTGATTGTGACTAGGCAAGCCGAGTGTGGAGACCTAGTAATATGGAAAAGTACTTCACGATGGGGGTGGGCAAGAACTATGAAGACTGGCTATGTAACCTAATTGAAGGAACATACAAAGATGAATTGGTTGCAGTTCTTATTACCATGTGGTTTCTATGGAAGAAGAGAAACAACCTTATGTGTAACAATTCGAAGCTAGAGGAATGGAAAATAGTTGCGAGAGAACAGAATTACCTGGGTATGGCCTTGTCATTCGTGACGAAGAAGGGAAATTCTAGATGGCTGCAAATCATCGGACAAAGTCAAAATGGTCAGTTTGAAATGGAGGAAGAGTTAGCCCTACTTTTGGCGGAGACGGATTGCAAATCGGTGATCCAGAAAATTGACCGGAAAGAGGCTACGATTTGGGAGGTGTAAGGGATTTGTGACGAAATCCAGGAGCTGGCGATGAAGGAATGTGTGATGGAGGTTTTGGGGCCGGAAAGGAAATGAGAGTGTCCACGCTATGGCAAGGGTGCGATGTCGTCTAGAGAAACGAAAATTTCTGTTTTCTCGTCCCCCAATTTTTCTGATACTTCAACTTTTAGTTGATGGCTCTATAACCACTGAACTTGCTTAATTATTGAATACAGACCAGTTATAAAAAAAATTATCTGCTGAAACCTGTAGATTCTGGAGTTGGCTCTTGGACATATTAGACTTACTGAGGAGGTTTATAGATACTATATTTTTTAGTTATAGATTTTAAAAGTATAGTAGCTGAGGTACTGTATTTGCTTGTGTTATTTTGACTTCTCCTAACTAGTAATGTTAGCAACCCCATTTTTATGTAATAGAACACCTGATTCGTAAAACAATGCGATTTTAACTATATTAACTCAGTATAATAATAATAATAATAATAATAATAATAATAATAATAATTGTTGGGGACGCATACACGGCCCACGTAGGCTGGGCCTGCATGGCCCAATAGAAGAGGCTGGTAGGCTAGAGAACCGAGCCTGGCCCAGCGGGCCCGATGGTATGGAGAAACTTGGCCCATGGACCAAAGGAGGCCTGCCCAAACGTGTGGGGCCACGGCTCTGACATGGGGCGCGTGCGGCAGAGAACCGCAGGGGATCCAAAGGTACGGGTTGGGGACCAGCTGACATCATGTGCCTCGGTCTTCTGAGCAAGGGGTCAGATGGTCGAGGCGCATAGCACTTGGCCGTACGGCACATTAAATGAAGGCCTGGCGAAGGGCGGGAGAGAAGGATGTTGGTCGGCCGAGCTCCGAGTATAAATAGTCGGGTTGGTGAACCTCATTTACTCAGGTTGGAACTTCTCTCTAGAATTACTATTCACTTATCTCTCTAGAAACGGTAGCTGACTTGGGCGTTGGAGTGCTAACGAGCCCAACCCCGGGCTCAAGTTAGTCGTGTTGCGTGCAGGAGAAGGCGTACCGGAGGGCAGCGTGCGAAGGTTCGGGGCACCTAGTTACCGGGCATAAACAATTGGCGCGCCAGATAGGGGGATAACTACTAAGTGAGTAAGGGGTCATGGAGGCGCTAGGCGGGGGCGAAGGTGAAGGAGGACCGGCGGGGGCCGAGGCATCCCGGGAGGCGCCTGTGCTGTCAGGAGAGGCGCATGCGGTGGTTGATGATGAGGCGCATGCGGTGGTTGATGACGAGGCGCAGGAGACGGCCCAGTCCGAAGGCGTCACCCTCACGAAGGAGCACCTACTTCACATAATTGGAGAGCAAGACCACGCGCTGGAGGCACTCAGGAAAGAGGTGGAAATTCTGAAAAAGGGGGCTGAGGCGGCGCCCCCTCGAGGAAAGAGGAGGGACAGAGAGGAGGAAGAAGAAGGGGCGTCCAGCGCGCTGGGGCGCATGGAAGATTTGGGGCACCTGACGAAGCATATGGCCTCTGATTTTGACGAACACAATGGGTGGGCGCACCGTCGCCATGGGAGAGCGTGGGGGGTGCGACAGCCCCTCGAGCGAAGCATATTGGCCGAACAAGCAAACTCCGTCATCCCGGCGCTTCCTACTTACGACGGAGCGGCCGACCCAGAGGATCACTTGAACAACTACTTCACGAAGATGCAGTTGTATAACAGCTCGGATGCCACCTTATGTCGCGCCTTTCCTTCCACGTTTACGGGCGTGGTGTTGGATTGGTATCATCAAATAGAGGAGGGGCGGATCGATAGCTTTGAGGAGTTCGCGGCCCTTTTTCTTTCGAATTTCGCCAGCCGGAAGCGCCGGAGCCTCACCATTAGCGCTCTGTTCAAAGTCAAGCAGCGGAAGGGCAAGGCGCTCAGGGACTTCTATGAGCGCTGGATGTCAGTGGCCATGGCAGTCAAGGATGTGAAGCCCCCGGTTCTAGGGTGCTGCCTGGACGAGTGTACCACGAGTGAAGAGCTGTGCCGGGCGCTGTCCAAGCGGGACGTGACATCCACGGAAGATTTGGATCGAAGGGTGCAAAAGGTGATCATGTTGGAGGAGACTCTGGCAGCGAGAAGGTTGGAGAGAAGGGACGTGCGCCCAGAGGAAGTGGAAGCGGCCAGGGCGCTTCGCCCGCCACCTGTAGCCACGCACCTCCCACCTTTCCCGGCAAACATGCGACGCCCGGAGCCACCGCGTTTCCCACCAAGAGGGGGGGGGGAACTTCACCGAGCTCAACGACTCGTTGAAGAATGTGCTACAATTTGTGAAGGATAAGGGGTACCATATCCGCTGGCAGGACCAATGAGGGGGCGCCCAAACGAGCAGAACCTCGACAGGTATTGCGAATTCCACCGGGAAAGAGGCCACCACACGGCTGACTGCTACCAACTCAAGTCGGAGATCCAAGGGCTGGTGGATCGAGGAATGTTGAACGAATTCGTAAGGAAGGGGGAGGATAGAACGCAGAGGGCCTTCATAGTGTAGGAGGAAAAGAAGGAGGAGGCGCAAAAGAATGACCCAAGTGCAGAAGGAAAAACCCCCACGGAGAAAGAAGTACTGCCCCCGCCCCCGTTCAACGTGGAACCCGAGGCGCGCCCCGAGCTCGTAAGGCTCACAATTGAGGCCATCTCGGGCACGATGGACCTACGGCAAAAGCTAGAGGAAGGCCGGCGCCTGAAATCGGCCACGGCGAGCGCCCGCGCGGCGGTGCACATTCATTTTAATGAAACACCTGAGGAGGCGTGTCGGGTGCCCTCCGTGGAAGCGCTCGAAGATAGAGGAGTGGTGGCTGGATGTGAGGTGAAGAGGATGTTGGTGGACACGGGAAGCTCGATGGACGTGCTGTTCAGGTCCACATTCGAGAAGATGCAACTATCCCCGAGCCTTGTTAGGCCGGCGGACTCAGTCCTGATTGGGTTCTCGGGGGTGCCGGCAAGAGTCGTGGGGCGTGTGTGCTTGCCGGTGACATTGGGAGATGAGGAACACTGTGTGACGCACACGGTGGAATTCGGAATCGTGGACTGCCCCTCCCCATACAATGCAATCCTGGGGCGTCCATTGTTGGCACTCTTCAACGGGGTCGCGTCCTCCTGCCATCAAGCGTTGAAATTCATTACCCCAAAGAGAGCGGGAGTGTCGCGGGGGGAAGCATCGCCAGAGGCGCGGCTCGCAAAAAGGGTCCGTATGTATAACATTGACGTGCGTCTGGAAGACACGCCCAGGGCGGAAGCAGCTGATGCCAAAGTCCAAGTCCCCTTGGACGCCGAGCGCCCCGAACGGTGCGTGCGTATATCTACGCACACGAGCGGGGAGGCGGCCAAGGCACTGGTGGAACTTTTGAAAGAGTTCGCCGACTTGTTCGCATGGAGCGCCAAAGAGATGCCAGGTGTGAAGCCCGAGATCGCGTTACACCGGCTATCAGTAGAGAAGGGCGCACGCCCCGTGCAGCAAAAGAGGAGGCCCCTTTCGGAGGAAAAAGAGGAAGCCTTGCGCAAGGAAGTGGGAAAGCTGCTCGAGGCAGGGTTCGTGGAGGAAGCGCGATACATAACATGGCTATCAAACGTAGTGCTCGTCCCCAAGGTGACAGGAGACTGGAGGATGTGTGTGGATTACACGAATCTGAACCGGGTGTGCCCCACCGACGCCTACCCCATGCCGCGCATAGACCAATTAGTAGATGCGACCGCGTATCACGAGGCGCTGAGCTTCCTAGACATGTTCTCGGGATACCATCAGATCCTCATGTGCGAGGAGGATAGAGACAAAACCGCGTTCGCAACTCCCTTTGGTAACTTCCGCTATAGAGTCATGTCATTTGGGTTGAAGAACGCAGGCGCCACTTACCAGCGCATGGTGAACACGGTGTTCCAGCAACAAATTGGCCGGAATGTGGAGGCGTACGTGGACGATCTGGTGGTAAAGAGTAAGAGGAAGGAGGATCACCTGAGGGATCTGCGTGAGACTTTTGAAACGATGCGCGCCCACTCGTTGCGCCTCAATCCGTTGAAATGTGTGTTCGGAGCGGAAGCTGGGAAGTTCCTGGGCTTCATGATAACTAAGAGGGGAATTTAAGCCAATCCAAGGCAAGTGGAGGCGATTAGGCGCCTCAGCCCACCGCGGACGCCCAACGAAGTGCAGGTTCTGAATGGACGTCTGGCGGCGTTGGGGCGTTTCATCCCTAGGTCGGCTGACAAGGGCGCCCCTTTTTTCGGCGTCTTGAAAAAGGCCACGCGCTTCAAGTGGACCGACGAGTGCGATAAGGCGTTTGAGCAGCTGGAGGACCTATTGGTTGCGACCGCGGTCATGACGGCACCGCGTAAGGGCGAGACGTTGTACCTATACATTGCGGTTTCCCGAGCCGCCGTCAGCGCCGTCCTCATCTCCAGAGTGGGCCCGGACAATGAGGAGCGCCCGGTGTATTACGTGAGCAAGGTAATGACGGGCCCCGAGACGCGCTACGCGCCCATCGAGAAGGCGGCCCTGGTGGTGGTAGTAGCGGCAGAAAAGCTACGTCCCTACTTTCAAGCGCACACGGTGGTCGTCCTAACCAACCTGCCGCTGAAGGGCACGCTAGGCTCGATGGACGTGGCGGGACGCATGGTGAAATGGGTCGTGCAGTTGAGTGAATATGATGTCAAGTAAGCGCCGCGACCCGCGATCAAGGCGCAAGTGCTGGCGGATTTCGCCGCAGAAGGAGTGGTGAGTGAAGGAAAGGGCATGGAAGAGGATTGGCGGGTGTACGTTGATGGGGCGGCAAGCCGAGCCGGCGCCGGCGCGGGCATAGTCGTTATCAACCCCATGGGAACAACTCATGAGGTGGCTCTCCGATTTTCGTCGCTGAAAACGAACAATGCAGCGGAATACGAAGCGGTAATTGCCGGGTTACGCACAGCGCGCGAGTTGGGGACACGAAGGGTTCAGGTCTACTCTGACTCCGCCTTGGTGGTGAATCAGCTGAATGGAGTTTTCGATGTGAAGGAGGAAGCGCTGGGCGCATACCTGAAGAAGGTGGAGGAACAGCGTGCGTGGTTCGGACAGGCGGAATTTGTACACGTGCCACGTGAGGAGAATGTCCATGCCGACGCCCTATCAAAGCTAGCCACGGCCACAGACTTCGAAAGTGAGAGGTACGTGATAGTAACCAAGGAGCAATCCCAGGAAGAGTATATGGTGGGAATTGCGGAAGAAGGAGAAGGGGAAGGGGAGAGTTGGATGACCCCAATCAAGGCGTACTTGCTCCACGGTGCGATCCCGGAGGATGGCAAGCTTGCGTGGCAAGTACGGCGCAAGGCCGCTAGGTGTGTGATCTTGGAGGGTCAGCTGTACAAGAGGTCGCACTCGGGGGCATACCTGAGGTGCCTTACGAACGAGGAAGGCGTGAAGGCGATACTGGAAGTACACCAGGGCGCTTGCGGCATGCACGCGGGGGCAAGAAGCCTAGAGAAGGTCCTGCTGAGACAAGGCTATTATTGGCCCACCATCAGGGCGGATGCGAAGAACCACGTGGAGAGCTGCCACCAGTGCCAGATTCATGCTCACGACACTCACGTCCCCAAGGCGCCCATGCAAGGCAACGTGGGCGCATGGCCTTTCTCGCAATGGGGGATGGACCTGCTGGGGCCCTTCCCCAAGGCGCCTGGACAAATGAAGTACCTGATTATGGCAGTGGATTACTTTTCCAAATGGATCGAGGCTGAGCCCTTGGCATCCATTACCCAGGCTCATCAAGTCAGGAAGTTCACCACGAGGAATATCTTCACCCGTTACGGCCTACCAGAGTCCATAGTGGCAGATCATGGCAAGCAATTTGACTGCCAAAAGTTCATTGAATTCTGCGATGAAAACGGCGTGATCTTGCGGTTCTCGTCCGTAGCCTACCCCCAGGCCAACGGGCAGGCGGAGACTGCTAACAAGAGCATCTTGCATGGTCTACACACTAGGTTGTCGGATGCCAAAGGAAGGTGGGTGGAGGAGCTCCCCGGCGTGCTCTGGGCGCACCGTACAACGTACAAGGTGGCGACGGGGGAAACCCCATTCGCCCTGACCTATGGAAGCGAGGCGGTCATACCAGTAGAGATGCGTTTTCCCACGTACAGGGTAAAGGAGTACGGAGCTCAGGCCAACGACGAGGAGCGTATCCACGACCTCGACATGCTGGAGGGACGCAGGGACGTGGCTGCTGTGCACCTCGAGGCTATGAAACGGCAGGTGGCCGAATACTACGATCGCAAGATGCTCCCCCACCAAATCACCTTGGGAAGCTTGGTGCTACAGCGAGATTTTCGGCCGAAGGCATGTGAAGGCAAGTTAGCGCCCAAGTGGAAAGGACCCTACCGTATATGGGAAGTGGTTGGGCCGGCCACGTTCAAGCTGGAACGCATGGGCGGAAAGGCAGTCAAGAGGACGTGGAACGCCGTGAACTTGAGAGCGTACAAAGGAATGGAAAGTGGCGAGATGTCTGAGTAGGTGGCAAGGAAGGAAGGATTGGGCGCCCTAATTTTGTCTGACTTGAGAGGGTAGCTCGTCAAGCAGAGGAGGGTATACTATTACTGCAAGCGTGTCCCCCCACGCGTATTAGCTATAGTTGTAATGCGCCCGACACTTCGCGCCTGGAAATTGTCTTTTATTTTTTATGAACTGCCTTTTATGATGATGTAAAGCGCCCAGTATTTTGCGCCCCTTTGAATGTTCTAAAGAGGATATGATCAGTGAGTAGTTCGTTCGTGCGTGTTTCTTGCTCCTGAAGCGCCTTAAACAATTCGCGCCCTTCTGAAGTGTCATAACGAAAGATCGACTATCCCGCGTTGAAAGATCTAACCCCGTGCAAAGCAAAGCGCCCAGAACTTCGCGCCCTGAAAAGCAATGCGCCCGTAATTTTTGCGCCCTCAAAACAAAGCGCCCATCTTTTGCGCCCTTAAAAGCAATGCGCCCGTAATTTTGCGCCCTCATATAATGCACAGCGAGTTCGCAGCTAAAAGAAGGTCATTGAGGATCGCGATAAAGGAAGAGTAAAGCGCCCAGAACTTCGCGCCCTTAAGTCAAAGCGCCCATAGCTCCTGCGCCCATAGCTCATGAGGGAAAACTCAACCCAAGGCAAAGTGAAGCGCCCAAAACAAATATGCAATTAAAAGACAGGAACTCAAATTACCACCAAGAAATGTTAAAAAAAAAAAAAAAAAGAGGAACATGTCCCAACACAGTTCAAGCAATATCCAGGAACAGCAAAATAATGAAAAACCGTCGGGAAAATTACAAGGAAGGACACAAACGCCTTGCTTTCACTCTTCGACTTCGACCTCCTCCCCGCTATCTTCGCTGCCGCCCGCGCCGTCGTCTCCTGAATCGGAGGCGTCGCTCCCACTGAGGTCAACCCTCTCGCCTGCCTCCTCCTGGGCCTCAGCGCCTTGTGCGTCCAGCACCTCTTCCTCCCAATCTTGAAGATCTTGCGCTTCCTCCTCATCTCCATGCGCTCCTTCCTCATCTCCTTGGACACCGTGCGCCTCCCCACCCTCAGCCTCCGGTGACGCTCGCTCCATCTCAGTGATGATGTGGCACATCAGGTCCTGCGCGTCGAAGGTCCAATCCGGGTGGTCAGCAAGCAGCTTTTGCCGAGCTATCTCCACCGTACTGATGACGACGTCCGCCTGCAGATTCTTCCCCGCGGTGGTGTTCTTGTAGTCAGCTAGGGTGCGCTTGGCCTTCTTCAGGTCCCGGTGGTAGCGCCTGCTCGTTTTCCTTATCTTCTTGCCGGCGGCTTCCAGTTCGAGCACGGATTCACGGAGGGAATTCCTTTCCGCATTTAAGGCGTCGCGCTCCCGAGTTAAGGCCTCATCGCTCTCACGGAGCGCCTTTTCCACCTCAGCATGCCTGGCCTGCTCCTCCTGACGCACTTTCGTGCGCTCCGCCTCCAGCCGCTCCTCCAATTGCGCGGCATAGTCGGAGGCCTTCTTGCGCGCCTCCTCGCACTCCGCATTCAGCTCTGCCCGCTGCTTATCCGCAGCGTCTAGCTCGGACTGGAGGCGCGTAGCGGCAATGGTGGCCTCCGAGCCCTGGCGCCTAATCTTTTCCACCTCGCGGGTGGTAGCCTCACACAGGAGCATCATCTGCATAGCAAATCGGGACAAGTCGCATTAGAGAGAGTTAGAGAAAATAAAAGCGCGAATTCACGAAATCGGAACAAGGCGCATTAGAGAGAGTTAGAGAAAATAAGAGCGCAAGTTTACGAAATCGGAACAAGGCGCATTAGAGAGAGTTAGAGAAAATAAGAGCGCAAGTTTACGAAATCGGAACAAGGAGTGGGAAGCGTGGACGGGAACGTACTTGCGCAGTGAGGTTGGTCATTCTGCGCCATGGTTTGTCGGACACCAAGCCTTCAGGATGCTCGACCACGTCATACTGACAACGCGCCCATTGAGTAGCGGCGCCCAGATCCTTGGCAGCCTTCACTGGCACGTCCACGGCGACCTTCGTCAGAGGGCGCCTGGGGGGTTGGAGATACGGAGGAATCACTTCGCCAGTGTGGGGCCCGATGGTGGGCGCCACAGAGCTTGGGGGCAGCCCCGTCGTGTCGGCCTGATGCGCCTTTGCCCGTTTGGCCGGGGGAGCTCGGTTGTCCCCGGACCTCTTGCGAGACGCATGTGGCGGAGACGGACGCGAACCCCCCTCCCCCGACCCGTGGGGCATGGACTGAGAAGCAGGAGTCACTGGAGATTTCGAGCGCTCCAGCATGGTTTGGCTTGGCCGAGGACTACCTTGACCAGCGCCTGAACTCCCCTGCGGGGAGCCACCGTGCGCCTCGTCAGAAGCGCCCGAAGTAGAGGGGGAAGCAGCGGCCTTCCCTTTGGACTTGATACGGATCCTCCGTCTTTGAGGTTCGGAGGCGGATGGCCCTGGAGAAGTAGGCGCCGAGGAAGCGGGTGATGCGCCTCCACCGATCCCCAGCCGGGAGCGAATGATGGAAGTCACTGAAGTGTAATCAGTGCCTGCAAGAAAAAGGGGACAAGTCAATAATTAGCAAGTCAGTAAGAGGCGCTCTAAAAAAAAAAAAGGCGCATGCCAAAGGAAGTCCAGAGCGCACTCGCTTGAGTACCATCTTGGTAAAAATCGGCCAAATGTTGCACGTAGGCGTCATCATCGTTGAGGTCGAAGGGCTCCTCGGAGAGGCGCGCAGCACTGGCCAACTCGGACTTGTTCAGCGCCGCGGGCTTATTGAAGTAAAAAGGGGTCCCTAATGACCACTCTGTCGCGGCGGGGCGCCCGCTCCCAAGGAAAGGCGTCTCACGGGGGCAAGCGAAGAAGTACGAATCAAACCATGTGCGCCCCATCTTTTGGCAACCCCTAATGAAGTGGTAGCCTATCTTCTTACGCTTGTGTAGGATGAGGCAATTGTTGCTCTACGTCATCCTAAAGAAGTGATTGAAGAGTTTGAACGTGGGCTCAATGCCCAGTTGTTGACACTTATGGCGGAAGAGGATGGAATACAGCACCACGGCTGGAGAGAGGCGCCCCAGCGGACATTGGCAAGAGTCCAGAACCCCTTCGAGAACTGGGTCGAGGGGAAAGCGTAGGCCGAACCTAAGGAACTCTTGATAGATCCCTACCCAACCGCTCCCGCAAGCGCCTATTCTGGCTGCCCGAGGCGCATGGGCATACCTCCAGGATGCGGGCATCTGAGCGGCCACCAGCAACTTCTCGAGGCGCACGCGCACTAGTTTAGACGGATGCTTTGGCCCCACTGACTCCAAGGGCAAGTCAGCAACGTTGTCAGGCGCTTGCCCCGAGGCCCACGTAGATTCCCACGAACGAAACGCATAGCTCTGCGATGCGTCAGGGCCTGGGGCAAGGCGCAAAGACAAGTTAGGAAAGGAGTACGAGGGGGGATAGATCATGTGAGAGAAGTAAAAAAGGGATAGAGGGCGTAGGGCGCATAGTATTCAAGCATGGGACGAGATGGGGAAAGCGGACGGCAAATGACAGAGGCGCCTAACCCTAACTTAAAAAAAAAAGGGGGGGCTCAGGAGTCTTACCACGGGTCGCGGCGCCAGAGGATGAAGGGGCGCCCGAACGCGCGGAAGCGGGGGCACCAGAGGAAGGCGCCGAGCGCGAAGGAGCGGATTGCTGCGAAGAAGCCATTTGAGACGTAGGCAGATGGAGGCAAGGGGCGGCAAGGGAAGGCGCTGCAGGAGCCAGAGACCGCTTCTAGTGAGAGAAAGTAGAGAGAGGTCAAAGCGTTGGGAGGAAAGTGAGAGGGAAAATGAGGGAGGGGGCGAGAATATATAGTGGAGGGGGAAGCGGAGAGAGAGGGTGTTAGCCCGTTCGAATTCCGAATTTCAAAATTCAAAATTCGAAACGGCCTAGGGGGAGTTAGGGGGAAGCTCAAGAGTCTCGCAAAGAGGGGGGAACCCAAGGGTCTCACAGTAGGATGGGGGAGAATTCCAAAGGTCTCAAAGGGAAGGGGGCGAATCCCAAGGTAATTCTCGGTGACATTCAGAAGGGGGGAGCCGAAGAGACGGCAGCATGAGAGGGAGACAAAAAATCGTAAGGAATGGAGGCAGGGGGCAAAGCGCAAGGCGCCGCGTAAACGGGGCAGGCGCACTTGAGAGGGTGGGCGCACTCTGAAGGGCGTCCGATAAAAGGTCAGTCACGCGGGGCACGAGAGTCCAGTCAGGCGCCTAAGGAGAGGCCTCATGCGCCTGACTGGGGGGCAATTGTTGGGGACGCATACACGGCCCACGTAGGTTGGGCCTACATGGCCCAATAGAAGAGGCTGGTAGGCTAGAGAACCGAGCCTGGCCCAGCGGGCCCGATGGTATGGAGAAACTTGGCCCATGGACCAAAGGAGGCCTGCCCAAACGTGTGGGGCCACGGCTCTGACATGGGGCGCGTGCGACAGAGAACCGCAGGGGATCCAAAGGTACGGGTTGGGGACCAGCTGACATCATGCGCCTCGGTCTTCTGAGCAAGGGGTCAGATGGTCGAGGCGCATAGCACTTGGCCGTACGGCACATTAAATGCAGGCCTGGCGAAGGGCGGGAGAGAAGGATGTTGGTCGTAGGGGTGGGCGTTCGGTCGGTTCGGTTTAAACCGAACCGAAATAGTATATGCCGAATTTCCGAAATAGCCTGCACCCCAACCGAATTCGAACCGAGCTATAACTCGGTTCGGTCAAACCGAACCGAGTTATATTCCAGTTCGGTTCGGGTTACCTACCTATGCCGAACTTTCAGACCCCTCCCTCAAATCTCTCTCTGCCATTAATCCGCCTCCCACTCCCATTTCCCTCTGACTCTTCCTCCCCCCACTTCTCTCTCTCTCTCTCTCTTTTCCCCTTCTCCACTTTTCTCCCTCAAGCTCTCTACCTTCCTTACCTTTTCTACCCACCCCATCTGCCACCATTAAAACCAACCCACAGGACAATTTCCATTGCCCCAGAGAAAGAAGGAAAAAAAAAAGCAGAATAGAAGGGAAGGAATGAAGATGAAACGCGACCCGCTGCTGCAAGTCTTCCTCTACTTGTGTACCGATCGATGTTGCAGATAACGACTCTGACTATGAGGAAATTCGAAGGTATTATTTCTATTTGGGTTGCATGTTAGTTTGGAGATCTTGTTTCGCATGGGGAGAGAGGATCGCGAGATCTGATTTCTGACCTTCGCTTCTGTTTTCGATTTTTTGTGAGGTTGAAGCCTCGAAGGGAAGAGAGGGACCTAGGGCGGAGAGAAAAGATGGACTCATGGCGAAGAGAAAGACGGTGCCGACCTGATTTCTTTCTCTCCTTGGTTCTTCTATGGTGGACGAAGATGAGAATCGAGTTGGTGGAGATTGCAGGAGAGATGAGAATCGGCTGCAATCTATAGTTGTTGTTAGGGTTTAGAATGGTTGGGCTGGGCTGGGCAGTCAGTTGGTTTTGGGCGTCAGGTGGGCTATGTAAGTGAGTGGGCTTGTTTAGTTTGTGGTCTCCTTTTTTTATTTTTTCGGTTTTTCGGTCGGTTAATCGGAATTCGGGTTCGGTTGTGCATACCCTGGTTTCCGAAATGTGGGGTTTTGCCTTCCGAATTCCGAACCGAACTAATGTTATTCGGTTTCGGTTCGGGTTTAATCGGTTTCGGCTCGGTTCGGTTCGGGTTTACCGAACCGGATGCCCACCCCTAGTTGGTCGGCCGAGCTCCGAGTATAAATAGTCGGGTTGGTGAACCTCATTTACTCAGGTTGGAACTTCTCTCTAGAATTACTATTCACTTATCTCTCTAGAAACGGTAGCTGACTTGGGCGTTGGAGTGCTAACGAGCCCAACCCCGGGCTCAAGTTGGTCGTGTTGCGTGCAGGAGAAGGCGTACCGGAGGGCAGCGTGCGAAGGTTCGGGGCACCTAGTTACCGGGCATAAACATTAATAATAATAATAATAATAATAATAATAATTGTCCTCACAAATCACTTCTCCTTTCTGTTACCAAACTTAAAATAACTTTTCCTCCCAATTATTTCCCATCCAAACTAGATTCAACAATAGAAAGAGAGAGACTGCTACGAGGGTCGGGGTTTACCGTCGCAAGACAGGTTCTCCACGTATAAAAAGAAATGACATATGGCGACAAAGCCCTTTCTTGGTAATATTTTTCTAAGTGAACATTATGGTCTTATTTATAATGTTTCTCTAAATAATTTTATAAGTTTTGTCTATATCTATACTAGCTTTTTACCCGGCCCGTTGGCCAAAGAGATTTATTTATAATTTATATTTATTAACTTATTTATATGTTTAAATCATTTTGGATCTTCTAATTATTTTCTGTTTTTTATTCATACGGAGTTTGTAGTATGTCTATATTGAAAATTTCCAATATTTAGCACACTCACTTGTGATGCTTCGGTTTTTTAATTGTAAATTATGTCGCTGTCACGTCCCATTTAGAACTTATGTCAAAATTTGTCAACCAAAACACTAATATTTAGCCTACGCCAACCTGAACCACACACACATCTATATATTGTTCAAGCTAATGTGCGGCAGGAGTACGCTATACTCTTTCGTTCATACTACCATACGACCATTGAGATTTACTATTTAGACCCCGAATTAACTGGATTTTTTTGGGGCATGATACTATACCCTAGCATGGTGAACTCCAGTCCCTAATTCACTAACCTCTAATTTATGCACATACTTTTTTATACCTATCTTCTATCGTATCTTGAGTGAAATCAAAAGTATACTATACCTTGATATTATATATATCTATATATGTGTGTGTATGTGTATATAGTAGACTCAAAATTAACCAGATACTTTGTCAGACCTATCTTATCTCGCCTAATACTCATATTAAGAGTGCTACTTGCCTATCCCCCACCCCCTTGATAGAGATCCCGCTTTTTGCTATTTTTGTGCTTCTTTTCATTCTTCTTTGGCACCTATGGCTGTGATCAGAGATATTTAGCCCCCGAAAGGGATTGGGATTTAGGTCCTTTGGAAATCCAATACACATTCATGATCCTTGATTTTGGACGAACTCTCGACCAATGTTGTAAAGATTAGGACTTTTTAGTGAGAAATTCTTAGTAAAGATACTTCAATATTGGATCAATTTATTCATCCATATTGAAACTTGATACACACCGTAGCCCTCATGATGATTAAGTTCTCTAATCTCGACTCATTTCCATTTTGGATGTTAGTTTTTTTTATCAAGACACTTAAATTTAGTATATTATACCATATGTATCAATTGTTAATTCTTGAAATTTAGACTAAACCTCAACCCGTGGTCATTGTTTATATGTTGGCTTAGAATCTCAATGTAAGATACTCACACACACTATCGAGGATTTTGGTCTTAATATGGTCGTTGAATGTGTAATTTTCAAATATTTTATCACTTATATATTAATAATTGATAAAGAGTGTCTACAATACACACATATTTCAAGTGCATTCAAAATGTCTTATCATTTGAAGAATATCGGTGGATTTCATTTGATTATTTGCATTAACTTATTATCTTATACAACAATATATCGATTAATGTTTCTCGAGTTTGTACGAACTGGCAACCAATTTTGAGAGTTTATATTATTGGATAAAGATACTTGATTGTTGGATAAATATGTTCATCCTAATTGACTATCTTACTAAAAATTTCTAGCCATTATTTGGTAAATGCCTAGGTTAGTAGTTGATGAAACGTGATGTTTATCGTAGATTCTCAACAAAGATTTCAATAACCTTCACATGTGTTATTTTTTAAGGAATCTTGTGTCTCATCCTAGGGTATGAAGTCAAAGTTCGTCAATAATCATACTTAAGTCACTTTGAAAATTTTGATTAATAATCGTCGACGATAACTCCAGTCTGAAAGAAATTTTTTTATCATACGACTTATGACCTCAATAGAGCTTGTTCAATCAACATGATATAGAGCAAATATTATTAATGTGAACTTTGGATACATTATAAAATTATTGCACATGCGATTCCTCTTCATTTGATGAATTTAAGGTAGAACATGATCTGAATGAATAAGACTTTTTTAAATAAATAAATATAACTACTCGATCAAGATTATACTATCACATTTTGCTAAATAATACTTGTTTTATTTTATAGACATATACTTTACGCATAAGAGTTGTTTCATTGCAACAAAATATAAAGTAATATAGTTTATTTGTCAAAGGTAATTGAATGTCAAATGTTTATTGTCTCTCTTTTCGTATATATTTTTTTAATCGATAAAAAAATTATTTTTTATGTGTATGTTTGCTTAATTTTTTCATCAAAATGTAACTTATCATCAAATTTAGTAAAAATTAGTAGAAAATTTAATTCATAAGGTTTAATCAGATATTTTTATTTTAACAAATGTGATATACGCCACTCTCTATTTTCTTATTTATATTTTTTTTACTTGACAAAAAAATTTATTATTTATGTGTTTTTGGTTAAGTTTATCAACATATAACTTATTATTAAAGAAAAAAGAATAAATGAAAAAGAATAACTAATTTTTTTGTTTGTAAAAAAGTTGTCCAACTTGGCTAATTGTGGATCATCCAAGTGCTTATGTGGCAAGAGATTGCTTTTGAATTGCCATAATATATTGTATAGATAGATAGATATAGATAGATATAGATAGGGCAATGTCTATTTTTTACCCAAACCTTTTTTATATTCTTTTATTTTAACCAAACCTATAGAAATTCTATTTATTATCCAAACGTATTATAATTTATCAAAGTCTGGGCATTCATTCTGTTACCGTTAATTATTTCGTCCACTTGAGGGGTGGGATTTTGTTTTGTTTTTTGATAATCTTTTTATTAAAAATAGTAAACGATGGTATTCTGACCGCCACGTAGGAAGTCAACTCATTATGGTCATACTTAGTCAACATTACTAACAAAAAAGTTGACGGAGAGTTAACGTTTGGATAATTTTTAGGAATTCAATAGGTTTGGTTAAAATAAAAGAATCTAAAAAAGGTTTGGGTAAAAAATAGACATTAATGTTTGTATGTCGGATCACCAAACATTAGTACTTTGTGATGATTAGCGACACTAGTGAACATTACAATGTTCATTTTGTAATATTTGTCATCATGATTTCTAATGTTTTTCTAATTTGATTAGACATGTTTTGTTTTCTAATTAGTAAACTATGGTTCATGTTTGGAATAGTGGGTCAATATATAATTAGATTGTGGTTATGTTTTTTGTGTTTTTTTATGTGATTTGTAATGCTTGTTAGATGATTGTCGGCCGCCCAAAACTCAAATGTCATGTTGAGTATAATAATGCTCACATGTATCACCAGTTCACCACTATGCCACTAACCCTGATATTTGAGATTTCCTAATGCTCACATGATATTAGTAATATAATGACCATGGTAAAAAATTTAAGGTATTGATATCATGTTTTTGTTTGAGAATCTGACCCGACCCACAACCCAAAGAAGAAATATATTCATCAAAATCGAGTTGGACAACTTGGTAACAACTATTGGATGTCCTAATTAATTACAAGTATGACATAGTATAGGATACAGATCACATCCTATGGATCACCATAGATACTCTAAACTAATACATTATATGGTAGTATACGTACGCACCTTAAATCAATAAGATTAATGTCATAGAGCACCTCTACTATGCTATATAGCATTGGTGCTTTAATGTACAACTCAAAGTTGTATCATAACATTAAATGTATAAGTTTAGGTTGTACCATAAAACAATTTGTACCATTATGTTATGGTACAACTTTACAACTTGAAGTTGTACCATCACATAAAGGTACAAGTTCAAGTTATACCATAAAAGAATTTGTGCAAAAAGTATAGGTACAATCTGAAGTTGTACCATAACGTAAATGTATAATTTTAAGTTGTACCATAAAAGCAAAAACCTATAGCACCAATACTATATAGCATTGTAAAATTTCTCTAATGTCATATGGTATATCAATTAGATTAATGTCATATTTCCTGTTACTATATGACTTATTATTATGACCTCCCTATGATAGCAAATGGATTCCACTAATACACTTTGATATATGCAGCCAGCTAGGATTATTTTAGAGTTGATTTGGAAGTCGTGATTTTTATTCTGACATTGTTATTATACTTATATTGTTTAGAATGAATTTCTTTTATACAATACATAAAATGCTTATATCTCAGCTTGTTGAGATAATTATTTCAGAATGTTTTATCTCAGATTTTAGTTTAGGGCAAATATCATTGGGAAACCCAAACTATTAACTTTGTGTCATTTATGTGCTAAAGTATTCGATATGACATTTGTGTCATAAACTGTTATTCTGTTAGAGTTGACCGGCGTTGACCGTTAGTTTTTAACAGAAAGTATAGTCATCGCTGATGTGGCATCTGAAGTGGAATTTTATTTTTTATTTTTTTATAAAAAATGAATAAACTAACAAAAAACAAATTAAAAAGCAAAAAGGGGAAGAAGGAGGGAGAATCAAGCAGAGATTCAAGCTTCCCTCTCCTCCTCCGCAACCGAGGCCGTCTCTTTAACTCCTCCAGCTGATACCCGATTGTGACCCAAGAAAAATCAGAACCCATATCCAAATCGAGAACGCGGGAAGGTAAATCCAGATCAAGCAAACCCTAGATCGTGATGCTGGAAAGAAAACCCAGATAACACACACTCAAACCGGCAACGATGAAGACGATGAAGACAGGGCTGGAGAGGATCCGAGAGAGGGAGGGAAATAGGCAACGATGAAGACGATCTCGCCGTAGTGGCCGGCGATTGATGCATGTATGTATGTTCTCCAGATCTCTCGCTCCTTCAGATCTACTCCGGACCTCTCAATCTCTTCGCTATCATCATTGGGTCTCGCCTTCGTGCTCCAGCAATCATCTATGATTTATTCATCAGATGGACTCTCCTCCTCACCTGCCGTCATACAATCAGAAGTCGATTCACTTACCATCATTCTCAGCAGATTACCTTCAAGGCCACCGTCGAGATCGAGAGCCGCTTACGCTTCCTTTGTCGCATTTGCCGTCGTCGCTTGGGCCAATTGAGTTTTTAGAATTGCCTCTCCTTTATGAATTTCCGGGAATCGGCGGAATGTAGAGTATCCCGCTCCTTTTTTGGATCGATTAGGAGTTGTTGCTATTGGATTAGTATTCCGCTTGGTGCGGATGTATGAATCGAAATCGACTTCAAAGCCAGATGTGTGTTGTTCGGAATTTGGGGAATGGACGATAGGTACCAACTTCGCAGTGCCGCTAAATGAGAAAGTGTATTAGAGGAATAAGGCAAGCCAAATTATTGGGTGGAATCGTTTCTCACTAGAAGTAGAAGATGATGAACTCCGAATCCTTCATGCTGCAGACCCTAACTTGAATTTTAGGACAGATTATATTTTTTATTGTTATTTATGGGGATGCTGGAAGGTAAATCTAGATCAAGCAAACCCTTGGGTGAGTTTTTTTTTTTTTTAATTTTTAGTTTTTTCAATTTTAGTATTTATTTAATTTTTAATTAAAAATATGAGGTGTCAATGACATGACATCTACGTGGCTGGCACGTGTTTGCCACGTCAGCAAAAATCAACATCAAGTTGACCACCGTCTGTTCAACCATTATATATAACAGTCAACAAAATCGTCAGGACATAAATGAGACAAAACTATAATAGGTTGGGACACGAATGTCATATCGGATACTTTAGGACACAAATGACACAAAGTTAATAGTTCGGGTTTCCTAGTGGTATTAGCCCTTTAGTTTACTGACATACAGAATTACACATACCAAACATACTATTTTACAATGTATCAAATTTGTCAATACATGTACTCACAACAAGGGTACGAATACTATAACAATACATCTAGTGTTGTTATAGTAACAATAGGATAAAAGGGTAAATTGAAAAAATAGAACAAAAGTAATAATAAAAATCATAGAACGATGAATAAAGCTCTCCTCCACCATTCTACGCTTTCTCCCACCTTCTAATATCTCCGACTCCGCCCATTCTTCATCGGAGCTCTCTCTCCTCCACATCAACTACGCCGGCGGCACCACTACAAATTCGAGTTCCTCACCGTTCACGTCATCCTCTGTCGGAGCTCTCTGTCAGATCTAGTCCCATCCTCATCTTCTTGATTTATAGTTGTTGATTCTTCTTCATTGACGGCAAATCTAGATGGCGATGGAGAGCAGAGGACGGTGGTTGTCGGAGCTCGAATAATGACGTTGAGCATTGTTGTGACTTCGTCGCAATAGTCTTCAGCCTAGCCGATACGGCTCCGATGACCGCGCATCCTCGAACTTCCACGATTGTCTCTCCAACTTCAGCGACTCCGTCGAGGAGATGTGTGGCTCCCTGAAACATATGCGGATCATTACTTAGTGTTCATGGTTCCCTTGGTTTCCTTATAAAGCGGAGATCATTCGTACTGGAGGTCCAACGTTCCATTCACTGCATCAGATTTTGTTGGAGTTGGAGTTGACATCGTACGTAGTAGCCATCGGGCCGTAGATTGTCAATAACCTCAATTCTTCTTCTTCTTCATATATGTGTAGTGGTCATATATTTGATTCCAACCTTCCTCATTTTCCTCTTCTCTAGTGATGCATATTCAGGGTCATTCTACTAGTGTTAGGGTTGTTATTCGATCGGTTATCGGTTTAACCGGTTAAGACCCCAAATTCAAACTTAAAATTAAAATAGATCTTAGAAGTCCTTAAATTTAACACAAATTCAAACATCAAGTACAACCACTAGCTCGTGTTCCTCCATCTTCATCTCCGGTAGAACTCGTACGACCAAGATTAGCACAACCTTGCTGCTTCAAAGTTCTCGGAAGAGTATCATCAGGATCGTCATCGGTCTCCTAATCTCCATCTAGGTTAATGTCCTCTAAATTCGAATCTTCATCATCACCATCATCATCATCATCAACCCCAACAGGTAAGCTATGTGCCCCACTTGGCATATCACTTGCAGTTTCCACTCGAGCTTGGAAAGTATTAGTGACTAGTGAAAAAGAAAAAAATACAAATGTTAATAATGGAATAGTTAAATAGTAAAGATTAAAGAGTAAAGACAAATGAGAATAATGAATTCTTACCACTTTCATAATCGATTGTCTCTTGATTTTCTTCTTTATCATCAAGTTCTTTTGTAGTCTATCCACTTTCACACCTTATCCAATCTTCAGCACAAATCAAGGCCTCTATAATGGTTGGGTTCCAAGAATATCTGAAAGAACTAAGAACTCGACCTCCACAACTGACTCACCACAGACACACAGCGAATTAATCCCGACTAGAGCCCAAGTTTTTAAACTCTAGTTGGGTGCAGCATAGGGCAAGTATTTAATTGTCAAACTGACTCACTCCTATTGTCACTCTAGAAAAGGGCCAAGTGTAACCACCTCCTAAAGCGTAGTATAGCGGGTTTGGGTTCTAATGTCAACCCGGGTCCAAGATGTGCTGACTACTCAGTGAGTTCTTATTATCTAGCGGTGAAACTTTAGTACAGGTCCAAACAAGCAAGGTAGGTAAAAAGGGTTGTTTTCAAGTCGAGAGAGGTCACCCAGATATGGTTCCCCCTAGACTGCAGTTAAGCCGGATTGTAATTTACCAAGTTCAATTTCAATGATAGTTATACTACAGGAGGTTCTTAAACAGTCTGAAGTCTCGACTAAAGGTCTCCAGACCCTCTCAATCTGAGTCCCCAGCGGGTGACTAACCTCCACCGGAGTAAACAGATTGAGGCCCTAACGAACCAAACCTCCACTACCGAAATAAATCCGGTACAGAATAGTGAATTGACTCCTCAACTAAAGTCGTCAATTAACTATCTTTCAATCAAGGATGCTCTATCAACCTAGGCAGATATTCTCATTCTAGGTCAAAGCAGAAATAACAGGAATTTGATCAGGATTCATGCCATTCAACAGTTCAAACCTCAATTGAATAAACTCAAATCATAGAATCTGTACTTGGGTTCATACAATAAGACCTAACATACAAATCTAGGGTTCTTCATACCCAGGTGAATAGGAAAGTTACTCCATAGAGAGAGATGGGAAATCTAGCTAAGATGCGGAAACCATACTGTGAAGTATGATGATATGCTTCTGACACTCAATCGGATCTTCTCCAAGCTCAAGCCGGGCTCCAATGGTGATGGAGATCGATCTAGGACACTTGCAGAATCAGGTTCGTCACTTTCTCTCTCTAGGTCGCACTTTTTCTCTCTAAAACTCGGAACCCTTCACTTTTGGCCTTCTTTTCCCTTAAGAAGCTGTCTGTCGCGATTCCCGGCCTGAATACCCGGTCGGGTATTTTGGGTAGAGGTCGGGTATTTTCAAAACGCAGCGTCGGGGTCAGGGGAAAATCCCCGGTCAAGGCCAAGAATCCCCGACCGGGGATTTATGGTTCACGGTCGGGCCCCCTTCTATTTCACAAACGCCAAAAACACTTTTCCCCCGTCTGCTCCCAATAATACCCGGCCGGGTATTTCTGCTCATGGCCGGGTATATTGCTCCTCCAGCGCACTTCGACCCAAACGTGCTCCTTTCGACCCGAAACTCGTTTCTTCACCTCGATTCCAACGCCAAGCCCTGAAATATGACATAAACGCACAACCTAGCGTGAAATCGGCTTAAAACACGAGAATCAACATCTCAAACGGCTTAAGAATAGGGGTAAAAACATGTGTAATCAATGGTCTATCACAAACCCGTGCCGGTCCATGTAATCCTACTTCAATCTCTTAATTTGTTATCTACCAAAACAGCTTTGGGTTTAAAACTGAGAAAAGTACAAAGTGAACAAACAAGGAAAGTAAATCGAGGATAATTCTACTCGAGAGGACTTCACCTGGGTATTATTGCCCCTCCTAGTCTCATATTAAGAAGCAATGAACGAAACTCTAGTGTGAAGGATGTGTTCTTACACCGTGAGGCGGGTGCAACTAGCTAGGGATAAACATTCCTAGTCGATCGATTAAGGATTGCGACACAAAGCTAGGCAACTTAGCTCTCTTAACCGATCAACCGAGGAAATCCTAACTCCCTTAGTCGACAAATTTAGGATTGTTGAATTAACTTAGTGGACTAAATCTCTTAACCTTTCGAATAAGGATGACAACAATAGGCTAGACGAACTAACCCCTCTAACCCGGTTGACTAAGGGTTGCAAACCAAGCCCCCGGATCTTCACCCGCACGGCGGATAGACCAATCGCGCTAGAATCATGGTACTACTCCAATAGTTGAGGTTTTGGCCCTAGATAAACCTAGAAGGGGTTACCCTAGAGGCTAGGAGGTCATGCTCCCTATGGGTCAAAAGGGGATTTCCACCCACTAGGCTAATTTTGACCCAACAAAGAGATAATGCAAGCAGCACTCAGCAATCATGATTAAACTAATATTTGCCATAAATTTGACTAGGTGGATGACACAAATTGGCCAAGAATCAAACTTTCCAAAGCTTCATTCAACAAGGTGATTCTCTCCACCTAGGTCAAAATGACCCAATCATGAGTAAAAGCTAGCACACTCAATCATCCATGAAAAATACCTCAAATATTTTATAGAACACACAATCAACACCATATAATCAAGTTTTTAAATCCTAACATACATCTAGACTAGGTTTCACAATACCCAAGTGAGTAGGAAGGCTAATCCATAGCTAGGCAAAAGAAAACAACAAAAAAGAGGGAAAGAACCTTGGAGAGATGAAAATCTTCCTTCCTTCTTGCTTGAATCTCCCTTGAGAAGAAGGGGTCTTCAATCCTCTAGGTTGAATTGAGCCCAATCTCCTTCTTACTCCTTTGGATGGCACTTTCTCTCTCTATAATGGGAAGAGGAAATCCTAATTTCTCACTAGAAACCCCTCTTTATTCTCAAAACTAAAAACCTACTAAAGCTTCTCATTTTCCTTCAGCTCAAAGCCCTTTTTATGCCCAGATTGGGCTCAGTTCACGGTCTTAGGCTTTAGTTCACGGCCGGGTGCTTCAGTTCATGGTCTAAGACAATAAACTGACGACTTCACGGTCTGGGCTTTCAGTTCACGGTCTTAGAGACCGTGAAATGACTTGATGCTAGTAACTTCCAAAACCATAATGGAAATCGGTCACTTCACGGTCTGGGCTTTCAGTTCACGGTCTTAGAGATGGTGAACTGAAGCTCCAGGCCATGAATAGAGCTCAGCCTCCACTTTTTTGCTCGTTTTGACCTCCGAATTACCCGAAACTCATCATGGACCTTCCCACACGTGCTACAACCTAAAATGTACCAAAAAAAGCACAATCTAGCGTAAAATAGGTCGCGGGACGGTGATCAACTAAGCATAATGGACAAGAAATGAGGGATAAAAAATGTATATTTAGGCCCGAATCACTCCCCACACATAGACGTTTGCTTGTCCCCAAGCAAACCATTTCACACAAGGTAATATCTCAACCTAAAAAAAATAACCAAATCAAAGGGCACAAAGTGGGAAATCTCAATGGCTATTGGCAATTAACACATGGACCGCAATACCGGCATCCACCACAAACGACATTCGAGGCCACCAAAAACGGGCAAACGAAAAGTTCTCACGTTGTTCATGAATCAATGCAATTCTCAACAAGATCACTCATCAATCACAACTAACCATGCATAACATTCAAGTCCAAGGAATAAACGAATGGGCAACAAAGATCCTCACTGGGGTATGATATGACATGCAAAACAAGAATGAATTACTCACTCTCTTGACTAGTGGGGTTGAGACCATTTGGTGCAATAAGTGTGCACAATCATCAACACTCGACCCTATCGTCTCTTCACCACGACGGAAACCTCTAAATGCTAGAGTTCACGGGACATTTTTCATCAAGGGCGGAGCTACAGCAGGCCTCGGGGGGTCCCTGGCCCCCCCGAGAATCTCGAAAGTCACCTATACGTGGTTTGGGATATTACGTATAAACTAAAAACTTTAGTTAATATAAAGACGTGCAAGATGTAATCAAAGTATTTCATTTAGTGCAGCGGAAGACTGCTTCTTTTTTTACCCCTTGGTCGTGGGTTCGATGGCAGATGATAGCACATTTAAGTTTTACTAATGGTATGGTAAGCCACTAAGCCTAAATAATTCGTTCACTTTACAATTACAACTATTCATTAAAGTCACCTCCTCTTTTATGGTAAACAATTATTGGATAGTTAAGTTTTTCATTTTAGTTATTAATTTACCTTTACATCAATTAAGTAATTAATTTTAGTTTATCGATGGCAGATGATAGCACATTTAAGTTTTACTAATGGTATGGTAAGCCACTAAGCCTAAATAATTCGTTCACTTTACAATTACAACTATTCATTAAAGTCACCTCCTCTTTTATGGTAAACAATTATTGGATAGTTAAGTTTTTCATTTTAGTTATTAATTTACCTTTACATCAATTAAGTAATTAATTTTAGTTTATCGAAGCTCTTTATTTCAAAATAGACAATTAAGTCCTTCAATATTAAAAACACTTTGAGATACATTTCAAAATAGACAATTAAGTCCTTCAATATTAAAAACACTTTTAGATACATGATGAATATTTGTAATTTTTTATTTTCCGTTGAGATAATATATAACGAATCACTTTTTCTAAGTATTAATATTGGTAGGCATTCATTTAGTAGTTATGGAAACAGAATGTGCCACACAATACTTAAATATATTATTTAATTTTTAAATATTTTTGATTTATAGTGATTTCAATATGAAAACATTTTGTGTAGTTGTAAAATAAAATTAGCATTTTAAATTATTTTGATTATCAGTATTTTTTAGTATTTCGGTAACATATTAAGGAAACTCCCCCGCCCCCCCCCCCCCCCCCGAATGCTAAATCCTGGCTCCGCCCCTGGTTGTCATCACTAGCTTGTTCGAAGGTCTTAGACACGTGTTCAAATGACTGGCAATTGTCTTGGACACGGGAAAAGGGCTTTTTGGGTGGTGGCAAGAGTGCCAAGAAACCCTTCTATAACACTCCGATATTTGGGTTCAGGTTCAATCATACTAAATGAACGGTTGGATTAACGATTACGTACGAAGAGTTGCAATCGTACATGAATTAGGAATAACACTAACGAGTGTTATTATTATTATTATTATAAAAGAAAGTGAGAATCAATTTCACTCTCACTCTCACTCGTTACACCCACTCCAAATCACACTTAACCTAGCTTTTTCTCTAATCACCCTTCCCCAATGATAATTGCACTAATTACAATAAAATCATTGTAATTCCATTCACTTGTCCGGTGATACCCGTGAGCACTCCATAAATCCATAATGAGTAGCTCCCCCTCCTATCAATTAACTGTGCATGAGCTGGCGTACAACACATCCATGCCCACACTATTTTAGATTGGAAATTAAGTAAGGAATGGAGCAGCTGCAACACTGTCGGTGCCCTCTATTATAACTTGAAGTCTCCCTTCCTTTCATGAACGACCACATTCTTCTCCTCCTCCATATACTATTACTCAGCTTCAGTTCATTATCTAGCAAACCAGACTAATGATTGATTTACTAAACTACTCTATAAGCTAAACTAGATAAAACTACTAATTACAGGTTTAGAACTCACTTAGGTATGCTTCCCCCAGATCCTCAATTATATCCAAGTTATAATTCCTTTTGGTTGCTTTACTGCTGATTAAACTGCGAAAGATTCAAAAATAGCTTGGAATCTCTTAAGTTGACCAAGCCCTCTTAGACAGAATACCCGACAGACGACTAGCCTTCACCGGGATAGACTGCTAAGGCGATTCGCAAAGATCTCCACTACTTGGAACGAATTCTAGTACAAAGCAGTGAATCGACTGACTCTCATACAATCAATTCACTCCTATCAATTGAAGAAGCTCTATCAACCTAATCAGATAATTGACTAAAAAAAACATGCCTCAATAGATTATAACCAAACAATATAGCATCTAAAGATTCAAACAACCAAGATCATAACACATGGAACTAGGGTTCCTCAAAACCTAAGTGAAGGGAAGTTACTCCATAGAGGAGAGAGAGATTGCAGTATAACTTTTCAGATCTTCAATCTTCATGTCTAGACTTGTTCCTTGAGCTTCACTTGTGAAGAATCCTCCAAAATAGCTCCAAGAATGACTCTACATCTCCCGCTCTCTCTCTTTGGTTCATCCCTTGGGTGTTCGAGATCCAAAACCCAGCTCTCCCTCTCAAAAATCGTAGAAAACATACTTATACCAGGGAAGCGGTTGGGAACAAGGCCGTGTTTAGTCATGCCGTGTTTCTTCATCCGAACCTATTCCACTGCTTTTGATGCTTCATTTCTCCCTCGTCCGGACTTTGAATCAGTCGTCGTTTGATATCAAACACTCGTAGTCTCGTCCTCTTTCTTTTCGTGACAAGTTTACATGATTCTTTGTCCATGAAATGAGGTAGAAATCCATTCTTCTTCTGGTCATGCCCGAGTTTCTTCTCCCGAATCGCCAATTGATCTCCGATTGACTTGAAACTTGCGCATATGCTTCACTTTACGGGCCATGACCTGAAGTATGACAAAATAGCACAACCTAGCGTAAAATAGGCCAAGGAAGCGATAATGCAAGCTTAAACGATCAAGAAACAAAGGGGGAAACATGTGCCAATATCGAGTCATCAAATCCCCCCACACTTAACCGTTTGCTTGTCCCCAAGCAAACCTGACTCAAACCAATACAACTCTCCAGACCTGTTCAACAACACGCAACCCCGATCATTGGTAGAGGACTTCCTTGATCAATTAGCAACTTACAGGTCAACCAACGCACAAGACACCTTCTAACTTCTTCGGCGAGAACTCTAGTCCCGAGTCAGGGTCATGCCAAGTAGTGATCAGAGGAAAAATGATTAGTGGACAAAGAGACACTCAAAAACAGAAAATCATTTACTCAACTTTTTAGGTGCTCTTTTTTATTTAAAGATGGTTGGAACCCCCTTTCTTATTTCTTTTCAATTTCTTTTTTTTTTCTTTTTTTTTCTTTTTGCAAGGGTTCCAACCTGTTATTTCCAGAAAACGGGACTCCCACCCAGCAAAGGTTTTGCGAGAGCCCAGCTCTTACCGGTCATGCCAGGAGCAAGTGTCTCGAGCCTCATGCGGAGGAAAGAAATGTAAGGGGGCAAGAGGTAGTAGGTGGAAGTTGGGAACGAATTCCCGTCTCCCCTTACACACTTTCACCGATTTTCACACGGGAGACTTGTTTTTAAAAAAATACAATTTAGAGCACCTTTTTCAAAACATGATACATGAGTCCATGATAGGTAGAGAGTTAGCGATACCACACGATTCAAGTGTCCTAAGATCACTAATTCACACAATCATCTAACACAATATGAAGAACAAAAGAGACTTCTTAAATGCATCAACATCCTCCATAGTGCTACACTACCTCCCTGGGTTGCATATTACTATAAAAATGTCAATTCAAAACATACTGAGCAGGCATTTGCCAGGGACACGTACTTGGAGCCCTCAAATCATAAAATTTGGATAGTGGACTAGGCTCCAAGCACACACATACAACCAAACATTCACATACAAACATAATGGAACACCCCCCCCCCCCCCACACACACACACTTAAGCACGACATTGTCGTCAATGGAGGAAAGATAAGGAAGGTAGAACGAAGTTACCAGATCAAGTGTGAATGATGGTGGATGGGGCAGGCGGTGCATTCAGGTGAGTAACAGAGCATTCGAAACACAAATACCAAACAAAATCTCACAGAGGTTGAGTTATTGACTCTAAAATCAAAGAACCAAACTAACTCAACAGAAGAGAAATAGGGAAAGAAATTCAAGCCGACTGGTTGGTGTTGCCTTCCAACAAGCGCTTCTTTCACGTCGTGAGCTGGACGGTGGCTCCTAAGTATCGGTCCATGCTATAACCACTTTGAAGTTGAGGTTCTCGTCGATGAGGTGGAGTCTCAAGTCACGAGCAGGTGATATGATAGGCAATGAAGGCTCGTGCACTTGATGCAGATGAAGTCTCCACCCTCGCGACCTCTTCTTCTCTTCTCTCGTCTCATTGCCCCAAACTAGATATGACAGCATCGATTGATCACCATCGCATCCACCAAGAGGGACCGATGTCGATGTGGCCTTGGTCTGGAAAAGAGACACTGCAAACGGGTCCTTGCCAAGCATTTCCTCGAAGTTTGGTGGAGATATTACTTGTAACATAGGGCTGGAACAAGCCTCTTCCACCTCAACTTCGTTCTTAGTCTGGACGCCAATTGCTTCTTCAACCCCTATTCCTTCATCAAAATGTGGTATCACCCCTGGGAAAAGATCAAGAACTCCTTTTGCATCACTTTCGTCATCCTCCACAACTTCTCTCCGCACCCTTTATTGCTCTTCTTCTTCCAGCACGGATTGGAGAGCAAGTCACCAAGCAATTTCTTCGATGAGATCATCTTGCATTTCCTCACTCATGCCCACCTCTTCAAAGCTTGGTGTGGGATGTGGAAAGGTGTGGTCGGCTACAACAGGACATTCATGATCATAATCATCACAAGAGCTCTTCTTGACAACTATTTTCTGCTCCACAATGTCCTCGTGACCTTTTTCATCCTCCTCCTCTTCTTGATAGTAGCAGAAAGGTTTTCATGAGCAAGTCGTGCACAAGCTTGCTCAATGACCTCGAGGTTCTTCTTAATGCTCTGGAGGGTCTCCTCTGTTTCACTGTTGGATAACTCAATTTGGGAAATGGTCGGGATATGAAGATCCATCTTGGGAAAGGATCTCATATGTACTCGAGCAATCTACTCCACGAGAACCCTCAAGTGATAGTTTGGATATGGATGTGGAAGGAATTCTTCTTGATAAGGAGATTGTTCTTGAAATGCCCAAGGGTCTGATTTTTCTTCGTAGTAGGGGGTTGGTACTGAAACCCGAATCCATAGTCTTCTTCTCCTTGGTTGTTCCAAGAAGTCTCGGGGTAATACCACTCGGGTGGTGGTGGATACCCCCAAAGGTTGGAGAAGCCATGAGGATCCATGTTTCAGATCTGCACCAACAAAAAAAACACCCAAGCGAAAAGCAAGGGTGGAAAAGAAAAGAAAAACGCTAAAGTAACAAACTTCTGCCTTTCCTAACAATCTAGAAATCCCCCGGCAGTGGCGCCAAAAACTTGACACGCTAAAACACAACACTTAACAATGGCCAAGTGTAACCAATGAAAGGGACTGTAGTATAGTGGCACAAGTAATAAATATCGAATCCACGGGTCTCTAGAGTTACTATTACTCACCTTCAGTTCATTATCTAGCAAACCAGACTAATGATTGATTTACTAAACTACTCTATAAGCTAAACTAGATAAAATTACTAATTACAGGTTGGGAACTCACTTAGGTATGATTCCCCCTAGCTCCTCAATTATATCCAAGTTATAATTCCTTTTGGTTGTTTTACTGTTGATTAAACTGCGGAAGATCCGAAAATAGCTTGGAATCTCTTAAGCTGACCAAGCCCTCTTAGACAGAATACCCGGCAGGCGACTAGCCTTCACCGGGATAGACTGCTAATGCGATTCGCACAGATCTCCATTACTTGGAATGAATTCCAGTAGAAAGCAGTGAATTGACTGACTCTCGTACAATCAATTCACTCCTATCAATTGAAGAAGCTCTATCAACCTAATCAGATTCTATCTATCATAGGTTAAAGCAGAATTCAATAGTATGTGATCAAGACCCAATTGACTCAACAAAACATGCCTCAGTAGATTATAACCAAACCATATAGCATCCAAAGATTCAAACAACCAAGATCCTAACACATGGAACTAGGGTCCTCAAAACCTAAGTGAAGGGACGTTACTCCATAGAGGAGAGACAGATTGCAGTATAACTTTGGCAAAATACACCTGTATAGCCATAACTTTCACACTTTTGACAAATATAGCCATTTTTATTCGAAAACCAAAAATAGCCAATTCCGTCCATCTCTTTAACGGTGTTACTTAACAATCTGACTGTACTGACGGAATATGCTGAGTTGGCGATTTATGGTCCCCACCAAGCCGATGTGGATTAACAAAAAAATTAAAATATAAAAAATCATTATTTATGTCATAATTTAGTTAAAAAAAAATTTTTTTGCAACCCTAGCTTCGCCCCCAATTCAAACTCCACCCTAGCTTCTTGATGCTCTCCACCACCACTGCCGCCACTCTCCCCTCCTCCTTTCTTCTATCTAATTCTAACCCCACATCTCCCGATATCCTTCACCAATGACGGCCACAACCTCCAACCTCTTACTATGTCTATTCCTCTCCCTCGCCATTTCCCTCGCCCACGCCTCCAACCCCGACCTCGACGGATTCTCCACAACTCTCCGCCCCGAGAAACTGGGACTCCACGGGAAGGAAAAGATGACCCACCTCAGGTTCTACTTCCACGACATCGTCAGCGGCCGCAATCCCACCGCCGTCTCCATCGCACGCGCCGCCATCGTCAGCGGCCCCTCTCCACCGCAGCCGCCATCGACCCACATAACCACCACCATTTGCCTCACTCCCCTAGCTCCAGCTCCAACTCCAACTCGTCTCCGTCACTCCAGCGCTCGCTCACTTCCGCCGCGGCCAACAAGCCGAAGAAAGCTCTCGGATTGAAATCCCCCGGGTCCGGGTCCAAGAAGATCCCTTGGTCCGGATCTGGCTCTGGTCAGGGCAAGTCGAAGAAGCCATTGACGATCGGTGGTAGCCCTGTGCGCTAGGAGCGGTGAGGCATATCTGAATCGGAGGGGGTTCAGTATATTCTCTGGAGATTTTGGGTATTTCTGGGTTTGGGATTTTTGTTGCAGGGAAGGGGATTTGTTCGGATGGGGAAGACGAAGGAGAGGAGAGAGGGAGAGGAGACTGGATATTGAAAAGGAAAAAAACAAATAAATATTTTTATGTTTTTAAATTAGTTATTAATTGATTAATTAAATTATTTTTGAATTAAAATATGGCATGGCACTTATGTGGCAAGTGTGGTTGAGTTGTCGCTGACGAGCGCGATGATTTGGCATCCTAGTCAGCCTAACGTTAACATAACTAACGGAGTTTCTAACACCGTTAAAGTTTCTAACGGAAATGGCTAGATTTGTCACAAGACCATCCAATTTCTTGGCTATTTTGTGTTTTCCAATAATTATGGCTATATTTGTCAAAAACGTGAAAGTTATGGCTATACAAGTGTATTTGCCTATAACTTTCCAGATCTTCAATCTTCATGTCTAGACTTGTTCCTTGAGCTTCAATGGTGAAGAATCCTCCAAAATAGCTCCAAGAATGACTCTAGATCTCCCTCTCTCTATTTGGTTCGTCCCTTGGGTGTTTGGGATCCAAAACTCAGCTCTCACTCTCAAAAATCGCAGAAAACAGACTTATACCAGTGCAGGGGGCAGAAACACGGTCGGGAACACGGTCGTATTTAGTCCTGCCCGTGTTTAGTCCCGCCCGTGTCTTACATCCCTTCAGCAGTATTCACAAAAGAGGCTCGACATAAAAACACTGGCAGGTGCCAGATAAAACACGGCCATGCTTTGTGGAGAGCCTGCCCGTGTTTCTTCATCTGAACCTATTCCATTGCCTTTGATGCTTCGTTTCTCCCTCGCCCGGACTCAGAGTCAGTCGCCGTTAAATCCCAGACGCTCGTAGTCTCATCCTATTTCTTTTCATGACTAGCTTATATGATTATTTGTCCATAAAATGAGGTAGAAATCCATTCTTCTTCAGGTCATGCCCGAGTTTCTTCTCCCGAATCGCCAATTGATCTTTGATTGACTTGAAACTTGCGCCTATGCTTCACTTTACGCACCAAGACCTGAAGTATGACAAAATAACACAACCTAGCATAAAATAGACCAAGGAAGCGATAATGAAAGCTTAAACGATCAAGAAACAAATGGGAAAACATGTGGAAATATCGAGTCATCAGCTAGTAAGATGGATAAGGGGTTTTTCGCCTATATGAACGATCATAGCTGGGTGTTAGTAAGTAGTCATGGTTTGTGGTGTACTCGGGTGAAGTTAAACCAAAGGGACGCTTGTTCCAACTTTAAGGAACCATACAAGGATGATGCTTTTGGGAACAAGATTGGTGATAAGCGAATTGGTGAGGACTATGAGCTTAATTGTCTAGGTAGCTCTGATGTGGTTGTAGTTTCTCTCAAAAGTTTCAGCATTGGTTTCAAGGTGAGTTGTGGAATGGATATGACCTCTTTTGGACGAGGTAGAGTATATGGTTTTTAAGAGTCATATAAGGAGGCCTTGGTAGTCAGATTGAAGGGTTGGTTGATCTTAATTTGCAACAGGGCTGCAGGGTGTTTGAAGGCAGTAAGGAGACTGTGTTACAGTCCTATGTTCTTGTTGATTTTTTTGGTAGGGGACTGACTCCCGGCTTTAAGGAGCCATACAAAGATCCTTTTCTCGTGGAAGGCCAGAATGAAGAGCTCTGTATTTGGAAGTTTCAATCCATTTGGAGATTGAATGGTAGCCAGGATAATGTGTATCGGATTTACCCTACTTTCTATGGGGTCAGTGTCAATTTCTTGTGGAAGATGTTGTAGTCCTGATTTCAAAGACCCCTAGTAGATTGCTATACTTTCAAAGTTTCCTGTGTGCAGAGGGCTGGACAGTATGAGCTGGTTGTGTTTGTACAGAGATGCACATGCTGCATTATTTTTGTATGGAATTGTTGGTTTCCATCTTGGAGTCACTTGTTGGCACTGCTGCATTTTGCAGCTAGTTGGGATTCAACAGAAGGCTTATTTGAGTTCCAGTTGAAGTAGCTTGATCTCACACATTGTTTAGCTCCATATGTGTAGTTCATCCCTTGTTGTTTCAACTCTTTGTTTTGCTTCATCTGTTCATTTTTGTTCATTTCCCTGTTGTCGGTATTATATTTTTGTCTGCTTTTCATGCATCCTTGAGGACAAGGTTGTTCTCAAGGAGTGGGAATTGTAACGACTAGGACTTATGTGTCGAAAAGGGTTCATTTGGGGTGTCACTTATAATTGACCTATGCCTATAAAAGAGGTTGTGTTGTAATGGGCAAGGTTATCAAATACAATAATCAGAATTTGCTTTCTTCTATTTCCCTTTCCTTCCCCTACTTCTTCTTCCTCATGTTCTTTCTCTTCTTCCTCGACTTTCTTCCCCTTTCTGACTCTTTCTCTGTAACCAAACACTAGCAAAGACTTTTGATCTCTCCCAGGGGTGACAAGGTGGTATCAGAGCCCTGTCTTCGCTTCAATGGCGAACACACGTGGCACAATCGTCGAGCGTTTGGCAAATTTGATGGCGTCGACGGCTTGGTGGAGACTGAGCTCGACGATAAAATTGGCGTTGTTCGTTAGCTTATGAATTCTCATACAAATCAGTTGCAGGAACTCGTGGCTCGAGACGAGGGCCATTCTCAGCAATTCGTTACTTTGACAGCTCGATTGGACAGTTTGGAGGCTCGTTCGGCAACACGCTTCACGGAAATGGACTCTCGCTTGGACAATCGTTTTGGGAAAGTTACGCAAGAAATCCGCAAGATGCTTCAATTGATAGTTACTCCCAGGCCAGCGGGCGCCGTTGCTGGTGCGACAATGCCGCTGGGAGACCTGAATGGAGCTCGAGGCATCTTTCCAATTCCGAATAAAGGTCCACGAGGAGTTGACCCTGCCGCAACGCATGCACCTCGGGTTTTCGCTCAGATTCCTCAAGTTGCAGAGCGGGAGCGATTTCAGGATCCGACTCAAGGTACTACTCATCAACTTCTTCGCCTGGACTTTCCTTCCTTCAATGGTGAAGATCCTAGCGAGTGGACTAGGCAATGTGAGAATTTGTTTGAGATTTATGCTATACATAACGACCAGAAAGTGAACCTAGTTGTGATCAACTTTGAGCGTCGAGCTAATAATTGGTTCGAGGGATGGAAATTTGGTTGACGTGAGTTGCTGTGGGAAGATTTTGTGGCAGCGTTGTGTAAGAGATGTGGGCAATCGCACCTATGGCGGTGTGGTGGCAGAGTTCACTAAGCTTCATCAGAGGGGTTCATTAGCATAATATCGGGTAAAATTTGAGGAATTGCGTTCTCTGATGGCTCATTTTAATCTAGCATTAGATGAGATTTACTTCAGCAGTAGTTTCATAAGAGGCTTGGAAGAGGAACTGAGGCAGGCAGTTATTGTGTTGCAGCCCCAAACACTAGTTCAAGCTTACCATCAAGCTCAATTGGAGGAACATGTCATTGAAGCCTGCAAAAGGAAGAAACAATCGCATGTTGGGGATTTTTTTGGTTCTAATGGGGAGACAACGACCTTGACTGCGGAATCTTTTCTTCCCTCAAAACTGGAAGGGGAGACCATTGCTTGTGAAGTGCTAACCCATGAAGGGTCTGATATTATCATTTTTGAGAATGCAAGACTTCATGGTCAGCTTGATATTCTTGTTGTAGGGTCTGGTGTTACTTGGACTTGTGGGGAGCAGCTCAAAGAGTCCCTTGCAATTTATAGGAGTGAACCAACTATAACAGTCCCTCATTCGTTTTGGTGAGGGTCGAAGGAGAGAATCATTATGTTGACTACTTGGGTAAGGATGAGCATGTTGTGCACAAGAACACAACTCCATATCTAAAAGTCTTGGACATACTAGGAAAACACTCGAAAAGTTCAAGTAATGGTTACTACTATCAAGTTAGGTGAAACAAGTGAGAAGGATGACATAATGCAACTGTTTCAACCTATCCATTTGCTTGTTGGGACTCATGGGAGGATTCTAGATCTTGGGAAAGAGGATGCCTGCGATTTGAAAGAATGCTCAATGTTTGTTATGGATGGGTTTGGTGTCCAACAAGGGTTGAATTTTGAAGGTATATAATGATTTGGAGGAGTGGGGGACATTGTTTTTGTCCTTGGAGTACCACTGCCTACTAAGTATGCCTTTGTTTTTCATGAGTACAACAAGGCTGCAGAACTAATTGTTGGGCAGCTTCAATCAATTTGGAGGTTGAATGGTAGTTGGGATCATGGGTATCGGATTGGGCTTGTGTCAATTCTTGTGGAAGATGTTGTAGTCCTGATTTCAAAGAGCCATACAAGGATCGTATGGGAATTGGGCTAGTAGATTGTGTTGCTTTCAAAGATGTTGTTTTGAGCCTCATGCGTTGCAAAGGGCTGGGCAATATGAGCTAGTTGTTCAATGACAATAATGATGGAATAAGCTTCATGTTGAACCTTGATGGAAAGGCTGGTTGTTGTGGCGTACAGAGATGCATATGTTGCATAAGTTTGTTTGTGGTCCAAGGTATGGTTGCTATTACAAGGGAGCTTATTGTGTCCAATTGGCGGTTTGTAGCTGTTATTGCCTGCATAATTCCAGCCACAACACTAGTCTATTTTTTACACTGGGGGTCAGTGTTCTAGTGTGTTGTAGTGGCTTTGCAAGCTTTATGCAAGTGGTTCATCCCTGTTTCTTGAATGCTTTTATATTGCAGGATTAATTCTTAGCTGCTAGCTTCTTGTTGTTTTCAATAGGCTTGAGGACAAGCCTAATTTTAAGGAGTGGGGATTGTAACGAATGGGATCAAAGGGTAAACAAGATTTAGTTTGGGGACTAGTTTGAAATTAGAAATACATATAAAAGGAATAGCCTGCTATAATGGATAGTTATGGAATAAACAGAACAAGAATTACTTTCCCTTCTCCTTCTTCCTCCTCTCTTTGTATTCTTCCTCTGTTCCTTTCTTCTTCCTCAATCTCACCTTTCCTAGTCTTTTCCTTCACGTTCTATCCCTTTTCTTAGTAAACAAACATCTGCCAAGGCAAACGATCTCTCCCAGGGGTGACAACTTGCTTCAGAACCTTGTAAAGATGGAAGAACACTAGAACAGTGGGTAAGTAATCAAAAGGTTAAAAAGAGCAAAAGAAATCTAATCTGTTTTTTTTCAATAAGATTAACATAGCTGCATGTTCTTTATTTTAAGAATATCAGCAGAATATTAGAAATCTACTAAATGAGATGTCCTATTCCAAGCGCAACCTACAAAAAAGAGAACAAACTTAAAATTTTGTTGCAGTATCTGAAACACCGTCTTTCACATGGTGCTAGATCTCTTGTAGGCTTGTATAAAGGACCAGGAGGTTTGGATTTTGATTGCATCAGCTTTGTCATCTGATGGGCTGGGCTAGCGCAAAGGGAATAATTACAGGCCGAGATTTGCTAACTAGACTTTCTGCCCTCTAATCTATTAAGGTGTAATGTCCAAAGAATATAAAAGCCATGTATCCATCTGAGGCCCAGGATATAGCATTAACCCACAACAGACCAACTTCCGCCCAGGCCCAGCTCACCTTAAACTTCCTAATCCTGAACCATAATGAATAAACACTTCATTTAGCAGGTTTAATATTCACAAAGTACGATAATCCTACATATTTAAATTTTGCACCAACTTATCAGTATCATATTTTACTAACTATAGAAGAATAAAAAACTTAGAATATGACTGAAATAAGTTATGTGCAAACCCTTCTAAGGGTGACAACCAGCCCATCCATCATTCATTCACAAGCCCACAAATCCTACGGTCCATATTTTTAATTTAAGGGTAATTTTCACTATAAAAAATATTTTTAAGGGTATTTTGAAAGCATCTATCATTTAATTTTGTCGATTTATGATTTATCTCCCTCCAATCTTTCTATGTCGACGTGTTCCTCTCTCCATGCCCTCTCTCTCCTATTCTGACTAATCTATTTAAAAAAAAACAAGTACTTTACAAAAAAAAAAATATAATTAATAAAAGGGGTCATTAGTATCGAGTATTTCAATGAGTTATTTGTGAGTTATTTGGGTTCAAATAACTCGTTTGACATCATTTTACTGAAATGAGTTATTATTTTTTTCGGTAATTAGCAGATTTCATTGAAGCATCTTCCCGGCCAACTAGCACAAGGAAGTCGAAAAAATACAAAGGCATTCAGCCCACACTCCTCTAACAGACAGAGTTACCAAAACAAAAAAAAAAAAATTCCCACCCGTTACAAAACCCCACCACAGTTAGCCGAGTTTTGCATCTGGGTAGCAAACTCTGGATGCCCACATGCATATAATCTAATCTCGTCCCTGATTAAACTACTAAGTACTACTGCTGGACGAGGATTCTCTCCATAGACTCGGCGACAGCGTTCCCTCCACAATCCACATATACACCAACTCCACACTGAGTTTTCAATTAAGCCTCCTGGATTCTTGAGGCGATCAGTCATGAATTGCAGCATATCAGACCAATCAGCAGGGACCTGCATAGTATAGCCCAGAACACCAGCAGCGACCTCAATAGTATAGCAACAGTGGCAGAAAAGATGAGAACGATCTTCCTCCACCAAAGAACACAAAAGACATGCACTATCTGAAATCAAGCCCCAGCTTTTAAGCTTATCTCGGGTATTGATTCTGTTCATAACTATCAGCCATATCAGAAGACTATTTCTAGGCAACATGAACTTATTCCATACCACTTTCCACCACTGTGCCTTGGGCTGTCTCTTTCTGATTGAGTCCCAAACAGCAGACACAGAGTACTTCTGCAGTAGCTTGCCTTGCCAAGTAACTGACCCTTCCTCGAGTTGCATTCTGTAATGGAGCCATGGTCGGATTTTCAATACTTGTTTCCAAATCCAAGAAGCACTGGATGAGACCTGAACCTCCCAAATAGAGACCCCCCTCAGTCGATACCTGCTGATCCAAGCCACCCAGAAGCTCCCCCCTTGTAAGAGGAGCAACCAAATCAGCCTCGCCATGGCTGCTACATTCCAGGTCACAAGGTTTTTTAGCCCTAAACCTCCTTCCTTCTTAGGAAAAGCCAAGATTTCCCAAGCCACCTTGGCTCTTCCCTTCTTATCCCCATGCCATATGAAGTCAGAACATAGTTTTTGAATATCCTTCAGCACCTTCTTAGGAATTAAGAAGATGGCCATCCAATAATGCACTAACGAGTACAGAACAGAGTCCACCAGCTGCAACCGCCCAGCATAAGACAACTTGTTTGCTCTCCATGTCCGAATTCTAGCTGTAATTTTGTCATGTAAAACAGCACACTCACGACTTGACAACTTCCCTGATATCAGAGGTAGACCCAGGTAACGTACAGGTAGTATACCCTCTTTAAAACCAGAAACTTCAAGAGCATTTGTTTTGAACTTATGTGCATACCCCCCAAAAAATACTTCACATTTTTCCGGATTGCATTGCAGCCCAGAAAGAGTGTAAAAGTCATCAAGAATGGCTCTCAAAGCCAATAGAGCTCTGCCTGATCCCTCAGAGAAGATCAGAAGATCATCTGCGAAGCACAGATGAGTCAAACCAATCCTCTGACACTGTGGATGATAAGGTAAAACTCTATTGGAGGCTGCTGTATTCAGTAAAGAGGTTAAGGGTTCCATGGCAATGGTGAACAGATAGGGAGAGAGGGGGTCTCCCTGTCTGACCCCTTTTGCTGCAGAGAAAAAACCAAACAAACTCCCCTGTACTGAAATACTAAAGGTAGCTGACTTTAAACAAGTTTCAATCCAGGTCAGAAACTATAAGGGGAAATCCATCTTTCTCATCACACACATCAGGTAATTCCACTCAACTGAATCGAAAGCCTTCCTTAGATCGACTTTCACAGCACATCTAGAAGAGAGATTAGTATTATGATAGTTGTGAACCACCTCCTGGGCCATCAGGATGTTCTCAGTAATACTACGACCCTGGACAAATGCAGACTGATTCCTGCTTATCATTTTTGGTAACACTGTCTTAAGCCTATTAGCAATAACCTTGGCTATGATTTTATAGATCACATTGATGCATGCAATCGGCCTGAAATAGTTCAAATGATCTGCATTTGGTTTTTTAGGGATCAAGGTTAGAGAAGCAGAATTCATACCTCGCGGTAAAGAACAATCCGCAAAAAATTGCTTCACGCCAGCCACTACTCTTGATCCAATAGTCCCCCAACTCTTCTGATAAAAACAAGCGTTCCAGCCATCAGGCCCCGGTGCCTTCGAGGGGTCCATGTCAAATAGAGTTGTTCGTACTTCTTGATCAGTTATCGGTTCACACAGCTTGCTGCGGTCTAAGCTACTGAGCTTACTGGTAATACAATGATCAATCAGAGCATCATTCACCCTGTGTTATTTCAAAATAACTCGTTTTACCATTCTGCTTTTCCCAAATACCAGATGTCAAATACTACATTTGCATGGTTCTATCAAAGGAGATACTTTAATCGAATTACCACTAAAATACCACATGAACAAAAAAAATGCGTTGTTTATCAACAAATACCACATCTCAACAAATTATTTATCCAAACGACCCCTGAGTTTATTTTAGGGTAGTGACTTTTTATTAGTCAATTTTTTCGGATTCTTTTTTATTAGTCAAACCTATCGAAAAAATAAGAATTAGCCAAATGTTAATTTTCAGTTAGTAATTTTGTTAGTAATATTGATTTGGCAACATGATACTGACTTGGAAGAGACACATGAAGGTCAACATTCCAAAATTTTAATATTTTACTAAGAAAATAGTTATAAATTTATTAATGATAACGTAGAAATGACTAATATTTTGATGCATTACGAAATATTTAGCTCGTTAATAATATTTTAATAAGTTTGGATGATATAAAAGAGCGAATTCCCATCAGACTGATGCGGACCCGCTACATTTATATTTTGACGTAAAAAGAGCGGGCCCACGTGGGACTGGTGCGGAGACGCTGGGTCTCTTTTAAAGTGCCCTGACAGATTCCCTAAACTTTGACCAGCGGACCCGTATTAGTCTCATGTGGATTCGTGCTGTGTTTTAGCCCACTCCAGCATATATCTTCATCCATTCTCCTCCTTTCAGTATCACCACACCAAAAACTTATACGAAAACGAGAGGGAGGAGCACTGTTGGTTGCTACAAAGATGGCTAGGTAAGAGACACATTTATTTTTGTAATTATATTATTAAAATGCTATTATAATTTTCTTTAGTTAGTAATTAGTGAATTTGTTTGTTATGTAGTGATTTTAGGAAATTTGAACTAATTGTTTGGTGGAAATCGGAGAAAGTAGAGGACAATTTAGGTGTTCATTTCGCTGGTGGTAGAAGGTTTCAGTTGACAGTTCCATGTCAGGTGACATATCATCAATTTTGTGAGAATCTAATCCCGAGAATACGCCGTAGAGACGAAGCAGTACAAGATAGTGATATGATCACAGGTTCCACTTACCGTCTTCCAAAATGACAGAATGGTGTTCTATTTCATTATGTGATGCCTATTGTGGATGATGATGGTTTGAATGTGCTTTTCGATTTTATGGCATAAAATCCTTATTGTTTGGGTGCTGAGATACATGCTGAGATTAGCCAATCCGATCAGGGTGAAGATGATACATGGAGTGTGCCATCTGATCATGATTATGACGAGGAGGAGGAGGAGGAGGAGGATGGGGAAGAAGAGCAGGCTAACTTTCCTCCATATTTTTACCTGCAAGCTAATGAAGAGGATGATGAATTATCATATGTTGATTCATATGGGGTAATTCCAATGCCTATTGTTACTGGTTTCGAAGGGGAATTCTACAAGGGCCAGATATTTCACTCGAAACAAGCTGCACAGGTAGCGGTTAAACACCACGCACTACAATGCAAATTTCAGTATGACGTGGTGGAGTTGTCACCTTCAATCTGGAAGGTTAGATGCTTGAAGCATAAGGATGACAATTGTCCTTGGATGCTGCAGTTTAGATGTCGAGACGTTGGAAGCGAATGGACTGTGAGAAAGGCCGATTTGGTGCATTCTTGTAGCAGTAAGACTCAACCGACAGATCATCGCCATCTTGATGTCGACGTTATATCTGAGTCCGTGAAACATTTTGTACGTGCTCAACCAAATCTGAGTGTTCTAACTGTGCAAGCCGAGATGAAAGATAAATTTAATATGCAAGTTACTTATAAGAAGGCTTGGTATGGGAAACAAAGAGCATTGGAGAAGTTGCATGGAAATTGGGAAGAATCCTACGATTATTTGCAAACATTCTTGCGGGTGGTAAAGAGAAAAATGCCATCATCAGTGATTGATTGGGTAAGAGTTCCTTCAGCTCAACCAGGTCATTCGATCTTTCAGCGAGTATTCTGGGTTTATGGACCTTGTATAGATGGATTCAAGAATTTTTCGCGAGTCATGGTTGTTGATGGAACATTTCTTAATGGAAATTATAAAGGAGTGCTACTCATGGCGAGCTCATTTGATGGTCAGAAGAAGATTTTTCCAATAGCATTTGCCATCGTGGAGAGCAAGAATATTGAAAGTTGGCCATGGTTTATAAATCACGTTCAAGGTTTGACCGATCGAAATGATGTATGCATCATCTCAGATAGACATGCGGGACTCTATGAAGCCATGGGTGACATCGCAAGAGGTTGGGAGTGGAGGTGGTGCATGCGACACTATGCAAGCAGCTTGAAAAGGAAGAAAAAAGCATAATTATGTATAACCAACTGTTTTGAGTCGGTAAGTCTCTTCATCGTTATTTTTATTGATTTTTAAGTATTATTTATTTTAATTTAATATTATCATGAATTTATCTAACTCTTGTGGTTATTTATTTTTTTAGCCCGAGAAAAACACTTGGAGAAGTTCGATCGTCAAGTTGAGCAATTTAAGAAGATGGTCTTTCAAAGAAATATTTCTTGTGATAACTAGGTGGATCAAAATCAACTTCATTGGAGCTTAGCACATGATAACTATAATGGTGGGCCTCGATGGTCTATGATGACGACCAACATGGCAGAGAGCATCAATGGTGTTTTCAAAGGTATTCGTTCACTTCCTATAGCTTCTCTTTTGCAACATACTTATTGGCGATTATTGGAGAGATTCGATAAGATGACGTTGGAGACAAAAGCACAAATCAGAAGTGGGAAGTCACAGTACACGAAACCATGCGAAGATCTGATGAAGCCGTGGGCACAAAAGGCATTTGTACAGTCCGTGATGGGGGTTGATCGACATCAGGGCATCTATGTGGTTCAGACTCCTCCCAATAATTTCAACATTACGGGTTCGAAAACACTCACAGTGCATTTCGATGAAAACACAACAGTGCATGTCTGTCCCATACTGGCCTGCCCTCATCGTGCTGAGTCTGATCTCCGTCATCCTGATCCTGTGTCCCGAACAAACCATCTATCTGAGACTGGGGATGTTTGTCTGGTGCATCTGTGGTAAACCCCTGCCCCCGAAGCTACTGCTTATGGTGCCACATCACGTCCATAAAAGTAGCGTCCCCCTCTATTGTGTCTCTCCATCTATAGGGCGAGGCTGCTCTCGGTGAGGCTGCTCTGGTTGAGGTTCTGTAGCCGCCACCCATCATAACATGTTGCGGTGGCGTATGAAAGCTATCAGCTGGTGGCTGAAACTGGGTCTGAGAGGGCGTAAACTGGGCCTGAGTCTGAGAAGGCTGAAACCCATAAGAACACTCCCCATGAAACTGCGTCTCAGAGGGCTGAAACTAGGTCTGAGAAGGATGAAAGCCCGCAGAAGAGGACGGTTGAAACTGTGGCATGAAGTCGAAGGTAGTAGTAGGTCGGACAGGCCGTGCTTGCTGACGATCTGAAATCCGCACTAGGTGAGGTACGTCGCACTGCTCACATCGCTGTCTACGCCTCCTGAGCTCATGTGTGAGTTGTGGTCCTCGCACGTCCCACTCATGTCTATGAGTCGTACGCTTTGGCCAACTGCAAGGCTGCTCTCAGATGGCTGAGGCTGCACAGGTACCATCATATCAGGATATCAGCGAGAATCCAAACATAGAGCAGCAACCCTGGCCACCATCATGTCGGCCAACTCCATCCTATCGTCTGTGGACAACTCTCCATCCCGTAATCTCAGCTTAGCGTACTCAAAGGTGTCGTACTGAAAAATTTATTTAATATAACAAATATTCCACACAACTATGAATTTCAATCAACTAACATTTTTTATTTTGAAACAATAAATAACTAACCGTTGCGTTAACTCCTCCTGCTCTCCGTGTGATTGCACTTCTAGTAACATCTCGATACCACTCGAGATGCTCCGAGTGGCAGGCTAGAGTATCCTGAGTATATGGCATAGTCGCTATATACTCATGTCGACGAATCCACAAATCAATCGACTCTCTAGAGGCGTGCATCAACCGCTGCCCTCGCGATGGCCCGCGAACTGTCTGGCAAAGGAAATACCTAATCTCAGCCTCATGAGCTGGATGATGAGGCTCGTTCTGCATCATGCCAAACTGTCGGAGTACGCGATCTGGATGGTGCCACATCGCTACTGAAAAGCAGATCCGTGGAACCACTGCTCGTAAGGTATCTGACTGTGGCATAGAACCCCTAAACTTCTCGCCTCTCCCCCAATAAGGCAGCCACTACACACAACAGGTGGGCACATTATTACTCATTAGTCTAAAACAAACTAATGTGAACTATGAACTATTCTTGTATGAAATGTTATTACTAAGCATGATTGTCCACAGCTTGTCAAAAAACAACTTATAACTGAAGAGCTGGTCACCATGCTAACGGGTCATGGCCGGAAGCCATCGAGCACCACGTGGATATGCGTCCTCTGTAATATGGTCATCCATCACTGAATGTCGTGGTGCTATCAATGGGAATCGCTCTCACGCCCAGAGCTGCAGTAAGGCGACCCAGCCACCAAGGTCACCTCCTGTGGAAGATGACTGTGTCATATGCAGAACCGACCTACCCATCTCACGGTACAAGTAGGCTAGAATAGCTGCTCCCCAAGCGTAGCCTCCAGCGCTCCGCCAATTATCCAACAGGAGTAGATACTGCAAATGAACTTTAGCTTCAGTACGATCGGGGAACAGCATACACCCCATCAAAGATAGGGAATACGCTCGTGTAAACTGCTCTGTAATCTCTGATGATGCATTTGGCGGCAGATTGTTGAAATGCTCCCTGAGCCAAGTAATCTTAACGACACCCCCGTTATGATCGTTATGAGCATGTCCTAACAGTCTGATACACGTCTCCGACCACTCCTGATCCGGTACGTCTACTATGACGGCCTCACCATCGATCGGTATATCACTCAGTGTGGCAACGTCCTCAAGAGTGAGCGTAACCTCACCAAGCGGCATGTGGAAGGTCGATGTCTCAGGAAGCTAACGCTCTACGAGAGTAGTGATCAAAGATGCATGAATACAATAATTCATAGAGACCAATTGTTGAATGCTAAACAAACCGGCATCCTGGAGATACGACTCATAACGTGGATGGTACCTCGAGTCTGGTAAACGCGATCACTAGCCTATAGTGCACAAAACTTATATTAATTCAATTTCATGGCGTAATTCTATTTTCATATCATATTGTAAAATCTATCTAATTTAGTAAAATATATTTAATCAAAACTAATACTAATTTCACAAAATTTCACATGTAATTCTAATATTTCAGTTCACCTAGTAAAATATATCTAATTTAGTAAAATATATCTAATCAAACTAATACTAATTTCACAAAATTCTAATCTAACTAGCTAATGAACTTTAATGAAATAAAATACTTACCTCGTTTTGCCAAACTGAGTCAGCACGATGTTGACCATGTGCCCAAAGAAGTACTGAATCGACTGGAGCTGCATCAATCATCGAACATGGTCGTCTCGTGGAATAAGTGTCAAGAAGCCTAGGAACTGCACACACAAAAAAAAAAATTAGATCTGAAAAAACCGCCGGCGGCGAGATTCCGGCCGGCGGCGGCGAGCTTCCGACTAGTGACTCGCTCACCTCGATACCGTCCTCTTCCACAGACTCTTCCTCCGGCGGCCGCCTGTTCTTCGTCGGAGTTAGACATCAAAAATCAAAAAACACAGATCTGCTTTCTTCCTCCGCCTCTTCCGCGTGTGACTCGCCCCTTTCCGCGTCGGCGAACGAGGTTCCGCGGGAAGGCGGCGCGGACCCGCGTGAGAGTGGTGGTGGTCGGTGCCGGGGGGGGGGGGGTTTGGAGGTTTTGTGTGGTTTGCGTCGCTGCAGGCGGAGAGCGTGGCGGGAATAAGATATAAAGAGATAAGAAAGAGAGATGTGAGAAAACGCACAGGACTGCCTCGTGTTGGGGTTTTTGTGCGCATCCGCATGAGTCTGACGCGGGTTCGCGTTTGTGACGTCTAAATTTGAGTCTCGCGCGACCCCGCAGCTCTTCCCCTACAAAAACACAATATCTGTGTCAATTGATTTAAAAGCACCATATTGGTGGTAAATAAAAAAACAATATTTTGGGAATTTACCTCCATCTCGGTTACGTTACTGCAACTTGGTCCACACACCCAATCCCATCCCTGGTACTGCCGTACTTGGCACTTACCAAACAATGCTTGACCTCCTCCTCCGGCTTCCTATCCTACCAAACTTTTGGGACGAAAAGAGGTCTAAATCCATACGTACTAAAGAAAGAAAGAAAGAAAAGAGGGCCCAGTTGCTAGACCAATAGTGTAGTCCACTTCGTCTGCCAGTGCCAAGGGAGGCGAGGGAATGGATCCCCTACTCCTAGTCTCCTACAAGATAATGTTGACATAGCGGTGATGGCAATTTGAACGAGTTTCAACAGGTATTACTCTGTCTGATCTGTGTTGGAGTAGATAATACATTGATTCGTAGTAACATGAGGTGTAATCTGATTATTGCTTTCATTGTCTTGTTGTGGTGATGGAAATTTGAACAAGTTTCATTGGGTATTGATCAAATACACGATCTTGTTGTGGGTTAAGTCCGTACCAGAAGCTTTATTCCCGCCTGCCGAAAGCTGTTCATACGATCTTGTTGTGGGTTAAGTCCGTACCAGAAGCTCTATTCCCGCCTGCCGAATTATGACTGGTTACGGGTATTCGGTTTTGTTTTTTATGTGCTACTCCCCCATCGTGAACGTCATAAACTGGCACCAAAGGCTGCCAAATGTGTTTTTGTTGGCTACAGTGACAAGCATAAAGGGTATGTCTGTTATGACGTCTCTTCTCGTCGTATTCGCATCTCGTGCCATGTCGTGTTCCTCGAAAATGTTTTCCATTATGACAAGGCTGGCAGTGGTGATGATTCTTGCTTGGATTTCCTCGGTTCTCTGCCAAATTTTCCAGCTCCTGCGGAGGAGCTTGAGGAGGGTGATCTGCCATCTCCCCCTTCCGTTGTGCATTCCTCTCCAATGGGTTCATCCTCCTCTGCAGGGTCGTCCTCCGTCGGGAGTTTGATGTCATCGCCCCGTTCAACCTCTGCGTCGTTCGGATCGGGCCACGAAGGGGCTTCCCCCGCCCCGGTACTTGGACTTTTTGCTTACTCCACGACTTCCCCGCACTTTGTTCCGGCCACATACAAGCAATTTCGCGGGATAGACGTCTGGGAGGAGGCGATGACTACGGAGACACAGGCTCTTGAAGCCAACCACACGTGAAACCTTGTCCTGCGTCATCCGGAAATGCAGGTTATCGACAACAAATGGGTCTAAAGTATTAAGGAGCTTCCGAATGGGACGATTGAACGGTTCAAAGCCCGTGTAGTGGCGTAGGGATTTCGCCAGCAGTACGGTATTGATTATGATGAGACTTTTGCCCCTGTAGCAAAAATGCAGACGGTTTGTATTCTCCTGTTGTTGCCGCTATGAAGGGGTGGTCGTTATTACAGTTATGACGTTAAGAACGCCTTTCTGCATGGAGACTTGAAGGAAATTGTTTATATGGAGAGGCCTCCAGGATATGTCAAAGGTGATAGTTCGATGGTGTGCTTACTGCGACGTTCTCTCTATGGTTTGAAACAGGCTCCTCGAGCGTGGTTTGAGAAGTTTCAGTCCACCATTTTGCAGGCTGGCTTTGTTCAAAGTGACAACGATCTGTCCTTATTTCTTCGTACCACTTCTCGCGGCCTCACATTGTTACTTATATATGTGGATGATATGGTTCTCAGCTGTGATGATCAAGAAGGCATTCAGTCTGTTACTGCGACTCTTCGGTCGTCTTTTAATCTCAAGGAGTTGGGTCCTTTGTCCTACTTTCTAGGACTGGAGGTCGCTCGCTCTGCAGCTGGGATACATGTGACAGTGAGTCAACGTAAGTACATTGCTGATCTCTTAGAAGAAGCCCGGATGGATGAGTGTGCTCCTTGTGGGGACGCCTATGGAGCAGAATTTGAAATTGAGACAATCGAGTGGTGAGCCATTAGCGAATGGTACTACCTACCGGAGTGTGGTTGGGAGTCTGATTTATCTTACCCACACTCGCCCGGATATCGCTTATGTTGTACAGGTTGTCAGTTAGTATATGTCTGCGTCGCGGACGAGCCACTAGATGGCGGTTCAAAGGATTTTGCGCTATCTTAGGGGTACACCCTCGGTTGGGATGTTTTCTCTTCTGGTGGAGACCCGGTTATGGAGCCATATGCGGATGCGAACTATGCAGGGTGTTTAGATACCTGTTCTACTTCTGGCTGGTGTATTAAAGTTGGTCATTCGTTTATTTCCTGGAGGTGTAAGAAGCAGGACCGTGTCTCTAAATCTTCAACGGAAGCGGAGTATCGGTCCATGAGTGAGGTTACCTTGGATATTGTTTGGTTACAGCGTCTCTTGGCGGAATTTGGGGTGATGTGTCATGTTCCGATACGAGTGTTTGCTGATAATACGAGTGCTATTCGGATAGCCACCAACCCTGTCCTTCATGATCGTACGAAGCATGTTAAGGTTCATGTGTATTATATTCGTCAGTTGGCTACTGATGGGGTGATTGCTCTTTCTTACATTACATCTGAAGATCAGATAGCTGACTAGTTTGACCAAGGTTGTGGCCTCCGCTCGTCACTGGTTTCTTGCACAAGCACCATCAATTTGACGGAGGGTGTTAGAAGAGGAAGTTGGGTGGCTGATTTGTAATTACCCACTTTCATATATATAGAGCTGGCCGAACCAATATATAGTCTTGTACGGGTTGCTGTGTTGATGTACACTAAAATTCTGTGAATAAGAAAACCTAACGCCTTGTGTCGCGGACTAGTCTCAACGCTCGTCGTTGGGAAAGCCATGTAAATCCCATGTTCTATGTGTGATTGCTTTTCGATTTCGTTTAGGTTTTGAGAATCTTCTAAATTCGTGTTAGCAACCCACTCGACCACTTTCTTTACTTTCCATTGATGCTCGAGTCTCAACCCTAATTTTGAAAATCTCGCCCCCTCTTCATTCGCAAACCATAATTCATCAGAATTAGAGAAGATTGTGTGGCCATGTGACATTATGTTAATGTTTATGATGTATGGTACACGTTGGATTGCTCTGACTTTGTGACTTTTATATTTACCTAGATATAGGTATCGTTTTCTTGTGGGATTTGGGTGATGGATTTGGCACCCAAATCCCAAACATCAAGGACTTGACACAAATCCATTGTTTGTTAAGGGATACAAATCTGTGGGGCCCACGGATATGGACTCTTTTTTTAGATCCAAATCCGTGGCCCCACGGATTTGCAAATCCTACATTTCATTTGGGATTTGACAATAGAAGGAAAAGTTGTGAGACAAATTCATGATAAAAAATTAGGGTAAAAACAATATATTAGCCACAACTATTAAGTTCCGGGGAATTATAGCCTCAACTATCGAAATACAAATTATTAGCCAAACATAAACTCTTTGTTAGCAATTTCGTGAGTAAATACTGACTAACCTTTACGATGATGACCTGGCTTCCACGTGACAGTCATCATATCATATTTTAATTTTAATTTTAAAATTAAAATTAAATAATTAAATAATTAAGAAAATGAAAGAAAAAATCTAAAAATTAAAAGAGTTTTCTTCTTCCTCCACCCAGATCCACTCTCCCTCCCCTACGCTTCCTTTTTCCTCTGCCATCTTCAACTTTGCTCCGCCACTATCCAACGCCACCACTCCCCACCATCGAAATCTTCATATCTCCTTCCGATTCAGATGCCCCCAACTCATGCTCTTTTTACAATTTCACCAAAAAATTTGGTACACATATCAAGAAAAAAGGGGAAAACACTACTACTGCCTAGCTAAGGAGATCGATCTACCAACCAAAATAGGGGGAGAAGAAATAAAAGCTACTACAGCTAGCTAGCAATGGAAGCCAAGCATAGATCCATCTGTGACATAAATGGCAACCCAGCACGCGGCCTTACTCTCCACGTAGTGGGTGAAGAAGTGGATCACCCTAACCCGACCCGCCATCCGAATCATCGACTCAATCTCCATCATCGGCCCGACCCTTTACCCGACTGCACCACCTGGCCTGACCCTAACGGCAGGGAACCCCCCTCCGACGCTGACTCTGGGGAAGACCGCAGCCCCACCCAAATTAACGGCGGCTTCCTGGTTGGATGAGGCAGAAAGGACTGGACGGAGAAGGAGGCCACCACTCCCCACCATCAAAAATCTTCAAATCTCCTTCCGATCCAGATGCCCCCATCTCGTCTCTCTCTACCTCAAACCTCCCCCACTGGCCACTAATCTTCCTCAATCGTTCCCGAGATTCAAAATCGTTGAGTCGAACTCACATGACCTAGCTTCAAAATTGTCACGAAATCGACAATCCTCCTTCCCCAATCTCAAATTCAATCGATCCACCTCTGATGTCTATAATCAACCCTCTCTATTTCTGATGCTCTTCCCTAGATAGAACAAAAAGCTGAGCTCAGTGGCGCCACACCGCCTCCGAAATCCAAGACCCATCGGCGCCCTCGAACGGGAACCCGACTTCCCCAGCTGTCGTATGCCAGATTGGGGTTCGTGAGCGGGATTGAGGCTGAGGGAAGAGGGATGAAGCAGGATTGAGGATTTGGGGTTGGAGGAGATGGGAAGAAGGTCGAGAGGTGATGTTGTTGGGGAAGAAAAGGAGAAATTAGGGCTTTGACCCTCCATTTTTGTTTGAGTAAATGTGTATTCAATGTCTAGTGTCTTTCTAAAGATGTTTCCTCTATTTATACTAGAAAAATCTGGTTAAACGTTATTAGTGTTCTATTCGACCCCATCAGACCATGTTCAAGCGCTGGCGCTCTGAGCGAATATAATAAAGGTTCGAGCACATGTCTATTTATGTCATTGTTTGTCCTTTTGAGTCATTCCAAGATTTTTTATTACTTAAAATATTCGACCACCAAGTCTTATTGGTTCGATTTTTAATATGCACTTTTTACTTAGTGATTAAGTACTGACCGTCAAATCAGTTAGTTTTATGTTTATTTCCTTTCTATTTTATTTTTTAGTGGTAAATTTTATTTGAGTAGACTAATTCGATGATATCTTTTGCAATTTAGCCGAAGGAGATAACTAATCAATTCGATGACATCTTTTGTAATTTAGCCAAATTGAGGCACACATTGAAAAGCTTTTTTATTTTAATTGGGAGGTTAAAGTCTCTCGTATGTATAGAGAAGGAAATTATGATGCCGACGACTTGGCAAGCAAAGGGTCATTTGAACCCTTTTGGTACAGGTACACATTCCTTCCATGTGTATAAACCGAACCTTTGTAAATGGTTGATATAAGATTCTATGACCATCTCCATGGATTGATCTATTAATATTATGAACTAGGAGGCTTTGCCGTTGGTCTTTAAAAAAATTACTCCTACTTCCTCTCTCTCCCTCTGCTCTCCCCAAACTACTTTAATATGATGAAATTGTGAACTATCTCAATCAAAGTCCTCTCGTATTTAGTCATTTCCACATTGTTTTCACCGGTTGATTAGGAGGTCCCTTTTTCCACCTCCAGTACCATGGACTATGACTACGACTCTGTGTATCATTTTCCTCATTTTTGACCTTTCAGGTTCAAGCTCAGATTAAAATGAAATAAGCGATGATCTAGAAGTAGTTTGGAGATGGGAATATTAAAATATAGATATCTTAAATGGGTAAACCTTTATTCATGATTCTCATAAATTTTTGGGATATTCATAATGACATAATAATTTTAGACCTATACATCTAGGTCGTTTATATGAACAACATAGACATATTGCTTCGAATTTATCATAATACTATATTACTTTTCAGAAATTCAATTTATCATGTAGATTGGTCGTGACTATCGACAATACAAAAAAGACAATAATCTAAAAAAAATAAAAAACACATAGATTTATTTGGTATTAGCAATATGTATCAATTAGTCACAAACAGAAGAGGATCAACTTCACTACAATACTTCTAAGTTCTAACCCTATCTATCGCAAATTCTAACCCAACAGTCCAATCAATCTTTAATAAAAAATCTTCAGTGGAGAAAACGTCAGATCTGATTAATGTTTACACATCTCCATTGTTAGTTTTCAATATTATCAAACACATCACGAGTTTTAAAATAAGAGCAAACTTGTACTTATATCGTACACACCACAACATTAAAAAAATGTCAAAATCCACAATCTGTCAGTTTGATTACTAGAAAGTAGAAACATTAAAAAAATATCCAATATTTTAATTTCTCACATACTTTACAGTGTGGGCGAGCATATTTTTACTTCTGCGAGCTCGTCGTTGAATCATTTACTTCTCCACGATGTATTGGGCAGTCCCCTAGACTTGTTCTAATTTAATCGGTTGGAGCGCCGTATCACTCCGTTTATTAAAAAAACTAAGGTTCTAAAAGGCGCTAGGCGTAAGGCAGGCGTTCGGCTCCTGACTTGCGCCTTGCCTGATTAGGCGTAGCCTAGGCGCGCCTAGGCGTTCAGAGCATAAATGGAAAAAGTTCTCAAATATTTTCTGTTTTCTGGAATAATTCATATAATCCAAGTGCATATAAAAACTGTCATGTACAATTGACTTTGTAATAAAAACTATAGTCATCATTTATTTTTTGTTTACGGTAACTAATCTTCTATTCAAATGCGTCCAAGTCCTCTACTATGTTTTGGATCCGCCGCTGTCCGTATGGCAACGCAAAATTTAGATAAAGCAATATTGTATGAAGAATTTCAAATTGTCTTTAGAGGTAATTACAATTGCCCGAGGTGGGGCAGGCAACTCGGATTGACTCGTTTTAAATGACTTAATTTGTAAAATGAGACAATTGGCCAAATTATCTTGTTTTTCAATTGATCCATCCAAACGACCCCATAAAAATTAGCGGTGTGTATTTATGTACAAAAAAGTATTATCAATTATCATACTTTTAAAGCAGCCAATGTAATTTTATGTGCAATCGCGTAATGGATAACCAAATTTTAACAAGGAATGGTAAAACAATGTTGGAGGTTGTACTAGAAAAGTCAATATTATCGTATTTTATGTTAAACTTGTGATTTTTTCGTGATTCAACCATTTTATACCGTCAGTAAATTTTACTTTCAATAATGAAATTTTTCAGATTTTCTAATGGAACCGACAATACGATTTTTAATCATTTGATTCTTACCTTTGAGTCACCAGACATGGCTGGTTGCCTCGCTTCTTTTCTTGACCCAATCAACAGTACACGATTAGTACGAACGAACTACAAAGTAGTAGAAGAAGAATACGAGTATCTTTCCCCGAACTTCCCCCAAATCCCTAATCCTGATTCATTCCCCCAATTTACTACCTCTCCGCCTCTACTCTCTTCTACTCAGTCCTCACACGACAAGAAACTGAAAAAACCCAATCCCAATCCCCTTCTTTCTTCACCATTTCCAGATTATGATTTCTGACCCAAATCCTCCCCTTTCCGCCTGAATCTCTCGACCCATAAACCATGTCGATTAACCCAGAAACCCCAGAGGCCACGGCCTTGGAAATCGCCGCCCAAGTCAAGCCCTCAGCTCCTCCTCATCCTCCCTGGCAATTTCCCGGCCCAGATCCCGTTGAAGAAGCCTCGCAGATCCTCCCCCACCGCAACTTCCTCAGGTTCTGCGGCTGCTCCGCCGCCATCATCCTCATGGCCTCCATGCTCTTCCTCATCCTCATCTTCACCGCCTTCCAAATCAAGGTCCCACACGTCGCCGTCGCCGGGGTCACCAGCGCCGGGCCTCAGACCCTCAACCGCCTCCGCAACGGGACCGCCAAGGTTCTCGCCGACGTCAAGGTGAGGAACCCGAATGCGGCGGCGTTCAGGTTCGGCGGCGGTGAGGCGACGATTTACTACGGGGAGACGGTGGTGGGGGAGGCGGCGTACCGCCGGGGAGGGCGAAGGCGAGGGGGACGGTCCATATGAGCGTGGCGGTGGAGATTTCGGGGGAGAAATTATCCGGTGTGTCGCGGCTCACGGAGGACGTTAAATCCGGGTCGTTGATGATGAGCTGCGTTACGCGGATCCCCGGGGATGTGAAGATAATTACGAAAAAGCACATGGTCGTGAAAACTATATGTGCGGTTAAATATGATTATGCCACGGGACAACTCACAGCTGGTCACTGCTCACAGTATGTTATTTCGTAATTATGTAGCTTTTTTTTTTGTAATCTATTTTTTTTATAGTCAATTATTTTTAAATTTTGATGATGATAAGTTGTTATATTATTCATTTGGGTTTTTTTTTCAGTTAATGATCGGTAGTTAGATCTTTATGATAAGATGTAATGGCTTGATCGGCTGTTTGCCTTGTGAAAAGAAAGAATTAACATTAATTATCACTTCTTTGTATTTCCTTTCTTTGTCGTTGTAGTGAAAACGCTGAAGCCCAATATACTTTTATTTACCCGTTAAATTTAGTAATAATATAAGAGAATTAAAGGTTTTCATAAAGGTGTTTTTAAATCATCAATAAGTTTACTAAATATTAGTTGTACTTTGTTTTTAACTTTTTATTTTATTTTTTGTGGGATTGTCCTTTATTTTTTTTTTGTGTAAACATTAGTTGTCCTTTTTGTCCATAAAAAAGGCTACCCCAACGAGGAGAGTCAGTCACCTCCTTCCTTCATTATAGTCTATAAACATCAACTACTTTACAGTTGGTCCTCGTCTGTGTCAAATATCCGTTTAGATTTCGTACGAGATCGATTTTTTAAAATCAAATAGGAAAAATTATGCAATTTAGCTTGATATGACCTAATTGAATTAACCAGTTTAGACAGAATGGACGAGAAAAAGTGAATAAGATTAATTTTATTACAAAGTGCGATCCTACATGAGTTTCGTAATGGCTCTAGATGTAAGACGACCACGGGAGACTTTCCTAACATCTAACTTAGCCGCTGGAAGCAAAAAAAATATGCACTAATAGTAAAATTAGCAGTTTATACTAAATGTTGAACCAAATAGCATTTTTACAGTATTTTCCAACTTCATTTCAAATGATCAATAACTTATCAAACATATAACAATAAGAAAAGTAAATTTATATCAATAACTTACAAAGTTCTCGAACTATTGAAAAGTTTGAGTTTTGCAAATGATGTTATAACCCCTTTCTACATTAACATTCTAGTTCGCTTAATTATGTTTAGGTGTTACCTTACTCGCCTTCAATTTTGAATTCTTAACTTACTACGAAACTATTACCCAAGACATTTTGACATTATCTAGCGTGTTAGCGTGTCTAATCATAAAATTAAACGTCATTTTTCATTCCTACCTGACATGATGTCCTGACCCTAAAACGCTGAAGATTCCATAAAGGTCCTCACCAAATGATAAGGTACAAAAAGCCATGATCAAACCCATAAACAAATGATAAGGTACGGCCTTTTGTTAATTGAATCGGCTAAGAATTGCAGTCGAAAGAGAAAGGAACCGGTGCAAAGCTATCCATTTGCTGTAAGCAAGTTGTCCTGTTGCTGAAGGATAAGCTGCTTTCTTTCTTTTTTCTCTGCTCTGTGGGTGCTATCTATCTCCAATTCTCCATTGTACATGCCTTCTGTACTTCAATTATCATTATTTTATCAATGATGGTTACCTATCAGTAGTACCCACCAACAGACAAATTTCGAACAACAACAAAAAAGAAAAAAAGAGTTTGAACGTTTCAGTAATATATGTTTGGACTCATAACAAAAGTTAATTCCGTCCATTTTCATCCAAAAAATCGTTACTTTCGTCCAGTCAGCACACCACATCATTTACGATATTAATAAAAAAATCAATAATCAAACCCAATTGAACTGATAACCCAACCGAAAACTCTATCTCTATACCCATCCACCCGAATTCTTGTTGACAGAAATACTTTTTACATTTTCTCTGCCCAGAGCGATTCAGCTAGTCGGACAGAGAGCCCAGACAAGGAGCGACCGTTGTGTGGGGAAAAGTTCAAAATTCTGGGAGCGACGCGGATCGGGATCAACGGAGCAAGGAAATTCTCCGGGAAGGACTCGACCCTGAAGACGCTCCACCAGCCGTCCTCCGCCTGGCGGTGGAAGAAAATTGTCCAATCGCCAAACTACGAGGGCCAGGGGCGGACCTACATATTGGCGACACCCCTTCGCCTGAAAATTTTGTGAAGAACCTATATTTTTTTGGTACAAAAATTTTAATACGAGATTTCCGACACCACTTTAATAATTATAGCTGGTACACCTTCATTAGGCGACACTCCTCTTCAGCAATCTTGGGTCGGCCACTGACAAGGGCCACCCGCCGTGCTCGCAGACGACGACACGCTTCTCGGTATCTTACCCGTGGAACACAACGACGTCGGTCTGCAGCTCCCCAAACTCGCCGCCCCAATAATGAGATCCGTACGACGTGCGGTGATAAAATTGCCTGAGCAGGACAGGGCCGGGCATTAGTTGAGGTGGTTTTGGTTTGGGGATTCCGCTGCCAGCTGCAATATGATAAATTCGAGGGCAGCTGGTTCGCTCGGAGACTGAAGACGACAGAAGGATTGAGTTCGTCATCGTCGCCGTGGGCAAATTGGGCATTGAAATTGACGAAAATACCGTCGGTGTGGCGGCGATCGTTGGCAGAAATGGACGGGAGGAGCTGGCAGGAGAAAACGTCTAAGCTGTACGACCGCGGTAAAGAAGAGGATGGTGCCTTGGGGACCTGTTTCCTTTGTGTGTTTGAAGCTCAGATTACTTTGCTGACTGCTGGTGCTGGTTGATTTTGATATTATTGTACTGATAAAGGATATGGTCATATGGATACTTGGATAGAGAAAACATAGTTGTCAAGAACAATGGTGTCGTGTGTGGGGTGACGCGGAAGAGCTGAATCGCTCTGGGCAGAGGAAAATGAAAGAGTGTTTTTGTCTCCAAGAATTCGGATGGTTGGGTATAGAATTAGGGTTTTCGGTTGGGTTATTAGTTCAATTGGGTTTGTCATTAATTTTTTTATTAATATCTTAATTGATTTAGCATGTTGACTGGACAAAAGTAATGGTATTTTGGATGAAGATGGACCGAATTAATTTTTTGTTATTAGTCCCAACATATGATATTGAAACGTGCAAAATTAAAGGTTTCTGACCATTTTGTACAAAGTGTAAAGGTTTGTGAACATATATGCTAATTAACCGCTAAAGTTAATATATCTTTGGATTTAGTCCTACTTCTTTCTTTGGTCTGTTCCAACTTCTAGAGGTGGGCAATGGGTAGGTCGGGCGGATTTTGATCATAAACGGATTGGTAATTTTTAACCCACCACCCACCCACATTTAGTCCCGGGTTGGGTCGGGCGGATGGTGGATGATGCGGGTGGATTTGCGGTTTCACCCACATCACAATGTACATAATATAAAGGAGTCAAATTGACATGAGAATCGGTGGAGAGTGTTATCGGGTGGAAACAAGAAGATGGAATAAGGGGGAAATGTTGTATTAGTTCTGAAATTGGATAGAAAGTCTATTATGGAGTAGTTTTCTACGGATGAAGATGATTATCAAGTACAAGGAACTAAGGAAAATAATTTAAAGGAGGAAAGAGAGGTGATCTAGGCACAAGAATTAGAGGAAATATAAAGGGAAGAAGAGAGGATCGCTATTTGGAAAATTGACTTGAGGATCAATCTCTAGGAGCGCCCTAGTTTCTGTCTAATGTCTCCACTCTTCCTCTCCAGCGCCAACGACTTTGTTCTTTTTGCTGTTACCCGCCCACAACCCATCGGCCACATGACAGATGGCTCTTAGTACAACCCGTCACCCACCCACATAATAAAATTTGTGTCAAATGCGAGTGGGTCAGCCCAACTCGGAGGTTATCCGCCCGCATCCCAGCCCTACCAACTTCTCCAACAAAAATTGGAACCAAGTTGTGGTCGAGAGTGTTCGTGAAACTGGTCTGGTTGATGAAGTAACTGAGTTCTTCGGGCAGATATGATTTAGTGGCTTTTTGGTCCACACGATTTGCTTCTTCGACCGAATTTTGCTTTAGAAACGCCAAGTTTCAAGCCTCCTGTAAATAGTAGGTTAGCAACACGTCTGGGTTGGTCTTGTGTGTTGGACGAAATCAGTGATTGCACAATCAGCGTTGCTAAAAATGGAAAATGAAAAGAAAAGGAAGGTATTAGCTCATCAGAAATTCGATTTCGAATTTCCTTCCTTATGAGGAAGTGCAGCAACGGTCAAAAGCTATACATATATATGGGTCACACTCGTAATCTCGTATGCTTCTGGCTCATAGTATGTTCCGGATTTTTTGCACCGTTGATCTAATCTAATGATCATTATTAATTCTAATAAAATTATTTATTTATTTGTAATTACAATTCCTGTTTGAACCTGTTAACATTTTATACATACACAATAGTCCCCAAAAAAGTTTTGTCATTACTTTTTATAGTAAATCACACGAGTTATTTCAATTATAGTTTTCAACCCCAAATTTTTATTTTTGAAATTTTATTTATCCATGCAATTCGTTTGTCATGACTCTTCTTCCCCACCATCTCCTCCTGCATCTGAAGTTTCTCAGTTTTGTTTTTGAACTCTGGCGAGGATAATTCCGCTGACGAGAGACACGAGCTCCAGCCTCTGTCATTGTTAATTTCCAAAGCTTATTCGTCGTCGTACACCATCAACTAATTCCGATTCGTCAGCAAAAGGGTAGCAGTCTGGTACACGCTTATCCAATCACCGAATCTCTTCTCCGGTAACCCCACATTTGACATTACCATCCTAGTCGTTGTCGTTACCACCGTAATCCCGACACTGTCTCTCTTCTCCCGCGACCCTAAATCACCATCCCAATCGCAGACGTCACTGTAATCGCACCACCGTCTCTGGCAACCCCACGTTCCGTAGAGACCGACATCCAAGCGAAATCCAAGCGAAATCCCCTTCCTCCTTGCAAGCTTCAGAACAATCGACGGATCAATCCTCTTCCCTTTCCAGTCAAACACATTAAACCCCACCGCCGCCACGATTGAATTCTACCCTAGGCTCGTAATTAAATCCTTACCAACTGAACCCCCTCTCCGCCGGAGCTCGGGTGTCGTAGCTGCAGCCGCAACAGCAAATTCACCAGCAGCCCCTGCTTTGCATTGATGGAGATCAGCTCTAACTCATGCGCGTCCCCCGGAATTCCAAAATCCAAGCGGGGCATTCAATCAGCATGTGTTTATCGGCATATTTGAGAATCAAGCTGTAATGGGTTTAATTAAAGGTAGGTAGTAATTGGGGTTTCTTTGATGATGACGATGACCTTTGATGGATGATGAGAATGAAGTTTTGATTCATAAACCATTCTAGCCGAATTTTAATGGAGAATTTGTTTTTATCAATTGTATAAATTTTGGGGTTGAATAAAAGAACTCTACAAAATAAGGTATCATACGAGCAAACATGATGATAATTATTGTTTGGGAACTTCATAGCACGTATAATTATTTGAAGGGGGTATTTTGTAATCATAATTATTATTAAATATATAATTTTTATATAATTAATATTAGCTGTTAGATTATATCAACGATCTGAAAACTTGGAGCATGCTATGTGTCAGGAGCATACGAGTCGTATCCATATATATATATATATATATATATATATATATATATATATATAGCTTTTGGCCGTTGCTGCACTTCTTCGTTAGGAAGGAAATTAGAAATCGTGAGTGGTAGAGGGCTTGGGTTTACAAAGTGGTTAACGAGCTTAGAGGTAGAGGTTTTAAGTCGTTAAAGGTTGTAACAGATCTGGGTTTGGGGTCCAGGATTTCTTTCTTATGTTCTGTTCTGTCCCTTTCGTCGAGTCTTTTTACACCTTTCTTGTTTGGTTCGTTTGATTGAAACCAATAAAAAGAGTCTCCTAGAATTAGTGGAGAAACCAATAAAAAGCTTAAGGCTTGTAATTGATGTTTGCGGCCCAGTTTGTTTCTTCTTAAATTTGAGCTTGAGTCAATGGACTCGTTAATAAACCAGGCCCACTGAATGTGTAAGTGGATGCTCATTAGAGAAGACGATCAGTTCTCTTTTCCATCGTCTTCTTCTTTCCTTCAGCTGTTCAGCATATATGATTTCCTTCTTCTCGTTCTTCGTTACCTTTGAAATCCTAAATTAGCTCGGGAAAGACTTCACATTATGGACTACCATGGTTGTCACGCTGGCCGGCGTGCCACCGGTTGTACCAGGTTCAACCGGTACCGGTCATAAAACCGGCGTGACACCACCGGTATGACCGGCATGATCGATATACGAATTTCTAAGTAAAATAACCTTATTTTAGAGAATTTAATTGATAAAAATTGTTTTATTATTTATTTTATGAGTATAAAAGTTAAATATTGATGTTATTTGTTGGATTCAAGTATAAATGTTTAGGTATTGACGTTAGATGTCATGTTTAAATATGAGTATTTATAATTTTATTTGTAATATTGACCGGCATGAACCGGCACAAACCGGTATGTGCCACTGGTTGAACCATTCCACTTGCTAAACCGGCACACTGGTATAAACCGGTTTGACAACCTTGTGGACTACCGTTGCAGCCTTCTTCGTGAAGGTGTACCAATCGAGGGCGTTTTGGCGTGGGCCTCTGAGCTTGTTTCATAAGCCCATTTGCCACTATCTGGATAATAATAAAAACAACAATAATCAAAGGGTTGATACCAATGTTGTCAGAACCGAACCGGAGCATAACCCGATAACGTGAATGACTCGAATTTGATTTTGCAATGCACTTATTGATAGAATACATCAATTGTACGAATTACAACCTCCAAACATGCCTTTAATTCTTTGCTTCTTGGGATTTGATTTTGCTTTCTGATGTTTGATCTTAGCAACCAAATTATTTTGGGGTTTTGATCATTTTTCATTTGATTAATTTGTATTTGTTTCGTTTTGATTCAATGAGAAGAATTCTCAATGTTTGGTTACTCTATTTAGATTTGATTTGTCGCGATTGGGGAAGGGGTTAAAGACTTACCGACTATTATAATTCCTGAATTTGTACAAAATTTACATGTAATTTTATCTATATTTTAAAAGGCTACAACTCTTCTTAACTTCAACCTAACTTCATGTAACAATAGTATAATCATTTCAATGAGAAGAATTCTCAATGCTTGGCCACTTTTCTTCATTCTAGAAATTTTCATTTTGTATGTCTACGTCACTACAAGGAACTTGACATACGACAGCGCTTTAAAGCCAGCGGTTCTCATAACCCCTGGCGCATTTATGCGGATTTAAGTATAGCAGGGATCCCATCCAGCGGTTTTGGAAACTGCTTTAAGATTACAGGTTCCCAGTAAAAAAAAAACTGCTTTTGGATTCACACGCATAAAATCCCAACAATTATTAAAACAAAAAAATCCCACTCGTGCCATTCTCTACTCTGTTCTCCCAAAAACAAATTCCTAACCCTAGATCCGGACACCGCCGATTTCTAATCCAGTGGACGAATTCACAGCGTTCTTTCCTAATCCGCTGGCGACCACCGTCGAGAGCTGTTCTTCTCCATCGATTTCTCATCGGCAGCGACGAAACCCCTAGCCTCAGCTGGAGCAGCTTGATAGTCTCGTGACTACTCTGCCAATGATTCAAGATATGCACACCTTGTTGTTCGGGAAGGTAGCTGATTCTGAGTTCTTGTGCGAAATCGCGCAATAGATATGTGCGTCAAACTTATTCATCTATTTGTCTCCCTGATTTATTCGTTTTTCACCTCTCTAATTTCTCATCCTGTTCATCTTCTCGCGATTGTTTGCTTGAAGGTTTCCAATTGGGGGAGTCAACTTAATCCAACGTGCGGGCGCACTGTTTACCGAATACATATGGTATCGGCAGAGGAGTCCTCCAGCGTTTGCAGCCTTTGTTTGCAGTTGTTCGACCCGAATATCACAGGCACAGGGTCCTGTCAAAGTCCTGACTCCTGACCAAGGCCAGGAGAAGTAATTAGTTGATTTTGAGTTCAGCCAGAAATCTTAGTTATTCTTAGTGTGGGACTATAAGGATACGAGTAATTAGTGGCCGAAATGAATCAGTAGGTGAGAGTCAAGATTCCAACTTTAGAACTATCCAATTGTTACAGTATACGAGCTATTAAAAAATTATCATCTTCTTCATTTAGTTTGATCATTTTGGTATGATGATCAATTGTGTTAAGATTACTAGGAGATGCAGATTGCAGAAGCCCTGAAAGTAATCTCTCTAATTTGGCTTTATAGTTAGTTTGCCAATTGCTAGGATTTTTTATAAAAGATTCAAGTAATTTAGAGGTCGTGTTGTAGTGTGGTTAATTAGGATGTAGTTCATTTTCTTCTAGATGATCTCATAGTCAGAAATGTTTGCATGCTCTTATTCTATTTCAGGTTTTCAAAAATTGGCTGCAGAAATCGTTCATGAACAAAGAATCCTTTGTGCAAGTCCAGCTACAACATTTGAAGGAGAAAATTATTAAGGGTAGTTTTCAATGCCAAGTCTTTGTGTTTACCCACTGACTATTAAGTGAAATTCCAATTCAGTGGCCAGCGAGTTTGGATTTTGGATTGTTTGCTTTAGTTTGTTGCAGGGTCTGTTTCGAAGGAGGCAAATGATTATTTGGATTTTTTTCCCTGCCCTTTTCATCTCAACCTGGATTTTCATTCTCATCGGTTATGTTGAGCCCCTCTCTACCTTTTCAATGACTATTTTATGCTTACAGGACCCTATTTGGTTCGGTGCATGAGGTCCAATTCCACAGCTAACTAGGTTAAAACAAGCCATTCCACGACTCTTGGTCCTCTGTCAATAGTGCATTGTTGTTTTTCTTTCTGATTCCTTATATTCAGTTCCAAATGGCCTAACTTGCCTATAACAATTTCGTCAGCTATGCATAAATAGCAAAACCCTTTGAATGACTATTGTTTTTTTCATCTTATTAAAGCTCACAGGTTCTTCATCACATGGAAGACTTCTTCTACTCCAATTGGGTGAGCCATACTATCACTATTTGTATGCATCATGGCTAGACTCTAAACTTCTGTTTTTCTTGAAACCGTAGTTTGCTTTCACAGTATCTTGATTTCAGACTATACTATTATTATTGTGATACTCAATCTCACAATATAGTTTAGTAAAAATAACCTTCTTTGTAGGACCAGCAGTGGTATTAAACCTATGCTGCAATTTTCCCCTTTCCATGCTATCTAACCCAATATATCATGCACTTCCATCTGCTGTACCTAAATTGACTGTTGTTCCTAAATTGCAGTTCTCTTGATCAAAGACTGTCATCATTGAAAGGTATTATATACAACATCCTTTTGTTGACCAATGCAAATTACAGGTCAAGTTTCTTTAACTTAGCAAAGAAGTACCCATATTTACTCTGCTATTTGTTTCGCTTATATAAATGACCAGCCATATTGTGTGAGATGTGGTTGGAGGAATGAAGATGAAGAGTTGCAAGATGTAGACTTTGATTTTGCCCCATGCCAGGTACATCTTTCCTATTCTTCACGTATGCAAGCAAGGTTGGACTTTGGTATTTTTCTGTTTCATTGTTTCCATCTTCTCTGGGTAAATGACGTGGTCCTCGATTCCATTGTAAAAAATAAAAGAGCATGAAACTCAGCCAAATGGAAACATATATCATTCTAGAGAATAAACAATGGTCTGCCCAAAACTCTATTTGGTGAAGTAGAGCTGCTGACCAACCATATGGGAATTGGAACATAGGACCTCTAGTTGTACTCAAGTACTGAAATTGAGGTATACATTCTCATACTTGGTTTAGAGAAAGAAAGCTTTGCATTTTTTTCTTGTTTCTATTATTTTGAATATATGATCTCAAAGTACCTTCTTTTGATTCCTCCAGGATATAATGGGGAAATTCCATGAGCTATATATGCCTCTGCTTGCCTTGTTGTTATGAACTCTTACTGTTTCCTGGTTTCAAATCTCTCAGGTCTTAACCCTCAGAGCCTCCAATTTGATAGCTGAAGATCTAACTCTAACAGGTCTTGCTCCAGCCTCAGTCACGGCTCCTCCTTCAATTGGGTCCTTGCTTTTACCATCACCTCCAGCAATGGCGGCAACAATTGGTTTTGTGAGAAAGGTCAAAATGAATCCCTGAAAACTCGGTATTCTTTCACATTGTTTTTTCATTTATAAAATTCTGATTAGGGTCAAATATGTAATCAGGTGCATCTCTGCAAACTCAACAGGGATTTAGTTTCCGCACTTCCCGCTTATTTAGTTTCCTCCTCTGTTTTTTGTGAAGGAGACTAAGAAATTCACATGGAGGATCTCACAATTTTTAATCAAAAGGGCACTTAACTATTGCTCTTATTTAGTTTCCTTGCTTCTTAACTATTGCGCTTTGTGCAGGAGGATCATTTTTAATCAAAAGGGCACTTTAGATGTCAAGTATCTATTTGTGGGTTTGGAATTTTCTGATTTGAAAATTATGCCCAACGGATGGAATGTGCCAGCTGACTTTACCATAACTCTTGTCGACCAGTTTGATGGTTCCAATATGTGAAACTATGTAAGGTTTGTTTCTGAATTCCTGTAAATCTCTATACATTGCTGTAATGGAATGCCTTTCTCGTAGTGATGAATTGTCCCAAGTACTTGCACTTGATGATGTATAATTTTGATGTTAGATAAACTCCATTTGCTAATAACTGATAAAGAAAGCCAAATCCAAGATTTGTATGTCACTGTTTATTTCACATCTGGTTCTTTGTTTCCAGGGATTTTGCTGCCTTGAATCTTTTTTCTTGTTCTGTGTACATTATCTTCTCCAAGCTATTTTGTAAGACGACTTTTTTTTATGCCTTTGTAACAGGTGAATATGGGTTTGAAAAGAAAGCATTCATGATGTGGACGATTCAGAAGCCAACAAAGATTTTGAATTGTTGGTTTTTGAGTTTCTATGTGTTTGATTTCCTTTTGATAATGTGTGGGACGAGGGATGTGTAAGCTCATGGGAGATTTGAAATTAAGTAGCAGGAACAAGGGTAATACAATTTTAAGGGAAACAGTGGAACTCAAATTTTGTGAATTTTAGTGACGCTTTTAAATGATCATTGCTAAAGCTTCGTTGAATATGAATCTCCAGGGGTTCGGGGGTGCTATTAAATGTTTAATAATGATAACAGCAGGGGTTCTAAAACCGTCGGCATAACACCTTAAACTGCTGCAAAATTCCTCTATCTAACTACCGCAAAAGAAGAATTGGCGACAAGCTTAGCCGCTGCAAAAAACCGCAGCTAGGGCATTCACCAACGGTTGGGCCTTACGCTGCCATTAGTTTGAGGGGGTTTTGCTAGCGGCGGTTACGCAAGGGTCGCAAGAACCGCTGTCGGGTTAGTTAGCGACGGTTTTTTTTGTCGCTAAATGTTGGAAAACCCCCTGCTGTATGTAGTTTGTTTTGTAGTGCGTGAATGGTTTATGTCATAACTTGTTTCTTTAATCTCCAAGGAATCGCTCTTCCACCCCAAGGAACATAGCTACATCGAGTAACTTTTGTAATTAGCACAATAATTTGACTAAGTACCTTGTATCTTTTTACACCAAGTGGCACAACGATCATAAACTCAATTTAGCTGTTTTGATTTAACAAGCAAAAAATAATTTTTTCTAATAAAATTTCATCAATTCATTTAAATATTTCGTTGAAATAAAATAATTTACAAAATAATTCGAGTAAGACACTTTCATAAGATTTGCTTAGTTTCTTAATTATTATGGAAGGCTTACGTAATACATTTGTTATATTGATACATAATAATTGTCACAGCACTGTGTTACGTAATCTTGCACAATGTGTAGTATACTAATAAAATCAAGTTACATATAAGTCTCACATTCGATTATACTAATATGTAAGATTAACTTATCTTCAGCAAGTTCTAATTTGTGTCATGCAAATTGGTGAGATGTTCAATATATATGGTAGGTAGTAAAAAATAAATTTTAGTTAATAAAAAATGAATTATTTTAGAAAAATAATCACATTTGATTAAATTGTTATGAAAAAATACTCCCAAGCCGAAATATCACAAGTACCACCTCGTCCCGGACCGACTTTACAAAACTTTTGTTCAATGAAAATTGATGAGCTCATCAACAGGTTAGTTAATAATTTAGTAATTTTCCTTCAAACTTTTATCATTGCAGGCTTAAGTAATATGTTTATTTAATTGATATATAAGAAATTATTATTCCACTATAAATTTTATGTATTGTCTCAGTCATCATGGAAGACTTGGGTTATACTTTTTAGAATGTGAAATGAAAAAGTATTCATATAGCTAACTAGGGGGAATCTTATGGTGAAGTTGGATCTAGGAGGGGTAAAACCAACAATTAAATATAAATAACTGAATGTGAGAAAAAAGAGGTTATGATAAAACTGGTATATAGTATAATAAATTCGGTGAACAGTGCCCAATACAAAATGAAAACAAATTTAATACAACTCCTATTTTCCATACAAATTTAACACACATACTATGTAAAAAATCAGTTAGTTCCAATAATTTGAATTGTTGGGAGATGTTCGATAACGAATATCACATCCACTAATATTAACAACACACATATTTTTTTGTAAGGGTGATATAGGTTTTATTATTTTTGTGATTAAGATACTAGTTAAGGGGTTCAAACCTGAGACCTCAAGGTTCTAGATTAATGGTATTATGACTAGACCAAGCCCTTATTCGTAACTAACACATATATTTGTTAACACGTATATTTCTGAAGCCGAGGGAAAGAAGTACACTATGATTATAGAACAAAGGAAGAGTGCATGCGGCGAGTTGAATAACCAAACGTGTCACTCACTATATTATATGCTTACATGCATTGTCGTCGGTCAGTGGCTACTACTCGAAACCTACTTACAAGAAGCTAAACATTCCAAAACCGGAAGAAGCTTTTCCGGTCGCCGTTGAAGGGAAGGGATCGTCATCTGCAAATCAGCCTCCGGATATGCTCCCATTAAAGGTAAACTTATTACACCTAATGCCAACATTTTCTTTCTCCCCCCCGTCTCCCAATCACATTATATGATTTTCTGATCAATGTGATTTGTCATATATATATTTTCACCTTCCATTATATTCATCAGGAGCTGTGGTGAGAATTAAATGTTTGGAAGTGGACAATGAAGGGTATGAGACGGTTTCAGTGTCATGTCAGACCATGCCAGTCCAACTGATGCCAAGGGCTATTTCTTCAAGACTCTGCATTCTAACAACAAGCTGGTCAAGAATTCATGGGAAAATTGCAAGGCTAGCTTTCCTCGAGCAATCTCCACAGGAGGAATGTAGAGTTCCAAGCAATGTGAACAGAGGAATCGATGGTTACAAGCTGTCTTCTCGTCGCATTTTGCAAGACAAGCACCTCAAATTATACCCAGTTGGACCTTTCTTTTATACACCGGAGCACAAACCTATGGTGAACAGAGCACCGGCGGGTGGCTACTAAATTTTCTTCTTTTCATGGCCTCAAATTTTATTTTGGTTTTTCAGTTCAACTATTTGAGTTGTTCATTCACATTACTTTGGAGTTTGAATCATATTTATTACTTTGTTTTTTTTTTTCATTACTTGGTATCTCATGGTGGGTTTCCCATGTTTGTTAACTCCATCGAGTGTAAGAGACTAAGAGCTGTAGTTCTTTTTTAATGAGAAGAATTTTCAATGCTTGCTACTCTTTCTTCATTTTTAATTTTTTCCAAAGATATTGCCCAAAGAAACAACTAGATACGAATTCAAATTCTTTTAAGCCAATCGTAATAAATAATACAGATAAAACAAATGAACAATGATCGACAAATAGTCAAACCAGTCTTTTCTGCTACGATACAGACATGTCTTTGGTACCTACAAGTATCGACAATAGCCATGACTTCTTCGTACGTTCTTAATTTTTCATTTTGAAGAGATTTGGGTGGCTCTATGTCGACACAATTAACAATGGGAGCCTACAGTTGGGCCTGGTCAGAGATTGGGCCAGATTTCCCTTTTTCTCTAAAGGAATTAATTTCTAACTAAACTGGCCCACTTCCTTTCCAGTTGAGCGGATCTCCAGAAATGGGGCTTTGGACCACTGACGGATATTATGTTTCTGTGTGTGTGGTGAGTCTCTAACGTACTACGGGCCGACAACGGATATTCGTCTCCAAATGTGCGGCGGTTTCTCCCTCCCGCTAACCTGGCAGGGGGGAAATAAAATACTAAGTAACCGAAAGTACCCTTCCTCCAACTCACAGTGGCTTTCCTTCAAAGAGCCACTGAATCGTAATATTAAAACTCAAACGAAAGTAATATGGTCAAACGATCTTCTATAAGGAAAAAAATGAAATTTTTACATTTTTATCTACAAATATATTATAGCAGAGTTGAGAGCATTTTTTACGCATTTCAAATTTCCTGCAATGAGGGCGAAAGTATGAAGGATAATTGTGTCTTCACAATCATTATTTATTTTTAATGTGTAGATGTGATTTAAAATTCTTAACTTGGTATTAATTTTTAGAACTATAAAAGCACTGATATTATTATGCAAACGGTAAGTGAGCAATTTTTTGAAAGTTTTAGTTTGGTTATACGTTAAATCCTAAATCTCTTGATAATATAACATAGTTTGAAAAATGAGTGAATTTAAAAGAACAAAATTTTTTAATACCAGTTTTTCTAGATGATTTCAATTATTTAATTCTTTTATCTTATAGGATAATTGATCATATGTATCATTCATAGTTACTTAGTTTAATATGAAATAACCGCAGTACATGACAAATTATGAAAGTCGAGTTGAAGTTTTCACGGACGCATTGATGTGGTCATGTACATTAACAAGGTAGGTATTATGTACCACAAGATAGGTTAAATTTTTGGGTATGCCTACTATGACATGCATGTCACGGTGACATGCACTTTTCGGATGACCTATTCGTCAAGGCGGTCGACCGAATTGACTAATTTGGGCAGCACGAGAAAGCATCGAGGTCGACCGCCACGACCACCTGGTCGACCGCACTTAGTTTAAGTTGTTATTTTTGGTCGACCAGAATAAAACCTCGGTCGGCCATTTCGTTGGCGTCAGATACAACATGGTCGACCACCTAATATATCTGGTCGACCACTTGATGGCAGTCATTAACAAAATGGTCGACCGGATAAGGAAAGAGGTCGACCAGATAGAAGATAAGTGTTCTATCAAAGTGTCCAATCATTTGACGTAAAATGAAGATCAAGTGTTGGTTTCTCGGTCGACCTAATCCGGTACGAGGTCGACCGAATACAAGAAAGTCAACCTATGCCCCGTGTCTTTTTTGCTTATGCATGTAGATTTGTGTGGCTCTTTTAATCGTATAAATTAAGTTTCAAACCATCATATTTAGTAATTAATAATTATAACAAGGACTCATCAATTCATAGCATAACAACTAAAAATAAAACAGAAATCATAATTGTTCATACATAAAAATAAAACTAAAAAAACAACAGAATAACAATCAACAATCGTTTTGAAAACTAAAACACACAATATAAAATCTCCTCTCTCCTACTCATCTCCCCCCTCTCCCTCATCCACATTTTCTTCATTTTCTTCATTGGTGGTGGTAGCATGATGGTGGTCGGATGTGGTGGGATGCATGTATCTTCCGCTGAAAGATCGCCACTCATCTCGCATCTCATTCACGGTCACCTGCATTGTGCTCATCTGGGCGGTCATTTGCCCCATGTAGTCGTACATGCCAGTCATCTGGGTGGACATCTGGCCCATGTACTCGTACATGCCATCCATGCGCTCCCACACACGCTGTAAGGTGATCGGTGGAGTTGAAGTCTGTGCCTCCCCCATTGGCTCGTCTCGAGCTCCTTCATCACCATCATCATCCTCATCATCACCACCATGAGCATTGTTTGCTCTGACATACTCACCATTCCGCAGCTCAAAGCCCATCTTTTTCAGAGATGAAACAGTATAGAACTCCTGCCTTGAGATTCTTAACCCCACCTCTTCACTTAAATTCACATTAAAATGCTCAAATATCACAGTGAGGATCATCCCATAGGGAAGATTCCTGTTTGAACTCTCTGCAGCAGTAAGCATGTGGTTAAAGATCAAGTATGACAAGTTCATCTTCTCGTTTAACAGTAGGTTGGTGAGGAGCTCCATGTCGAAGTAGGTGACTGTCTCCCGATGTCCACCCTTTGGCAGAATGTTGTAGGAAAGCATGTGGTGAAGAACTCTGGCTTGAACAGTCAGGTGGTTACTCGATGGCCTATTGCGCCCCTGAGCATCTTCCTCTTCATCGAGACCACATACCGTCTGGATTTGCTTGGCTCTCGTGAAATGCGTTTCATTCCAAGCACCGTAAGAATTGATTCTCCTCCCCTCGTTTGGAGCCTCCAGTACTTGCGCCAACACATTCTTGCTGATGCGCATCGCAACCCCATTCACATAGGATTTGAATGCGTGAATGAATCCATTTGCATTACGCTCGTAGACGATGTTGTTGTAGAAGTATTGTACCAGTTTTGGGTAGTATGGTACATTGAGTGATATCACCTTCAACCACTCCTGCTCGATGAATGGTCCCAGAAACCCGTAATTCTCGAAATGAGAATACGCATCCGTCGTCAATGGCCTTCCCGGAGCCACCCTGCGGTTGTGCATACTCTTCTCTTCATAGTTCTCACTTTGCTCCTTGGTCTGGAACAGATTCGGATTGAACTCTTCCCATTCCGAACTTGAGGCAGCAGCTTTTTGTGCCTTTCTTTTCTTTCTGCCGCCAAACATCCTGCGATCAAACAAGCAAGAATACACGTTAGTCACATTTTCGAAATGAACAATACGCGGTCGACCACTCCATAAAGCGGTCGACCTCAGTTAATTTAAAACGACAATGGGTCGACCTCAGAAGAATCATAGGTCGACCTCAGTTAGTTTAAAACGAGAATAGGTCGACCTCAGAAGAAGCATAGGTCGACCTCAGCTAATTTAAAACGAGAATGGGTCGATATAAACCCGTAACAATTCAAGTACAAAATTGCTTTCATAGGCCGACCTCAGAAGAAGCATAGGTCGACCTCGTAAAATTTAAATCGATTGAAAACCATATGTGACTTTCATGAGGAGTGCAAAATAGCACATTAGACCACCTTGGAATGCACTCGAAGACACAAACGTCTGCTGCCTTCACCGAGTTATCCTTTGCAACCCTATGCCGGTCACTGACAAGCAAAGGAGAACTCGGTGAAAGCTGCAGACGTTTGTGTCTTCGAGTGCATTACAAGGTGGCCTAATGTCCTGCACTGCACTCCCCATGAACATCTGGCTTTCAATCGATTTAAATGGCCCGAGGTCGACCTCAATATCATCACAGGTCGACCTCAACAAGTTTAGCACAAATAACTCGAACTTTTGTCTTCATAGGTCGACCTCAGAACCATCATGGGTCGACCTCGGCTAAATTGAAACGAGTCCGAAATGGCCCAAATGATCGTACCAATTGAGTGCAAAACAGATCCGGTCGACCTCATAATTAGAAGAGGTCGACCAGTGTTAGTTTCGCACAAATTCAAAGACAATGGCACAAATAACTCGAACTTTTGCCTTCATAGGTCGACCTCAGAACCATCATAGGTCGACCTCGGCTAAATTGAAACGAGTCCGAATTAGCCCAAATGCTCGTAGCAATTGAGTGCAAAACAGATCCGGTCGACCTCATAATTAGAAGAGGTCGACCAGTGTTAGTTTCACACAAATAAAACATAAATAAAATCGCTTGAAAGCCAGATGCGGTCGACCACGAATATGAAAAGGTCGACCTCATCTGGCAAACAGAAGGACAAAATCCTTCTTTTCAAGCTATAGATGTAAATAATATCGTAGAAAAACATCACAGGTCGACCTCAATATCATCATAGGTCGACCTCAGTCTATAAAACAAAAGGAAAAGTCGATTGAAAGCCAGATGCGGTCGACCACGAATATGAAAAGGTCGACCTCATCTGGCAAACAGAAGGACAAAATCCCTCTTTTCAAGCTATAGATGTAAATAATATCGTAGCAAAACTTCACAGGTCGACCTCAATATCATCATAGGTAGACCTCAGTCTATACAACAAAAGGAAAAATCGATTGAAAGCCAGATGCGGTCGACCATGCATATGAGAAGGTCGACCGCATCTGGCGTACAGAAGGGAAAATCCCTCTTTTCAAGCTACATATCTAAATAATAAGGCCAGAAATCGTAGAAAAACATCACAGGTCGACCTCAATATCATCATAGGTCGACCTCAGTCCATAAAACAGAAATACAATAGATTAAAAGCCAGTTGCGGTCGACCACGATGATGAACAGGTCGACCGCTTCTGACGAACAGAAGGAAAAATCCCTCTTTTCCATCTTTAGATTTTTTGAAAACAAAAAGAAGAAGACAAGAATCAACTCAAATGAAAAAGAGGACTGAAAGCTATACCTTGTTCTTCTTCTAAGTGATGAGGATGAAGGTTTCTTTGAGTTTTTGGAAAATGGAGTTTTTGGAAATGGGAGAAGAAGATGAAGAAGGGAAAGGAGAGGAAGAATGAGTGGATGTGGTGGGATAGGGTTCTGATTGTGGTGTAGAATGAGTGGGGGAGGGTTTCTTAAATAGAGGATGGAGGGAGGTTTGGGTGGATGGTCTGGTCAACCGGTTTGGTCGGCCGAATTAAATACGCGGTCGACCGCACTAATTGTTTATGACAAATTGTTTATTTCAACCCACAATCAATTAACTCATAAATTATTAAGATAATTCGAAGAAAATACAATGCAATCACAGTTATTAAAAAATAAATAAAATCCTAAAAAACAATAGAAGAAATTTAAGATCCTTTTTCGGGACTTTGTTTCGGGCACTTGGGGCGAAAATGACCATATTTCCCACATTTCGAACACTTTCTTAAACTTTTGCCCGATGCAGTTCGTGCTAACTTGAATGTCCCCTTGGTCTTCCCAATTTTTGGATCTTTCACACTTCGAAGGGGTGCTGGAGGGTTTGCCGGTGTGGTGTTGTCTTCTCTCTCCTTCGCGAACTCAATTGCCCATTGAGTAAGGTCGTCCAACGTCTTAGAGACATGATTAAAAGCAGATTCACTACCACACGCGATGTCACATAAACGCTTACACTTTAGAGCCAATTCTCCATGTCTTATCAGTCGACCAAATCTCTCTCCCACATCACCTCCAACTCCAGGATGACGATTTAGTGTCTTCGCATTTTGGGTCCATTGAAGCTTGAACCAAGACGAGGGTAGTGCGGTGTATCCCATATTTTTTATTACTGTAAGCATGTGTCTGCATGGAAACCCCTTAGATTCAAATAATGCACACTCACATTTTAGATCTTGAGTGGACGTAGTAAATGTTAACCGCCTTATCCGATCTGGGTTCAGGTAGTTCTTCAGTATGAATGTCTCTGTCCCATCTGATTCATTTCTTCTCTCCGCTAATACATAAGAAGCTTCATTCTCTAGTTCAGTCTTGAAGATAGCAAATGTACGATGAGTGTAGATACTTTCAGCTTGCATTTCTCAAGTGCGCAGGGCATGCTTGCAGACCAACCTCGTGTGCCTAGAAGTATAATCATCTTGCACCTCCGTGAAACGCATCCCCTCCAGTGCTTCATCAATGCCCTTAACAAAACGTTGCAAGCTGTATTGAGTTCCCACATACCCATTTATCCAATGGTTACATGACTCACATAGCGAGGTTGATTGGAGTCCACCGAAATAAATATCCTTCAAGTATGCCTCTGCCCACAGTAATTTGTCAGCGTACAAATCCTGCAACCACTTATTTGCAGACAAACCATGCTGACTAATCAAATGCTCCCAACGCCTCTCAAACTCCTCAATCGATATTCGTGCTTTCGCCAAGTAAGTGAATGCGCTAACGAACTCCTTATTATGAACGGCCGTTGTCGCATTTGTCTCAATATTCCAAATATAAAGACGGTGAGGCACTCCAATCAGAACAGTAGCAATGACACCACGCATAGACTTGTCTCCGTCTGTGATCACTGAAGTGGGCATCTTAGAGTTCATACACTCCAGAAAAGTATTCAACAACCAAACATAGTTGGGGATTGTCTCGTTATCCAACTGGGCAAAACCATATATGATGTTACGGTGGTGGTGATTTACACCAACCATCATAACAAATGGTCGATTGTACTTGTTGCGCTTGTAGCATGCATCAAACTCCAAGACATCCCCAAAAAAATGGTTATCTGCTCTAGATGTGGAGTCCGACCAGAAGAGATTGCCTAATTCACCTTCATCGTTGGTTGTGTACTTGAAGAAGCTGCCCGCATCAGAGGTATGTTTACTTTGCAAGTAACCCAATGTTCGGTTAACATCTCCTATTAGATCGTCGTCAACTGTTCGGGATTGCTGAACAGCATTGTCCAAATCCTTTGGAGTGTACCCCAGATTCTCATATCCTCCAACTTTATTCTTCATGAACTGAACAATGTTGCGTTGTTTTATTCCTGACTGTCGCATCCCTATCGCCAGAGCCTTGTCTCCTTCACTCACATTTCGATGAGACCGAAGGAATTGAGTTTCTTCTTCATTGCAGCAACGATGTGAGTGCTTCCTCTCAAACTTAGAAACAACCCACATTTTCTTATTCCGATCAAAGCGTACAGTATACGATGTCTTGCAAGAATGTCTTGTCATCTTACGATGTTGTCGAGCCCAACCTTCTTTATCTATATGCATCTTATCTAGTCCCCTCTCTCGAACATACCATTGTCCTCCCAATTGCTACTCCTCGACGACTCCTCCGAAGATCTCTACGTCGAACGCTAAATCCTTTCGCTTTAGCATAGGAATCGTAAAATTTCTCTGCATCTTCTAATGTTTGGAACTCCATGGAAGGAATTTGTTGTTCATATTCAGTAGCTTCTTCATCATCCATAAATTCTTCTTCAGCACCCTCGGTTTCATTATCATCCCCAACCACTTCATCATCGGTATTATCTGTATCATCTGAATTATCCATAGCTCCTTCTCGAGCATCATTAGGTTCCTCATCGAAGTTAACCTCATCATCATCTCTATCATCTGTATCATCTCTATTATCCATCCTGCAACGATCGGAATACGAACTTAATGTCAAAAACATACACAATTAGCTCTCGTCAGGTCGACCTAAATGAACTGTACGGTCGACCTTATTACTAAATAACAAACATGCGATCGACCTGAATTTACTGAAAGGTCGACCTAATCCTATAATTACGAAAGTACGGTCGACCGAATGGTGGGGGTGGTCGACCGTATGGTGGGAAAAATTTAACCACATACAACCATTAACAAGCACATACGAGACATACCTTAGCATAGAGGTCGACCACTTATTGTTACGGTCTACCGGAATAAAAATAAACCGCCACCAACACCCGATCACAATAAGAGCGATGAGATTACAACTTCACTCCAACAAATTGCATAAATTGAAGTACGATTAAAGTCTTACGACTCCCATCTATTTATAGATAATGTAGACGAATTCCTTATCCAATTGGTGAAAGATATATAAAATCATAATTCGACAAGGACAAGTACACAAAATCCTAATTGTACAAGGACATGAATCATTACGGTCGACCTCTTTGCACAAATGGTCGACCGTCTTGGGTAAATGTGAACCAGGTCGACCACTTTACACAAATGGTCGACCGTTGTTTTTAAATGTGAAACAAGTCGACCTCTTTACTGAAATGGTCGACCATTGATTATAAATGTGAGCACAGGTCGACCTCTTGACACGAATGGTCGACCGTATTTTATTAAGGCCAAACAGACGAGATTCCATACTTATTCTACATGGTTTTTGACTTTGCTACGGTATCATAGGTCGACCTTAAGGGTCACGAGGTCGACCTGTGCTCTGCCTTTGGGTATGCCCGCTTTGAGTATGTGGTCGACCACTTGTTCTAGACGATTGAAATCGTAAATTCAGTCACATCCATAATTGTATAACAAATCTAATAAACGATAAACATTATAAATCCAAAATGACACGATCTTGCAAATACAAATTCAATGTATGGTCCAAATAATGCAACATTGTAACTTAACGACTTCATTTCTTTGCTTTTTTGTTTGAACTCTGTCTCTCTTTGCCTCGTTCCATGCATTCATCTACTACATGCTTGAAAAGATTTTCTCATGCACGGTTTTCAAAATGTGTAGCCAGATACCATAGAATCTCCTTTCGAGCCGGTAATTTGTGTTCTTCTCCTATCTGCATTATGCCATGTAAGATTTCGTTACAACTAAAAAAAGTGTAAATTAAACTAGTTATTTTTTTGACGATATACTCACCACTCTATCAAGATCCTTGGATCCATAGCGCATCCACTGCATGACGTGCACACCGCACTCAGTTCTATTCCTTTGCCGTTAAACTGGTAGCTCATCAAAATTGAAATCTCCAAAATTTGGTACTACTACATTGCTCATGCGCTCTGGTTTCAAAATATCATCCAAAGTGGACAACTACACACAAATAACGAATATTTTAAGCTTCTAGCATAATACGTAACGCTTAGTAGTCAGAAAATTATAGGAAACACTTACCAATTTCTTGCATAGTGTTGATTTACGCCTACGATTCGCCTCACCAGTTGAAGGTAGACTGTCAAGCAAAAATGCAGTTTTTTGCTGGACATTGACGAGATACAAAAACCAATGACGTGCTTCATCGTCAAGAACTGGCATAAATATCTAGCAACGAAACACTCACTATATGTTATAAACAGCGAATACAAACAAATGCACTTTCGAAATTTAATGATATAGGGACATTGACTAGACTAACCTTCTGGCATGCACTGACATTCGGCATAAAGTCCACGCCGTCATTCATCAACTTGTTACGAATTTCTCTGGTCTTCATGTTAGCGCGTACCATTTTCTGCACCATGTTTTAGTTGAGTTGAATTGACATGGTACAATATAAATAACTAGGTTATGACAAATAATATGACATTACGGCTCTTACCGAAAACATATTTGGCAAATACCACACATTTGGCTCTTTCACATCATGTTTTTCAGACATTGTTAGTGCCCTTGCACACAAATCCACTACCTACCATCCAACAATGAAACACAAAATCATCGTAAATCGTAACATAAATAGTGCACAATTCATACGAAAGTCGTAGTAGTATAGTACTTACTGATGAGCAAATCCAGCTATTCTCGCTAATGACCGAACTCAAATAATGTCGTTACACGTTTTCAGAAAAAAAGTCCACAACGGTCAAACTGCAAAAATCAAAATAACAGAAATGTCAATTGTGATTTGCAACGTACAGGTCGACCTGTTCACAGTCACGGTCGACCTTATTGGACAAACGGTCGACCACACGTACTAAAAAACTTCTTACTTGTCCCAATTCTTGTCCCCAACCTTCTCTTTAGTAACAACATAATACAAGTCTTCAGCTGGATTTTGAAGATTTTTGGTGAATCCTTCTAGACCCTCCACTTTCATGACCTACAAATCATAGTTAAAATTAAAGTAACATATGAACACAAACACACATTATAGATGAATATGTAACGTAAACTGTACCCCGTGCTTTTCGAAAGGACTCTTAGATTCATCTTCATCGCTATCATCACTAAATAATCCCTTTCTTACAAATTGATCCTTCTGTGGAGTGGTGTAGGAGTCACTTTCATATCGCGGTCTCTTGTAATTAGGAGAGGAACCCTTGCGGCCATTCGTTGTTTCACTCTGTCAAACATATAAACAAAACAAATTAGCACTAATGATAGTAATACTAATATCAATCACATATGAATATACTTGGATACCTTTAAAATGTGCTCTTTCAATAAATCGTCTATGCTCTGGTAGCAATTTTCAGAGTCATCATGGTCTTCCTCCTCTTTACCAAAGTCAAATTTCCTTCCTTTACCATTTCTTCCGCCATTCTCCATTCGTTCTGCACTTATATCTTTGATAGCACCTTCTAGCCTCTCAAACCCGTCATGCATCATCCCAGTCATATCTGTCAGTCGAACTGACAATTGCTCCACTCTATCACGCATGGACTTCTGAAAGTCATTGACTTGTGTTTGACACACCACCAGCTTCTCTTGTGTGGCTTTCAACAATTTCATGATTTCACCCAAATCTTGATGCAGTTTCTCATCATGCTTCATCGTCTAAACAATTTAAAGAAAAATTCAAATCATAATTCAAGTACAAATTTCTACAATTGACCAAAAAACAAAGACGTGGTCGACCTGACAAAGTATTAGGTCGACCTGGAAGACAAATAGTGACTACCACAACTCGTCAGGTCGACCTCTGTTATTCCTAGGTCGACCTATCCAGCAGGAAAATAACAATTAACAACAAAAAGTAAGTTCAAAATTAAACAAAAAAAAAGGATAGGTCGACCAGATATCTGGCGCGGTCGACCTTTTCAAGCACAACATAGTCATACAAACAAAGCCAAAGTCAACATTCAGGTTGAATAACCAAAAAAACATAAACGGACGACCTTGAAACCCATTAGGTCGACCAATTGGGTTACCTCGCAAGTACAGAAGTCCAAGTGTTGTGGCCTAAATTCAAATACGAAGAATTGTCTCGTCAGGTCGACCTGGTTGACATCACGGTCGACCGAATTTAATTCTGCACCCAACAATATATCAAGTTAGCCGGTGGAAATCACGCATTAAAAAAGAAGACGGCGAATGCTACATTAGGTCGACCGCACGTTAGACCTGGTCGACCACTTTCAACACGTACAACAGCAACCGCGAACGATCTTCTTCAGAAAGGCTCTAAGTCGGAAAAAAAACCTAATTCAGACTTGGTGGCGTTGAAGGGGACATATATACCTATTTATAGAGTTATAAGACGTGAATGGGTCGACCCAATTCGTTTCCTTGTCCAATTGTGGAACCTTCCTGGTGTTGGAATCCATATCCAATACGGATACGGTGTGAAGGCGGTCGACCTCTTCATAATGCGGTCGACCTGTTAGGTGCACAATGGTCGGCCTATGAGATATTTGGGTCGACCTTTCATTCTGTTAGACCACCAAAGCGGTCGACAGTATTATGTAAGAGGTCGACCGCTTCTCGGAACCCCACATACATGAATTAGTCCATTTGGTGGACCGCATGTTGGATTAGGTCGACCGAAAAGTCCATGTCACAGTGACATGCATGTCACCGTAGCAAAATCCTAAAAATTTTTTGCCGAGTAAATAAGATTGTCCTTCAACAAAATTTAGAGTATGTTGGTTAATAAATAAGTTTTTCATTGCGTAGAGTATAGATGAAAAATATTATTTTCTTGCTAATTTTGTTATTGTATTGTGCAGAATACTTTACAGACCGTTTGGTACCAAAGGAATCGAGAATTCATTTCATTGTAAAATGAATTACCGTGTAGAATTCATTGTCAAATGAAATATTGTGTTTGGTATGCCATATTCAATTCCTTAGAGATAAAATTCATTGCCAAATGAATTGCTGTGCAGAATTCATTGTCAAATAAATTCATGTATTTTGTATGTCATATGTATAAGTAATTTAGTTAATAAAAGAGGATAATTATATCATTCTATTATAATTAGTAAATACTTGTGGAATTCATTTGGAAATTTCATCTCAATTCCTCGGAATTGCTATAACTAGTTCCAATTCCATAGAATTCAAAATTTAGAATTGAAAATGAATACTTTTAAATACCAAACACAAAAATATTTTATTTCACAATGAATTCCTCAAAACTTATGGAATTCATTTATACCAAGTGATATCTTAAGGTTTAGATAGTGCTATATCTGTATTGTTCTCAAGCAAAATAAATAAATATTGACTAAAGATTGTGATCATGACATTTTTCGTACAAAACTCTTTTTTTGTCATGTCAATTTTTTTCCAACCATAAGCAACTAAGTGACTAAATCATTAAATAGAAAAGTTATGAATGATTATTCACGAGTGTTATGACCAAGGTTGTTCCACCTCTACCGGGCGGCTGGTTGGACTAAGTCCGACCAAAGTTTTGCTCCAAAACGGGCTCTACAAAACTAAGGGTCGGATAGTTAGAGAGGGAGAAAAATAAAGAGGGGAGGGGGAGAGAGGCAAGGGGATGGTGGGTGGATCTTGAGATATGTATGTTTTTTTGGAATTTAAAATTTGAAATGATGTAAGTTAGTACATTCCATTTCAGTCACTAAATTTCTATCTTATTTGTAAATATATTTAGAAAGGGTGTAAAACGGCTCAAACAGTTTAGACCTCAATCAAACCATTAAACTTCAAATCACTTGCTTGACCGGCTCAACGACTTAAATCAGTTTGACATTTTTTTTAGAGAACGCGTTTAACAACTTTGATTATAATCATTAAGATTACAATGTTAATCGTTGATGAAAAGTTATAAGAATTTCAAAAATGGAAAAATAATTTCGATGTCACCTTAATGTCTCAAGAAATTCAACATTTCAAATAATTTAAAATTTTTAAATACTTATAATAAATAACATTCCAACAAACGGGTGGGAGAACAAGCTAGTCTACACAATAAATAAAAGCCAAATGAGAAAACTTCAAGCTCAATTTCAAATTTCCTGCATCCAGAGTGAAAGTAGGGAGGACATTTTGGTCTTCACAATTACTTTTTTTATCAATTAAAAAGACACTTACTAGGATTCGAACCATGACCACTTTAAAGAAAAATAAATATCATAACCAATCACACTAAGTACATTTGTTGTATCTTTTTACTTTAAAAACATATAATTGCAGAGAGGAAAAAACCTCCCTCCATTTCAAATTCCCTGCTCTAGGTGCGTTTGTAGGAAGGGTAGAATAGGGAGTGTCAATTTTTTTTCTTTTTTCTCTGTGGAACGGGCCAACTTACCGTACACATGCGGATTTAAACGGGTTCAGGAGTGTCAATTTTTTTCTTTGATTCCTTTTATTTCTCCGTTGTGGTAAAATATAAATGAAAAGGCAAAAGCAATACTCCTTTTTATTGCTAAAAAGAAAAAAATTAACAATAAACTAATGCATGGATTCTAATGGGCTAACTACTAATCATAAAATAAAAGAGTTGAATGGGCCTGACCTACCCGGGATTTGTCCATCAAGTAAAACAAATGAACAACATGGGTTTGCCATTCTAAAACAAACTATTTTCTCTAGCATAATATATATTATGCTATTATTTTATATCTTAGTAGCTAAAATATAATATATTTTAAAGTTATTCAATGGTTCAACCTCGACCAACCCAATTAGTCCAATTTTTATCATTTCAAATATAAATTATGTAAATTATTTGATATCATTATGATTAAATTATAGTGTATATTATAGGGAATCGTTTGGTATTTGTTAGTAAAAAACTAAACAAAAAGATCTATTTGGCTATTTTTAACATTAAAACGATCCTAAACATTTTCAGTTTCCTTTCGAAATTCTATAGTTTTATTCCCGAATTAGTGATGTGCAAATGGTGAATTGCTGTCATCTCTTTTCTTTCATTATTTTTTATTTTCAAATTGAAAGTTTAAAAGTAAAGAATAATTAGATTTTGGCATGGGTCGGTCAAACATGCTGAATTTCAAGTTTTGGCCCGTTTTGATCAAGTCTAATTTATAATCATATAGTTCTTTGATACCCGATAAAAATCTCAATCCAAACCAGTTTGGCAGGTGAGTCCGTGTTTACCACAATTTTCTAGGGATACAGGAACGGTGGTTCCTATCCCAAATCGTGTTGTTCATTCTTGATTTCTTTAGATTTTATCATGGCTTGGCAAAAAACAGAAAGCACAATGATGACAAGATGAAAGTTTTATAAAGCAAACTAATTGGCCAACAGGCCGAGTAAAAGCTAGCAACGATTGTGAGATGCTCATTTCCCGAAAACCGGCGGAATAGGCGAGTTTTTATTCGATTTTATGGAATTCGGTTTCTATAAAACTTACTCCACCTCATCATATTACCAGAAACAATATTTTTTCACAAGGTAACAGGTACTTGATTTTGGTTCATAAGGATGATTTTTGATTCGTTGCATCATTCATGTCTCTTTCCTACTAAATTTTTTATCACGTGTTTCCAAAAAAAAAACTATACAACAATAAGCTATACACCACATTACATTATCAAATTTCATACCTCACATTCCTCCGCCCAAATGGCCGGGGCGACGCTAGTTTATATATACTGGTCTGTGGTGTACGCTTTAGAAAACGGAACCAGAAAAGCCCAGTTTCCTCCTTTTCGTTCACGGCCGGTGGAGGGGGTCCTTAACTTTGATTTAGTAGGACGTGCCTATCGCTAATGGAAATGGAAATGGAATTGGAATTCAATTTTTTATTTTTATAGAATTCCATTTCCAATTCTAGTGTTAGGTATAATTCCTACAACTATGGAAATGAATTGCACTTTTAATCATAATGAATAATGTAATATGTTTGTTTTATTTTGGGAAATGAAATATGAATGAGAGAGAAAGAGAGTAAAATGATAGTGGGTCAACAAAATAATAAAAAGTATTGATGGGTCCCACTAATTCCATCTTCATTCTCTCAATTCCTATCACTTTTGATAGGAATTGTAATTCCCATATTTTAGACCCATTGGAATTCAATTCTCAACCTTTTTATTATTCCAAACATAATATATGGAAATGGAATTGGAAATGGAATTCCAATTCCTTACTTTTTTGTCAATCCAAACAGGCTGTAAGGTAAGCAAATGGCAGCAGGTTTGAGCTTGCTCAGCAAGTTAATTAATCCCTCCATACTATTTTTGCTGTCCTCTGCACTTTACAGCATGATTTGGTTTTCCCTTTCCCTTTCCGCATGTGTAGATAATGATCAGCTTGTGATCCTTCATTGATATACTAGACTATTAGCATCACAGTGGCAGTTGTGTGGTTCAGCAACAGCATAAAACCCATCCCAATAACTCATAACACTAATTAATTATGCATCATCTTCTCCTCCGATCCCCACCTGGCCGGATTTCTCTTTCATTTAATTTGTTAACCTCAGGACAGAGAAGGTGGGTGCTGCATCGATCCCTAGCTACTCTATTGATTCCCGAGAGATTCGCCCCTGTAACTGCATTAATTTAATTGCATACTTGTTTAGTTCTTGAGAGCTCATACCTAAGTTAACCTCGGAGTTCCAGCATGTGTTATTGGCTGGCAGGACCATTTCGATAAAGGTAGTTTATTGCCCGTTACTTTCCTTTCTTGCCTTAATTACATCCTTGCAGCTGTAAGGTTTGTCTTTAAACTTCATTCTTGTGGCTGTTTATGGTAAAGAGAGACCCATTAAACTGGCTGGGCCTACTCATGGTCATGGGATTAGTTGAGTAATTGAGTTTCTTAATTATTATCTCCCGTTGCTTGTTTCTTATTGTCTTAACTTAATTAGCTCTTATTGAGACCTGAGTGGGGAAGCTTGCATAGATATATATAGGGCCACCAAACCAAACCAAACCAAACCCGTTTTGCTGTTTGTTATTTTACCTGTGCAAGCAAGCAAAAGTAGCCCTTCTGAAGTTATCTTTTTCCTTACTTGTGTCTGGCTTCTTCCTACTGGATTTTTGAATTTCCCTCAACCAAATCCTCCTTGTCCCCCATGCTACCCTGGTGGGTATTTGGAAGAGATGCATGGTTGGTTCTCTTTACAGACTTACACAGTGAAATGGATTAGATCCATTGCAATTTGCATATTCATCTTCATCCGGCAAGGATTTAAGACCATCTTGCTAGCTTTCAGTTATAGTCATAGACATTCATGACCTCCTCCTCCTCCTGATCCTCTAGCTTTCAGAATCTTTCCAAAACCTCAACTTTTGGGTACTTTGACCTAAAAATATGTCTGCTATATATGTTCAACTGGAGAGAACCCTTTGTATTGGATCGTCACAAGTCCAATCGAGCCACAAATCTCGATCGCTTTATGGATTATAATAATTAAGCCTTTACAACTCTGCTAAAAGATAGACTCAACCTAGTTTTGAGTTTTTGATCATTTATTTGAGCAAGCATATACTTCCAGAAGACGGGTTTTTGTAGGAGTCTTGTGAATCTTCTAGACAAGGCTAAGAAAAGAGTCTTATATGGACGATGACTTATTTCTCGACACCTAAGATTCATACCCTATGATAAATTGGTAATTGGTAAAGGACACCCAAGGGCTCTTTATTCTTGGCCATTAAAGTAATGAGAATCCGTTTCATTACCATTTAGACTTAGTTATTAAGCTACCAATAATCGGAAGAAACAAGAGATGAAAAAAAAATGAATCGCTATTTGCCGCCCGTAGTTAGAAAAAAAAGACGATTTTGCCCCTAACCCTATCCCACCCTCAACCCATATGCCCCCCTTCAACCCTCCCTCCTCCTGCCTCCCTCCCGCCGCCGACGACCCTCCTCTTGCCGGCCCTCCCGCCGCCGCCGACTCCTCCCTCCTGCCAACCTCCTGCCGTCGACTCCTCTCTCCGCCGCTGCCGACTTCCTCGCTCGCTCTCGCCGCCGCCAACCTCCCAAGCTCGGCGGAGGGAATTTTTTTTTATTTTTTTTCAGTCGCCGTCCGACCGGCCGGAGCGGACGCGGTCCGACTGGCCGGAGCGGACCCCGTCCGCCCGGTCTGATCGGACCCCGTCCGCCCGGTCTGGTCGGACCCCGTCCGCCCGGTCTGGTCGGACCGATCTGATTGGGTTTATGATTCGGTTTGAATGGTTCGGTTTAAATAAATATTTATTAGATTTATTTTAAATACAATTGTTAGTATCTTAATTAGTTTAATATTGATAGTTGAATAATTAGTATATAATTGTTAATTTGACCACAGTTGGTTAAGGGAATTAGGGTTTGACTTAATTAGGGTTTGACCCGAATTAGGGTTTGACTAAATTATATATTATTTGACCACAGTTGGTTGAGGGAATTAGGGTTTGACTTAATTAGGGTTTGACCCGAATTAGGGTTTGATCTGAATTAAGGTTTGATTTAATTAGGGTTTGGCCCGAATTAAGGTTTGATATAATTAGGGTTTGATTTAATTAGGGTTTGATCCGAATTAGGGTTTGACTAAATTATATATTATTTTGACCATAGTTGTTTGAGGGAATTAGGGTTTGACTTAATTAGGGTTTGATTCGAATTAGGGTTTGACTTAATTAGGGTTTGACCACAGTTGAAATAATCTCACCCAAGATGACGGATAACAACAATAAGAATCAACTCGACTCAACTGGACCAATAATGACAATAAAGAAGGAAAGCATCTCATCCACCTCCTATACCTTATACTCCTCTGAAACCCTAAACCCTCATTCCCCTTGAATAGCTACTTTCAACCTCGATCCATCCAATCCTACTAGGAAATTATTTTAGAGGCAAAATCATCTCTTCCTCCACTAACAATAATATTTCGTCTCGTGGAAATATATGTGATAGGCTCAAGAAACTCATAGTTACCACCCCCAGAGCCCTAAAAACACCTCGATGAAAGTTTTGGCACTATTCATCTCTTTTTGTCGAGAATGTCCGATTGATAAACAATCGATTCCAACACATTTGTATCCACATTTTAAGAGATCGATGAAAGTTTTAATATTTTTTCATGTCGGTGACTCTAGTAATTGATAAAAGATGTTTTTGCCCGACCTTCCCCGAGCCGCAAAGAGTCCTCTTCGTGCCTCGATTCCTTGGAAGTTTTATAAAACATAATTTAGGTACGATGATCTTATTAAATATGAAATAAATACAATTAAAAAAGGTTTAATGAAAATTTATAAATATTTTATAACTATTCTACATAATTAAAATGAATTATTCATAAGTTTATACAATATTTATGATAATTTATGATTAAATATCCATTCTCTTATACACTACTTCAGATCATTTGTAATTATTTAACATACTATAATTATTTAATTGCTATTATACTGAATTTATTTATTTTAGCTCTATTTACATAATTATAAAATAAGTATGAATTAGTTTGTACAATATTTTTTATAATTTAATTTTTTTTCTTATGAATAATTTTTAGTTTTTCTAATTCATAAATATAATTAATAAACATACATATAATTATTAGCATGATATAATATTAAAAAAAATAGAAGATTGAGTTAAATAATTAATATCATTTAGCGACGAATTTTGTGACGGTTTTGAAACCGTCGCTAGCGTCGGACGGGGTCCGCCCGCCGGCGTCGGACGGGGTCCGCCCGCCGGCGTCGGACGGGGTCCTCCCGCCGGCTGTGGTGATTTGGTTCTGGCGGTGGTGGCGATGTCGGCGATTTGGCGGCGGTGGTGGATTGGCGCCGGCGACAGTAATGGTGGAATGGGGTTTGTTTTATAAAAAATGAACAAAGGGTAAAAATGTCATTTTAGTTTAATTTACGGGCGGCAAATAGTAACCCTAAAAAAAACACAACAACTAACCTCCATGCCATGAAGCAATGGAATCGCGTGACCAGCAGCAAGAAGATAGAGGGAAGATGTGGTGCTCCCGGCAAATAAACATTCGCCACGTATCGTTTAATTATTAACAGCAATTAAAGCCTCTCTCTCTTCCCGCAATAAAGCATCATTAAACCCCCTTCTTTCTTTTCTTTTATCCAAGAAAAAGCCCTTCTCTCATCCGGCAGCAGAGCAACCGGAGATTAGATCCCCTGCTCCTTCTCTCTCTCAGCCGCCGAGAAGCCATGGAGGGAAGACTTTGGTTCAGTCCTGAGTACGATGAGATCTCCGCCACAATATCCAACCCAAATCCACCATCAATCCAAATCTGTCATTGACGAGGCTACTGGCGACCCTTTTCTCCTTCCCAAAACAGAAATTGATGAAACAGGGGTCACTTAGATTCAGCTGACAGAAGGTGAAGCTATAGTGTGATTGAGTGTTGTGTTTATTTCCTTTTATTTTGTTATTTTTTGTGGTAATGTGCTTTGTGGGTAGGTTCCGTGGGCGTGGGTAAGCTTCTTTTGAACCCCTTCAGGCCAAAAAAAAACCCCCTTCAGGCCTTCACAACATCAAATAGATGAAAAAATATATCTATGCTTGCATGTCGATTTAGCTTTTTATTTGGTCCTAGATTTTGTTGGCTTTATGAATTTGGTGACCATTTGGTTGTGAGCCATTTTTTCTGATTGAAAAATTGAAGTGGGTTAGTGGGTGGAATCTGGCCGGAGTTTCCAGCATAATAAGACGGCGGGAGGATTCTCGATTCTGGGGGCTTCCAACGGAAGAAGACGATGGCTGCTATGGGAGTTCTGGGGTTTGGCTAAAGGAGGAGTGTTAATTATATATTATTTTCACAAAAAATGAGTTAATGAGACTTAGTTGACACGTGGCGAATGTTTATTTGCCGGGAGCACCACATCACCAATCCACGTGGTACTCCCGGTGTAGGCAATAATCGCTCCAAGAAGATAATGAAAACTTGAACGATACATCGACCACGTGGCGACATCTTATAGGCTGGCGGCAGTGATTTCGGTACACTCTAGCTGTACGCGCTACTTTCCCTTTTACAATCGCAAAGACACGTAGAGCTATCAACGTCGCAAGTTAACGGAGTCAACCAAAAATACCTGGACGGCGTCAGTCCTCGGTCTTATAAAATAAAAGCCTCCCCATGCATTTGTTTTGATCTCTGTCGACCTGACAACCTGACCCGCCGGTATCACTCGTTACGAACCTACCAGCTTCGGTGCCCACCGAACCAAATCAACGGTCCAGATAAACTTTACGATTTCAACGGCTGATATCCGAACACGCCAAGGGCCTTTTGTTTCGCCAAGTATATAGGGGGGGGAGAGAGAGATTCAGGGGTAAGGAAAAGAAAAGAAAGGAAAAAGGTTTTCCATTCACTTCCTCACCCTTTCTTTCTCAGTTTTTACCTTTGCTTGGGGAGAGTTCTTAGGGTTTTGGAAGGGGTTTTTGGAAGGAATTCGATCGCCATGGCTGAGCATCACGAGAAGAAGGAGGAGTCGCTGCTTGATAAGATAGCGGACAAGATCCACGGTGGCGATGGTTCTTCCTCGTCGTCGTCCGACTCCGATCACGACGACCACCCCAAGAAGTCGTCCTCACCGGCTTCTCCCTCGTCGATGAAGTCCAAAATTAAACGTCTCTTTGGCCGCGAGCAGCCGGTGCACAAGGTTCTCGGTGGTGGCAAACGTAGGTTCCCCCTCCATTTGTCATCCGGTTCTTCGATTACTATTCCTCCATTTCCAGTTCTCAGTGCTTCTGCTTCGTCTTTTGTGAATCATGATTATTCTAGAATCAAGCTTCGCTTTCGTTTTTAAGCTTCTGGTAGCTGTGGACGAGCAGATCTGGTGCCTTTCTCTGTACTGTTAGATACTTAGATCTGTGTCATTTGCTTTTTTAAGGCTGATTAATTTTGTTTACTTGCTTTTACCTTTTGGATTCATGATGCGATTATTGAAAAGCGGGCTTTAGTTTGCTGTATTTGCCCTAATCATCTTTCCTAGAAGCCACTGTTCCCATCATCCTCGTATGCTTTAGAGTTCCCCAAACGGCTTGAGTTTGACAATTCCATCTGGAATTGATATTTGCTGTGAGACTGATCAGACTCTACTTTTTCAATAGCTGCGGATGTTTTCCTGTGGAGGAACAAGAAGATCTCTGGAGGAGTGCTTGGCGGAGCAACTGCTGCGTGGGTGCTCTTTGAATTGCTCGAGTACCACCTTCTCACTCTGGTCTGCCATGCCCTGATCCTTGCACTCGCTGTTTTGTTTCTGTGGTCCAATGCCTCCGCCTTCATCAACAAGTAAGCTTATAGGGCCATATGCTTGTAACCCATATCTTGGGTTCTGGAAATTTTTCTTGACATGCTTAGCTGACTTGAGTTTTTCTATTTTTCTCAGAACCCCTCCACGAATTCCACAGGTCCATCTCCCTGAAGACCCAGTTCTGCAATTCGCTGCTGCACTTAGGAATGAGATCAATCGTGGCTTGGCTACCCTTCGTGAGGTTGCATCCGGGAGGGATCTGAAGAAGTTCCTTGCTGTAAGTGATTATGTTTGCTCTGCTTCACTTCGTTCAGGTTCTAGCTTGCTTGGAGTTTTTGTATGGCACTCTACTAAACTGCTCTCTGCTTATGTTGCAGATAATTGCTGGTTTGTGGGTCTTGTCTATCGTGGGAAGCTGGTGCAACTTCTTGACTCTGTTCTACATTGGTAATGCAATCTCCACCCAACCAACGTTTGGATTCTTGCAAGTGCACCGTTTTGACCCGAGGTTCTGAATGTCTTGATTTGTTCCCCCCCTTGCATACAGTTTTTGTGCTGCTCCACACAGTGCCAGTTTTCTATGAGAAGTATGAAGACAAGGTGGATGCCTTGGGCGAGAAGGCTTGGATCGAGATCAAGAAACAGTGGGCAGTGTTTGATGCCAAGGTGCTAAGTAAGATTCCTAAAGGCCCATTGAAGGACAAGAAGAAGGCTTAAATGAACAGGTTGGGGCGGTTCTACATTTGTGGTGCTTATTCCGTGAGAGTAGTGACACAAGATTTGTTGGCCTGCATTTTGTGAAGGGAGTTATTTGTGGTAAAACTTTGGCCAGTACTAGTGCATAGATCATCATCCCCCCTGGCTTTTTTCTCCCCCCCGCTTACTTATGTGGACGTCTATTTTCATATAAGCAGCTTGTATGGAAATTCTAATCTTTGTTTGATATTGTAAGTCTCTGCTTGTACATCGAGGTTCTACTCTCCCGTGGTGTGTTAAGATCATGGTTCTATAGTATAACTGTATTAACTGATTGTGTTTAACACACAACAACAATTTCAATAGCAAGGAAAACAACAGCAAACAAAAATCAGTCTGACATGGCGAGCTCAACTCATGTCATTCCCCTACAGACGGGGGAGCTGGCTGCAGACATTTATCTGATTGGCTTTGCTATCTTCATCAGTACTATCATCTATACACAATACACATACATACATAATGGTGTTTTACAAAATCAAAGTAACCCACAATTTTGGCTTTGCACAGACAGAACTAAACCCCCTAGTTCCTTTAGGTTAGTGGATTAAAGCATTAATTTTACAAGAAGTAGGATAGCTGTTCCTTCTTCCTTGAACCACCTTCACCATACAAGTCATTCCACTGCTTCAACTCCGACATTATCGATCCTTCTGCCGCAAAGCTAGCTGCCACCTGCATTTTGCACTCCAACACCATGGATCAGCAGAAAAAAAAAAAGAAAAAAACTGTGGATATAGTTACTCAGTATCATTCTCAGCCAGGCGCAAAAGGGGAAGGACATCACCCTACCTGGTTTTTAGCCAGCCTGAAGTCTTCCATGTTCAACGGCCGAAGAGTAATCACTCTCTCCTGCTTTTCTCCTTTCGCCGCCGCCTCTGTACCTTCTGCAGCTTTCTTCTTCTCCTGCAACACAAAATAGCATGCAGCATTGATGCCGCGGCCAAGTGGGTTTCTAGTGAAAGAAAGATGGAGAAAGAAATGATGGGATGTGAAACTTACCATATCCCTTTTCCTCTCTTGCTGTATCAACTCCCTAACTGGGCGATAAGCAGCAGTGGTACACAAGTTCTGCAGTACAAAAGAGAAAGGTGCATCATAAACAGCTGAATTCATTATGAATTTTTATGGTGTGTTTATAGTCCCTAAGAAGCTGTATTAGCAGTGACAGGTATATAATAATACACACCTTCAGATCACTCCCGGAGTAGCCTTCTGTAAGTGTCGCCAGCTCCTTGAAATCCATTTGTTCATCAACCTTCTCCTTCGACAACAAGGTTTTCATGATCCTTTCCCGGTTCTCCACGGAAGGAAGTCCAACCATGATCCTGCGCTCGAAACGCCTGATGATAGCTTCATCGAGATCGAAAGGACGATTCGTCGCAGCAAGAACAAGAATCCTCTCTCCTTGCTTCGTCGCCAAGCCATCCCAGTGAGTCATGAACTCGTTCTTGATCTTCCTCATGGCTTCATGCTCCCCAACCTTGGTTCTCTGCCCGAGCATGCTGTCAACCTCGTCCACGAAAATGATTGTCGGAGAGACCTTGGACGCGAGCGAGAACAACGCACGAACGTTCTTCTCATCCTCGCCAAACCATTTGGATGTAATTGTAGACATTGACACGTTAATGAAACTAGCTCCAGCTTCTCGAGCAATGGCCTTGGCAAGCATTGTTTTGCCTGTGCCGGGCGGTCCAAAGAGCAGGATTCCCCTGCATGGCTTCAGCAGTCCACCGTCGAATAAGTCTGGTCGTCTTAAGGGAAGCATCACCAGCTCCTGTAGTGACTCTTTGGTCTCTTCTAGAGCACCGATGTCGGCAAAGGTTACGTTGATCTCGTTTGCTGGTATCACCTCTGGTCTAATGCGCTTCTCGAATTCGTTGTCAGGTGCGACCTCTGGAGCCCTTGGTGGTGGCGGAGCATCCGCATCTGGTTTAGCTCCTCCTCCTCCTGATGTTCCCGTATCGGCCTTCTTTTCTGGTACCACTGCGTCAGCTTTTACTTCTGGCTTTCCTACATTCTGTAGTCATTTTCACAATTAACTTAAGAGGATTAAGAATTCATTGATCTGGTTCCAAGTATTAGGATGGACAATGATTCGGTGTACGCAGAAGAATCAAGTGATTCGATTCGGTTTATTTACATGATCTATAAGAAACAAGACAAACAAAATAGTGATTGAATTTAAATCGGCACCAAAACTAATGAAATGAATTGCATTTTCGGTCCGACTCTTATTCTCAAAGGCATATCACTGACCTTGGGGAGTTCAGCCTGAGTTGCTAACTTGATACTGCCAACAGATTTGCCTTCTTGGAATATGTTCAATCCATGGGCCAAACTGTTGCTCAAAAACAATCCCACTAGAGTTAAGGTCTTAAACAAATATTAAGTTGTCCATTCGAAAAATATTCATAATAAACCATCATTACCTCTTAGATGAAATGACGAGCTTCCCATTACGGTAATAAGGATCCTTGCTGTTCATCAGATGATAAGAAATAGCGGACACAACAATTTCCTCAATGTAGTTACCAAGAACCATCGTGTCAGCCGTGCAGATAGTATCCAGATCATCACAATCGACATCGTTGGACGAGAGAACTTCCATGATGTGGTTCCTATTGTCCTGAACTCGGATCATCTTCATGTCCTCCTCCAGCTGGGACTTCCAGTTGATGTGTTGGTTCTCGTCTTGCGGCGGCTTGATCTCGATGTTATAAGGGAACAGCAATGTGAGCCTCTCGTCGACCTCCACGTAGTCGTTGTTGTCGAGATCCACGCTTCGAGAACCGAGGATCAGCACTGATCCAGACAGTTGCTTCAGCATTTTGTGGAACAGGTTGTATATTCTCTGCGAACGTGACAGGAACTTGTCCACGTCCCTAAGGTAGAGGACCATAGGACTTGTCTTGGAGACGTATACCAGGACTTTGTAAAGAGACTGTATAAAAAGCTTCTCGTCGAAAGATAAGCTGCTTTGTCGCCTCAAAGGAGCTGCCTCAGGAAGAGAGCACAAAACCCAGAATTGTAAACATGTTAGGTAAAAGGCTTGTAACCATATCAATACAGTAATGGGGGATCAGAGCATGAACAGTGAAAAACCTGTATTTGCAGAAGCAGATTGTGCGGCTAGCATGTTCATATTAGAAGTAGAGGAATTTCTTCGTAGCTTGGGGAGATTAGAGGAACCTTCCATCCCACTGTATCAACAAGGCAAGATTTTTACCAGAACTATAACATAAGCATTAGCAGAGATGGAAAGAGAGGATTTCAATTTCATATTTCCGGTTGATCAGTAGAGTAATCTCGTTTTCTTGTTACCTACCCTGCTGAAGAAAGGTCCACTCCACTGTGCTGCCTACGTAGAGTCCCACCACCTGCAACAACATGATCACCACCTTGATCAGGGCTAAGAAACTGCACCAGCACGACTACGACAGAGTCATGACATCCGGAGTCATAATTCTCCAGAAAACAAGAAGAGAACGAGAAGGCAAAGAAAGATACCCATAGGCCCTCTATCCTGGGGCAGTATGGACAAGGATCCCAGGAAACCAGACAGCCGCTCCATCGAAGCTGACCTTTTCATAAAAGACTAGGACGCAAGAAGAAGTTTGAAAGGTCATCACGAACATACAATCAACTTGTGTTTTTCAAAACTATCAGTTTTCTCATACAAAAGATCGATCTAGAGAAGAGAACTTACAGAAGTTTCCTTGCTCGTGCCGTACTTGCTCTGAATCTGTAGCAAGGAAAGTTCATCATAACAAATCAACACCACCCACCAATCAAAACACAGAGAAGGGGGGGGGGGGGGGGGGGGGAATGCAGAGAAAAGCTCTCACCTTGAGGGAGAAGTCAGTTATATCTAACAGCAGCAGTTTGGCATCAAAATAATGAGCTAAAGCTTTGGCAAGCATTTGCTGGTAGAGTTCTTCACAATCACAGATTCAAGTTCAAGCATCAATGTACAAATCCAAACACGGAAAACTAAAAAATGATTGATTTTTATTTTTATTTTTATGGGTTGGTGGTAACCTGCAGGGCCAGAGAGCAGTATAGTTCGACTAGCGGGTGAAAGGTTCCTCGTGTACTTTGAAACATCGGCATGTTTCAAGTGGACATAGGCAGCACTTGTCAGCAATGTTCGGGTTTGGTCACTGCCATAGCAATCAAAAACCACATCGATATCAGAGATCCCAAATTTAGATTCCAACAATGGTTAACATAGTGAACCCAACAGGTTGGTTCATCCTCTACAAATTCATTTGCAAATTCTTATCATGTAATCAACTCAAATGAAAATTTGGGTCACAATTCTTTTAACCAAAACTTGTTTAGCGCTTCACTTCGCTTCATTTCATTTCATTTCATTTCATTTCGAGTAATGATCCTACTTTGTTGTAGTGGATGATGTATGACGTTCAGAGGATTTTGGAATCAACGTACTGGATTATGTTTGATGTCAAGGGATTTACCAACTCCGAATGGTTGTGAATGAAGATTAGCATACTTTGCATCTATTAAATCAAACTGTTTTCTATTTATGTTTAGAAGTTGTTGGTTCAAAGTAGGATGATATCAAACAAAGAACCATATCGATGTTATCATTCTCACCTTACTATTTGATCAAGTGAATAGTAATGAGATCAAAACAAATTCTTTCGAAGATACAGAGCAACTAATTTCCCCCCCCCCCCCCCCCCCCTCTTTAGTTGCAAAAAAAAAAAAAAAACCCCAGATCAAATTATTTAATCTTGACTATGTAATTGTGAGTTAAGGAAAACGGGAAACCAATCAACGACAATGAAAATTGAGAGAAGAAGAAAGAAAAGATGGAGGGAAGAGAGACCGACCTGAGGTAGTAAGGGAACTCGGCAAACGTGACGCCGCTTTCTCTCCCGTGAAGCACTTGTCTCAATAGCTCATGCTCCAACTTATCCCCCGTCACGGCGTTGGTCGCCGAAGCGTTCCCGCCGGCCCATTTGCTCACCGACGGCGACGCCAACCCCAGCCCTACACCAACGCCGACGCCGACGCTCAACGCCGACAAAAGAAACTGCTTCTGTTCCATACCAATGGAATCGTCCCTTGACTACCGTCTCGTTCGGTCGATGTTAATCAATTTCGACGCTCCTCCGTCGAAGGCGGCGGCGGCAGAAGCGGAGGATAGTTCAGAATAGGCAGGCAAGAGGAATTTCGATGAATGGGGAAAACGAAATAGGGATTCTTTTTCATTCCATTAACTTGTTTTCTTGGGAGGAAAACGAATTATTCTCGAATGCGCGAAGAGGGGGGAAAACTGGAGAGGGAGACGCACTACTTTCCCGAGAAAATAAGAAGAAAGGGAAAGAGAAAGTAATGGGTGTGACGAGATTGACCGATTTACGCGACTGGCCGCAGAAAAACCGTCTCTGGTTTCAAAGGGATTTCAAAATAGAGAAACTGATTTTTAGTGATGGTATCGGCTGACAGATGGTGGGATTTGAAATCAGCGGAGGAGGCGGATCTCTAAGGGGGAAACCGTGGTAAGGGAACTTCCTCTGTTTTTTTGGTTAATTTTCCAACGGCCGACGGCGGAGGGGAGCGGCGGCGGTGGTTGTTCCCGCTTTTGGAGGAATGTGCGCTGTGCGCGCGGTCGGGATCAGTGAGAGAGAGTGATGAGTGTCCAACGAGGGGCTTCGTTACGTGTCGTTTTCCCCGCGGGTTTTAAACTTTTTAATCCTTTGGCGCGGGCCCTGTTTATATAGACTATAGAGTAGGGGTGAACAAAAATACCTACAAACAAATCCTTTCATTCAACTAGATCCAACTCACTCGTATTAATCGTTAATATTAGGGTCAATACCTTATTCTGACCCGAAGTATTACCATATAATCAATTTTGGCTCGTGGTTTCAGAAATTATTATCCTGATCTCAACTATGCAGCATATAGACTCAATTGGCCGAACGTGTGGTTTGACCGTCAATTTGGACGACAAACACCATTGACTAACGGTCAACGATCCAACTCACTGCTATGTGAGCTCCAAATAAATAATTAATTAATTTATTTATTTTCCATATTCTTTTATCTAATAATAAAATAATTCATGTAAATTGCCAAACAAACAAAAAAATTCTAATCACTTCCCTAAAACTCTTCCGTTGAAATCCCTTCCTCCTGATTTTCAGCAGCCTCCACAACTCTTCACCGCCCGCCGTGTTTTGGCTTTCTCCATCTTCCTTTCTCCCATCCACAACTCTCCGCCGCCCGCCGCCTTCTGCACACACCCAACAACCGAAGATTGCTTCCCCTGATTTTTGGAGTAGAATCGAATAATAGCGATAAAGATTCCCTCTCTTCTCTTTTGGGGAAATCACCGGATCTAAGTCCATGGCAGGTATTACACGTTCCTAACCCAGAGATCCTTCCGTCGGCGATCGTAAGTGGCGAGCTTCTCGAGTGCAGCTTGTAACACCTTAGGCAAATCCCACATCGACAAAACACGGGAGAGATCCATGGTTCATAAGTAAGAAGCTAACCTTAACTGAAAAGACGCGTTTTGGGGTGAAATGGAGGAGTTCCTTGAGAACTCCGAAGTTAATCGTGCTCAGTGTGGACTACAACAAGAATGGGTGACCTTATGGAAAGTCACATTGAATTGCACCCCAAGTCGAAAACCGTGAGGGTCGAGGCCCAAAGCGGACAATATTTTCGTTGGGAAAAGGTTCGGGATGTTACAAGTGGTACTTCTTTGTCGTTTTCCTCCCTCAAAGAAGCGGAGAACAACTCCGATGGGTTGCTCCGCCACATGGAAGTTGTTCCTCTCACAAACTGTTGCAGTAGAGATGATGGGCTTGGTTCTTGAGGTTTCCCAGAAGAATGGAGGAGGAGGCGGTGGTGGTGGTGTTTGTTGTTCAAGGTGGGAGGGACAATGGTGAGGTGGTCTTCTATTTGATTTGAGTGAGAAAAATCAAAGGGGAAGGGATTTCAGCGGAAGAGTTATTGGGAAAGGGGATTAAAATTTTCATTTGTTTGCAATTTAAAATAATTATTTTATTATTAGACAAAAGAAATATGAAAAATAAATTAGAATTTTTTATTTATTTGGAGCTGACATGGCATTGAGCTGGACCGTTGACTAACAGTCAACAGTGTTGACTGTCCAAATTGACAGTCAAACCACGCGTCCGGCCAATTGAGTGTATATGCTGCATAGTTAAGGCCATGATGTTAATTTCTGGAACCACGGACCAAAGTTGATTATATGGTCATACTTCGGGCCAGAATAAGGTATTAACCCTTGATATTAAGATTTAATGTTGCGTGAGAGTTTTACTTTGTACAACTCATTTCTTTTGGGGTGGGTTTGGATTTAAGGTTATGTAACCTGTAGGACACAATTCAACCCGTGTTTCAACTATTGTCATAATTGTTTATATCCAAAACATATTTGTGTCGTATATAAGCATATTTGTGAGAAAAGATATTTTTTCATATTATTCTCTCATGGCCTCTCTAACTTAATGCATTCTTAAAATTTAGATGTGATCTAACATAGGTTATGCTTCACGTAGTATTTTTGTCTTAATTTTTAGAAGAATAACATACCCTCTCAGTGTGGAAAAAACTAGACATACGTCAAAACAAATTGCATTTCTTTAAAACTAATTTTTTTTTTATGAATCGGTATACTTTCATTTCATCAAAAATGGTTACTGGCAACACCCTTGCCATCTAGGGAATGTCAACCTGGAATTACAAGTAACCTACAGAACAAGCTACCACCAAGAACCAAAACATAAAGGGACACTCCAATATAGTAAAACCAAGAGTATAAACTACCAAAGAAGAACCAAAACAACAAAACAATCTCGGCTAAGAGGCTAGAAAATCTAAGATTCAGGCGACCAGAAACTTTCCAACTCCATCAGGTCCTGTACCATCACCCTAACTTCACTTTTTATCATGGAAACTAGAGCTTCAGGGGTCTTTCTGGTATCTCCAAAAGCTCTGCAACAGCGCTCCCTCCAAATGTGACTCACCATTGACTGCCAAACCAACCTTCTAGTCATTTTTGCCCCAAACTTCCTGATAGCCCACTTAAGATTCTCCTCCCATGTTTGCGGTAAAACACGACTAAATCTACCCAACAACATCTTATGCATAGAAGAATAGTAGGGACAGACAGAAAACAAGTGATCTCTTGTCTCGTCTGGCTGATCACAGAGGAAACAGTGGTCTGAACCTGCAAATCCCCATTTTTCATCTTGTCCTTGGTTTGTATATATTTTTGAATGATAAGCCATACAAGGAACCTATTTCTGGGGGTCGAAGTCCCTTTCCAGAGAAGCTTATACAAACTTACTGCAGTTTGCTTTGGTCTAACAAATTCCCAAACCAACTTAATAGAGTATCTTGGCATAGCATTATTATTCCAATGAATCAAGCCATTGTTCAAGCTAAATAGGTTAGGGATTTTACCTCGAAGACGCAATAACTTCTTCCAGTTCCAGGAACCATTCACATTTACAGTCCAGAAATCCTACCTTTCAACTTATGTGCCTGAATCCAAGCTACCCACAGTGACCCATGCTGAAGCATTATCGCCCAAACCTGCCTAAAAACACAGGCATAGCTCCAGGTAGTGAGATCCCTTAGCCCAAGACCACCTTCTTTCTTTGGAATAGACATATACTCCCAAGCCATTTTCGCTTTAAGTTTGAGCCCAGGACCTACAGCCCAGAGGAAATTTCTACGAATTCTTTCGACCTCACGAATGACCGTTTTAGGGAGCATAAAAACACTCATCCAGTACTGTGTCATACTATACATCAATGAGCCAACTAATTCCACCCTGCCAGCATAGTTTAGAGACTTTGCCTTCCACCCCTGCACCCTGCTCGTTATTCTATCAATGAGAGTTCTACAGGCAGTAACTGCGAGCTTCCCAGCCACTAGAGGAACTCCTAGGTAACGCACAGGGAACCCACCTAACTAATAACCATATCTGCTTGCTCGAGCCATCATCTCCTCCTTTGCTAACCCTCCAAAGAAAGTTCACATTTACTAGGATTTGACCGTAGGCCAGATAGCTTGTGAAACACACTCAGAACTCTCTGCACACTCTGAATACCATAGTTAGATTCACCAGAAAAGACCAACAGATCATCAGCAAAACATAAGTGAGCCAGGCCAATCTTTTTGCACATTGGGTGATAAGGAAATCTCCCCTTCTTAGCTTCCAGATCCAATAGACATGAAAAAACCTCCATAGCCACAACAAACAAATATGGGGAGAGTGGATCTCCCTGCCTCAAGCCTTGCTTTGCAGGAAAATAACCTACTAAACACCCCCATTAAACGCAATACTCAACATTGGGCTAGTGACACACATCTTTATCCATTCAATGGACTGACTAGGTACCCCCATGACTTCAAGCACAACAAAAAGAAACTGTCAGTTCACAGAATCAAAGGTTTTCATAAGATCCATCTTCAAAGCTGACCTAGTGGAAATATTCTTCCTAGAGTACTTATGCACTAGCTCATGAGCAAGGAGAATATTTTCCCCAATAACCCTCCCCTTGAAAAAAGCAGTCTGATTCTTACTAATTACTAGGGAAGGAGAGCACTAAATCTGTTTGCCACAATCTTTGATATACATTTATAAACTATGTTGCAACATGAAATAGGCCTAAAAAGCTTCATCTCATCTGGATTCTGGACCTTAGGAATCAGAGCAAGGATAGTAGCATTTACCTCTCTAGGTATCTTCCTAGAAACAAAACAACTCTTGATAGCACTAGTAATTTCAGCCCCAATGACTCCCCAAGAAGCTTGAAAAAATCTGGCATTATATCCATCCGGACCTGGGCTCTTATCTCCATTAAAACTAAACATAACATCCTTAACCTCAGTAGCAGTGATGGGAGCATAGAGAGAGGTCACCTGGGCAAGGTTGAGCTTATGCCTTAGCAAGCCCTTGTAGAAATCCACTGACTCCAACTCTACATGCGGATTAACTCTCCCCAGCAGATGCTTATAGAAATCAATAGCCACCTGACACATGCCTTCCACTGATGTGACAATATTTCCCTAAGCATCCTTAAGAGAAGTAATTGTATTCCTTTTGAGCCTAGTTCTCATAGAACGATGGAAAAAACCTGAGTTAGTGTCCTCTATTTTTAACCACAACTCTCTAGATTTCTGCTTCAGAAAAATTTCTTCAGCTCGAATCAGATCAAACAGTTCTTTAGAAACTTTAACTTCAACCTCAAAACTCATTTGAGTAGGACTTGAAAGGGCAGCCAATTGAATAGATTCCAGTTCTCTTTATTTATCCCTCACTCTCCCCCTTATATTAGAGAATTCCTTTTTGTTGAGCTTCTTGAGCAAACCTTTCAGTATCCTTAGCTTCTCGTAAACCCTGATCAAAGGCAAACCTCCCACAACTTCAGTCCAAGCCTGAGCAAGTAGCCCCTCATACATTGGATGCCCTAGCCAGAAATTGAAAAATTTAAATGGCTTAGGCAAAGACTTAAGAGGGAACTTAGTTTGAATAAAAACCGGGCAATGATCCGAGACCCCAGGAGATTGCATCTGCACTACACTCTGTTTCATATCTTCCAGCCACTCCAGATTGACAAAAGCCCTATCAAGTCTTCTAGCAATAGGATCACCTTGCCTCTTATTTAGCCAAGTAAACCATGGGCCAGTAGATTTGTGCTCCTCAACCTCGATATCTCTCAACCAGTCATTTAGAGACTTCATACTAGTAGAATACTGAGGACTATTTGAGCCTTCATCAGCCAAACTATCTAGAACACACTGAATAACAGACGCTTGCACCTGATTCAGAATTTCTTCAACATGATCATTCTCTGAGTTCTCCTCTACTTCCACCCGAGCAACTCATTCCTCTTCAAGACCCAACTCAGTATTCTTAGACACCTTTGGGATCCAAACCCGTTTAGGACCCTCCTCACAATTATGCCCAAACACACAAAACTTTGAGCACACCTTCGGAAGATTGCTATACTCAATTTTAATATAGAATGGAGGATCTTTCTCTGGATAAACACGAATAGAAGAGCGAAAAGAATAATCAGCAACAAGCTCAACACACGCCCGAGCAAAACCTAGCTGCCCACCCACCCTCGTCTTCTGGTCCATCCAGAACGGTTGCCCAATCATACTCGCCACCCATTCCAACCCTTCCGGAGCAAGATATTCTAGAGGGAGTCCCCAGATTCTTACCCAGATCGGCAGAGTTTCAACTTTAGGTACAATTGGCTGAATGCCTGATTTCCACTTTCAAAAGAAAACAGTGTTACCTCTGAAGTGCCAAGGCCCTGACTGGAAAACCCAATTGCACGAAGCAGCGGAAGGGAATACCCAAATTTCGACACTCTAATTATGCCATCTCGCCCCCAAAGAGAATTCGCCCAAGCCTGAAGCTCTGGTACCTTAGGTCGCGTCCCAATGAACTGCCCAATAAGAGAGTTCTTCCATCGCTCCGCTCCCTTCTCATTCACCTCTTTTGGTAGACGGAATCCGTCTTGGAACTTGATTGGTGGATGATGCTGGAGTCGATTCTCCAGAGCTACCTCAAATAGCTGTGCCCAGGAGCTGCCCTCGCCAGCCGGAGCAACCGACGGCGAGGCTGTCATCGAAAAACCCTAGAAAACCAGAGAGGAGAGAGGGGAGAGGAAAAAGAAAGTCTCTTTAAAACTAAATAACATCTATATTTTTTGATATTTTTTTGACTTGGTTTATTTGTTTCAAAATTTAATTAGTTATATTATATTTTATGGTATAAAATAGCTCCTTTTTTATTGAGTTGGATTTTGACTTAAAAGTATCGTCAACCCAACCCAACACAATTATAAACAAACTGTAGGTTTCTTATTTTTTTTAGGTGTGTTTGAGTTTAGTATTGTCAAAACTGTAGTATATAGGTCGGGTGATTAAAAAACTTGAACCACCCGACCTATGTACATCACATTATAGAGTGGAAATGAATTTTCAGTTTTGAGCCCTAAGGATGAGTTAGAGGTTTGGTCACCATACTTGCATCTAGTTACTATTTAGTTAACGTATTAAAAATGTTATATTGTAGGGTATGCCAAGTCACCGTAACTTGGAGAAAACGGTCGACCTCTTCCATCAAGTGGTCGACCACTTTCAAGAAAATGGTCGACCACTTTCCAAGAAAATGGTCGACCTCTTCCACCAATTGTCGACCACTTTTCAAGAAAATGGTCGACCTCTTCCACCAAGTGGTATACCACTTGAGTCAACCGGTCTACCGCTTCGGAAATGGGTTGACTTGATGACACAATTACCTTAAGTGGTCGACCTCTTCCACCAAGTGGTATACCACTCGAGGCAGCCGGTCTACCGTTTCTCGCAATGAGTCGACATGTGACACACTTACCATCAACTTACAATTGCTTGTTGGAGGAGGTATACCGCTTCCACCAAAATAGCCTACCGATTCCGCAAAATGGTTACATATCTCTTTCGGCAAATGATCTCCGCTTTCGGCGACCAGTTGACCAGATAACACAGTTACCTTATACTTACATTACGAAAATAATGGAAAATAGGAGACCAACTATATAAAATTGTTTTTGCTGTAACGCAACATAAGAAATAAATATGTGTGACATTTTTCAAATTTATGGGTGAACATTCACTCGAGAAACTTGTCATCTATGCTTGCAGCCTTTGTACTCATTTTAATTCTCTTACTTGAAAGCATATCTACTGTTATTGGACTCTATTATATATGATGATATCACTAGGAATAGTTCATCAGATAGATCAATTATTGAAAGAGGTAGACTGCTTGGAGAAAGAGGTAGACCACTTGATGGAAATGGTAGACCATTTTTTTTTTTGTATAGTGCCTTTTGATGAAAGAGGTTGACCGTTTGTTGAACATAACAAATGAAAAATAGTACATCTGGTCCACCAGTCCAACAATGAGGTCGACCATTTTGTCCAAATAGACCATATTAGAGAGGAGGTCGACCATTTTTTTCAAATAGGTAGACCTGATCATTGAACAGGTCGACCATTTTGTCCAAATAGGTCGACCTCATCAGTGAACAGATCGACCGTTTTGTCCAAGTTACGGTGACTTGCAAGTCACCATAGCAAAGTCCTATATTGCATTGGCAGCTATCACAAGGAAGAGCCAGTGCTAACTAGTAACTCCTATTCCTATACCGACTATCATTCTAAATACTAATTATTAGCCAAAACTTTCCCGTACTTTAAATATTAACCAAATTTTTTGAAATACAAAATACTTGTAAAATCTTTTGTAACGCATTAAAATACTAACATTTTCTGTTATCGTTAATAATTTTATAACTACTTTCTTAGTTAAAATACTAAAGTTTTGAAATTTTGTAACTACTTTCTATTACAAACAAAACTAATAACTGGAAGTTAGCATTTGGCTAACATTTGGTATTTTGAAAAGTCTGGCTAATATTTAAAAATGCGAGAAAGATTTGGCTAATAATTAGTATTTATCTTTATTTTTAATTTAAATTTAATGATGGGAAGTAATAAGACCGGACCAGCGGTGCATTCATTTTTAATTTAGTATCTTAGTTAAGATACTAAAGTTTTGAATTTTGTAACTACTTTCTATTACAAACAAAACTAATAACTGGAAGTTAGCATTTGGCTAACATTTGGTATTTTGAAAAGTCTGGCTAATATTTAAAAATACGAGAAAGATTTGGCTAATAATTAGTATTTATCTTTATTTTTAATTTAAATTTAATGGTGGGAAGTAATAAGACCGGACCAGCGGTGCATTCAGTCCACTTTGGTCGGTCCCAATGTCAATTTGATTCATTTTTCCAAAATTTACTACTATTTATAAAATTTATGAAACCAAGTATCAAACGATATTATATTTGGTTTAGTGTGATATGATCCAAACATTGATTTGGTCTAATAAGAATCAACCTATTACACACCCCTACAAATAGGTAATATTATAAAATCATAAAATTTTAAGATTAAAATCAGGATAGACTATGTTGCTCTTAAGTACTATATGAGTTTAAAAATAAAATTTTACTTACTGCAATTTGCAAAGTATTATTGTTGAAACCGACTGGTTTTACAAGTTTTTTATTTATTTTATTTTGAGAGCACTAGTTTTACAAGTTGCATGCATGATACAGAAATCCATTATTAAAAAAATTCAACTATCGCCATCATTGATACTATTAATGGCAAAGAATTGTCGATATAGAAAGTTTGATTATTATGACATTCAAGATTTATTAATCAAACAGTCAGGATGGCCGAGTGGTCTAAGGCGCCAGACTCAAGTTCTGGTCTTCGAGAGAGGGCGTGGGTTCAAATCCCACTTCTGACAATTTTCCAATTTTTTTTTCTTATTCCTTAATCAAAACATGATTTACCGGTTGCGGTGAACTCTCTCTGTTTTGCAGAACCACTTTACCCAAACCACGAGCTGGAACTAACAGGGTTGCAACGCGCAGCAAACAAGCAATATGACGCAGCTTTGGATGAGTAATGGAGCTCAAAATCTCAAGCTAAGAGAAAGGACAAATCTTTCCCCCCTTCTTTCTGGGATTTGCATTTTTCCCAACTTATTGTCTCAGTTATAATTACAGGCCTGGGAACATGATACATTCTGCGCTACTACTACTTCTACAAATACAATGGATCCGTCCACCTCCGTTGATTCAAATTCCTCTACTTCCATTCAGCTGTTGTTGGTCATAAAAATTTCCACCCTCTCGCCCTCGTCTTAATGGCGAGATAACAAACCCTTCGCTTCTTCATAGGTCATCAACATAATGCTCAATCCATTTGGAAAGAGCATCATGAAACTAAGAACCATCCTACTTCATCAGATCTAAGAACACGAAACCATTCCACAGGCTGTGAAGAAGAATTGGGGGTAACAGGTTCCTCGACCGTGCAAAAACGACCCCCATCACCACCCCAAGAAACACTAGTGGCAGCATCCTCTGTACATTAAAATGGGCCAGGGCAAATGCGACCGAGCTCACCAGTATCGCGCACCACACAGGCATGTACTTGGTCAACGACGGCAGGAGGAAGCCCCGGAACACAATCTCCTCCCAGACTGGAGCACACACCGTTACTACCATGGCATAAAGAGCCATTGCTACGGGATCACGTGCCGCAATTGACTGCTCAACACTCGAGAGAGTGACAGGTGTTGAGGGTAGAATGGGGAGAAGGCTGAGGTTGAATTGAGAGAGGCGGTTGACTAGGGGGAACATTAGGCATCCGAGTGCAACATCGAGCATCCAGTTGCCTCTCGGGGTAAAGCGAAACCAATCAGAGGATAGAGGGCGGAATTTTGAAAGGCAGCGGTGAAGGATTGCTATACCAGCAAGGCCCTCTGTAACGTCAGTGACAAGGCTGAATAAGGCTTGGCCTCTGAAGGTCAGGGATTCCTTGTTGAAGCCTGCCACATGGGCCGCAAAAGGGACAACCCAGGAGCCTATGAACCAGAACGTGACTACCCAGAGAAGCATGACCTGCATCATCGAAATTAAGTTTTTTAAAAATAGCCTGAAGAGGAAGATTTATGGTACTTCTGAATGCCTTAAGTGGAAAACTTTCAACATATAAAATGGAGAAAGATGACATGTGATGAACCTTGTACTCATATTGCTAACTAAGATAGCAGTTTCAAACAACAGACATCACCAAACTATGCTTCTGTAATTTGTGAATTTATGAAGGAACTCTAAAGCTTTTCATTTAGTTTTTTTAGTTCTCCAGTATGATTCATTTAATAAATGGTGGAAAATATTTTACCTGGATTATGGTCTCTGCCGTCCATGGTACAGTCCACCGACTTCCAATTGCCCTTTGCACTACATCAAACACCTGCAAAGATAGCATAGTAGTTGTTATGATCCCACTTTCAACTTCAAAACAAAAACGGGGAAATTGATTGCCACGAATTCCCATGGAAGTAGTGCAAATAAAAGCAAGCTCTTGATTCTGAAACTCTTTTCAAAATAAACAAGACGTTTAACAAATAAGTCCGGAGAACATTGATAGAAGTGTTAAGACATTCATGTTGAGACTAGTTTCCTTAATCCTACTCCCATGAAAATGGCAATCTGAAGATAACAAACCCTAAGGAATTGTTATGAAATGCATTTAAATTCTAAGAGAAACCAGTTTTACATTATATTTTTCTATCTTGCTTAGAATAAAGTACCACGAGAAGGTGAAATTTGATGCATTGGTACCACATAAGAACCAAGTTGTCAGTCACATTTTCACCAACTACAGTCCGATTTCTCGTACTAGCACATCGAAATCAAACAGACATGGAGACTAGCAATCACAACAAGAAGCCACTTTCCCAATCAAGCGTTCTCATAAACTCAGCAGGAAAACACACACACACACACACACACACCTTTCTAAGATTAGATATCCATTCCCTTTTAACCGGAGCAGAAGAACAACAGAATTCAGGTTCTTGCTTAAGTGGCTCCTCTGGAAGCAAGTGGTCAACTCCATCAGACTTGGGATTCGCGGGGGCAAAATCCTCGTGTCTAAAACAAGAAATCCTCCATTTCTGAAAGAAAACCAAAACAAAGGCAATCGTTCAGGCAAACTACCCCTTCATCACCATAATCATGCAGCTTTCTCCGCTACCCATAAAACCAAAACTACAATCTCTCAGCTCAAAGTGATCTAAGTGAGAAAACCCCCAATCGTCTAGTAGAGCCAATAATTGAAAGAAGGCAGCTTTATCAGAAGTAACTTTACATTCTTGTGAAGCTTGGAACTGGGTTCAAGGACCCGGGGATTCCTAGCCGAAAGAGACGAGGACCCAGGGCGATTAAGAGCCCTAAACTGCCTGGAAAAGGAAGGGACGAGGTTCGGCCGCTGAGAAAGGGACTGAGAGCAGCAACAGCTCAACATTTAGGAACCCCCAAATTAGAACCCCAAATTGATCCGCATCACAAGAGCGAACAAATTCCAATCGGCGAGCTGGAAATTCCCCGTCTTCAGTAATCGGAGGGGAAGAAGGAACGGCCCAAAGCCCTAATCGGTACAGCGCGGACGTCGCGGTGGCGGTTGTTGGAGGAAAGCAGGAAGGTGATTAGGGCCGGGCTTGGCAGTTGGAGAAGAAATGGCAATGCAATGCGCTTCGCTTGGGATAGGGAGGAAAAGGATGAGCTGGAAGCTCAGCTGTACTACGGGAGATTTTTTTTTTTTTTTTTGTTCCAAAGCGGAAGAAAAAAAGGGGAAATTGCAAGAAAAATGTGGTGGCTCCGTGGCTGTTGTTTTCTGCAAAATTTAAAGACCGCGTTTGGGAACTCGTATAAGATTTTTTGCTCCTACTGTCGTGGGTATTAAATTAGGAAGCGTGGGATTGTAACCCCAGATGTTTGGGAAATTAGATTTTTCGGCCGGAAATAATATTGGTCAACCTTTTTCATTTTATTTTAGGGCAATGTCTATTTTTTACCCAAACCTTTCCAAACTTCTTTTATTTTACCCAAACCTATCAAAATACTATGAATTAACCAAAACGTTAACTCATCGTCAACTTTTCCGTTAATATTGCTGACTCAACATCACGAATCTGAGTTGGCTTCTGACGTGGCGGTCAACATATCATTTTATATTTTAATTAAAAAATAATAGAAACAAAAATTAATAAAGTGAGTCGCCGTCCACAACACCCTCCTCTCCTCCTGCTGCCGCCGAGCCGAAACGTGAAGGAGAACACAAGGGGCATCGCCGCCTTGCCTCTGAGCCAAGGAGGAAGAAGAACGACGGGCAGCTTCATCGGTCGATCTCGCCGGCGCCGTAGAGACCCATCTCCTCTCTAGCCGGCGAGGAATCTCTATGATTCAAGTGCTCATACCCCTGCCGCTAGTTCGCGAGTCCAGGGAGGTAGGAACTAGTTCGCCCATCTTCAATTTTAAGGTTTGCGGAGCCATCATCGACCAACTCCTCCCAAACCGGTATAACAAGCATCGCCCTCGGCCTGAAATTTCACCCCGCCGCATCTTGCTCTCCGGCTTCGGCATCTTGAGCGCCTCTAACATTCAATTGATGAAGCGGAGGTAGGACCAGAAGTCCAAAATGACGACACAGGTGACCAAGGCGCCGCCGGTGTTGGTGGGTCTGGTGCGAAGGACCTCAGAGAGGAGAAGAAGAAGGTCTGTATCTAGATCTCTCTCACTCTTCCCCACTCTGCCTCCCTAACTCTAGGATTAGGGATTTTAATTGGAATTAGGGTTGGGGGAAGGAATTGAAATTATGAATTTGGAGAAATTTGACTGGCTGGGAAAGGAATGAGGTTTGTGCGATAGCGGCGTTGATCCTACACGAGGTGTTCCAGTCTAGGCCGAGCCGCCTCAGATCCATGTTCAAGGAATAATCGTAACGGTTTTGTGGCAAGATTGGGGGTTGCGATTTTTTGGGTTTCAAAGGTCTGGTTCTGTGAGGAAGAAAAGGTTGGAGGAAGAAGATTATAGCAGCGGTGCTGGAGAAAGGAAGGGGCGAGCTCCTGGTTTCACCAGCAATGGTTGCGAAGAACTGAGGAAGAAGAAGCTTAGGGAGTTGGTCGGACGAGTTGTGTTTTTTTTTTCTAAATTAAAATTGAAATTGAATATGTATTCATTTCTGACGTGAACGCTGACGTGGAGGTTCGTTACGAAATAAGTAACGGTAACAGAACGAATGCCCAGACGTTGATCAGTTACAATAAGTTTGGATAATAAATAGAATTTTGATAGGTTTGGATAAAATAAAAGAAGTTTGAAAAAGTTTGGGTAAAAAATAGACATTGCCCTTTATTTTATTAAAAACAAAAATGGAAACCAAACGAAGCCTTGTCCGTTTCATTATTGCCAGATTTGAGATCACTTGAGCTTTGCATTATTTTCCCAAGTACCCTGCTGCCTTTATCACCCATATACAGCATAATAATGGTAGATGATTCTTGACATTGATGTGGAAGATCAATACAAAGACCAAAACTCCGACTAGATCAACAAAACAGTGTTACAGATACACAAACACATGTTTGGAATCAGCAAAAATGGAACAACGATTTCTGGAACTACAGAGAGAAGTTCATACCAACCTCGATCAGCGAGGTCTGAGGAATCGACAGAGCTATCGAAGGCGCACGACAGTTCTTCCTCAAAAACGAGTACACAATGTTCTTCCAGAATGGCGAGTTCCACTTGGCCTTGCTGTTCGAATGCCCTATCACATACGCCCCCCAAACTTCTTGGCTTCCACCAGTCTCATCACTTCGTCCTTCACGAACGAGTCCTTGTACCTCGTGTCGACCAGCTGCAGCTGTACCCTAGCCTGAACTTCACCTCCGGTGATTCCTGCTCATCGTACATCGCCTTCAGCTTCAGCAGCGTTGCTGACTTGCTGCTGGTTATGTTCAAGGAGCTGTTTCTTCAAACCCTTTAGACTTTGAGATCCCAAATCACTTCCCGAAATTCTCAGACGATTTTACATCCTCCACCTTCCGCTTCCAGCTGGATGAACTCTGCAATGCTCATAATCAAAGCATTCTCGAAGTCGTACTCGTTCTCATTTTCATTAACATCTTTGTATCCATTTCGGATGATGCAACGGTATATTCTGTAGGATTTAGGGCATATCCTTCCCACAAGGTATCGTTTCTTTTGTGGGACGAAAGGAACAAGGATGGTTTGTCACAGACAAAGACAATGACTTGGTAGAATGCTGGTAAGTTGGTTTGGAAATGGGAGAAAGTGGCGGGGACCCGTTTGCTAAGTGATTGTGGATGAGACCTAAACCAGTGATTCTTACAATGTCGAGATCTGAACCGAGGGTGAGGGTCCATTTCATCGGAAGTTTGTGGTTTTAATCATACAAGTGCTTCTTTCTGCTGCCGTAGTGCCACACTAACATGGTGAACAGGAAGATGGAAGAGAGAAGTGGGACCCATCCACCCTGGAGGATTCTTACGTGGTATGAAAAGAGGAAGGTGAGCTCGATTGTTTCGAAGAAGACGAAGAAGGAAAGTTCGAGAGCGAGACCCTTGTGCCATACAAAGTAGATGGATAAGGAGATTAGGGATGTGGTGATGAATATCAGAGTCATTGATGCTATCCCTGTAAGATTGAAGTTGGGTATGTGTTAGTTTCTTATAGAGAATCAATCAGCATATCTGTTAGATAACAAAATATGCATAATCTGATAATGGAAGTATGCCATATATAATGATCTATGTGAGAAGCTCACCAAGCTAAGGATGCTGGGTAAAATACTATTACATGTATAACTGTTAGCTAAAAAAGAGAGAGATGCTCTCGCTTCTCTCTTCGGCTTCTGGAGAAAGTGCGAGGAAATCCTCCTCGCCCTTGTGACGGCGGTTATGGCTGTGTGCCTTAAGCAACGAACGACGAACGCGCAACTAGTCTTCTCTATGGGAGTCAGTAAATAGAGCGCCGTCGTCCGGGCTCCCAGGCGGCGGGTTTTGCAAAAATGCCGCCTTTGCCTTGCATCCACGCAGACAATGCGGATCCTTGGCGATACATGGCCATGGAACCATAACCAATCAAGAATGTCAATCCAAAATAAGGAGTGGTAAGCGGAATATGGAAGTCTACCCGACCTTGCTCGATGGTTCAATCAAACGAAAACGTGTAGAGAAGAAGCCCGTATGGTGCTTTACGCTTCCGTCTTCAATGGAGATGGATGCTGTTGAGGGCGATGTTCTGGGATTGCCCCCTGTGGCGACATCAGATGAACCCTTGCGTACTAAAGGTAGGATGGATGAAAATTGTCCATCTGCGAATGGTCGTTCAAATAGAAATGAGAAACCCCAATTCGCGGCGGCGACCATGCCGCTCAGTGATCGGATCCGGATTGTTGGCGAGACCACGACCTATTTGAACGAAGAGGCATGCACACTTCTATTTGAGTAACCCGCATGCTGATACGTTGAAAGCTCCTCATCTGAGACTTGTTGATTAGGAAGCAAACAAAAACTTCCCATGCCTGCAAAGAAGTGAATATAAAGAAAAAATTCCACCTGGAAAAAAAATCAACAAATGGGATTAAAATGAATCAATTTAGCAAAAAAAAAAAATGATTAACCATGTATGCACGAAGACGACATATTTAAACAACAAAAAGAAAGAGAGGGTCCAAAATATGACGAAGAAAGCGTCGAAAACTACTTGTTCAGAATGATAATGGCGCAACATTCCAGCAAACGCACTTCTATATAGGGCTGTTAGCAGTGCGGTTTCGGTTTTAACCGAACCGCAATCGACAATCATCCAAAAACCTCAACCGCCACCGACACCTATTGCCTTGTCGGTTAGCCAAAAACCGCTGTCAACGGTTTCGGGTCGGTGTCGCGTTTAGCTGAAGACCGACGCAGGGGGTGGATCTGGCCGGATTTCTGGATCCGACTGTCGAATCTCACCGCTGAATCGCCAAATTTTTGGATGGAACTGGGAGTGAGATGGGAATTAGCATCGGTGAGGAGCTAGGAGGGCAAATCGACAGAAGTAGGGGTGATAATCACCCCTTGCATGTCTTCTTTTATTCTATCAAGTGACGGCGACGAACACTGAGGAAGGCATGGTGACGACGGCGGACAACGAGGAAGCAGGGGATGGAGACGGCAATGGACGATCGATCTTCACTAGAGCAATCCAACAACGACCCTCTTCTCCTTCTTGGCCTTTGTTCGCTGAATCTCGACTATCACTGCTTTCTTATCGGCGAAGGAGAACCAAATCGCCGCTTTTGTGACCTTGGATCTGGAGGATACAGAGAAAGGAAGAAAGGGGGAGAGGCGGAGAGCGGCTAGGGGAGAGGGAGAGACAAATGCGCCTTATTGTTTTTCGATACGGGTTAGCGATGGAGGAGGGAGAAGAAGGGAACGGAGAAGAAGGGAGAGACCGGCGAGAGGAGAGGGAAAATCTTGTTGTCTTGGACGAGGAAGAGGAAGAGAGTGGGGGTTGGCTTGCAGTGGGAGAAAAGGGATTTTGACGGTTTTTCGGTGAACCGAGTTTACCTTGGTTACTTCACCCGCGGTTTTCGTTGAGAATTATAACCCAAATCTGCCAACCGACGCCGACACCGCCAGACTGTTATCGGTTTTTAGTTCGGTCTGTAACCGACAGTTCGCTTCGGTTGTTCGGTTAAACCGTGTAACCGACAACTGATTGTAACACCCTACCCTATACGTATTACCTAATCATATTTTTCATACAATTGCAGCAAAAATAATCTCGGGTGTTACATTAATTACTAAATTTACCCAAATAAAATTTCGACATAAATTACTCGTGTAATGGGCTAAGAGTTCTTGCAACTAGACCTGCAAAATAATTTATACGAATATATGCATTCATAGACATACATATATACTCACAACCATATACATTGGCTTTCATAGCCATAGTCACAGTTTTTATACTCCACAAATGCATACCATACTTATACATGCCATAATCATCAAAACTTACACAATTACACAAATATACACACATCATCAACTTTCCACACCTGTGGATATCTCACTCTACATCAGAAGCTAGTATGCACATGAAAAACGTTCTCAAAACATTTTTACAAAAAGGTGTGGATCACTGGCCAAAATCCCGAGTAGTAGTCCAAGCACAGAATAGTTGAAGACCATACCTCATCTTGCCTTCAACTCTTGCTCAGCTCCCACCTATACACCTATCTATTGCTGCTGATGATGATGATCTGCTTACACATGGCATAAGCAGAGAAAAAGGATAAAGAGGGTCAGCTCATAGCTGAGTGAGATAATCATAGCATCGTGAGTTCATAACAGAGCATACCCCTACCATACATCTAGCAAACAAGCCAAAGCACTAGGATCAGACCTCAGGCATCCGACATCCCAATAGGCAAAAGACTCAACCACCTTGACTTATGCATATGCATCTTATCATGTTTTACTTATAGGCGCCTGGCTACTCCAATGTTAATAACTCTCCCGGGAAACATACCCCACATCCCGTCGGATGTAGTCATACATACCCCAACATCCCGTTGGATGTGGTCATACATACCCCCACACCACTATGGGTGTAGTCATACCCCGACACCACTCTGGGTGTGGTCATATCTCGTAAGAAATCTTCAGTCACCACCACATGAGAGGTGTGACTATCATACATATCATAATAGAGTAATAGCATAGGGAGCCCTAATTACTATGTAGTTGACCGTGAGACCACAACACTCATATTTGGTATCCTTATACATGATTCATATCTCATCTTGCTTAATCATAATTCATTACTTGGACATGTTCTTGACCTGGCCACAATTGGCTCAACATAGGTAAATCAGGAGTCGTATAATTGCACTTCCTCGGGGTAAACCCTCGTGCAAGTCATCCTCCTTAAAACATCATAATATCACCCTGGGGAGTTTATTTCCCCACTTGTGAATCCAAATACAACCACAAAATCACATCATGTCAAAACACCTGATCGAACAACCATGAAGCCATATCAACAGTTAAGGCACAAATGGCAACATGTATGCAATCATCAGCATAAACAAGGTCCACATCGATTAGGGCAAGTCAATAATATCATACAGCAGTCCAGGGTTCAACATATAGCACAAAAGTTCATACACCCCTAATCATGTCATTCTAGTTCACCTAGGTCAATTCTAATCATCAATATAATTATCGTGATACGACAAACCCGGTATGCCGTGCTAATCCCTCACCAGTTCTGGTCGTTCAAACACCGGTTTAACCTTCCCGTACTAAAACGTCAATTTGTTGAAATACTATCAAAACACTCGATTTTAAATCGTGAAATTTCTAGCAACCGTAATACGAGTTTTGTCGAAACGGGATGTTACACTGATTATCACCCCTACTTCTATAGACATAAAGAGGGGAAGTGGCCAATTCTCCAAACACTATGTCAAAGCTCTGATACACTAACAAAAGGAAATGCTTGCTCCAAGTTCTATTCGGCTTCTGCTTGATTAACAAAAAGAGAACACTGAGTTTCCACAAAAAAAAAAAAGGTTTAGCATAAATCAAGTTCTGAATGATGCAGATAATCTCTGCTACTTAAGACTTATATTTCACATATCTAAACAAAGCTCAATGCAACTGCTGCTACCAAGCATAAAATGCCATCCTTTTCTTTTCCGATTTAACCATTTCAATGGTCTTTGTTCCATATGCATTCTAGAAATAACAAACATCCAAAGTAGAAAGCTAAGGACCCATAAGAAATTTGGGATTCCTAAACCGGAAAGGAAGAAACTTTCGTTGACCCCAAAAGACCACAACAATGGGGACGAGTTCCAAGATTTGAAATGTCCCCAAAGAGGAAGTAACACAAACGCTACCCAAGTTAGCCAAACCCATCACATGCCGAACATATTTTCTGTCTTCCCAAATTGAACGTGAATCAACGAACAACCGCAAACGAGTTACAATCATATGTTCCGACTCCGACCTCAATGCAAGTCGTGTCCAAAAAATGGCGACGAAGTGGAGAAGAGGAATCGAAATGCAAATGGGTCCAAACTGGAATCTAATAGATTATTAGAAGACAGGGGGAGCGAGACAGTTACCATGATTTTGCCGGGAGGTGAGGAGGGAAGAACACTGGACCTAAATCAGCAGTTGGTGACGAGAGAGAGTGGAAGGAAAATATAACAAGTGGTTTTGGTTCGGGGTTTTCTCGTCGGACGATGCTCTAATGAACTTGATCCAAATCCCTTAGGCGGGACTGCATTGTTTCTTTTCAGAATTTCAGTGCTCTGATGTTAGTTTTACTAGAGTTAATGAGGATGGTTATTCATCACCCTAATTTTTACTAATCATCGCCCTAAGTTTATGTAAAAAGTCCTAAATACTCTTAATGAATATCATATTCTCATAACATAAATATCATATTCTCAACAAAAGAATATAACATTCATTAATGACATTTGGACTTTTTACATCCTTTTAGGGCGATGATTAGTAAAAAGTAGGGCGACGAATAGCAAAGCATGACTTAATACTTGTGGCGTATAGTGGGCAGTTCAGGTGACGACAAATAAGAATTTTCGTATTATTGGCAATGATGTGAATTTTAGAGTATTGGAAGTGTGTTCATGAAAAACAGTCAACTTGAATCCGATTTAGCTAAAATTAATAACCTTGGTATATTAAAATTCAGAAAAATGATATTTTAATTTTGGCAAATAATTGATTTAATTTTTGGAACGGGTGAAAAAGTGCGAGAAAATAATGCGAGAGAGTAGTGCGAGAGAGAACTGGTGACTAGGGTTTCGCCAGACAACACTTGTCGTCGCACCGGCATCTACGCCGGTGCCACCTCCTTTCCCCTCTTTTCTTTTCTTGAGTGATTTGTAACTCATGGCCTCATCGTCGAATTCATCATCTGATCTACAACCGACTAAGCCATGGGCGAGCTTATTTGGAATTTTCGAAGCAATTCGATTGTGTTATATCAAACCCGAAATTGTGAATGGTGGGTTGCGGATGCCGAAGATAGTCAGAGATGAAGGAGCTGCTCGATGGTAACACTGCCTAGTTGGTCAATTTCTGCAGGACATTCCTCCCTTGTTGGTTCTTCGACGCTAGGCGAATAAACTCTGGGGTCGGGATGGTCAGGTTCGTGTTTCGCTTCTGTGTGAGAATCTGATACTGATACAATTGCCTTCGCAAGATACTTGTGATTGGATTCTGGAAAATGGGCTATGGTTTCACAACCATAATTTGTTATATGATGTGATATCGACTAGAGCGATATTTAATTATCGTAGTCCAAAAATGTAGATTCGAATTTGACGATTTAAGGATCAATTGTGAACATTCTTGATGGGTAAAATAAGATCAGTTGTGCCGTACAAGACGTGAGCTTCATGGAAGTTATTATGCATGATGTAATTAGGTGATTAAATTATTGTTGAATGGATTTTGGATGGCCACGTAAAAGAAAAAGCAATCTGTTTTGCTTAATTAATCTCCAATTCATCAAGAAAGGAATGTGTCTGTGCAAGCTCTCGTGAAGATGGAAGGATTGGTTGGTGGGTAATGGCAAGGTGGCGAGCTGTCATGGAATTAAATGGACCGAGACAATTGGCATACCGGAATTTCTATTCCGCCTCGGAGAAGGAAACTTGCAGCGGTGCAGCGCAATTGTAGAATTAATTTGTTGTTTTTGTTATATAGGAGTTTAATTAGTAGTTTTATTTTTTATTTAATTAGTATTATGTTTCTAAGTTAGTTTGAGATTTGTTTTCCTATTCTTTTTAGGTTAGATTTATGTTTTTGTGACTTCCATAAATAGAAGGTGTAAGAGCTACGAAATTTGTACCCAAGATTTCAGTTATCAATTAAAAGTTTTTACTTGTGTTCCTTTGTGAACGTTTGTGCAAGATTCTGTCGAGGGACTCCACGAGTTTCACGTATCTCTTATCAACTAGAGAACGCGTCTAGTTGTGGCGAGCATCTACCAAATAGCGATTGGCCTTATTCACGAGTGAGTGATTGTTTGATTGGTTTCATATACCAATCGGCCTTTCACACGAGTTGGAATCTGTTTGATCGTGTTCCATATCTATCCTTTTTATTTCGAGTTGTTCAAGTTGGAGCAAAGCTTCGAAAGTCCTTAAAAAGAAGGAAGGCTGCGTACTTCGGTCATATCATCCGAGTTCGAGGGTTCTCTTTGGATTTGGATCATATCAAGTGGTATCAAGAGCCATGTTCAAACTCAGCGGCGATTTAAAGATTACCGGTTCAAACTCAGAGGCGATTTGAAGATTATCGGTTCAAACTCAGCGGCGAAAAAGAATGTATTTATTCTTCAGATTTATTTAAAAAAAAAAAGAGAAAAGGGTCAATTTCATTTTTAGTTTGTACGTTAGAATTAGGTGTGGAAAAAAATGTTAAAGTTTGTTTGCGGTAGGAATCTTTTTGTCATTACGTGAAACTTTGGAAAAAAGAAAATAAAAAACATAAGAGTTGTTGCTTGAGAAAGTAGGAATAAAATAGGTTAAATAAAGGGGTAACGTGAAAAAAAAGGAGTTGTGTTTTATTTATTTATTTTTATTTTCGTGTACTGTTCACGTGCAAAAAATAGTAAAAGTAAATAAATTAAAATTTAAAAGTTATACAACCACAAAGCTATACGTGGGATAAAAGAAAAAAATAGTCTTGTGGTTTTTGCACTCTGGCCGGGCCCCCTTCTACCTTCTTGACGTCCAAAAACAGTTTTCCCCGGCCTCCTATTGCATTTTACCTGGCCAGGTATTTTTAACTCCAGGCCGGGTATTTTGCTCTTCCAGCTCTCTTCACTCCCGTGTCCTCCTTTTTGAACCGAAATTCGTTTCTTTGCCTTTACATCAACACCAGGTCCTGAAATACGACATAAACACACAATCTAGCGTAAAATCGACTTGAAACACGAGAATCGACTCTCTAACTGCTCAAGAATAGAGGTATAATATGTGCAATTAATGATCTATCACAAGACTCAGGGGCGGAGCTAGGAATTAAAGTTCGGGGGGGCCGAAGTTAGTTAGTACATAACCGCGAAAATATTTTAAAAAAATAAAAATTTATAACGACATAACATTAGTTAAAATAATCAAAATAGAATTAATTTAAAGTATTCTAGTATGCTATGTTCAAAATAAATGATTATACTATGAAAAAATTGTCATGCACTTTAACATGTAATTTTTTCAATATTATTATACGAATTTATGATTTTATTAGTGTTTATATGAATTATTATTTAATTACATATCCAAAACACATCCATGAAATATTAATGTAAAAGTTGAATAACTTGACTAACGTTATTTGTAATCATCGGATTTATAAGACCAAACAGGAAAATTGAAAAATTAAACTGAAAATAAAATAAATAAAAAGTTAAAATAATAAAAAAAAGTTGCCTACAAGGCTCGAACCTGGTACCTTTCTACTGCTATTCAACTACAAATCCGCTAGGCTATATGAAGATTATGTCAACATTGTGTCACTCGCATTTTAAATATATTTAATGTTGATTTTATACGTAATTCTCGAAAGTTCCTAGGACTTTATACGTAAGTTTCGAAATTCTCGGGGGCCCCCCCGAGAGCCTACGTAGCTCCGCCCCTGACAAGACTTGAGCTGCATGGAAGTTATTATGCATGATGTAATTAGGTGATTAAATTATTGTTGCATGGATTTTGGATGGCGACGTGAAAAGAAAAAGCAATTTGTTTGCTTAATTAATATCCAATTCATCAGAAAAGGAATGTGTCAGTGCAAGCTCTCGTGAAGATGGAAGGATTGGTTGGTGGGTAATGGCTAGGTGGCGAGCTGTCATGGAATTAAATGGACCGAGACAGTTGGCGGACGGGAATTTCTATTCCGCCTCGGAGAAGGAAACTTGCAGCGGTGCGTCGCAATTGTAGAATTAATTTGTTATTTTTGTTATATAGGAGTTTAATTAGTAGTTGTAGTTCTTATTTAATTAGTATTATGTTTCTAAGGTAGTTTGGGATTTGTTTTCCTATTCTTTTTAGGTTAGATTTATGTTTTTGTGACCTCTATAAATAGATAGTATAAGAGCTATAAATTTTGTACCCAAGATTTCAGTTATCAATTAAGAATTTTTACTCGTGTTCCTTTGTGAACGTTAGTGCAAGCTTCTGTCCAGAGTTTTCGGGAGTTTCATGTGTCTTTTATCAACTAGAGAACGCGTCTAGTTGTGGCTAGCATCTACCAAATAGCGATTGGTCTTATTCACGAGTGGGTGATTGTTTGATTGGTTTCATATACCAATGGTCCTTTCACACGAGTTGGAATCTGTTTTATCGTGTTCCATATCTATCCCTTTTATTTCGAGTTGTTCAAGTTGGAGCAAAGCTTCGAAAGTCCTTAAAAAGCAGGAAGGCTGCGTACTTCGGTCATATCATCCGAGTTCGAGGGTTCTCTTCGGATTTGGATCATATCACTATATCTTCGTCCCTGGATTCCGGGCATTAGCGCAAAGGATTTAGGCAGGAAGGCACTACCAATATGGCTGAAACTGTCGAATGTTCCTCTTGAGTATGTGAATTTTCAGGGGCTGAGTCGATTTGGAAGTTGGGTTGGCATCCCCCTAGGTGTTGACCATACCACGTGGCTGGGTAGGAGGATGGGGTTTGCTAAGGTTGGTTGAAGTGCATGCGGAGGGTCCATTCCTAGAAACAGTGACTGTTTGGCCTGATGATGATCTCCCGATCCATGTTCGTGTTGAATATTGCCATCTTCCGCTAGTTTGCCCAATCTGCATGTTATTTGGAACTGAATGTTGTGGTCTAGTTCCGGGACAAAAGGTCTGGGTTTCTAAGGCAGGGCATCATGGCGAGCAGAATGCTAAAGGAAAGGAGAAAGTGGATGCTCTCCTAGTCTCTCCTGCCCCTTTGATTGTTAATGATGCACCTAATAAGGACAAGGGTTCTCTGGGCTTAACCTCCCCCTCTCTGGATTCTTCTTCAAGAATAACCATAGGGGGGATAAACCTCGATGTTTCATTTTCGGAGGTATCTTCACCCAAGCCACTGTCAGCGGTATCTTCTCCACAACTACCTACTGAAGCTGAGTTTCAGAGAGTGTTCCATGGGGCGAAAGCTAGAATCTGGTCACTAGCTCCAAGTCCTACCAGTGATTTACATATCTCACCGTCTTCCTTCAGTGTCCTTGCCGACCAAGATGGTAATGCAGTTGTTCGACTACAAGATGCTCCTAAGAGAGGCCACAAGAAGGCGGGTCTCCAGCCCCACTCCTTGCCATGATTTTTCTATTTTGGAATGTTCGGGGATTTAATAAATCCTCGAAGAGACAGGACTTTACACAAGTCCTGAGGCGTCTGGATGTTAGTGTAGTGGCTGTTTTGGAGACTCGTGTGCACAAAGCAAAGTCGGAGGAGATTTCTGAAAGTTTTTTAGTGGGTTGGGAAAGGTATCTAAACTACTGTGAATCAGATTAGGCCGTATCTGGTTGTTCTGGAAACCAGAGTTTAAAGTTAGTATTCTAAAGCCAAGTAAAAACTTGCTTCATGTGTTGATCAAGGAGCAATGAGGTGATTCTTTCTTTTTAACAGCAGTATATGGAGCCAATGACGAGTTGGAACGAAGAACAACTTATGTTGAAATTAGTAGAATAAAAGTTGATGATTTACCTTGGATAGTAGGAGGAGATTTCAATGCAATTATGCAACCAAGTGAAGCTTCTAATCAAATGCTTCTTACACCAAGTATGTATGATTTGAGGGGTGGCGAAACAGTATGGAACTGGAGAATTTTAATACTCTGGGTCCTCTTTTTACATGGGTGAATAATCAGCAGCTCAATCCGATTGCTAAAAGACTGGATAGAGCATTGGTGAATGTTCCCTGGATGACAGTTTTCCCTAACTGTACTATCGAAGCTATTCCTGGCACATTTTCGGATCACTGTGGTATTTTAGTTCAGGCTAAGCCTCCTGAGAAATCTCTCCCTAAACCCTTCAAGTATTTTGATTTTTGGAGTGGCCATCTTGAGTTTCAGAATATTGTGGAGGAGGAGGCTTGGTCCATTCATTGTAATGGTAGTCCTTGGTCTATAGTGCAGACTAAACTCAAAGAGGTCAAAAAGGCTCTGATAAGGTTAAACAAGGAGCACTATGCTAATATTAGCTCCCAAGTGAAGGAGTTAGAGAGGCAGTTGATACATATAGCGGCTGATTGCTTCTCTGCCCGACAGCTGAGAATTTACAGGCGAAAAAATGGTGTCCTCTCAATTAGAAGATGCAAAGAAGGCAGAGGAAAGATTGTATTGGCAGAAATCTAGAGAAGAGGGTCTTAACAGAGGTGACGAGAGCACTAGATATTTCCATCAATCAGTGAAAATCAGAATGGCAAAGCGAGCTACTAGGAGAATCAGAACTGAAATAGAAGAAGTTATTACTGAAGTTGATAAAGTGGCTGATGCGACAGTAGATTTCTATCAAAATCTATTTGGTGTGGCAAACTCTGAAATTCAGCCTGACTGTCATTTCTTGAAAGAGGTTATTCATAGGAAGTTGTCTAAGGAAGTAAAGGAATTGCTCTGCTAGACAATAACTGCTGAAGAAATCCGGGAAACAGTTTTTCAAATGAATATTCATAAAGCTCCTGGCCAGATGGGTTTTCCTCGGGTTTCTTTAGGAGAACTTGGCATATTATTGGAGAGGATGTTACAAAAGGAGTCCTAGACTTCTTTGAGACAAAAAGACTGCTCAATGGAGTCAATGCCACTGATGTTGCCTTACTACCTAAGGTACTGAATGCTGAGACTTTCAAAGAGTTTTGTCCCATTTCTTGCATAAATTTGCTCTATAAAATAGTAGCAAATTTTTTGGCTAGAAGGCTTAGTGAAGTACTGCCAAGTGTAATTAGTTTGAACCAAACATCATTAAGGGTAGGCAGATTGTGGATAACATTATGCTTGCTCAAGATTTGGTTAGTGGATATCATAGAAAGCAGCTTTCTTCTAGGTGTGCTATAAAAATAGATATAATAAAGGCCTTCGACTCAGTCAATTGGGATTATCTTTTTACAGTTATGAGGTTGATGGACTTTCCTACTCTTTATTTGGATTGGATTTATACGTGTGTCTCCACAGCCAGATTTAGTATTTGTGTCAATGGGGGATGAAAGGGTTCTTTAAAGCAAAGAAGGGAGTGAGGTAGGGTGACCCCCTCTCGCCTTACCTTTTTGCAATTGCAATGGAGGGTCTCACAGGTATGGTGAACATAGCATCTGAGCATGGGTTGATTCCTTATCATCCTCTTTGTAGTAAGATTTCCTTGAATCATCTTTGCTTCGAAGACAATTTGCCTATATTCACAGCGGGCTCAGCAAAAGCGATAATGGCAGTAAAGCAGACTCTGGATCAGTTCTATTGCCTATAAGCAAAATGCTCTCACATTATCTGGATTTGCTGAAGGATCTTTACCTATATGTTACCTAGGGTTACCTCTCATATCAGGGAAGTTGACTGATAGGGAATGTGAAGCATTGACAGCAGCAATAACTAAAAGAATTCGTTCATGGCATGCAAAGAAACTCTCCTATGTTGGTAGGTTGCAATTGATTAACTCAGTAATAACTGGTCTGGTTCAGTATTGGCTTCAGGTATTCATTCTACCAAAGAAGATTCTTAAGCTTGTGCAAAAGCTATATATGGATTTTCTCTAGCATGGTAATGACACAGGCAGAGCTAAAATCGTTTGTGACAGACTTGCTCGCCCTAAAAAAGAAGGAGGGCTTGGCATTCGAGAGCTTAGCTCCTGGAATTCTGCATGCTCCTTACGTTTATTATGGCTACTAATGATGCAGTCAGGAGCTCTTTGGGTGGCATGGATGCTCAAATATCCCTGTAAAACAGGGGATGTCTGGACTATGAAGGAGAATGCAAATAGCTCCTGGGCTTGGCGTCAGATACTGAAGAAACGTTCACAGGTGCAATCTCTACTCAGTAGACAAGGGGACTGTGTTCTGTGGAATGGACAGCCAACGCAAAAATATTCGGTTAAGCTTGTCTAGAATACCCTGCGTCCTCAATACAGCGCAATGGCCTGGTATAAAGTGGTTTGGGGGCCAAACAGTGTTCCCAGGTTTAGTTTCATTGCCTAGCTTGTGATTCTTTATGGAATTACTACTAAGAACAAGCTCTTGCGATGGGGGAAGATAAGTGATGATTGTTGTGTTCTCTGCCGCAATGGCAGTGAGACACGAGAGCACTTGTTCTTTAGCTGTGAGTTTGTCAAGCAAGTTGTACTGGGTTTTTTGTAGGTCGAGATGGTGTGTAGACCTTCCTGGGAGGAATCCCTACAGGTTATCTGTCAAGCTGTCAGGAGCAGTCTGGGTAGCTTCATTGGGATCAAATGGTGTTTGCTGATTACTTACATTTGACAAGAAAGGTGCAGACGGTGCCATTCTGAGCAGGATCGAGATGTTGCCACTCTGCAGGCGCTAATGAAGCAAGACTTGGCATTGTTGAGATTACAGTAGATTTATAGTGGATTGAGGTAGAAGGTAGTGGGAGGTTTCTGCTCCTTGTTATATTTGTTTGTTCTTCTGGAAGCCACAATGGCCACCCATTTCGTTGTATTGCTTCTTGAATTGCTTTTGACAATTCTTTTTTACTTAATAGTAAAAGGGTAACTGATTCAAAGAAAAAAAGAAAAAAAAATTTATTTAGTTTGGTCGATAATGCTAAGACTAACTTCAACCGATAAAGTCAAATTTGGCTCCCCAAATAGCCAAATATGGATTTTTAGCTCCACAAACCCCATTTTTACTCCAACCCTACAAAAAGATAAATTTAGCTTCCCACCTCCCTTTTTCAATTTATTTCAATAAACCATACTTATTTGACCTCTAATTTTTATATTTCACTTTAATTTTTTTTATAGTTCGTTATTACTTTTGGAAATAAATTTTTTATGCAATTATTTTTAAATTCCGAGACAAAAAAGTTTCAAAAAATTAGTCGTTAATTTGTTACTGTTAACTCCTGGAACAATGAAAAAATACCAAGTAAACATACAACATTCCATATATTCTTTCAAACAATTAAATAAACAACATACACAATCAACCAATGACAAAATACCACAAAAAAAGCAAAAAAAAAAAACAAACAAACAAACACAATCAACCAATGTGAAAATCCCACAGAAAAAATACAAAAAATAAATAAAGGAGGACCCAGCAGCGGGTCCACCATTTCCTCCAGCCAAATTTGGCTTTTCTACCCAATTGGAAGCTAAATTTGGCTCTCAATTCACTAATTCCCATTTTTAGTTCCCAAAATTATGTGGGTTGGAACACTAAAAAAGTGGGAGCTAAAAATGGGCAAATGACTTTTTAGCTTTAGGGTTGGAGTTAGTCTAAGTTGCGGAACTAACTGCCACCAAGAAATGATACGTTTAAAAATCGTTAAATTGATGTTCTCCACATCAATATAGCACCTAGTTGTGGTTGTTTTGATTTGGACGAAACTTGGTGAGCATTACTGCAATTTAATTATATATTAAACTGGACATGTAAAGGCATGTTTAAGTTGTAATCTATATTTACAAACTGTTAAAATAGGGCTGATTCCACTAGGAATGCCAAAATATCTAAAAAGTTGTATTTGTGTTTTAAACTATTCAATATGACAAATCTGCACAAACTATATGTGTTTTGTGACATTTGTGTCCTAAACTATTCAATATGAAAAATCTAGCCCAAACCAGATAGAAGCTGACTACATTTTATGTGATCTACTAACGGTCAACGTCGCTCAACATTAACACAAAATAGTTCATGCCAGATTTGTCATATTGAATAGTTTAATACAGAAATGACACTTTTTGAATAGTTTGGGCTTTCTAGTGGAATTAGCCCTTAGAAATATGGTGATGAAGCTTTGGGTATCATACAAATATAAGAAATTGTCCTGCACATTTGCTAAATCCATGGTGTCATTATTATAGATAAGAAAATAATTTAATTGTTATCAGATAGATCCAGGCAACATTGTTCTCCGATCAAGCTTTAATTTCATAAACTTCCCCGTTATCCTGCTCTGCATTCCATAATACAAATCAAGTCAACATTGCAATTCATTATATCTGGAACTCTAGAAAAGCAGTAGTGTTATTTCCATACAATTACATAGTGCTAAGAAATAGAGAATTGACAAATTAAATGCATAATGTAGAATGCTTCCATACACAAATACTAAGGCTCATCTTCTACAGAATATAATGTTAGCAGCATTCCTCCTTTTGACTGAAACTTTAGGAGAGGACCTTCAGCAGAGTAACACAGAAATCTCACCAAATTTAGATGTTGTAGTCCAAATAAAATGCTTACAGTCCAACCCAAAACTCCTTAGCTTCACACTTGCAAACAACAGGGAAAACACTAAATAAGAGTATTGATGAAACAACATCCGCACTCTGCAACAAACTGAAGCAAACAACAGAAAATGGACTCGTTGGCCAATGAATTGAACCTCTTAGCAGCTAAATAAACATTGAGAAAATACTGGACTTGGCATTACTGATGAGAGAATGAAAACCAAAGCTGAAATGGAAATGAGAAAAGAAAGACAACTCTAAACATCACTGCTATTGTGATGCACTCGTCAAGCCAACCTTTATAAACCCTCCCTCTCCAAGCATTGTAACATACCTCGAACTAGTTTTAATTATATATGAAACATTGAGCATAACTTTTAAACTAAGGAAAAAAGATTAGAAGCAGAATTCTCACATCCAGTTCTGGATGAAGAGTGATCGGACATAAATCTCGTATGAATTAAAATTTGACACCCCAAGCCCTTACAATATGATTGCGCAGAGAATTATGATAATTTTGTTCTCTATAACTGGCATTTTGATAAATAACAGAGAAAGAAAACAAAAAATGGGGGGGGGGGGACTCCATCTTCAAGTTCTTCAATCCCTACCATCACCGCTATACTCAGTCCTCGTCATCCTACTACCACCACCAGCCTTCCTCCCCTTCCACTCCCACCACCCCAGTCGCCCCCGATTTCACACTACAAAAATCTATAGACTACACAGGAGTGTAGAATTAGTAGCTACTTATCAATCACGAAACTTTGTTATACGTCACTACCTCATTGATTAGAAAGAATTTCAGTTATGCGGCAAATCTAGGACTTACCAAGAACGAAGCTTCAGAATCATAAAGGATGGTTCAAATGCAATTTATAAACCACTGCTATCATGTTTTGCTTCCACTGTCTATTAAAGTGATTATTAAATAAAATTGATTAGTGGACAAACATTGCTAGGCAGACCTAAACAAAATAATAATATAAAAATTCTTAAAGGATCAATCCAATAAAACTATGGACAATAAAAGTATGGAAAATAAAATGCAGAGTGAGGGGTGTAAGTTAAGCAGAGAGATTAGAGAGTAGAGAAGTCATACTTGAAACTAAAACGTGGGTACTAAGTTGACCATCCAGGGGCATAAAAAGAACTGTCATATGGGCATAACAATTAAGCTTTCCATTATCTTGTTCAAGCATCTTATTTAGAAGTTTAGTTGGCCCGACACTCATTTTTTCTATGCAACTCCCAATGCCCAATGAAGGCATGGGGTGTTCAAGTTCAACCCCTGAAGAAACACAGGTAACCTTTCGATGGCCCCAAAAAATATGATAACAACTGTATCTGGTTGTATACCATCTTCAGTTGCTACTATATTTAAGGATGGGAAAAGTGTACCTGTAAACGCAAGCATAATTGGCTTTCATCACAGAGAAACATGGTGAAGTACATACGAAAAGCAAGCAGAGGTTGTTAACTATGTTTAGGGGGTAGAACAAGGCCACCCACTACGAAGAACGCAAAAAGGATTCTTGAATGGGTTATTAGGAGGTGGAAACCACCATCAATCACTGAAGTCAATTAATTTAGTTAATAAGAGAGTGGCATGAACCCATGATTAATCTTTCACATCGTGTACACACTAAAATGTGAAGTTCCAAAGAGTGGGGTTTTACACTTATTGGCAAACATGCTTATATAACCGCAGAGCTAGTCCAAAACTACTTATTTCAGATCTAACTCCAAAGAATCAATATTATTATAAATTGAAAGGAGAAATCAACAGGAAGGAGAAGAATAAAACACATACCAATTTGTGGATTAACTCCTTCTCCTTGTCTATTGCACCTACAGGCTATAGCCACATGTAGTTTAGCTCCTAACACCAGCTGCAACTTCCATGTTGTTGTAGAAGAATAACATAGAGCGCGTCATAATTAATAGAACAATCCAACAATGAGAACTAAATATTGCAAGGATGAACAATGGAACACTACTGATCATTGTCTTAAGATCGAGGAAAAAACAAACAAACCACCAGCAAGCAAAATATGTGAGGAACTCCAAGAATAGCTATGGAAACACAAAAATTCGAAGTTTGTAGATTACCAAGTCTTTATTTTAAGTTCCAGCTACAAAAATAAAATAACTTCAGGAAAACTTAACCTAATTGTTAGCAGAGAAAGAGAACAAAAAATGGGGACTTCATCTTCAACTTCTTCAATCCCTACCACCACCACGAGGCTCATTCATCATCCTCTTACCAACACCACCAGCCTTCCTCCCCTACTACCCGAGTCACCGCGATGCTCATTCATCCTCCTCCTACCAACACCACCAGCCTTCCTCCCCTACTATCCCAGTTGCCGCCGATTCCGCAACACCGAAAAGACCTTGTCGTCCAATTCTTCTTCAACTGACAGGGTTGTTTAGAACCACCTTGACCTCTTCTTAAATGTGATTTCAAGCACAACCATTATTTTCCTGCATAAAAAGCACATGAAAACAACATATTCAGATTCACCCACCGCAAAGCAATAATCAAATATACATCTTCCACTTACGGGTCGGAAGCTCCAGAGCATGGCTCAACTGGGCTCATCTCCATCGGCCATCGTTGGGTTTCCTCATGAGAGAGAGAGAGAGAGAGAGGAGAAGAAAATCAAAACTTGCAAAGAAATCAGGTATAAGAGGAAAATAAATCGAAAGATAAGGTGGAATTGGTGGTTGGGTGGGTGTTGGAAGGGAAGAATGGCGGGGAGAGGTGGCTTTCTCTATGAATCGCGAGCTGCAGTGGGTTGCTGAGGCAATTGAATAATTGAAAAGCACAAAGGGATGGCAGGATTTGGGGTGACTAGTGAGGAACGGGGGCGAGATTTTGGGAATGGGGTGAGGGTACAGTCACAGTGCCAAAGAAGGGAGTAGGGACGCCATTGGAGAGATGAAGCGAGTGTGTAACAGGGCAAGAGAGGGCTCTTTTTCCTTCCGCCAACAACAATCGCAGTCCTAACTTTGAAAATGCAAGTGGAATGGTGAAAGGATGGGTACGACCTGAGACAGACATGGCCGGCTGCTGATTTTAGGGTAAGGGCACGAGGGAATGGATGGCCGGCTGCCGCGAGGACGTTTTTGGGAATCTGTTATGCGAAGCTCTCACTGGTTGTCACACAAAACGACAAAAATTGAAACAGTAGTTGAAAGTTTGGGCCAACAAAGGTTAGTCCACTATTATATAGAAGAGTGGCAAACCAGTAGAGTAAGATCATAAAACTTGGATAGATCGTATTTATATTCATTCATATATTGATTTATATAATTTCTGGAAAGGGGGCTAAAGAAAATCACAAGGCCTTCCCCTTGGTGAAACGCTCCATAACAACATTACCTCGGAGAGATGGAGGGTTAGGCATCCGCCTAACAAGACTTAACAACATTGCACTACTTGGAAAATTGGTACGGTCTCTCCTCACCAACCAGAATAAATTATGGGTGCAAATAATGCTTGCTAAGTATGGTCAAGTATCCTGCTCTACTACTTCATCATCTGCTTCTCCTATTTGGAAAAGCATAACTAAGACGTATAAGACTCTTCGAGAGGGATTTAGTTGGCGAATCGGAAATGGACGCAGTGTCAACTTACTGAATGATTTTTGGACCCCATCTGGCCAACTCCTAAATCAATGTTTAATCCCGACTTATACCAACTGCGATGACTTACAGGTTTCCAAATTCATTACCTCGCCAGGTATGTGGAACGTTACTCTCCTCCGTGAAATGTTTTCTACACCTGTTGTCGAGGAAATTACACAGGTTCCCCTTCCATTGATTGGAGATCTTAATCATCAAATTATATGGCGTTAAGTAATGGAAGGTACTCATCTAAATCAGCGTATTGGGCAATTTTCTCAAAAAATCATACTGTTCTAGCCTCACCAGCGACAAGTTGGCTGTGGATTTGGAAGCTGCCTGGGCCTCGACGGATTGCTTCATTTGTCTGGTTATTAATTCATAATAGCATTCCTTCAATGGCCTTTCTCAAGTATCGTCATCTTCCCGTGGATCCAGTTTGTCCTAGATGCTGTGTTGAACAAGAATCGGCTCTACATGCCATACGAGACTGCTATTATGCCAAAGCAAGATGGTTAAAAATATTCCCCCCAGATCACTCTTCCTTTTATGATTTAGGACTACAGGAGTGGCTATACACTATTTTAGTGCAACATGGAGATGACACAACACAAGGATTCTCTCTCAAGTGTTGGTGCATGTCTATTATGTGGCACATTTGGAAGGAACGGAATGCCCTGGTGCATTCTCAAGAGTCCTGGTCCAAGGAGAAATTTTGGCAAGCTGTGATTGGATTGGTTTCAGAGATAAACATCTCCACCCCACCATCTAACTCGTCTGCCACTACAGTTAGAAGAATTAGTTGGCAGCCTCCTCCCGATGGATGGGTGAAACTGAATGTAGACGGTAGCGTGAAAGGTGATCCCCCATCATCGGCTATTGGGGGAGTAGCTCGCGATCCAGCTGGTAATTGGATAGCAGGCTTTTACACGCATGTTGGACATTGTTCTGTGCTAGAAGCGGAGCTCAAAGCTCTTAGAGATGGTCTCTCCCTCATCTGGGTTTTGGGTTACTGCAAAGTGTTAGTGCACTCGGATTCATCAACAGCTGTCAACCTTATCCTCTCCGAGAAAGAGTTGTTTCATCCTCTTGGAATGATTATTGCCGATTGTCATATTATGCTACAAAAGTCTTGGGAAATAGAACTGTCATACAGACTACGAGAAGCCAACATAGTTGCTGATGCAATGGCAGAACTTGGCCATGATTGTCGCTCAGGAGAACGCCTTTGGCCTTCTCCTCCAAGCTCCATATTACAACTTGTGGATTTAGATAGAAGAGGGAATATGTATTCCCGCTCCTAGCTTGTATCGTCTATAGTTATTGTCCTATTTCATTTCATTTTCCGATGTACCAAAAAAAAAATTCCTCGAGAACAAGAGTAACAGTGAAGACTAGGGGTGGCAATGGGTCGGGTTTTGCCAAACCCAAACCCATGGGTTTATTCGTGAAAAAAACCCGGGGTAAAACCCACTGGGTTTGAAAAACTCAAACCCAATCCAACTCGCTGGCTATCCGCGGGTTCATCGGTACCACACGGGTTTTTATCGTAAAAACTTTACAATAACAAGTTCCTATCAAAATTAAAGTCAAATATCAATCTTTCAATACAAGTCTAGAAAATTCAAACAAATCACAAATTAACTATATAAATTGTTCAACACTAATCTAGAAAACTCAAGAAAATTAAAGCAAATCACAAATTATCCATGAATAACATGATTAATTGAAAATTTTCTTCCTCCTTGTCAATTAAGTTTCTTCACTCTCCGCTCGATAATATCAAATTCCTTCTACACAATTAGAAAGAAAAAATTAGACATGTCTCCACAAACTTAAATGAGATTAGTTGTTTAGAATATTAAATATATCGAGAAAATTAATTATATGGGTATGGGCGGGTACCCATGGGGCGAGTTTATCTAAACTCAAACCCACCCAACCTGGTGAATAGTGAACGGATTTAAACCCGAACCCGACCCAAAACCCGTCAACACGGATTTTACCCGCGTTAATCGGATTGGGTCGGGTGGATACCCGTGGGTTCGGGTTTTGTTGTCATCCCTACTGAAGACAGCTTCTGTATTAACTCGCAAGTTGAACAACCGAACAACTAAAACAAACACACTCTTCTCTCAACAACAACGACACTCTCATTCCTAATGCATTCCCCGCAACCCCCTTCCATTTTTCACCCCTGGACACCCCAAAGGGAAACTATCGTATGATCGCATGACAAAATCTGAAGTGGTCGTCAAGCATGGATCTCAGATGGACACTATCAGCTTATTTGCGCCGTCTGTTGGGGACCAACTCTGGACTTCCTTTTCTCATCATGGATGCAAACTCGTCGTATTTGATTCTTCCATCCTATAAATAAGCAGTTGGAATTCAGTCCCTCCATGATTGTGTGTGCATAGAAAGAAAAAGAACATAACCGAAACAACCAGAACGCGTACATTGTCGGTGTATACTTGTGCAATTATCTCCTTTATTGTTCTGGGATCAGTCATGTTGTATTTGCTTGAACGCATGCTCCAACTCTTCCGTAGTGATGTACCTAGAACGAAACAAAGACAGAGAAAGCAAGATGTGGTAGAGGGAAGAGATTTCTTGAAATTGCATGAAAGAACATTGAAACGGTGAGAATACCCGCTCTTGTCCTTGTCGAAATATTCAAAGGCCTTGTACAAATGATCCTCTCTTTCCATTCTATTCAAGTGCATGGTCGCTGTGATGAACTCTATGTAGTCGATTGTTCCATTTCCATCCACGCCTGCCTAAAGAGAGAATATCACATTACTGTCAATTCATGGTCTTCTACTCAATGCCAGAAGCAATGCTAAGCTCATGCAAAGATAAGAAACCATGGAAAAGGAGCAGAGATTATACCGCTTCCATTAATTGCCTGACTTCAGACTCGGAAAGCTTGGTTCCGAGCTTTGGAAGACCAGCCCTCAACTCCTCGTAAGCTATGGTTCCATTGTTATACGTGTCCATGGATTTAAACATTTCTCTTAACCCCATGATTTCTTCCTCAGAAAGATTTTCCGCGATTACCTCCCTGGTAAAAGGGAGAGATTAAACGATAGCTCAGAAGCTAGGAAAAAGGGTAGCCCAGCAAACTATGTGGGGCATCACACCTTCAGAGCTACTTTTTTTAGCTTGTTCATAGCCTTGAACTGTTTCATTCTTTTGATAAAACAGCAATATCAAGAGGCTTATCAGATGTATCACCGTCTTCTCTCGTCCATGGATGATCTGCATTACATTACAAAATTGGACCTTTTGTTCAATGTCGCTCCCTCATATTCAGAAGCCAAGTCAAGGGTAATCTTTCTTCATCTCCACTGATGACATAACACTTACTGAGGACTTCGGCTGCTGATAGTCTTTCCTTTGGATCAACCCTCAACATCTTCTTGATGAGATCTTTACCACTACTGGATATTGAAGGCCAGGGCTCGGAAGAGAAATCAATATGTCCATGCAAAACAACATCAAAGATAGCCTGCTCCATTTCTGTGCACCAAAGAAACGAAGCCAAAGATGAGATGCTAGCAGGGGATGAAGAAATCCACAAAGGATTGAAAAGAGAAAGACCAGAATGATAGTCTCTATTCTGTTTGTATTTCTTCTTACTGATTCAAGTTACATGGAGACCTATCTACTTGTATATATACACGTGATATTGCTTGGTAAAAGATAAGAATAGCATGTGAGAAAAGAAAGCTACCAGAGAAATAAAAGCTAGCATGTGTCTGCAGAAGATAACATTGAGATGGGGAAAAATAAATAGGGATGGTGAGTTAATGGACTTGTCTCCGACAAGTAATTGAATGATGTGGTATGGAAGATTTCTACACTCCCCCTCAAATTGGAGCATGAAGGTCACGAGTGCCCAATTTGGAGAGAAGGAATCGGAATCTATCACTGTCGAGTCCCTTAGTGAAAATATCAGCCACTTGATCTCGTGTGGGTACCTTGCAAGGGAGAATGTCTTGAGAAATTACACATTCACGAACAAAATAGCAATCCATCTCGACGTGTTTGGTGCGTTCATGAAATACTGGATTAGCGGCAATGTGAAGAGCCGCTTGATTATCGCAGTAGAGAACGGTTGGTTGCGATTGTGGTGCTCCGAGTTCTCGGAGGAGCCATCGAAGCCATATAAGTTCACTGACAGTGCTGGCCATGGCTCGATATTCAGCCTCTGCAGAAGAGCGAGCAACAACACTTTGCTTCTTAGTGCACCAGGAAATGGGTGACCTGCCAAGAGTGATAAAGTAACCTGTTGTGGATCGACGGGTGAGTGGGCAACCTCCCCAATCAGCATCACAAAAAGCAGTTAGTTCAACATGACCATCAGCTGGCAAAAAAAGACCCTGTCTCGGAGCTCGTTTTAGGTAATGAACAACACGCTGTGCAGCTGAGATATGGGTGGAACCCGGAGAGTGAACAAATTGACTCAAGATGTTGACAGCATAAGCGATGTCAGGACGTGTAACTGTAAGATATAGAAGACGGCCAACAAGACGACGGTAAGCAGCGGCATCTTGTGGGGATGCAACTTCTTCAGATTCAGAACTCGTCAAACGGTGGTTCTGCTCAATCGGGAAGATGCTTGGACGTGCATCACTTAAGCCAACTTCTTGCAAAATGTCAAGAGTATACTTTCGCTGAGAGAGTACAATCCCATGTTCTGATCGAGCTACTTCTATGCTGAGAAAATATTTCAAAGGCCCAAGATTTTTTATGCTGAAACGCTGATGAAGAGTCTGTTTCACATGTTCGATGAATTGTGAATCATCACCAGCCAGGATGACGTCATCCACATAAATGAGAGCCACCACAAAACTTGATGAAGTTCGATATATGAACATGGAGGGATCAGCACGAGATAAAACGAAACCCATGGAGAGAAGTGCCGAAGTAAATTTTGCGTACCAGTTTCTGGAGGCTTGTCGAAGACCATAGAGGGATTTGCGTAACTTACATACGCGATTATCTCCATTTTGAAGAAAACCTTGTGGTGGCTTCATGTACACTTCCTCATCCAAATCTCCATGCAAAAAGGCATTGTTGACATCGAGTTGATGAACAATCCATCCCCGAATCGCTGAAATGGCCAATAAGCAACGAACTGTAACAAGTTTAGCCACCGGTGCAAAGGTGTCATGAAAGTCAACCCCTTCAACTTGAGTAAACCCTTTTGCGACCAATCTGGCTTTATACCGTTCAATGCTTCCATCGGGATTATACTTGATCTTGTAAACCCATTTTGAGTCGATAGCACGCTTGCCGAGAGGAAGTTCTACGAGGATCCAAGTTCCATTTTCTTCGAGAGCTTGAATTTCTCTTTTCATGGCCTCTCGCCAAAAGGAATTACCAATGGCTTGATGGAAAAATTGTGGCTCACAATTATTTGTAAGAGAAGCTAAAAATGCTTGATGTTTATGTGAAAAATAACCATACGTAACATAATTAGAGAGTGGATATTGAGCATCTTTAGCTTTAGGACTAGGTTTGAGATTTTTTGGTAAATCTACCTCATATCCATCAAAGTGGCTTGGGAGCTTGGAGATGCGCTTGCTCTGCCGAATGACTTGAGAAGGCTCTAAATTAACCCCAATACCTCCTTGGTCGTTCACAATTTCAGCACTTGAGTTTGGAGAATATGACCCATCATCAAATAAAACCTCTGGATTGTTTATTTGGCCTTGAAGTGGCCCATGGGAGTTAATGGGCTCGAATTGACTTGGCCCATCATGAAATTGGATTGAGGAAGGGGGCCCAGAAGAATGGAATTGATTTGGCTGCTTCATTCTGTGATGGCTGGCCAATTGGGGGGATTTTATTTCCCCAACTCTTTTGCCCACGACGTTGTCGAGATGGAGCAGTTGCGGCGGATTCGTCGTGGGAGCTCCTGCCGGTGCCAGAGTGATAGTTTCCTCCACCCGATCGTGGTCGCTAGGAGGGCAAGGTGGTGATGCCGAAGAGGAATTTGGGATGACTGCAGACAGAGAGTTTGCAGGCGGTGGTGAGAAAGGCGACGCCGGATGTGGGTCTGCGGCTGTGGGACCGTCATTTGCAAGGTCGTCTGCTGGAACTGATGTTGTTTCAGGCGATGAATTCGGTGATGGCTATGTTGACGTCTGGTCCTTGAATGGAAAGACTTGATCGACGAAGAACACATCTCGGGAGATGAAGATGAGGTTGGTAGCAAGGTCGAGTAATCTATACCCTTTCTGAGCGGCTGGATATCCGAGAAAGACACTGGGTCTCCCCCTTTCCGCAAATTTGTCGATATGCTTATGATTGTCTCGAGCATATGCAAGGCAGCCGAAGATTTTGAGATGCTCCAGTGGTGGTGATTTTCCAAAAAGCACCGCATAAGGCGTCTTGTTCTGAATACTGCGGGAGGGCATCCTGTTAATGGGGTATGTTTCTGTAAGAATGCACTCACCCCAGAATTTTATGGGTAAATTTGCTTGAAATCTGAGTGCTCTAGCTGTTTCAAGCAGGTGACGATGTTTTCTTTCGACTACTCCGTTTTGTTGGGGAGTGTCTGTACAAGTAGTTTGCAGCAAAACTCCATTTTCTTCATAGAACTGTTGGAGACCACGTGTCTGAAATTCAAGCCCATTATCTGCACGAATGCGAGCGACATTCTTCTGAAATATAGTTTTGACCATATGACAAAAAATGAGTAAGTATTTCTCAACTTCCGATTTGTACCGCAAGAGATATACCCATACTGCTCTGCTGAAATCGTCAACAATGGTGAGAAAATAGCGTGCTCCAGTTAAAGAAACAGAACTGTAACCCCCCCAAATATCGATATGTAGAAGTTCAAAGCAAGAAGTAGTCTTTATTGAACTAATAGGAAATGGTAAACGTGATTGTTTAGCTCGTAGACAAGCATCACAATGTGTAAGTTTACACTTATTTTTGGTCAAATTGCTGAAAAGTTTCATTTTCTGCTCAGAGGGGTGCCCAAGTCTGGAATGCCAAAGTTCTGACTCACTCGTACCACTGCCATGTACTGCCAAAGCCTTCTTCCCTTCTGTGTCAAAGAGATTTAGGTAGTACAACCCATCTCTTAACTTACCCATCCCAATCAGCTTCTTCGAGTGTAAGTCCTGGATTGCACAAAAATTACTCAAGAAGATCAAGGCCACATTGTAATCACGAGTAAGTTTACTCACTGACAGTAGGCTGCATTTGAAGTTTGGAATGCCTAACACATTACTTAGCTTCATCCCATTCGACAAATGAACAGTTCCTACTTGTTGGACGGGTATTTTATCACCATTTGGGATAGTCACAGGCATATAAGTATGAGAATCGTCACTATTTTCCAAAATTCCAGCATTATTAGTGATATGCTCATTGCATCCTGAGTCTATAATCCATTCATGTTCTGAAATTTTCTTACCAGCCATGTTGACTGTAGGTGCTCCAGATGAAGAGGATTCTTTAGATGGACTTCCACTATTCAGAAATTGCATGAGTTGTCGACATTGGTCCATCGACAATCCAGGAACACGACTGTCTTCTAAATCAGCAAAGTGGGCTGATTTAGAACCACTTTTGAGATCGTCAAATTTACGCCAACTTCCCTTTTCTCCAGGTTTCAAGTTTTTAGGCGGATAGCCCACCAACTCATAGCATTTCTCCTTGACATGCCCGAGTTTGTTTCAGTGGGTGCATCGTGGTTGTTCTTTCCCATCATATCGGCGCTTACCACCATCTTTTGTGACAACATTTGCTTGGTAAGCTGCTGCTTCTATAATTGGTTTTCGAGTTGCTGCGATATTCCTTTGTTGTTCATCTTCAGCCACCATGTGATAGGCCTCTCCAAGGGTTGGTGTAGGCTTCATGTTGAGTGCTTGTGACCTTACAGTAGAGAAAACATCTGCAAGTCCCATTAGAAAGTCAAAAAGTCTAGCGTTTTCACTAATCTCCCTCACCCGCTTTTCTAGACCACATGTGCAACGACTGCAAACACATGTTGGTTGTGGTATGATGGAGTTGGATTCCTGCCACAGCCCTCTTAGCTTCGTATAGTAGGCTGAAACTGTCAGTTTCTCTTGTTGGAGGAGTGAGATGGCTCGCCTTAACTCATAGGCACGAGGTGCACTTCCCTTCCCGAATCTCTCTTGAAGATCGACCCATATCTCGCGGGCTGTTTTCGCGTATCGGACACTGGTTCTCACCTCTTTGTCCATGGCGGTCTTGAGCCACCCTTTCACCATGGCGTCACACTGGATCCAGGTTGCAAGGTATTCATTTTCCTCGGCTGGTTTCTGTATGGTGCCATCGACAAAGCCCATTTTGTGCTTTGCTAGAAGAGAGTTGGTCATGTCGCTGACCCACACTCCGTAGTTTTGATCGGTGAGTGGATCACTTACGAACATTTGACTAGGATTGTCTGAATTATGCAGACTGTATGCGGAAGCTGCCTCCTTTTTCATGGTGCTCACAATGGGACTCTCTTCTCTGCTTTGCTGGTTGCTTGTAACTGAGGTTTGGAGATCACTCATTATGTATTTCACTCAAGAAAAGGAATGAGAAGGGAAAAGATTTGCAGGATTCTAGAGAACCCGCTCTGATACCATGAAGAAATCGACAAAGGATTGAAAAGAGAAAGACCAGAATGATAGTCTCTATTCTGTTTGTATTTCTTCTTACTGATTCAAGTTACATGGAGACCTATCTACTTGTATATATACACGTGATATTGCTTGGTAAAAGATAAGAATAGCATGTGAGAAAAGAAAGCTACCAGAGAAATAAAAGCTAGCATGTGTCTGCAGAAGATAACATTGAGATGGGGAAAAATAAATAGGGATGGTGAGTTAATGGACTTGTCTCCGACAAGTAATTGAATGATGTGGTATGGAAGATTTCTACAGGGGAGGCAGGATCAATAACAATTAGAGCGTGCCACTTTGTATTTCTTCTTACTGATTCAAGTTACATGGAGACCTATCTACTTGTATATATACACACGTGATATTGCTTGGTAAAAGATAAGAATAGCATGTGAGAAAAGAAAGCTACCAGAGAAATAAAAGCTAGCATGTGTCTCCGACAAGTAATTGAATGATGTGGTATGGAAGATTTCTACAGGGGAGGCAGGATCAATAACAATTAGAGCGTGGACTCTAACTGCATCATATGCGATTCCACGAGCTTAATTTAAGTGTATAAGCAACCATTGAAATTCTTAGTTATGCAAATGTGGCCAACACCACAACAAAGGAGAAAACAAACAAGAACTTTATGCTCTATATATAGTCATTCAAAAGTTCAGAGTTCTCTCAAACAAAATGGTCAAAGCTACAGACCTCCCTAGAATGGTGGAACTCCACTGAGCAGATTTACAAGATAACACCATCACTCCATATATCAGCCTCAGGACCATAGCTTCTTCGCAGAACTTCAGGAGCTACATAATATGCACTTCCAACAAGGCCCTTGAACACATCTCCTGCAATGGCAGATCAACTGTAATGAATCAAACCTTCAAAACAAGTCAAGCATTTCTAGTCCAAGAGCTGACTGGACAAAAATGGGAATCTAGCTCGATGGTTTCAAGATTGCAACAACTAAGAGATTCCCTATCTGGCTTGAAAAACTAGCCTAGTTATTCTGCTAACTTAAAGATTCGTTAGTATATACTAACTAATATCCAAAATATATGAACTAATATCGAAGTATGCTAAGTATCTAGATAATACAGACTAATATTCAAAACATCACAAACTAGTATCTAGATAGCAGATACCAACTAATATCCACAATCAACCAACTAGTATTCAATATGGATATTCTTATGGGTTATGTGGATACTCTTCTGTGTTATCTGGATACTAATTATGTGCTGTTTGGATACTATTCTGTGTTGTCTAGATGTTAGTTTGTGAATTTGGGATAATAGTTGATTCATGGTGGATATTAGTTAGCAAACTTTGAATACTAGTCTGTGGTCTCTAGATACTTTAATACTTGGATATTAGTTCATGTATTTTGAATATCAGTTAGTATCTGCTAATGAATCATCAAGTTAGTAGATTAACTTTCCCCTGAAAAACACAGAGAGCCCGAAGTCAATAGCCTTGAGAGGCGATTCCTCAGCTGTACTCAAGAAGAGGAAATTATCCTGCTTCAAATCCCTATGCATTACCCCCATAGAATGGCAATTGTGCACCACCGTGACGATCTGCAGGCAAAGCCCACCCGCCGCCCTCTCGGAGTAATGTCCCTTGGCGATGATCCGATCGAAGAGCTCCCCACCGGCGCAAAGCTCCATCACCAAATTGAATGAATGTCGATCCTCGTACGCACCCTTCAGCTCGACTATGTTATAGTGACCCGTCAGGTGATGCATAATTTGGACCTCGCGGCTGACGTCTTTAATGTCGTCGCGATTGATCAGCTTCCTCAATGAGATTAACTTGCAAGCGAACTGCTCTTTAGTCTCCCGGTGGGTTACTAAGTAGGTAACTGTGAATTGGCCCCGACCTATTTCCCATCCGAAGATGTAAGTGGACCGGACGTACTCCGTTGGCCGACCCAGAACCCGGCCGACGGCAGCGGAGGGGGTTGAGTGGTTAGAAGAAGTCTGGTTTGAGTGGGTCGGAGGCGGTGGAGGGTGGGGCACGGGGAATACCCGCTCACACTCATATAATTAATTTTCCTGGTATATTTAGTTTTCTAAGCAACTAATCTTCTTTATGTTTGTGGAGACATATTTAATTATTTTTTATAATTGTGTAGAATGAAGTTGATATTATCGAGTGGAGAGTGAAGAAACTTAATTGACAAAGAGGAAGAAGCTTTCAATTAATCATGTTGTTTATAGATAATTTGTGATTTGCTTCAATTTTCTTGAGTTTTGTAGCTTGGTGTTAAACAATTTGTGGTTAATTTGTGATTTGCTTGAATTTTGTATAATTGTGTTTTATATATGGATAGTTTGTATTGAGAGATTGATATTTGACTTTTATTTTTATAGCAACTTGTTATTGTAAATTTCTTACGACAAAAACCCATGGGTACCCATGAACCCGCAGACACAGCAGGTTGGGTTGGGTTTGAGTTTTCCAAACCCAGTGGGTTTTACCCCCGATTTTTTTCACGGATAAACCCATGAGTTTGAGTTTGGGTTTGACAAAACACGACCCAACCCGACCCATTGCCATCCCTAACCCTACGTGCCACTTTGTGGCAGCGGGGTCTACTAAACCTGGGGAGTACCTGCGTCAGCAACATTTTCAAGGCCTAGCACCTGATATTGGGGGGAGACTTTATCTCCAGCACTCGTGGTGCTTCCGGGAACACCAAGTGGTGTAGTGGGGTTCGAATCTGAGACCTCATACATCTCAAACCCGAAAGACCACACTCCCGACCAACTCGATTGTGTTACCTTAGGCAGAAGGCCGACCAATTACTTTCCATTTGGAGGTTAATGATGACTTAATGCTAATTGGTTTCGCTGATTACTGATTAGTCATATTTGCATTGTTATAAGAACCGAACCAGATCAACAGTTGGCCAGTAGAACCGCCAAACAAGTTACGATAGCGGTCCGATTCATTGCTTGGACAACATAAAATCAGATAAATCACCACGGTTTAACTGGTCCACTAGTTCACTATTTTAAGCAAAAAAATAAAAAATACTTTAACTTAAACTAAGATCATCAAATCATAATTATTAATTTTATATATGCTTCCTCTTCTAATTTTCGAACCTTGTTGTCGACTCTATGTTCTCCTCTATTGACTAGCACTGTAATTTTAATTTCAATGAAAAAATTATGATTTCTTTTGTGAGAGTGAGAGTGTTTGAATGATTTATTAGATATTTTGGTGATGATATAAATTTCAAGGTGAATGATAACTTCATTCTTAAATTAGTGTAATATACAAGTCTTATATGTTATATATCATGAACGGTTCTATCAGCGGTTCATCAACGACTTTGTAAAGGTTAACCAATGAACCCTAAAACACTAAATTTTCCGGTTCAGCCTCCGGGTGGTGTAGTGGGGTTCGAATCTGAGACCTCATACATCTCAAACCCGAAAGACCACACTCCCGACCAACTCGATTGTGTTACCTTTGGCAGAAGGCCGGCCAATTACTTTCCATTTGGAGGTTAATGATGACTTACTGCTAATTGGTTTCGCTGATTACTGATTAGTCATATTTGCATTGTTATAAGAACCGAACCAGATCAACAGTTGGCCAGTAGAACCGCCAAACAAGTTACGATAGCGGTCCGATTCATTGCTTGGACAACATAAAATCAGATAAATCACCACGGTTTAACTGGTACACTAGTTCACTATTTTAAGCAAAAAAAAAATAAAAAATACTTTAACTTAAACTAAGATCATCAAATCATAATTATTAATTTTATATATGCTTCCTCTTCTAATTTTTGAACCTTGTTGTCGACTCTATGTTCTCCTCTATTGACTAGCACTGTAATTTTAATTTCAATGAAAAAATTATGATTTCTTTTGTGAGAGTGAGAGTGTTTGAATGATTTATTAGATATTTTGGTGATGATATGAATTTCAAGGTGAATGATAACTTCATTCTTAAATTAGTGTAATATACAAGTCTTATATGTTATATATCATGAACGGTTCTATCAGCGGTTCATCAACGACTTTGTAAAGGTTAACCAATGAACCCTAAAACACTAAATTTTCCGGTTCAGCCTCCGGTCCCGTTCTGAAAAAGAGCATATTTGAACTAAAAGATTAGTTCTCATGAAAAATGATGCGTCTGCCGGGAGTCGAACCCGTGTCTATTGCTTGGAAGGCAATTATCCTAACCGTTGGACTACAAACGCAAGTCATTGATTGTGCAAGACAAGAGGTTTAATTATACAAACTATAATCTTTAAGTTACGTGGATGTTACGTTGATGTACATCAAGTTTTACGTGATACGACTTGCAAAACCTTATACATCACTAATTAAAAAGTTCAAATTGCCATTGTTATAGAAACTTGATGACTTGCAAGGATTTCTCCAAATTATATAATTCAAAGATGACAAAGTCATCCGAACTTGCAGCCAGATGACATCGATGGTTGGGTTAACTTTTGTCTTCTTCATGTTGTGGGATGGGTTGTTTGGAAGGAACGCAACAACCGCATTTTTCGTCAAGAGCTCCATTCCGCTAGAGATGTGGCTTGCTTGGCTGTTATGAATGTCCTGCAATGGATTCTGGCCCATGGGAAAGTTGAGAAGAATGTAGTGGCTTCTTGGCGTTATGCTTTCTTGCGTCTGCTCAGGACCTGATTTTGATTGCGGCTTGGATTCGTTTGTTTTTGCTAATTGTTGTCGAGTTGGGTGGGTGGTATCCTGGGGAGTAGTGTTTGGTTGTTCTGGCTGGGTTGTTTGGTGCCTTTTCCCAAGGGCTTGTTTGTTGTAGCCTTTTGAAGTGTAGGCTTTAGACATACAAATATTACGAACACTGTGGACAAAAATGACAAACTAGACCGACAAACATACAAACTGGAAAAACATCCGGGTTGACTTTGGAGGCTTCTTCCCTATATAGAGGAGTTTCATCCAAAAGTCAACCAGGTTGTTTTTTAGACATAAAAACATTACAAACATGGTTGACAAAAATGGTGCACAACAATAACAAAACTTACAAACATTACAAAAGAAACTGACAAACATTACAAAATAATAAAGTTTACAAACATTACAAAATAAACTGACAAAGAATACAAAACATACTAATCGTACAAAATGTCACTAAAAAAATGACAAACAAGAATGATAAACATTACAAACCGAATCGATACAAACATTACAAAATAGGTCAACAAATATCATAAATCCAACACTATCACCGGAAAGTCCTTCTCCGTCGTCGCTGGAAAGTTTCCTCGGGTCAGCAAACTCTCTCTCTCTCTCTCTCTCTCTCTAGCCGCGCAAAATGGGGAATGGAGTTCCCATCCATGGGGAATAAAAATCCACCGCTGGTGGTACTAGGACGCCGGAATCCAACAGGGGGAAAAGCCCGCCGGAACCAGCAGTCGCCGTCAGCCGAAGGTGGAATCGAAACAGCAGAAAACTCACAAGCAGGGAGGATTTTTTATTTATTTTGTACTAATTATTAATTAAATAAAACTACAATTACTACATTACCCTTCATTAAATGAGACCAATTACAACCATTAGATTTTAATGAGACTCGATGGCTGAGATTGACTTAGTCATGTGACTAAGGGACCCCCCTAGTCACCTGATCTTAGCCCGAAAACGCCCCAACCCGAATTTGAGGAGCATGTTGATCCATCCACGACAAACACAATCCGTTGGCATAGGAACTGTAATTCGAGAAATAAAAGTGCATGTGAGCCTGAAGGGAGTAGGATTGAAGATCTCCATGAGTGGAGGAGAAGCCCATATCGGCAATGCACAACCATCGGCTAATTCGAACGGCGGCGATAAAGGTACCACCAGCCGGAAAGGTGAATCGCCGCGATTAGCCGGTTACGCTTCGAAAAATTAGGGAACATGGGAGAGTTGAGGAGAGAGCGTTATTTTTTTTTTCCGGTCCCCTTACCCCTAAATCTCTTCAATCTACCCCTAATTGTCTCATAATCCCTAATCCTCCCTTTTTTTCTCAATTATCTATCCGACTATCCTTATTTTGAGATAGCCATGCACTGCTGCGCCAGGACAAAGTCCTTAATGGTTAGTATGCAGATAACCCAGATTTAGTAGGCTCCGTTGTCACTAATATGGCATGTGGGTTGTTGATGTTCTGGGTTATCAAATAAAAAATCCCTACTTCGAGCTAAGCTTCCCACATAGACAAACCAAAAGGCCAAAAATGCCTGTACTTTCTTACCAATTTTACATTAAAACTAGACAAATCAAAAGTCCCAGGCAGATGAATCGAGCTGCTTGAAATTTACATAGAGGACAGCGTGCAAGTTCTATTTACTAAACAAATGTTAGTTTGATTGATACAATGATGATAACAAATCCAAACAAATCAAACTCCTTTATGCTTTGTGCTAACTGGAGCATGGCTGGACCTGAGACATTCTAATGCCTACAAAAACTGAAGAATGGGGGCAATAGCAACACCATGCCTGTCATAGTTGCGCCTTTTCAACTCACAATCTCGATCAGTGTCATGGCGGCGAAGACAAGGAAAAGAATCCCACCAATGTATGCTATGACCTGTCCAAAAGCACCAAAAAAGAATTTTTGTCCTTCTCCTTTTGTCCTCAGTCCATCATAATATAATGGCGGAAGTTGAATAAGAAGCTGATTCTGTACAAGCACGTGTAATTGTTGCAGATTATGAGAAGTGTAAAAGATCTACAACATATATTCCAGCCCAGCAGCGTATGTTATTATATGCTGCTCGGAATTCAGCCTGTCGTAAGGTGATCAGAGTTTTCAAACATTATAGGGTTGGTGGTAGAAAAAAGAAGAGAGTACTAGAGACAAGACATTTTGTGGTTGGGTTCTTTGTACTTGGTTCATGGTTCTTCCACTCACAATAACTCTGGTTATTGGTCTTCATCTAGGATTGTCTTTTTCTTTCGGTATAATGGAAAATCAGTATTCAAAGGGCAAAAGACTGATGAGGGTTGGGTGACAACTTGAATGGTTGAGAGTTAAGATGCTGATGGCACCTTTGAGTCTTTCAGTCAGGAACTCTTTTTTGGGGACCAGGAAGAGGATCACATGTCACTCGTCAAAATGTCATTAGCATATTATGGGTTTTCACTTTTAGTACATAATGAAATTCCAAGTTATGAAACAGGCATTTTATTTCAAGATATGCAGATCAAACAAAGTTGGAGAGGTTTCAAGAGTTTCTGTACCTTCTCTGATAGGAATGTTCCCAGTAAAGAACCTCCCAAGACAGCAATCTGCAAAAGAATGAATTCATGAATCAATGCAACTATGGCGTCCTAGATTATGGTATGTAATGAATGATGATATGAACTTGTGGATTCATAAAGCATTTGATGCATATATGTAGTAGTAGCAGCCACTTTGGTATATGCAGTTTTGTTTCAAGTGTTATGTACCAAGGTTGCAACACCATGACCAGCCAGAGCTCCAGCAATGACACCAAGAGGGGAAGATGCAGCAGCAAGTGCTGGAAGAAGAGAGCAATTGAAGAAGAAAAAAAAAAGGAAGTTTAAGTGCCAAACGGAGAAGCAGAAAAACCTGACAATTATACAACTTTCAGCATAAGAACCAACCAATTGTAGAGAAAAATGATTTGTCACCCCATTCAGCAACAAAAACCAAAGCAAATGTGCTGACAATGGTGTTAGCAGCGGATAAAATGCCTGCACCATTTCCGGAGAACTCTGAAACTGCTAGCTCCGCCTAGTTCAGAACAAGGCATCTTGTCATATTAATGCAGAGTTGCATAGCGTAATCATGCAATGAGGAAATCAGACACTCACTTCCTTTTGTTCATCTTCTGCTTTTGGGCTATCGCTTGAAGAGGCATCAATTAATGTTGATATCCCGAAATAGACCTGAAATATACTCAAGTTAGCAGGGAAAGTGTTGTTTACTTCAATGACAAGCACACAGTTCCAAAGGAATGGCACCTTTAAATACAAACATTCAGGGATATTGACACTCACCAAAAGGCAAACTGCAGCAATATCATCAATAGGCAAATCAGTACCACCGACACTGCAGATCTCATACATTTTGGTTAGTATGAAAAATGCAGAGCGGTTTCAAGTAAACTTCAAATTTCACTAGAGTATCAAAGTAAGTACCTGAACGGAAGGATCTCATCCACATAATGGAAAGTTCTTCCAAGTAACACGGATATGACAGTCATTACACTGTTCACCGCAATTGATAATTGGAGATCAGCATGCCACAGGAAGATAGAGGTAAGGTGCACATATGAGTCACAATTGTTAATATTCAGACATAGGCTTCTCTATAATCAAAACCTATGCGCATTTTGCCTGTACAGAAAACATCTGAGAGGAAGAGCATACCCAAGGGCGCCAAAGGTCCCTGTGAAGACAATGGCGGCAGAATTCCTAGCCGCTAAAAGTGCCTGCAAGTAAAACCAAAAACCTCATCATCACCTTACCTCCAAAATTAAGGCCAGCATTGTACCAATTAATGACTCTGGCTAACTTATTTTCCAATAGCAATGTCGGATCATGCAACATATTAAAATCCCAGGAGGCATGTCAAAGACAGAGAAAGAGTTCTCCTGGAGTGCAGTCTTTTACCGCAATGAAAAAAGTTTTGTCACCCAACTCCGAGAAAAATATCAGCAAGAATGCCTGCAATGCAAAATATACAGAATTAGAAGCTCTTCACGTTTTCATTCCCAAATTCAATCCCCCCCAAAATGGCACGCTGATCTCCAATTACTAATGAATCTAAACATAACAAATCGAACTTCTCAATCCTCAACAACAACAAACCCCCCAAAGTGGCAAGTGTCAAAGGTAAAATCGGAGGGAGGATTTCATAACCATGCAGCATTTGAGTATTAAAAAGGTGTCACACAAAAGAAGAAAAATGTGCTAATGGCGGTGGAGTCAAGAACTCATAAACATAAATGTCGTTTATGGTTTAGATAAGAATTTTTGAGTAATGGACGATCAATCATAGAAGGAACAAGGAGATTCTACTAACTGAGGCGAAACCTGTGCGAATGTCACCAAGGTCTCCAAGATAAGGAATGGATTGCAACCCACTGTTTGAGAGCTCCATTGCAACAGCAGCCGCTGGATCAGAGCCCTGGAGCACTAGACACCCAGAGAGGAACACAAATAGTTTCATTACGCCCTCGTGTAATGTAGCAGCTTCCACAGCGCCAATTTCTTGAAATGAATTTATCTTCCCATTGCCGTCCATAATCCGAACCAGTTCTCCCGGCGCCCGGCTGTTGTTGGCGCCATCACCAACTCCCTGTGACCAATTGCAACATATCCCCATAAACGAATGACTACCACCTAACTCACGAACCTTCACAGTGAAAGGAGAGAGAGAGAGAGAGAGCAGGGTTACAGAATCGTGAGAATCGTTGTCATACACACCGGGAAGCATCCCTCGAAGTACTTCCTGAAACGGCTCAGTGAGCCCTTTTCTCGAACACCTGATCAGCAATACCACAATTTACAATTACGAAATTGGCGGGCAATCACATATTGACAAAAATCTTGCAATCTAGTAGTATCAGCCTATATCAATAAAACCCACCACGATGCGAAGGGGGGGAATTCAATTAAGTTCACCTGGAGAGAAGGCGGGAGGATGAGGAAGGAGTAGTGTTCATGGGACTGAGAGGGAGCAAGCGGGACTTGAGAGGCTTGCCGTTGAGAAGACATGGCGATGGCGGCAATGAACAATGTGGGGAGATGAAACGCCCTTCTGAGACCGCCACGCTTCGCATTCTCTCGCTCTCGCCAACTCCTTCCTCTCCAGCTGCTAGCTTTTCTCCGTTCCTTTGCTGGGTTCTTTTACCCTGCAGCAGGTGGTGGTTTGGTCTCTCACTCTCTGTATCTGTGGTGGGAAAATTGCGTTGATATGGTTTGGATATTGCCATGCTGGCGCTGAAACTGGTGGTGGATAAGGTGTTCTGTTGGCTCCCGCCAATACGATTAAAGCAGCGGCGTTAACATTCATCCCATGAATTTCTTAGGAAAAATACACATGTTTCAAACAAAAAATTCTCAAAATACACATTATAAAAAAAAATTCCAATGTAGACGTGTTTGGGCATCACTGCGGTTAATAATTCGGTGCACACATGCACCGACGCATCATCGTGACGGAGGAACGCAGGGATGGTTCACCGTGGCGGAGGAGCGCGATGAAGCCTTCACCGCGCTAGAGGACGGCGGTCAATGTGCGATGAAGACCTGACCTGCGTCGAAACTTTAATGAACGTAACTTTGAACTCGGTTATCTGAACGTAGTGAAATTCTTTTTGATTTCACATAATTTTTCGAGATCTTGCAAGCCGCAAATGGTCGAAGGCCGTTTGGTCCAGCCTTCATCCCAAAAAAATGATGTTTGCTACCCCCGAATGAGCAATTTTTCGATTTCGTCAAACTTTGTACGGGCATAACTTTGTGCTCCGCATTTTGAACGTCATGATTTTTTTTTTATTTCACGTAACTTTGCGACTTGCAAGATGCCCGAAAACTCTTCCTCTGCAGCGGTGAACCAAACATGTGTAGATTGGGGAAAAAATTATAACGTGTATTATGAGAATTTTTTTTTAATAACATGTGTATTTTGGGATTTTTTTTCAAATTCTTATTGGTCAAACACGCTAGTCTTTTAAAGTTGGGTAAATACAATATATTAGGGGAATGGATCAGGTCAGTAACCTTATGGTGAGTAACCATGAGTAACCCGTCCACATCAGCATGACATCAGCATCCTCTCTCTCATGGAAAGCCTTTAATTTTTCCCTTTTTAATCTTTGACGGATGATTTCTCGCTCATTTTAAGTCGAAATTTAATTTTTTTTGCACAGTTAGATCAGATTAATTGTGCTCTTCAAAATGATATCCACTTTAATATATTTTTCGAACAAAAAAAATTGAGCCATTTTTTACGAGCCTATACCATATGGTATTGACTGGTATTGAAATAAAAGCATACCTATGTTTTGAAAAACGTACCATGGTGGTATGAACAAACCAATACTGTAGGATGGTTGAATACATGATAGTAGAAGTATATTAATTGTAATTTGCGATTTTTAACATTGTATACCACACAATACCACCCCGTACCAGGGTGGTATTGTATGGTATTGTGTGGTATTTTTTGGTCATGTAATTTGTTCACCCAGAAATTTGTAGATCCAATAGATCATGATGAACTCGTCCCTTCTGTGCAAACGTTTTCAAAAACGAAGAAGATACCATACAATACCACCCCGTACCAGGGTGGTATTGTATGGTATTGTGTGGTATTTTTTGGTCCTGTAATTTGTTCACCCAGAAATTTGTAGATCCAGTAGATCATGATGAACTCATCCCTGATGTGCAAACGTTTTCAAAAACGAATTAAAAACGAAGAAGATACCATATGGTATGTAGTTGGTACCGAGAGACCAGAATTTTTTTTTCCTAAAAAATATTGAAAATTGATCTCATTTTGTAGAGCACGGTGAACTCATTCCATCTGTGCAAAAAAAATTAAAATCCGAGTTAAAACAAAAAAGATATGAGTCAATTAAGAAAGCTAGTGAAAATAAAAATAGTCTTTAATTCTCCATCCTTAGATCTGGATTTTCTAAATGAAGGGTCCAGATTTGGTTATTGATTGGTGCATAACCCATGGTTATGCACCCTATCTTGAGCCATATATTAGCCACAACTATTAAGCGGGAATGGATCAGGTGAGTAACTTTATGGTGAGTAACTATGAGTAACCCGTCCACATCAGCATGACATCAGCATCCTCTCTCTCATGGAAAGCCTTTAATTTTTCCCTCGTTAATCTTTGGCGGACGATTTCTCGCTCATTTTAAGTCGAAATTTAATTTTTTTTGCACAGTTAGATCAGATTAATTGTGCTCTTCAAAATGATATCCACTTTGATATATTTTTTGAACAAAAAAAATTGAGTCATTTTTTACCAGTCTATACCATATGGTATTGACTGGTATTGAAATAAGAGCATACCTATGGTTTGAAAAGCGTACCATGGTGGTATGAACAAACCAATACTGTAGGATGGTTGAATACATGATAGTAGAAGTATATTAATTGTAATTTACGACTTTTAACATTGTATACCACACAATACCACCTCGTACCAGGGTGGTATTGTATGGTATTGTGTGGTATTTTTTGGTCCTGTAATTTGTTCACCCAGAAATTTGTAGATCCAATAGATCATGATGAACTCGTCCCTTCTGTGCAAACGTTTTCAAAAACGAATTAAAAATGAAGAAGATACCATACAATACCACCCCGTACCAGGGTGGTATTGTATGGTATTGTGTGGTATTTTTTGGTCCTGTAATTTGTTCACCCAGAAATTTGTAGATCCAGTAGATCATGATGAACTCATCCCTGCTGTGCAAACGTTTTCAAAAACGAATTAAAAACGAAGAAGATACCATATGGTATGCAGTTGGTACCGAGAGGCCAGAATTTTTTTTTCCTAAAAAAATATTGGAAATTGATCTCATTTAGTAGAGCACGGTGAACTCGTTCCATCTGTGCAAAAAAAATTAAAATCCGAGTTAAAACGAAAAAGATATGAGTCAATTAAGAAGGCTAGTGAAAATAAAAATAGTCTTTAATTCTCCATCCTTAGATCTGGATTTTCTAAATGAAGGATCCAGATTTGGTTATTGATGGGTGCATAACCCATGGTTATGCACCCTATCTTGAGCCCTATTAAGCAGTGGAGAATTATATTGTCAAGTATCGAAATACAAATTATTAACATATGGTTAACAGTTCGTTACCATCATTAATTTTGTAACGGAGGCTGCCACGTCAGCATCCATATAGGCGTCCACATCAGCAAATCCGCCGACTTTGCCATCACGGCTGCTGCACCTTTGTCTAGTCGTATCCGCCCGTTGTAACCCAGTGGTGAAAATCACAGATCCGCCCGGCCGCATGCGTCACCCAGTTGAGAGGAAGAAGAAGCTGCTTGAATTGTTTTGGAGTAGAGGAAGGGTTTCCAGGCATCGCAAGCAGCTCAATTCTTCCACAGCTTGCTAGAGGCGGTTGCAACATTGCCGTAATTGTTTTGGAGCAGAGGAATGGTTTCCCGGCAAGGGGTTGGTAGGGCAAGAGTTGATTTTAAATTTTTAATAATTAATTAATAAGTTACAAAGGTTGTCCGACTTATGTGGCATTTGCATTGATTGCCACGTCAAAATTTCTCTTCCACATCATCGTAGCATGTGCCAACTCATCATCATCTAACGGAAGTATTAACGGAGACTTAATGATTAGCTAATAATTTGTATTTCGATAGTTGTGGCTATAAAACCTTGACTATAATTCCCTGTTGCTTACAAAACATAAAACAAACACATTTCAAACCCTTCCAATACCAAACAAACAAAACACAAGGGTCGTTTGGATGCAGGATTAGATTCAAGATTCTGGCACAATCCCTCATAATGCAGGATTTCGGCAAAATTGAAAGGAAAACAAAATTGTAGAAAATTGGTAGACATGGGTTGAAAATCCAACTCAACCAAGTTCGTAATTAGTTAAAACCCTGATCATATCATAGTCAAGGTTTAAGAAAGAGCTAGGCGTAGGGCGAGCGTTGAGGCTCTGCCTTGCGCCTAGCATGTTTAGGCGTTACTTAGGCGTGACTAAGCGTTGGATGTAAATGCAACAAAATATCTCACACTTGCCTGGAATAACAAGTTTATGAACCAATATCGCATCTATCTCTCATTTCTAAACTTTCATCAACATCACATGGTAAAATATAAAACATAGTATGGAGAAATGAGTAAGGAAAAAGAAGCTGGAAAATAGCGAAGCAGATTGAGAGCGAAGAAGCGCAAAAAAGAAAGAAGAAGCTACTCTAAAGATAGTCGTTTCTAACTATATCATAACTTGACTATATAGACATCAAGACCTTCCTTCCTAGTAACTGATTCAGGGCTAATTGCACATATTTTGCCCCTGGTTTGCTTAGATGTTTGGGCCAAATTCGCTCATTAGAGGTTGGTTTTACGCGAGGTTCTTCGTGTTTGAGTGCTTTTCAGGATTTAACAGGTGGAACCAGCCTCGGAGGCGAAGGATTGGCGAAAAGGATCGAAAACCGGGAGAAGAGGTGAAAAAACGCAAGTTCACGGCTAAAGGCACGAGTTCACAGTCGCGCAAGACCGTGAAGAAGTGGAGTTGACCGTGAAGCACAACGCGTCCACAGCCAACTTGAAGGTTACTGACGCAAGGCGAGTTCACGGTCACTAAGACCGTGAACACAAGCAGTTGCCCGTGAACTGTCGTGATCGATGCGGAGTGTTTTGGCGCAAGGCGTGAGTTCATGGACGTGTTTGAGAGTTCACGGCCGTGAACTCAGGCCCTCTCGTATTTAAAAGTCGAGCTGCAAGGAAAGAGAAGGGGAGCCACTTTTTGTGAGAGAAACACTTCTTCTGCATTTTAGAGAGAGAACCAGAACCAAAAGAGAAGAAGGAGTTAGGGCTTGGCTTCAAAGGAGGTTTTGGGAAGATTTCCCCAAGAAAATCCCAGCTCAAGGTTGAAGAAGAGAGGAGGTATCCCCACAAGATGGTTGTTTTCACGCCGGAAGGCTCTTAATACTCTTTATGTTATGAAAGAGTACAAAAAACAAAAACAAAATTCTACGCTTTTTCAGTTTTTTTATTTGAAAAAAAAGAAACTTCCACCTTTTTCTCGTTTGTTCTTCCCACTTCTTCCATGGAGTAGTCATCCTCCCACTTGGGTGTAGTGAAATCCTAAACCCTACTATGTAGTTTTCTTGTATGTGGTTTGAATAATTTTTTTTTTTTTTGTAGAAAGTGGTTTGAATGATTGATATTGGGCATTGTTCAATTTAATGTTTGAGATATTTTCACCATGATTTGGCATGCTTGTGCTTAGCAACTTCAGGGTTGTGCATATTTTGTGCTTAGCATCCTAGGGTTGTGCATATTTTGTGCTTAGCATCCTAGAGTTGTGCATAATTGTGCTTAGCACCCCCTAAGTTTGTGTCTTTAGGTGCTAGTAATCTAATTTGCCAACTTAGCCTAGTTTAGAGAGGAAAATCCCACTTTTTAAGGGAGACTCAATCGAGTTGGTTTTCCTTCCGCTTTCCAAGCCACCTAAACTAGGTTGAGCTAGGGCAATCCTCAATATCAAATTGAACAAGTCAATTAATCCTGGTTAAACCGTCCGACCTTAGAGTTGAGTGAGGAAGTAAGCCGATTACCAATTGTCTAAGCCGAGAGGGTCGAGTGACACGACCTTTCATCCTCACCTTCGGCTTAGCAATCGAGACTGTGGTCCCCGACCACAAACGCTTTCCTCTGCGGTTCATGATAAGCGTGCCCAAGACATTCATTCCAACCCACGTAGCAATTCGTAGCGGTTTAGGGGGAAGCGAAATCCAAGTGACTTTCCCACAAAAGAGTCTTCAAATCAAATTATTTTTGCTTTCTTTCATTTCAATTGGCAAACCTTTAAACCAAAGTTTTACCGCTAGATAATGATTTCAACAACCGAAGTAGGGGTAGACGGACCGGCCTGGGTCGATATATAAATACTTGCCCTATACTACACCCGATTAGAGTTTAAAAACTTGAGCTCTAATTGGGGTTTAATTGTAGTGTAGATTCGAGCGAGTCAGTAGCATATCAAAAGGTAAAAAAAGACATTGTGCCATCATTTTGAGATGCAACTCAATATCGATTAGGCGCCACCGAGGCTACAACGTGATTATGACGCCAACTCTGCTACTTTGTACCAAAGCGAGGCGTTTTCTTTCTGACTTGCGCCTAGGCGAGATTAGGTGAGTGCCTAGACACGCTTTTTAGAACCTTGATCATAGTAGTGATGAATTACAAAACCTTGTGAAACAGGTGAAAATAGGATTTCAGTCTGCTCGTCACTTGTCAGACAGATCCCCGACCTGTCTCTGTCATTACGAAACGAGCTTGTTAAACTGTTTCGACCACTATTCCACCAGATTTCAATCCATGGGCTCGCCTAAGGGCTAAGACACGGATTCTCCCTAAATTTACTATTACTATGTATGTATCAATAAAAAGATTTGTATTATGTTTATAAGAAGGGGATAAAATCTTGAAGTTGTCTACACAATTCCCACCATCAGCAACGTTGTTATCATGAGATATACGATAAGTAATCCTTTTTGTTTCTTTAAGAAATATAGAAATTCAAATTTGGTAGATTTAGTTACTGAATTTTTCTTTTTTGGTAGGGAATTTTTCTTTTCAACAAATGAAATGAACATGTTTAGATTATTGAAAGATTTCATAAGAAAATATAATTTTTTTAAATTTGATAGTTATTGAAACGTAATTTTTGAAAGAATCAAATGAAACATGTTTAGATGACTTGTAGATTTATTTGGAAGTTAGGATTCTCTAAATTGATGTATTTAATCAATGTATGTATTATAATTAGATGCATTGTTTGAATGTATGAATTTGAAAAATACATTGTTTGGAGATTGAATGATTTTGGTGGTCCCTCAAAGAATAAGGAACAAAAAGTAAGACAACAATCCCTCAAACACAATCTCTGCTTAAAGTTGAGATTGACAATCATTCATAATGAATGATTCTGGTGGGCCTATCTGCTGTTCAAATACAAGCATTCTGTTTCATTTTAAGCCAAAAAAACGATGAATTCTTCTGATTACATGTATTGGTTAAATACATCATCTGAAATCCCAACTTCCAAACGAGCCTCTGTTATATTTTTCTTGTGTACTTTTCGTAAGGAGGCTCTCGAGATAATGGTGATGATAGTGTCAATTACACTAAATTCTTCACAAGCGATTTCACAATCACAAAATAGAGTTTTATTATGAATCCAACAACAAAATGTGGCTAAAAAGGTTTACAAGTCTAGCACGACTTCAAATATAGGGTTTAGTTGTTACGTGTGTTATTTGTCTTGCGTGTTATTTATTTGGAGTTTATGGTTTAATTGTTACATATCTTTACTAGCATTGGGCCCGGCCCGTTGGCCGACAGAGCATAAAATCGGTAAGTGCACTCTATTGTACTATATTGGTCAATTGTCATTGAACATTGCTTTATTGGTGGTCGAGGATGCAGTGGAAAGGTGTATTTGAGGCATTGATTTTTTCCAGTTTGCACTCTCCTTTTGGTTTGTTGGTCTTTCATTCCGCTTGATAAAAAAAAAGATTCAAGCAATACGACTCAAGCAATTTGAGTTCTCAACTTCAACCATTCCATCAGTAAGAGCATCTGCATTGGTTTTGCATTTTCAATTGTAAAATCACATGACATGGGTTTGCAATTGCAAAACCAATTGCATTGATGTGGCTACCCATTAAATATTTGCAAGCTTGCAATTACATATGAAAACCAAAAAAGCCTAAAGAACTGAGATTTTCTTCTTCTTTATTTTTCATAATTCAAAGATAATATTTAATTACTTGTACAATTACAAGTGAATTGTATTGATGTATTTACAATGACATTAATATAAATTGGATTGCAAATTTATCTATGTGGTAATAGAACTATGTATGCAATTGAATTTATAATTGAATTGATATGGATGCTCTAAGCAGAAAATATTTATTATGTTGAATGGTTTACCCAACACAATGCTTCCACAATTTACCTGCTAATTTTATTTAATTTTGTTGGATTATTGAAACATTTCGACACAATGTAGTAACGATTTGCTTGCTAATTATATCTACTCTTACGAAATAATGTAGAAGTTCTCATAGCCGCAAGCAGAGTAATAAGGTTCGAATAAAATTCAACTCGGATTTCAGGACATTTATCAAATATGTCATAAATAATTCTCATGAATAAAACCTTTCAAGTTTAATCCATCCACTAATATATCCAATTAATTTCAATCAACTTGATTCAAATTAAATTCATTGGATTGGTGGAATATGAATATTTGAGAATTTATAGTCTAGTACCTATACTTTTTACAATTTACTTTTCGTTACGTAAATTTATTTTTTAATATGAAATGTCATTATTAATTTTGGCGCCCGAAGTTTCTTATAATAACATTTTAGTACCTAAAATCTCTAAAATTTATGTATTGATCCAATATTTAGATGTCACTTGGATTCGTGATCCAATCAACCAATCAATTTAATCAAATCCATTTGATCTAATCCATATGATCCATAAATTCACCAATTCATGAATCCACCAATCTATGAATCCAATTCATTTTTCACCTTACACGCCGAGAGACTTTCTAGTTAAAATTGTCACGCGCCAAACGACTAACTAAAACGAGAGATTATGTGTGAAATGAGGGATTTTTTGGGAAAGAAGGCTAAGTCAGAAGTTAAAGTTGCTTCTTTATACTTACCCTTCCCCTCATTAATATAGGATTCAAAGTAGCACCAGTTTATGTTCTCCCTGACATTGATGCAACGTTGACACATGATTCCTTGCCGCTACAGCAACAAACTTCTATGACGACTGTGAACTATTTCAATTAGATATAGCTTAAGCCACCACTGCCAATGAGATGAGTTGTGAGGGAAGCCCCCACAGGAATGGCCAACCCCAACTATTCTATTCGGGTTAGCAAGTGTCATTTGTTAACTAACCAAAAATTCAAATGACATTATGCTGCAAACTCGAGCTCCCAATTGCATAATTAACTATAATCAAACATCTAATCCATTTAACTTTTCAAAGGCACATCTAAGCAAAAACACCAAGTTTAATAAAGCTATGTAAAGATCAGTTCAAATGTTAAGACAAATAAAACCAATCTAATAAACCATTCTACATGAAACCAACAAACTACTACACGTGCACTATCCTGCTCAACACCGTCATATTTTTCTCCAATTTTATAGAAGTCCCAAATACCGCTTTATGTCAATGTTGTCGCTAACTTGCCTGTTTATAGCATAATCTGTAACTAATGGTAGCTTGTACTTAAGTGGAAGTAACAAACTTGAATAGCAGCTACAAAAGAGCACTATGACCTGATAAAAAACAACAATTCTAATCTTCACTTATGTGAAACACAATAGTTACCAATAAATGCTTGCTTGAAATGAATCATGTTGATGACAAAATTATACAGATATCCAGTCCTCTAAACTGATCAACGAAGATACCACATCAAAGGCAAGAAAGACAGGAAACCCCAACATCACATTATCCAAAAATGCAGCTGACCTTCTGAGCAGCTTTTCAGTCATAACATATAGAGTTTCATTCAAACTCGACTAACCTTGAGATCGAGTTTGCATTGATGAACTGGACTTGAGAAACAAAACCCTAAGATCAATAATTAAATACCAGTTGGTCAGTTTTTTGGCTTCCAAATATTTTACAAACCGGAGAAATAAACACCTTACACAAATTTTGCAGGCCTGAAGCAACTTGTTCCCATTCACGAAGAGACTATCAAACATGTGAGAAAAATCTGCAGGCAGAGAACTCGATTGGATTTCACAATTAAAGCTAAAAAAACAATACATATAATTAAACCAAGAATTAAGATGAACTTTTACCTACTTTTATGGCTATTGATCTCAGTAGCAGAGAGAGCATAGGGGAAATATATACATGTAAAACCCTTGGTCATCACAGCGGCATAAAAAATAAATCCCTCTATCGGAAATCCAAACAAACCTGATTTTATGTCGCGCCGACGTGAATTATGAGGAAGTACGAATAGTAACCGGGAAAGGAAATAGAAGGGACGACGACGGGTTTAGTTGTATTTGTGTGAGAAGGTTCAAGAGGCACGGAGCGAGAGGGCTTCAATAATTTACTAGCAGTTTCGATTCTAGTAGGGATTGGAAGGCGGAATATATTGGGACGGCGAGGGCGGGGTACGTACGATTTCCGGTGGGAGTGAGATTGAAACTTAAACGTCAGAATGCAAAAAAGAGAAGGATTTCAAATTTACAGCAAAGCCCCTCTGCACTGTGCGGCGGTTTCAACAGATGCTGATGTGGCAAAAGCTGTATTCTGACATTGGCTTATAGTATTTTGTAGATTTGTTTGCACTTTACTTTATACATTTAAATCATATATTGTAAAATAATTTATTTATAACGTGTTTCCTAATATGTATTTACTTGTCAAATCATCTCCACATTTGAGTTTTGATCTTATTAGTTACTACAAAGCATTACTAAGTTAGACACACTATTGATTGTTATGTGAGAGATGGGAAGTGGAAACTGATGAAGTTATCTATGAATGACCCTCCCCTCTCCCATCTTTTTCGCTGATGACCTTGTTCTCTTTGTTGATGCGAACCCCAAGCAGGTGGAGTTTGTGATTGAATGTTTGGATAGATTATGTGAGTCCTAGGGGGAGCTCATCAGTAAAGAGAAATCTCGTGTCTTCTTTTCTAAAAACACGAGTAAAGAAACTAGAACTAGCACATGTATTAGGTTAACGATCCAGTCCACCACATATTTGGGTAGATATCTTGGTGTGCCTGTTTTGCATGGTATGATTAACCGAAATACGTAAAGATACATTTTGGAGAAAATTGCGAACAAGTTATCAGCCTGGAAAGCCAACCTTTCCCTTGCACGAAAGGTGACTTTAGCCAATCTGTTTTGAATGTGATTCCCTCATATGTGATGCAAAATTCTTGTCTCCCTATGTCGGTTTGCAATGAAATTGATAGAAGAATTAGATGGGTTGTTTGGGGTTCACAGGGGGGAAAGAGGAAAGTTCACCTAGTGACTTGGGATACTATCTGTAAACCTAAAAACAAGGGTGACTTGGGTCTTAGATCTGTTCGTGAGATTAATATGGCCTATATGATCAAAATTGCATGGCATTTGTTTAATAATGAGAGCTCTCTTTGGGTGCAGGTACTACAAACCACTATGTACAATAATGGAGAAATCATGTCCATGAAGAAAACAAACCACTCTCCTCTTTGGAAAGTTGTCCTGAAAGCCTTGCCTTTGATGAAGTCAGCGATCATTTGGAGCATAAGAAATGGCACTACAACAGGATTCTGGATACATCGTTGGCTGGATTGCAAGTTGATTCTTGGCGATTTTCTCACGAAGGAGATTACCGAGGAAGAAAGAGCTTTGGCTGTTACAGATTGGGTGACGGATTCAGGGGAGTGGGATTGGAACCGCCTACGTGATCTCTTACCGGAGGATTTCCTGACACTGATTGCAGGAGCTTAACCACCACCTGCAGGGTCAGGAGAAGATAGATCACTTTGGGGATTGGAGAAAGACGCCCAATGTTGACCATAGTCTGCCTATTTGCTTGCCCCAGGTATCTTGGCAGACCCTAATGAAGATAGAGATAGTTGGAAAGGGATATGGAGATGGAAATGGCCTAGTAGGATCAAGCGCTTCTTGTGGCTTGTCACCCACAATCGTCTCCTAACCAACAAGGAAAGAACCAAGAGAGGATTAACGACCTACAACAACTGCCCCTTATGGATCCAAGTGCAAAGTGATGGAAGTTGGAGTGTAGCTGATGGTACGATAGCAGCAGGGGGCTTACTTCACGACCATTTGGGGAGATGTACGATTGCTTTTACTTCAAATCTAGGCACATGTTCTATTACAAGGGCTGGATTGAAGGGTGCAGTTGAAGGTCTGAAAATTGCATGGCAAGAGGACACATAAAAGTTCAACTGAAATTGGACTCCACAACCGCCATTGTTATCATAAAAAATTGCGCTTCTACATATCACAGTCATGGCCTCATCGCCCACCAGCTAGGAGAGCTTCTTAGGAGGAACATGATTGTTAGAGTTAGTCATATCTATAGAGAGTCTAACTCTGCCGTCGATTTCTTGGTGTCTAACGGGCACGATGTTAATTTTGGCACACATCTTTTCGATGTGAGCGATTCAGGCCTTTGTTTTTGCCAAGAGCGGAATATTCTTATTTAGAGAAATTTTACAATACTATATAGTATTGGTGCTATAGGTTTTGCCTTTATGGTACAACTTAAGATTGTACCTTTAATGTTATGGTACAATTTTAGATTATACATATACTGTTTGTACAAATTCTTTTATAATACAACTTGAAGTTGTACCATCACATAATCAATCTTTTTGCAAATCTGTTACTCCCAAAACTATCAAATGGGGAGAAGTTACTCTTCCTACAGAATGGACCCTTGAAGGAGCCACCATTCCCAGAAACATCGACCATCGTCAGGTTAATCAAATTACTCAACATCTTGATAGTACTGTTAACATCTCTTTTGCTAGGAACTCCATCTCTAGCATTTCTGATATAGACCCTGAATTGACAGACGATGCTCGACAGCGCATCAATACTTTTCTTAGAAGCCAATCTTGTAGAAATCTTTCTCCCATACCTACACCCACTCGACATACCTCCTCTACACTCAACTATGATCTACGAGGAATCAACAACTCCAACAACATACCTCAGCCAGTTTATACTCCACCACCTCCCACAACTCTTTTTCCAAATATAAATACCTCGAGAATACCAAATATGTCTCCTACTGCCTCACAAGCTGCATTTCCTGAAGAAGAAATCCCTTCTGCTCTTGATGTCATTACACAAGAGTTCAAAATCAACAAAGAATTTCTTCGCCATGATTTCTATTCCCAACGAAACCGTTTTAAACGCGAGCAATTTTTTACTGATTACTCTAAAGAAGAACGTGTACTTATACAAAACTCTTTCTATGATTATCTCAATAATATACGAGAACACCATTCTTTCTTTAATTGGTTCGAACAAGTCTTTTCTCAATCTTCGATAAATGTTCAAACCAAGCCTATGACTTGGTTAACTACTAATAACTCTAAGATCCAATCTATTCACCCCCCTAATGCTCCTGTTAATTTTTCTTATTATGGAACAGCAGTTCAAGCCTCTCCTTTTAAATTAAAACGAGAAAATAGTGACCATGTCAAAGGCGAAGATATTCGACGTCTGATTGAACAAAACAATTATACAAACTGATTTCTTCAGACATTAGGAGATCAACTTACTAATGTTGAAATCAGTCTACCTCTGTCTTTTGCGTCTACTTCAAATACTCTTATTCCTCCTTCCAACAAACTTAATTCCCCAATTTTCAAACCTTTTGAAGTTTCTAAAGAATCTAGTCTTGAATTTAAGCTTGAAATAGAAAAACGTCTTAAACAACTTTCTACACAACCACCACCTCTTCTCCCCATTTCATAGTGGTAAAAATTCTTTTATGGTACAATCTAAACATATACATTTCATGTTATGGTACAACTTTAAGTTATACATTAAGCACCAATACTATATAGCATAGTAGAAATGCTCTCATTTAAGCTTGGGATGCAATTTACATCCGTCTTTTTGCAAAAAAAAAAAAGAAGCATTACTAAGTTAAACATTTTCTTAACATAAAAGTTGGGAGTGAGCAAAAGAGAGAAGAAGGAGATATGATGATTATTCACCTGATCAACTATTTTTTGATTTGGGAGAATTCTATCCGATAATAACAAGATAATATACAATAGGGTTATAAGTTTCATTTCACCTATATCGAATTGAGGTTTCGAGTTTGAATGAAATGGGTAAATGTCAAGTTTCGTTAGAATTATTTAAAAAGTTCACGTTTGCCACTAAAATTATACTTGAACCAAACTTACGAGAATCGTGGTTAATTAATGAAAAACATCTTAGAATCAAGGACTGGATCACTAGTATATTCGGTCCATTTGGTCTAATCCAAATATCAGTTCGGTCTATAATTTCTTCAATAATTGTAAAATTTATTAGGACCAAGAACCGTCCAATTCCGTTAACTTAGTCTGGTTTGGCAATCAACTCTCAAAGTTGACCGTTAACTAGGTGACGTGGAAATTAAAAAATAATAAAGAAAATAAAATTTTTTCTTTTACAATTTCCAACTCATTTTCACAATAAAATAAAAATAAATAAAACAGAAAAATATTATAATTAAATATTTAATCCTTCCACGGAGAAATACTCCCGAAACCTCGCCCGCCCTATCACCGAGCTCCTCCGCCGTCGCCATTCTGGAAGCTAATGAATCTGAGAGAACAAAATGAATAACAAAGGCGGAGAGATGGTCGCCGGTTCACTCTCTCTTCTCTTTCATTGCCTACAAACCTCAAGTCCTCCAATGGTTCAATAACAATCCTGAATTCTCCAAAGTTATCGAAAAATCCTCAACGCAATTTTTGCAAACAAAATCCTCGATCAGTGCTCTCTTAGCTGGCGCCAAGACTGAAGAAGAATACTTCCAAATTCTCAAAGATGTGGCGTCTAGCTCAACATCTGACGCAGATTCCACGTTCCAAAACCATGACCCGGATGAAGAAGTGCTTGGTCCTTTGCCAAGCAAAAGCACTAAGTTGAAGACAAAGAAGAAGTGACCCCATTGCTTCTTCCACTACCATAAAGACAAAGAAGAAGTGACTCCACTTCCAACCCACTATCCTAAAGACAAAGAAGAAGTGACTCCACTTCCAACCCACTCAATTTGGTTATGGAAAGAAGACCACAAATTATATATTTTCCTTTATATTAAAAATGTAATTTTGTTATGACATGTGACATAATCATATAAGTGTCCACATTGTCATTATTATGTTTTTCAATTTATTTACCAAAAGGGGACTCCATTTCTCTATAAAAGGAGACTCCCTTCACTTGTTGTAAGTAGAGTTGTTTTGAGTGGGAATTGCTCTCTTGTAAAGCTATCCTCCCATCATCTTCTCTCAAGAATTCCTGTGTAAGAAGTCTATCAAACTATCAAGTTTTACTTCATCTTTTTCAAATCATCTTCAACTTTTGTTTATTTCGTGCATAATTGGTCATCTCCAGTATTTATTTTATGCAAATCTGGTCATCTCCAGTATTTATCTTCTGCTAATCTGGTCATCTCCAGTATTTATCTTCTGCTAATCTGGTCATCTCCAGTATTTACTTTTTGCAAATCTGGTCATTTCCAGTATCATTTACTTTACAAACTATTTTCAAGTTAATCTTTTGTTGGCTGTCTCATTCCGTCCTTACTGGTATCAGAGCCTGGGGGGAAGGGTTTGTCTAAATCTTCTTACTTATTATTAGTTGAGAGATGGGTACCCCATGGTTAGATCCTAGCTGAGTCCTTGGTGAGAGAGTTGTAAGACCTTCTTTGGCCGTTAATCTATCTCACCTGTAAGTTAGATCCTACCTTTGTTTACCTTCTTTCCTCTAGTCATGAGTTCGATTTTTAGACCTTCCTCTTCTTCCTCTAATTCTGACATCACCGGGAACCGTGTGATCAACCAAGAAGAAATTAATTTTGAAACTGTTAGTAAAGAAATTGATAATTGGCAAATTCCTAGGATTGCCCAAAAGGAAATTTATGAGCAAAGCAAATTTAACTTCCTCAATAAAATGGATTATACCATCAAAACCGAAGAAAGAGATATTCATCTTTTCAATGATTATGAAACTATCAAACTTTTGTCTCAAAATTCTATTCAACAACACAAAAAGAAGTACAACTATATCCATATTGGGTTAGTTCAAGTAGGGATTAAGCCTCTATCCAAAGAAGGTCTTAATACTGCTATTTTAATGGTTTTACGAGATTTTCGGTTTCTTGAGTTTAACGACTCTTTACTTGGAACTGTTGAATCAAGTCTTTGTAATGGCCCAATTTACTTCAATTGTTTTCCAAACTTTACTGTCTCTCTTCATGACAAAAATATTTTAGATGTTTTAACCCTACAAATAAAAACTTTCAACTATAAAATCCAACAAGGATCTTTACCAATCTCTTTGGTTTACCGCTTACACTATAAAGCTATGAAATCTGCTTTCTCTTCTAAAGCTCTTCAATATGGTACAAAAGGAGAAACTATACTTTGGCAAACTGATTTAACTCGTACTAACATTGTTACTCCCAAAACTATCAAATGGGGAGAAGTTACTCTTCCTACAGAATGGACCCTTGAAGGAGCCACCATTCCCAGAAACATCGACCATCGTCAGGTTAATCAAATTACTCAACATCTTGATGGTACTGTTAACATCTCTTTTGCTAGGAACTCCATCTCTAGCATTTCTGATATAGACCCTGAATTGACAGACGATGCTCGACAGCGCATCAATACTTTTCTTAGAAGCCAATCTTGTAGAAATCTTTCTCCCATACCTACACCCACTCGACATACCTCCTCTACACTCAACTATGATCTACGAGGAATCAACAACTCCAACAACATACCTCAGCCAGTTTATACTCCACCACCTCCCACAACTCTTTTTCCAAATATAAATACCTCGAGAACACCAAATATGTCTCCTACTGCCTCACAAGCTGCATTTCCTGAAGAAGAAATCCCTTCTGCTCTTGATGTCATTACACAAGAGTTCAAAATACACAAAGAATTTCTTCGCCATGATTTCTATTCCCAACGAAACCGTTTTAAACGCGAGCAATTTTTTACTAATTACTCTAAAGAAGAACGTGTACTTATACAAAACTCTTTCTATGATTATCTCAATAATATACGAGAACACCATTCTTTCTTTAATTGGTTCGAACAAGTCTTTTCTCAATCTTCGATAAATGTTCAAACCAAGCCTATGACTTGGTTAACTACTAATAACTCTAAGATCCAATCTATTCACCCCCCTAATGCTCCTGTTAATTTTTCTTATTATGGAACAGCAGTTCAAGCCTCTCCTTTTAAATTAAAACGAGAAAATAGTGACCATGTCAAAGGCGAAGATATTCGACGTCTGATTGAACAAAACAATTATACAAACCGATTTCTTCAGACATTAGGAGATCAATTTACTAATGTTGAAATCAGTCTACCTCTGTCTTTTGCGTCTACTTCAAATACTCTTATTCCTCCTTCCAACAAACTTAATTCCCCAATTTTCAAACCTTTTGAAGTTTCTAAAGAATCTAGTCTTGAATTTAAGCTTGAAATAGAAAAACGTCTTAAACAACTTTCTACACAACCACCACCTCTTCTCCCCATTTCATAGTGGTAAAAATTCTTTTATGGTACAATCTAAACTTATACATTTCATGTTATGGTACAACTTTAAGTTATACATTAAACACCAATACTATATAGCATAGTAGAAATGCTCTCATTTAAGCTTGGGATGCAATTTACATCCGTCTTTTTGCAAAAAAAAAAGCATTACTAAGTTAAACATTTTCTTAACATAAAAGTTGGGAGTGAGCAAAACAGAGAAGAAGGAAATATGATGATTATTCACCTGATCAACTATTTTTTGATTTGGGAGAATTCTATCCGATAATAACAAGATAATATACAATAGGGTTATAAGTTTCATTTCACCTATATCGAATTGAGGTTTCGAGTTTGAATGAAATGGGTAAATGTCAAGTTTCGTTAGAATTATTTAAAAAGTTCACGTTTGCCACTAAAATTATACTTGAACCAAACTTACGAGAATCGTGGTTAATTAGTGAAAAACATCTTAGAATCAAGGACTGGATCACTAGTATATTCGGTCCATTTGGTCTAATCCAAATATCAGTTCGGTCTATAATTTCTTCAATAATTGTAAAATTTATTAGGACCAAGAACCGTCCAATTCCGTTAACTTAGTCTGGTTTGGCAATCAACTCTCAAAGTTGACCGTTAACTAGGTGACGTGGAAATTAAAAAATAATAAAGAAAATAAAATTTTTTCTTTTACAATTTCCAACTCATTTTCACAATAAAATAAAAATAAATAAAACAGAAAAATATTATAATTAGATATTTAATCCTTCCACGGAGAAATACTCCCGAAACCTCGCCCGCCCTATCACCGAGCTCCTCCGCCGTCGCCATTCTGGAAGCTAATGAATCTGAGAGAACAAAATGAATAACAAAGGCGGAGAGATGGTCGCCGGTTCACTCTCTCTTCTCTTTCATTGCTCTCCTCTTCCACTCGCATTCTCCAGTCACAGGAGCAGGCGAGCAGCCATACCCATCAGAGGCACATTAGAGATCAATTTGCCTCCCACCTTCTAATTTCCATTATCCTCCTCTGCCAGAGCATCCTCTCCCGCCTCCGAATTCGAGACCAAGCCAGCCGCCACCTCCCAAACGCTCTCTACCTCCGTCAACTCCTACACCCTCTCCTCCTCCGCCGTCGTCGACGCCAGACGGCATATTCGAGAATGCGAGAATCGTCAAGGCCTTTAAATCAATACAGAGATTCAAAAGCAAAATAAAATGTGATCCGCCGCATTACCGGTTCCTGGTAAGGAAATGACGTCTGCAACTATAATCAATTCCTCAACAATCAGTTCTCCGGCTGCTTGCCGTGGGAGATCGGGAACCGGACCCCGACCAGGATATTCGACGCCCGAGATAACAGGCTCACCGGTCCAATCCCCCACTCCTTGTGCTTGTCGGAGATTCAAGACATAAAAATTTGGCGAGGAACCAATTGTACGACGCCATTCCGGAGAGCGTTTGCTAGCTGTCGAAGCTCGCCAATCTGTCGGTTTCTTCCACTTACCTAGGGGGACGCGTGCTAGGATCTCATCAAGAAAAGGGTTTTGGATGTCCGTCACAAATCTATTTTGGATCTCCCAGGGCAGATATCGTTGGCGGAATGTGGAATGTTCTTCACCAATAAGCACACTTGCCCCAACGAGAAACGTTAGTGAGCTATGTCCCCCCGTAAGAATGGCTTCACCGGCGGGAAGAATTTCCACCAACAATCGACGTGGTTTTGGGAGTATTTCGCCGGCAGGGAAGCATAAATTTCTAATTGTAATAATTTTTGTGTTTTATTTATTTTATTATATTGTGAAAATGAGTTGGAAATTGTAAGAGATTAAATTTTATTTTATTTATTATTTTTTAATTGCCACGTCACTCAATTAACTGTCAACTTTCAGAGTTGATTGCCATGTCAGACAAAATTAACGGAATTGGACGGAGAGTGACCAAATTTGAAACTTTTCACTAATTTTAGTGGCCACGAATGAAATTAAATATTTTTAATCATCAAACGTGAACGTTTTTAGTAAACCCAGTGACCAACCATGCAATTAACCTTTTTTTATTTCTTAACAGCTTTATAGTTGTTTTCTCCAGCGAGCGAGGGAACGAAAAACAAAAGGAAGGATAAAGCTTTATAGCCGTTGCACTCGAAAATCCTCTGTCTCTCTCTCTCTCTAAAGAAGGGGGAAAAGTCATCGTCTTGCGTCAAAATCTCTTTAATTTGAAACTCGGGATAAAAGCTCCTTCAAAATGAATGGAGTGAGAGGGAAACTCCTGAAGAAGCACAATCCATTAAACTAGTTGTGTATCTCAAGCAGCCTGACCGCGTTCTTCAGCGGATATCAAGAGATGAGCTCCAATCAGTTTTAGAGAATCAGTGGGTCGAACCTCCGAGTGACACTCTGCCGACCACCACCAAGGAGGGCTGGATCGGAGTTCGAGAGACAGATTATAAAGATGGGATAAAACTTGATGATTCGGGTGATTATTTCGTTGAAGATAAAGAAAATTTGGGGCGGCCGCAGGTTATAGCTCTGTTTCCCGGCGGCCAATTGAAAGAAGCTTCTGGTAGGGGCGGCATCGAAGAAGGGGGGCATTTGTGACGAAAATGAAGAAACTTTGGGGTCATTCAAGAAAATGCCGTTGTTAGAGATTGACATCTCGTCTTTCCGTCGGCCGGACATGAATTCCAACACCCTCTTCGACCCAAACCTGTTGGCCGCGTTCAAGATCGCGGCGAAGGAGTTTATGGACCGGATTGAGGAAGAAAGAAGAGAGACAATCGCTAGCTTAGAAGAGGATCGGCTTCGAAGAAGCAGGGAAGGCAGCGGAACAGAGCAAGCAAGTAGTCTGAAACAGAGCAACATAGCAAAGAGAAAGTGAAGCAGAGCCTCCTCTGAAATCCAGCGTAATTGAGGACGAAATTGAAGAACAACTGGATTTCGAAGAGAGATGCCCTCCGGGGGGGGGGGGGAATCGATAGAGTGGTTTCCACTCAACGACACTGAGAGGGATAAGGAAGACGTTCGAGGACTGCAATGGAGTCAGGTTTCTTTCTTTTACAGAGCCTTCGAATCGGATACCACGAGAGGGACGTATCGATGCACAAAGATTACAGGGAAGAGCTCTGGGAGGTCCTGGAAGGAAAATTCATGCCACCGAGACTTTTCGTCAAGGGAAGGTACATTGGCGAAGCTGAAGAAGTTTTGGGTTTGAATGAACAGGGGAAGTTCAGGGTGCTCTTTGAAGGGTTTCCACCAGTTGATAGATCAGCTAAACCTTGTGAGGCCTGCAATGGAGTTTGTTTCGTGCTCTGTTTCAATTGCAGCGTGATAGAAACCCGCTCGGCGGGTAGAGTGGGTCGGGTTGGCCATGTTGGCCGGTTAGGAGTGGCATTTTTGTTATTTTCTCTATTAGTGCTGAAACTCATAAAAGAGGAGGGAGTATGTTCATTTGGGATTAAGCAAGAATATTATCATAATCCCTAATTTTCTCTATTCTCTGTTCTTCCCCAATTCTCTCAAATCCCTAACTCTTTTCCCCCAATTCTTGTCAATTCCCATCCCTACTCTTCTCTATCAATTGGTATCAGAGCCTGGTTGAGCTCGATAAGGCTCTCTGATCTGGACTGGACCAGTGTGCAGCAACAGATTGATGCCATCAGGGCTAACCAAGCCCGTGTCGCGTGCGCGCATGGTAGAGACGCGGCGGCTGTGGCGGCAGCGACGGTGGGGCGGTTGGCGGCGCCGCCGCCAACAGGGGCGGCCAGCGGGCTGGGAGCGCCGGCGCCGGCGGGCAAGCGAGCGGGCGTGGGGCTGCCGCGCCGAGGGCGCTGCTGCGGGGAGCGTGCAGGATGACTCGGTCTCAGAGGGGGGACAGCGGTGGAGCTCGTCGCAAGCGGAGAAGGCGGCCGAGAGCCGAGAGACGCAGCGCGCGTCGGGGGGCGGAGCGGCGACCACGCAATCGGCAGGCAAGGGGGCGACCCCCTCGCTCTCTCTTCATGCTGTGTCCGGGCTGCCGACACCCGAAACTCTCCGATTCCGAGCTCAGGTTGCCGGTACCTTGGCTTTGACCTAGGTGGACAGTGGTGCCACCCTGAATTTTGTTAGCGAAGAACTTCCCAAGCTTCTTCCACAGACGCCGAGCTTGGTGGACCCGATGGTGGTTCGAGTAGCTAATGGAACACCTATGCAGTGCAAGACTGTCTATCGGGAGCTGTCATTCGAGATTCAAGGGATGAGTGTCACCGCGGATGTGTTTGTGCTGCCCATTCGTGGGTTTGACATGATTTTGGGTGTTCCATGGCTGCAGGGATTGGGACCAGTCACCACTAATTGGCGTAGCTTAACGATGCGGTTCAAATGGCGAGACAAAGAGTGGTGTTTACAGGGGCTGACCACGGCCCGGGGACCGGTTTCTTTCCTGGAGTGCATAACCGGGAAGGAGGTGGAGTTGGCGGTTATGTGCTGGCCGGTGGCATCGTTGGAGGACCAGGAGCTAGCTCACGATCTTCAGCGGGTACTGGCTGGTTTTCTGGAGCTCTTTCAGACACCGACCACATTGTCGCCGCATCGGCAGGTCGATCATCGCTTTTAGCTCAAGGAAGGGGTGGAAGCTGTGAACGTCCGCCCATATTGATATGGCCATTCCCAGAAGGAGGAGATTGAGCGACAGGTGGAGGAAATGCTAGAGACCGGATTGATTCGGCCGAGCACCAACCCTTTCTCCTCGTCGCTGCTACTGGTTAAGAAGAAGGATGAGACTTGGCGCTTCTGTACTGATTATCGGGGGCTAAATGCCGCGACAGTGAAGGATCGCTTTCCGATCCCGACGGTGGATGATATGTTGGACGAGCTACATGGGTCGACATACTTCACCAAGCTCGATCTGCGAGATGGGTACCACCAGATTCGGATGACGGAGGAAGATGCGCACAAGACCGCTTTCCGGCCGCATAATGGCCATTATAAGTACTTGGTCATGCCCTTCGGCTTGTGCAATGCTCCCTCGACTTTTTAGGCGGCGATGAATGACATATTCCGGCCGCTGCTGAGACGGTATGTGCTGGTATTTTTTGATGATATTCTAGTCTACAGTCTCTCTTGGGAGATGCATTTGCAGCATTTGCAGGCGGTATTCGAGATATTGAGGCACCATCAGTATTACCTCAAAGCATCGAAGTGTGCGTTTGGGGTTCAGAAGGTGGAGTACTTGGGCCACATTGTCACTCCACAGGGGGTCCAGGTGGATCAATCGAAGATTCAGGCTATGGTCGAGTGGCCAACCCCGACTACTGTCTCACAGCTGAGGGGATTCCTGGGTTTGACCGATTATTACCGGAATTTTGTGTAGGGCAACAGTATGATCGCCCTGCCCTTGACTAATCTGTTGAAAAAGGGCGGGTTTGCATGGACACCAGAAGCAGACAGGGCATTTCAGCAGCTCAAGCAGGCCATGACGACCACCCCGACTCTAGTCATGCCGGATTTTTCTCGGACCTTTGTGATTGAGGCCAATGCCTCGGGCCAGGGTATTGGGGCGGTGCTATCTCAGGATCGTCACCCGGTGGCCTATATGAGTAAGACCTTGGCCCCATCCAAGGAGGCTTGGTCTACTTACCAGAAGGAGATGCAGGCTATTATCACAGCAGTGCAGATGTGGAGACCGTACCTTCTGGGACAGAAGTTCCACATTTACACCGATCACCAGAGTCTGCAGAACCTCTTGGAGAAGCGAGTTTCCACTCCCGACCACCACAAGTGGGTCTCGAAGCTCCTTGGGTATGATTACGAGATTCATTATCGCCCAGGGCCCTCCAACGTCGTGGCCAATGGGCTTTCGCGGTGCTCAGGGGGCGAGGTACTGGCGGCAGTGACGGGTCCGGTTCCCCAGTTCTGGGACGCATTACAGGCCCTCACCGATACCGGCACCTACCTGTAGGGTTGTCGGGATATAGCAGTCAGTGAGGCTTCGGGCCATTATTCTTTCAGACAGGGGCTCGTATTCTTCCTTGGACGCAATGTTCTTCCGCGGGGATCTTCACTAGTGACAACCGTGCTGCAGGAGTATCATGACTCCCCATTCGGTGGGCACTCAGGAGTCGAGCGGACGCTGAGGAGGATCCGGGCCCAGTTCTATTGGCCCCAGATGAGTCAGGACGTGAAGGATTATGTAGAGTCGTGCGATGTTTGTCAGTGGGTCAAGGCCTCTCATCTGAGACATGCGGGTCTCTTGCAGCCCTTGCCAGTACCTGAGCGGGTATGAGAGGATATCAGCATGGACTTCATCGTCGGCCTTCCACCCTCCCGAGGAAAGACGGTCATGTTCGTCGTTGTTGATCGACTGACGAAGTATGCCCATTTCATGGCCCTGGCGCACCCATACACGGCACGAGCAGTGGCAGAGCAGTTTGTGTTGGGGGTCGTTCGACATCACGGGTTCCCGAGGTCTATTGTTCAATGACCGAAACTCCGTTTTCTTGAGCCGGTTCTGGCAGGTGGTGTTTACTATGGCACAGACTACCCTGCGGATGAGTTCCGCCTATCATCCACAGACAGATGGCCAGACTGAGGTGGTTAAACGTTACCTGGAGCAGTACCTGCGCTGCTTTGCCCATCAGCAGCCGAGGTGGTGGTTGGCTCTCCTACCTTGGGCCGAGCTATGGTATAACTCCACCTACCATAGGGCGATCCAGACTACACCATTTGAGGCCCTTTATGGGCGGCCACCACCCTCTCTAGTCCGCTACCAGAGTGGTACCAGCCAGGTGGATGCATTGGATCGATGGTTGGAGACGCGAGACGAGGCCTTGGAGCAGCTCAAGGCCAACCTGGCAGCCGCCAACAATAAGATGAAGCAGTTGGCTGATGCAGGGCGGCGCGAGGAGGAATTTGAGGTGGGAGACTGGGTTCTGCTCCGGCTGCAACCCGTACAGGCAGGCTTCCGTCTTTCGCCGTGCTTACCAGAAGCTGGCCGCCCGGTACTTTGGACCCTATGAAGTACTGCAGAAGATTAGCCCGGTAGCGTATCGTCTGCAACTGCCAGCTGATGCTCGTATCCACCCCACTTTCCACGTATCATTACTGAAGCGCTACAGGGGTGCAGCAGATCGGGTGGAGACCACCGCCCCTCCGGTGTCGTCCGATGGGGATCTCGAGCTCATTCCCTTGCAGGTCCTGGATACCAGATGGGTGAAGAAAGGTGGACGCCTGACGGAGGAGAGTTTGGTTCTGTGGCAGCATATGGCGAGAGAAGATGCGACTTGGGAGGAGACGGTCGTGATACGACAGCGATTTCCGACATTTGACCTTGAAGACAAGGTCATTTATGATGGGGAAGGGGATGATAGAAACCCGCCCGACGGATAGAGTGGGTCGGGTTGGCCATGTTGGCCGGTTAGGAGTGGCATTTTTGTTATTTTCTCTATTAGTGCTGAAACTCATAAAAGAGGAGGGAGTATGTTCATTTGGGATTAAACAAGAATATTATAAGAATCCCTAATTTTCTCTATTCTCTGTTCTTCCCCAATTCTCTCAAATCCTAACTCTTTTCCCCCAGTTCTTCTCAATTCCCAACCCTACTCTTCTCTATCACAGCGGCAGCCATCGAATCACTACTCCAGATGGGTTGTGGAGTGAATGCCTCGATTGCAATGAGAATGGCCTCATAATCTGTCACCATTGCTGCTGTTGATCTCATCTAACCCGATTCCCAATTCCACCGCATTACTCGCATCCTAGATTCCGGGATATATCACTAGACATGCATTTTTTTAAGTTTGAGTTTACTCCCTTGAAACTAAGTGCAGCGAGCATATCCAATACTATGTAATTTCTTCTTCGGATCCTTTCCTTTATCAAAAGGATGGAATCTTTGGGGAAAGAAGGAAGTACAATATTTGTAGACTGGAAATCTGTTCTTCTGTGTTCTACCAACATTTTTACTCTGTAAAACTCAATTTTACAATTAAAGACACATTCTTCAGCTTTGCTTTCTGACGGTTCGTTCTGCTCTTTTGCAAACAATTCAATGAATCAAATCATCACTCAATTCCCTCAAGTAACATTTCATAAGACAAAGAGAAGCAAGTTTGAGTTAGCTTAACACTAAAATCTACTTATATATTATTATATATTCAGAAAAGCCACCAAATAGGTGACTGGATCACATGGTTGCATCAAAAGAAGCATCCCAAACTAGTACGAAAAACCCAGCAGGAGAACAAAGAGCAGCGAGTTGCAGCTACAATGACAGTGACTCGTCCACTGTGTTTACCAGTATACAAAAATTCTATCACTACCACACAGCTACAGGTATCAGACTGATCAAAACCATAGCTGCTGCTGCTGCTTCCACTAGAAAACTCTCTAGAGAGGCCTCCACCACTCATTGTAGCTTGAACTCCGACTGAGAGACAGCTCCTGATTAGCCTTAAGACTCCGACTCCTTTCTCACCATAACTCACTAACTAGACCAGGCTTCCTAATTTGCTGCTAGACGAAGAAGAACTGCAACTCCTATGATAGCACTCTCCAGGACACAGACCAGCAATATATTATTGCCTGCAATATTAGGTTAAAATAGACATTAGAACGGTCCATTCATAATTAAAGGAGAGAAAGCATTAACAGAGTGCAAATGGCTATCGAGCAAATAGCCAAATTGCATATAATTGCAACAGATGAATTTGATGACAATGGACAGAGTTATAATATGAAGCAGCAGGGCCTCAATCAAGAACACTCCAAACCGATTATGAATCATTCAAATCCGTTGTTTTGGTTATCCTTTCTGCCAAGCTTAGCAAGGCAATGCGGTGGTTGTTGTCCATCATGCTACCCTTCATAAGCTGCATACTCGATAAAACCATCAGTTTGTTTTGTGATAGATAACCCACCAATAAAGATGGAAAGATCTAATCCAATGAGTTCCTCCAGAGAAAGTACCGTCCCTTTCTTACCGCCTCAGAGTATGGGGCCTAGCAATCAGCTTTTACCAATCGAGGCTGCCTTGCCCATGGCTCGAGGAATTGCAATAGCAAGATGAACAAACACCAAATGTGACTCCTGAAATTCCAGAGAAGAAACGGGTCAATCAAAAACTCAAAATGGTTTAAGTTCCCTGCAAACCTTTGGCCCTGAACTTAGGAAAGAGCCCCAAGCGCTACCGCTCCCAGCCTCTGCCTCAACAAAAGACCGTTCTCACAGAATATACACAAACATAATAATATAAATCATTAAGTGATAACAGCTTGACAAGCAGTCAGGCAATTATCACCAAAAGATTAGCAAAAGTAAAATGGAAATCAAAAAGAACCTCACACCTACCACAAACCAGTCATGGCAAGTCCAGCACTAGTGTCAAAATCAAGTTGGTTGCACAAGTTATCATCCAAGTCAAAGATTGGAAGATCAGTAAACTCTGATGCTCCATAGCGTGTAAGGAATCCAAGTTCATCATCTCCCCAACAATCATCTTGAGACAGATCCAAATCAGAAGCTAAAACTACTGGAATCAATGATGATGACGAGGAAGTCATGGGATTGTCGATTGAACTTTGAAGGGACGACACGGTCTCCTCCTCAGCATCATTTGTTGATACAGCAAGAATATCACAAGAATCTCCACAACTCAATCCACCATTCACTGTTGCCTGCACCTCCTGTTGAATTGATATCTGTTCGGTAGAGTGTCCAACAGCGGACGAGAAAGGAAAGTCACTAGCCAACTCTGTAACCATTTCCAAAAATGATGACGACGATGACACAGCAGCATCTTCAGGGTCGGTGAACAAATATTTATTTAACTCGGACTCCATATCTGCCAATGACGATACACCATCATCCGTGGCAGTCAAGAAAGCACCATCTTCATCCATCCTCAGCCTTTTACTTCCCTTGTTTACAGTCTCACAAAACACCCTTTCATAATCACTTCTCAACCTCTTCTTCTCCTTATTTTCTATTTCACACAACACAACATCAGAATCAATCCCAGCAAGTGAATACTCATGCATTATCCAATGCCCCACTGGAGCTCCCGAGGCACTCCCTTGTTTCCCTTTCTTCACCTTGAAAACGAACTGTCTCCTAGTGCCAATCACATTGTTCTTCTTCCCATCAAAAATTTCACCAGAAGTGTTACCATGCCATTCTCCAATAGAGGCTGTCCGCGAAACCCTTCTCTTACTCAGCCTCTTCAGCTTGGTGAAGACGAAAAACCTATCTCTCCCTGTTCCGGCATCCCGGGGAAACATCTCCCACGGAGCCTTGTCGCCGTAGAGATCGCAATCGGGAATCACATTGTACGGGAAACTCTCTCCTCTAGCTTTCCTCTTCAGGTAATACTCCACGAGCTCTTCGTCGCTAGGGCTAAAGTGATAGCCCACTGGCAGAGACAACAAGGGGGCGGCGGCGGAAGCTGTTTCCGCCGCCATATTCGATGGATTCCAGAAAGGGGAAAACACAAGTAACGTTGGAGAGAGCGTGAACTGACGAAGCTAGGGTTTTCGGAAACCCTAATTTCCCGAACAACAGAGTAAAAAGAATGAGAGCGACGGAACTCAAATCGGAAAACGCGTCGGAACTACAACTTGGAGGAGTAATTGAGGGGGGAATCGAGAAAGCACTTACGAAGTGTTGAATCCGAAACTCCAAGCGAACAATGCGAATGCCTTTTGAACGGAGAAGTCGATCGGCGACGGAGAGATGATCGAGAAAACGAGAGAGAGCCGTTAGCGTGCTCGCGCGTCGCAGGAACTTGCCGCCTTTCTAACTTTTGACTTAGCGCAGATGTTGTGGGAAATGGGAAAGAACATGAATGAAAAGACTGTGTTCGACTGTTTGCGCCCATATAAATAGACCTGGAAATCTGACGGCTTCAGAGCACGCCAGCTGGCCAGGAAGCTTCCTCGAGGCCCAATAGCAGATAAGTAATCACTAAAGCCCAATATGTGACCCGAAATAAAAGGGAAACAAATGGAGAAATGTCAAATGATTTTTAATTGGGTTAATATTTATTATGACTCGAATTATACATTAATAATTAATTTTGGTTTGTGGTTTCAAAATTCATATTCCGACCTCAATTATACACCATATAAACTTAAATGGTCAGACGCGTGGGCCTTCAAATATCATATCACTAACAATCACTCATTTTAAATCTCAACAAAAAGGTGAGATTCTTGCTTTGAGATTGTGAGCTTTAGTTTGTTCCACTTTTAGCTCATAAAGTGATTTTTTCTTTTTTTTTTTCCAAAATTTTAAATTGCTACAAACAAACAAGACATTCTTTCAATCATCTAATTCTTACAATCTTTGTATTTACAATAGATGTATTCATCAAATACACATATTTGAAGAATCTCAACTTCCAAATGGCCCCTTATTGAAAATAACTCTTCAACCCAGTTCCCATCATCACATAGCCACATTGAAATTCTACTGACAAATAACAGTTCACAACTCATTTAGTTAACAATCTGGAGTAACCTGTACTTAGTCCATGTTAGGATGGTCTTTTCTTTCGTCTATTAACATCATCATCTACTTGATGAAAGCTCTCACTTTGTTTTGCATATGAAATATGAGTTTCTATCAGAAGGAATAGGCGAGTAGTCTTTCTATATCATGATAGAATTATGTGGGACTTTGGAGGAAAAACAATTTCATCATTTTCTCCTACACCAAAGTCCAATTATGGTTTCCTAGGAACTCGAACGATAACATAACAACACACACTTAATTACCTTACAGCATCACCACTAACATTAGGGGTGATCTCAACTTCAGGGAAAGATGTGTTGATTAAAGCAGTGGCTTTGGCACAAGGGAACTTCGCAATGTTAGTGTTTAAGCTCCCGGGAAGCTTGATCAGAGAAATCAATAGCTTGATATCGAACTACTGGTGGGGAGAGAATGGGGGGAAGAACAGAACACATTGGAAAAATTGGAGGTTCATGTGCAAGGCTCGTGATATAGGGGGTATGGGACTCCAGGAACTGGAGGCTTTCAACAAAGCACTCCTTGCAAAACAAGTTTGGCAGCTTCTTCAGAATCCAGATTCCCTTATTGGCCGAATCCTGAAAGCGAGGTACTTCCCTAACTCGTCTTTACTTGATGCTACTCTGGGTTATATACCAAGCTATACTTGGTGAAGTCTTCTCTCGGTCAGGGATATAATCGTAGGGGAGCAGCCGAACAGGTGGCGGATGGGGAACGGGACTAATATACGCATCTGGGATGATAAATGGGTACCGGGGCTAAAAAACAATAAACCAGCAGAAGGAAGGCATGGCAGAATGGGTTTTGACCGGGTTACAAAGCTGATCAATCATGAAGATGGGTCATGGCAAGGAGATGTTCTGGAATTGCTATTCTCACCTACTGAATGTGGAGCCATCAGAGCCACCCCTATCCCTCGAAATGGTACAATTGATAACAAATGTTGGAATAATACAACAAATGGAAATTATAAGGTGAGTTCAGGTTATAGAATGGCTATTGAGGATCCTCCGGAAGATTAGGAAGAAGACTCGGGCCCTACTATTGTAGCCTGCAACTGGGAATCCCTATGGAAGACTCCGGTCACTCCCAAGATACGATATTTCCTCTAGAAATTAATGCACGACATCCTACCTACTAATGAGAACATCATAAAAAAGATGGAAGAAAGAATAAGTCCGGATTGTCCATATTGTGGTCTACCTGAAGACCAGCTCCACCACTTCTTGGAATGTGAATGGACATGTCGGATTTGGAGAAGGTCGGCCTGACCGGAGCAATTCGCACGTGCGAATGGAGAAGGGTTGCAAGTATGGCTTAATAGAGTGATCACAACAGAGGACAAGGACATGGCAAGATGGATCTTCTCCTTGATGTGGCTTCTCTGACAGGAGAGGAATAACCAGGCTCTTAATGGCCCAAAACTGGAGGAAGGAGAGATTGCCACAACAGCTGATGGTTTGTTTCGCGAATATGGGTGTGAGCAGGAAAAGTTGCAGCATAGGGAAGGAAGAGCAATTGGTCAGAACCACTTCTGGAAACCACCAGTTATGGGTACCATTGACACTAACTTAATAGAAAAAATCAATATAGAATCGACACTATATTAGTCGTTCAATTTTAATACAACTTACCTGTGGCCCTTGAGCTATAAAGTTCATGTTAGCATAACACTCTAACTATCCACCTACGTTTAAGTAACAACATTTTCAAAATCATTGTCACGATAATGGTCAAATTGGAGGAATTAGCACATAAACACAAAGGCTCTTCACGCATGCAATTTTCTGAAAAATGATATGCTCCTCTTGATTGCTTCTTAGCCTCTTCAAATAGAGGACTCAAATCCAAAACCAGAAGTGGGTTTTACATAATGGATAACCCAAATCAATTATAATACCAACTACCATGGAGAGAAGTTCTCCTAATTTGAAAGACAAACAAACCCTAACGGGCTAATCCTACCGGCTACAATCAATGAATAAAAGAAACAAAGCCTAACTGAATTACTTCATAAGCAAGAAGCAGTTCCCGAGTTGTGCATGAGTTTCATCTTACCCACGTAATGACTCGTTCATTCTTGCATGGGCTGAATCATTCTGGCCTTCTTTTATCCGATTCTTCTCTCAATGCATAAGCCTATCACACACACAAGTTTCGTGATAGCCATAACCAACGAGGACGACCTGAATTTCAGCATATTGGAGTAGCTCAATAGAAACACCAACCCTGAAGAGTGCAGGTTGCAACTTAGGAAAACATAAGAAGGAAACATATTGATCAAAACATAACACACATTCTTGACTACTATATCAACAATAAGAGAGTGGTAGCCCCATAAAAATTCCACATCCATTTAGTTTTACAACTCCATGATCTATCTCATTTCCAATTTCAAATGTATGTAAGTTTGAGCAGGAAGTAGAATAAGACAGTAAAAAGTAGCCTCTCACCGCTCTCATTCTACTATCCTTTTTTTATTACCCTCATTCTATTATCCTAATTTTTGTAGCAGTGTAACATTATTGTAAACGTAGGCCAAAAAATGTGAAAGGAAACGATAATGAAGAAAGGAATCTGATAACTTAAAGTAAGTAGAACAATTGAAGTTCAGAAAAAGAAGTAGCTATGTAACATCCCGTTTTGACAAAACTCGTATTACGGTTTCTAGAAATTTCACGATTTAAAATAGAGTGTTTTGATAGTATTTCGACGAAAATCGGATTATCGATCGATCGGATAAGTATACGTATTAATTAATTAATATAGATGCTAACACTAATACACGTGTGTCCTGTACACGAAAAGCAATTAACTAATAAAGAGTAAAGCGGTTGAGACCTCTGTATATATATCTCCACATTAAGTTACGGTTCCTTTTATTCCATTTTCAAACCTCGGACGAAGCGATTGAGGAACAGAGAGGTGAGAGCGCAGGGACGATTCGGAAAGGCCTGTTGAAGAAGATTCACAAGTTTAGGTAATACAATAATTTTGTGGTCTTCTCGTAATCCTTCCCTCTTATAGCCGATCAATTTAGAAGCTTATACCATAGTTTGGTACGATAATCTGTTATTTTCTCAACCGAAGGAATTGAGAGGTTTGGATGATTCGGAAGCTAGGTTAAGCCCAAATTTCATATACGAGCTTCCTGCATCGAGGTAATCAATCCTCTAGTTCTGATCCCTGAATTTCGGGTATCATTTAGGTCGGAGCCGGGATCGCTGAATTTAGCTCTGGCCAGTGTTTGATGTGTTTTTATCAAGAATTGGATCCGGAGCCTAGAACTTATATTGACGGGGATACTGCAGGGGATATTAGGACGGTCTCGGATTTTAATTCGAAGTTCGTTCCTGAAATTGACATTTTAGTACGGGAAGGTTTAACCGGTGTTTGAACGACCAGAACTAGTGAGGGATTAGCACGGCATACCGGGTTTGTCGTATCATGATAGTTATATATTGATGCCTAGAATTGATCTAGGTGAATTAGAATGGCATGATTAGGGGTTTATGGACTTTTATGATATATGATGAACCATGGATTGTTGTTTGATATTATTGACTTGCCCTAATTGATATGGACCTTGTTTATGTCGATGATTGCATACATGTTGCCATTTGTGGCTTAACTGTTGATGTGACTTCCTGGTTGTTCGATAATGTGTTTTGACATGATGTGATATTATGGTTGTATTTGGATCCATAAGTGGGGGAATAAACTTCCCAAGGTGATATTATGATGTTTAAGGAGGATGACTTGCACGAGGGTTCACCCCGAGGAAGTGCAATTATACGACTCCTGTTTTACCTATGTTGATCCAATTATGGTCAGGTCAAGTACATGTTGAAGTAATGAATTATGATTAAGCAAGATGAGATATGGATCATGTATAAGATTACCAAATAAGAGTGATTTGGTCTCATGGTCAATTACATAGTAATTAGGGCTCCCCATGCTATTACTCCGTTATGATATGTTATGTCACACCCCTAATGTGGTGTTGACCGTTGATTCATCATGTGATATGACCACACCCAGAGTGGTGTTGAGTCCGATATGACCACACCGAGAGTGGTGTCAGGTCCGATATGACTACACCGGCAGTGGTGGGTCCGATATGACCACATCCACGAGATGTTTGGTCCGTATTCCCGGGAGAGTAATTAGCATGGGAGTAGCCAGGCGCCTATAAGTAAAACATGATAAGACGCATATGCATAAGTCAAGGTGGTTGAGTCTTTTGCCTATTGGGATGTCGGATGGCTGAGGTCTGATCCTAGTGCTTTGGCTTGTTTGCTAGATGTATGGTAGGGGCATGCTCTGTTATGAACTCACGATGCTATGATTATCTCACTCAGCTATGAGCTGACCCTCTTTATCCTTTTTCTCTGCTTATGCTATGTGTAAGTAGATAAGTGTTAGGTGGGAGAGGAGCTAGAGTTGAAGCCAGGATGAGGTATGGTCTTCAACTATTTTGTGCTTGGACGACTACTTGGGATTTTGGCTAGTGATCCACACCTTTTTGTAAAATGTTTTGAGAACGTTTTTCATGTGCATACTAGCTTCTGATGTAGTGTGAGATATCCACAGGTGTGGAAAGTTGATTATATGTGTATATTTGTGTAATTATGTAAGTTGTGACGATTATGACTTGTATAAGTATGGTATGTAGTTGCAGAGTACGAAAGTGTGACTATGGCTACGAAAGCGAATGTACATGGTTGTGAGTATATATGTATGTCTATGAATGCAGGGATTCGGATAAATTATTTTGCAGGTCTAGTTGCAAGAATTGTTAGCCCATTACTCGAGTAATTCATGTCGAAATTTTATTGGTTGATTTTTGGTAATTAATGTAACACCCGAGATTATTTCCGCTGCAATTGTATGAAAAATATGATTAGGGAAAACGTACAGGGTAGGGTGTTACAGCTTGGTATCAGAGCTGGTTTGTTTTCTGCATTATGGGTATGTTACTTTCACCCTTGAGGACTGATCACCCTCGAAAGGGGAGGGAGTACTCCATACCTGTACTTGCACTAAACTTTACAGGATTTGGAGCAAAGGTGATGTAGTGTTGCATAGTCAGTTGCATTTGGTCAAAAATGATTTTGGGCATTGGAATGAATCTTGAGAAGGTTATGGTTTAAAAGGTGTTGAAAATTCTGTTGAGTTTTTATCTTGTTTTACAAGTAATTATTTCGTAGAAAGTTTTAATGGTGTGTGGATCAAGTTATTGCCAATATTTCCTTGTAGCTCGCACAGAAGTTGTTCTAGAAATCCTACTAACTGATCGAGAAGCATGGTGGCTAGCTATGCAATGCAGTTGAGTTTAGACTATGCTAACATGATGAGTTGTGATGGTAGATATTTGAATAGAAATATGAATATGGATGATTTTGTGGTAACCATTTTGTAGGTTGATATAACCTTGTGTTAGTGGCAACCTACTTTGCAGGTTAACAATCTTGCTTAGTAAGCTATGTTTTGAACTTGTTGATGTGCTTATGTTGTGATAACCAGTATAGGTTTTTGAAACCTTATATTGGGAACTTGAGGTGTTATGTGTTTATTTATGTATTTCAGATCTCCTAACCTAAGAGTTAGGGAGTAACAAGATATGTGGTAGTATATGTTAGGAGGGGAACTAGTGAATACGTAGTATTGACCCAAGGTTAGATTTTGGGGACGAAATCTTTTAAGGAGGGGAGAATTGTAACATCCCGTTTTGACAAAACTCGTATTACGGTTTCTAGAAATTTCACGATTTAAAATAGAGTGTTTTGATAGTATTTCGACGAAAATCGGATTATCGATCGATCGGATAAGTATACGTATTAATTAATTAATATAGATGCTAACACTAATACACGTGTGTCCTGTACACGAAAAGCAATTAACTAATAAAGAGTAAAGCGGTTGAGACCTCTGTATATATATCTCCACATTAAGTTACGGTTCCTTTTATTCCATTTTCAAACCTCGGACGAAGCGATTGAGGAACAGAGAGGTGAGAGCGCAGGGACGATTCGGAAAGGCCTGTTGAAGAAGATTCACAAGTTTAGGTAATACAATAATTTTGTGGTCTTCTCGTAATCCTTCCCTCTTATAGCCGATCAATTTAGAAGCTTATACCATAGTTTGGTACGATAATCTGTTATTTTCTCAACCGAAGGAATTGAGAGGTTTGGATGATTCGGAAGCTAGGTTAAGCCCAAATTTCATATACGAGCTTCCTGCATCGAGGTAATCAATCCTCTAGTTCTGATCCCTGAATTTCGGCTATCATTTAGGTCGGAGCCGGGATCGCTGAATTTAGCTCTGGCCAGTGTTTGATGTGTTTTTATCAAGAATTGGATCCGGAGCCTAGAACTTATATTGACGGGGATACTGCAGGGGATATTAGGACGGTCTCGGATTTTAATTCGGGGTTCGTTCCTGAAATTGACATTTTAGTACGGGAAGGTTTAACCGGTGTTTGAACGACCAGAACTAGTGAGGGATTAGCACGGCATACCGGGTTTGTCGTATCATGATAGTTATATATTGATGCCTAGAATTGATCTAGGTGAATTAGAATGGCATGATTAGGGGTTTATGGACTTTTATGATATATGATGAACCATGGATTGTTGTTTGATATTATTGACTTGCCCTAATTGATATGGACCTTGTTTATGTCGATGATTGCATACATGTTGCCATTTGTGGCTTAACTGTTGATGTGACTTCCTGGTTGTTCGATAATGTGTTTTGACATGATGTGATATTATGGTTGTATTTGGATCCATAAGTGGGGGAATAAACTTCCCAAGGTGATATTATGATGTTTAAGGAGGATGACTTGCACGAGGGTTCACCCCGAGGAAGTGCAATTATACGACTCCTGTTTTACCTATGTTGATCCAATTATGGTCAGGTCAAGTACATGTTGAAGTAATGAATTATGATTAAGCAAGATGAGATATGGATCATGTATAAGATTACCAAATAAGAGTGATTTGGTCTCATGGTCAATTACATAGTAATTAGGGCTCCCCATGCTATTACTCCGTTATGATATGTTATGTCACACCCCTAATGTGGTGTTGACCGTTGATTCATCATGTGATATGACCACACCCAGAGTGGTGTTGAGTCCGATATGACCACACCGAGAGTGGTGTCAGGTCCGATATGACTACACCGGCAGTGGTGGGTCCGATATGACCACATCCACGAGATGTTTGGTCCGTATTCCCGGGAGAGTAATTAGCATGGGAGTAGCCAGGCGCCTATAAGTAAAACATGATAAGACGCATATGCATAAGTCAAGGTGGTTGAGTCTTTTGCCTATTGGGATGTCGGATGGCTGAGGTCTGATCCTAGTGCTTTGGCTTGTTTGCTAGATGTATGGTAGGGGCATGCTCTGTTATGAACTCACGATGCTATGATTATCTCACTCAGCTATGAGCTGACCCTCTTTATCCTTTTTCTCTGCTTATGCAATGTGTAAGTAGATAAGTGTTAGGTGGGAGAGGAGCTAGAGTTGAAGCCAGGATGAGGTATGGTCTTCAACTATTTTGTGCTTGGACGACTACTTGGGATTTTGGCCAGTGATCCACACCTTTTTGTAAAATGTTTTGAGAACGTTTTTCATGTGCATACTAGCTTCTGATGTAGTGTGAGATATCCACAGGTGTGGAAAGTTGATTATATGTGTATATTTGTGTAATTATGTAAGTTGTGACGATTATGACTTGTATAAGTATGGTATGTAGTTGCAGAGTACGAAAGTGTGACTATGGCTACGAAAGCCAATGTACATGGTTGTGAGTATATATGTATGTCTATGAATGCAGGGATTCGGATAAATTATTTTGCAGGTCTAGTTGCAAGAATTGTTAGCCCATTACTCGAGTAATTCATGTCGAAATTTTATTGGTTGATTTTTGGTAATTAATGTAACACCCGAGATTATTTCCGCTGCAATTGTATGAAAAATATGATTAGGGAAAACGTACAGGGTAGGGTGTTACAAGCTACACATAGTAGAATTCACTATTGGAACACTACTTTGGAGTACGACTATGGACAGTAAGTCAATATCGACTACTCTGATTAACATCATTAACATTGGCGCTCTTCTTCACTCTTTCAGCACTCAATCAGTGCATCGAACTCTCAGCAGGAACCTACATAAACAATTCTTTTATAGGCATATGGTTATGTGAAAACATATTTTTGTTTCTTGTTTCTGTATAAACTAATATCCTTCTGATCAAATCAACCATTCTACTTTTACGTATGAGCATATTTACTTGAAACTCTTTGTATATACTCTAAATCATATATTAAAGAAAAGGAAACAAATTCCTCTCCAACACCGGCCATGCTACCATCAGTACCCATTGGAACTTACCGAGAATTGGCCCCAAACCAGACTAAGTAGTAGGGCACCAACATAGTGACGCCCAACCCTGACACAAAATGAGACTAAGTGGTAGTGCACTAGCATTGTAGTGCACTACCATCGCGCTAGCAGTGACGCCTAAACTGAAACGATACTAAGTGGTAGTGCACCAGCATTGTGGTGCACTAGCATTGTGGTGCACAACCATCCGCGCTAGCGGTGACGCCCAAACTGAAATGATACTAAGTGGTAGGGCACCATCATTGTGGTGCACTACCATCCGCACTAGCAGTGACGCTTAATGATTCGGGTCTAATTCTACATGTTTTGTCCCCGTTTTACTTAGGTGTTTGTGCCAAATTCACTCCTAAAAGGTTGGTTTTACGCTAGGTTCCTCGTGTTTTAGTGTGTTTCAGGATTTAACAGGTGAAACCAGCCTCGGAGTCAAAAGTTGGCAGAAAAGGATCGAAAACCGGGAGAAGAGGTGAAAAAGGGCTAGTTCACGGCTAACCAAGGAAGTTCACGGTCCTACATGACAGTGAAGAAGAGCCCTTGATCGTGAATCACGAGGCGTCCAGAGCCAAAATGGAGGTTACTGACGCAAGGTGAGTTCATAGTCACTAAGACCGTGAACGAAGGTCGTTGACCGTGAACGAAAGAGAACGACGCGGTGCGTTTTGGTGCACGCCTGCAGTTCACGGACGCGTTTCGTGGTTCACGACCGTGAACTCAGGCTGTGAACACAGCTCGTATCTGGTTTAAATGATGAGCTGAAACGAGGAGAGAGAAAGAGAGCCCATTTTGTGTGAAAATCCTTCTTCAACATTCTAGAGAGAGAAACACGAACCAAAGGGAGAAGAAGGCTAGGGTTTTGCTTCAAGGCAGATTTTGGGAAGATTTCCTCCAAGGAAAGCTCAACTCAAGGGCCAAGGAGATTGGGAGCATCCTCCAAGATGGTTTCCACCTCTTCCCTTTTGTTTTCCCCACTTCTAGCATGGAGTAGACCTCCTTTCACTTTGGTGTTGTGAAACCCTAACTCTACCATGTAGTTTTCTTTTATGTGTATTGGATGATTGTCATTGGGTATTGTTCAATTCAATGATTAAGGCATTATTTATCATGATTGTGCATGCTTGTGCTTAGCAACCTAGGGGGTGTGCATGTTTTGTGCTTAGCACCCTTAGGTTTGTGCATTTAGGTGCTTAGCAACCTAAGGATTGTGCATAATTGTGCTTAGCACCCTTAGGTTTGTGCATGTTGGTGCTAGCAATCTAATTAGCGACACCCGAGTGATCCTTCCACAAAAGAGTTTCCAAAACCATTTACCTTTGCCTTATGTTATTTCAATTAGCAAACCTTAAACCAAAACTTTCTTGCTAGATAATGATTTCAACAACCGAAGTAGGGGTAGACGGACCGGCCTGGGTCGATATATAAATACTTGTCCTATACTGCACCCGACTAGAGTTTAAAAACTTGGGCTCTAGTTGGGGTTTTATTGTGGTGTAGTGTCGTACGAGTCAAGTTTTTTGCGCCATTGCCGGCGACAACGGTATGTTATCTTGAAAAGGTTGTTGGTTGTTAATCTAACTTTTAATTTCTAGTTTTGCAAGTGTGTGTGCTTTGCTTGTGCTAGACTTGGTGTGTAGGTTGTGCATGATCCGGAGTAACCCGGCACCTTTCCTACCACTTGACGAGGACATAAACCGAACTCTCCGGCTCCTAGCACGGGAGAGAGAGCTAGCGGAGGCAAGGATAAGAAGTGAAAGAGGGGGACAACGTTTGGGTCCCGGTGTTAGTGGAGAAGTATTTGAAAAAGTGGAAGTTGAACCCGTCATTGAAGTGGAATTGGCGGGGAACCAAAGGCAAGATGGCGCTCAAGCCTGCCAGTTGAACGATGCGACGGAGGACGAGGATGCGCCAAGGATGATGGGGTACTATATGGCCCCAAGACCGGCAGACATTCAATCGCCAATCCTACATCCTCCAGTGGCGGCAAACAATTTCGAGATCAATCCGGCTCTAGTGACTATAATACAAAGTAATGCTCTATTCCACGGCCTTGAGAGCTAGTCATCAAGAGAGCACGTGCAGAGATTCTTGGAGCTCGCGTGAAGTTAGAAAATTAACGGTGTGCCGGACGAAGCTTTGCAACTAAGGCTTTTCCCTTACTCACTCTCGGGGAAGGCACTTAGGTGGATAAACAACCGCCCACCTCGGTCTATCACCTCATGGGACGATCTCCTCAACAAGTTTATGGCTCGTTATTGCCCGCCTTTGAAGACGACGGAGTGGAGAAAGAAGATTACACATTTCGAGCAAGAAGAGGACAAGACCTTGAGGGATGCTTGGGAGAGGTACTCCGATTACTTTCTTCAGTGCCCTCACCACGGGTTTGGAGAACAGTTTCAGATTGAAACCTTCTACGGAGGCCTAATGCAAGAGGATAAATTCTCATTGACTCCTTGTGTCAAGGGAAATTGATGAATATGGCTCCACCCCAAATACCTGAGATACTTGAAGAAATGGCCCTTAGGGGATACGATTGTGGGTTGACTAGAAGTTGAAGAAGGAGCAATGATAGGGTAGTGAGAAGCGTGGGAGCGAGTGCTCCGCTCGAGGCGAAGTTGGATAAGTTACTTGAGGTTATGCTTGATAATAAGAGGCAAGGAAAAAGGCCGGTAATGTCGTGTGACTGGTGCTCGAGCTCCATTCATGAGATGGCGGATTGTCAAGCAATGAAGGAGGCAACCACTCCGGAGGAGCAAGTCAACTTCGTGGCAAATGCTAGGGCAACAACCCGCATAGCAATACTTATAAACCCGGATGGAGGAACCATCCCAACTTTTCTTGGGCATCGCCGACAAATCCGAGGCCCCCGGGTTTCTAAGGCCCCACGGGAAATTTCCAACCTCGGACGACCTTCATCCAACAAAGGCCCCAACTCCAAGGCTCAAGCTTCCTACAACCGTACCAATCACAAGGTGCCCTAGGGTTTCAACAACAACAACCCGACAAGCTATCTAAGCTTGAAGACCTAGTGAACACCTTTGTGAGTATGAGTAGCCAAAAGTTAGAAAAGATAGAGCAATTTATGGATGTGGCGACTACCAAATTTACCTCGGTCGAGGCGGGTCTCCGAAGCCATCAAGCGAGCCTCCAAATCTTGGAGGTGCAAATCGGCAACCTTGTCGGCATCCTCACCGAGATACCCAAGGGATCTTTACCTTAACTGTGGTGAACCCCAAGAACCATGCCGGGGTAAATGCGCTTCAAGTGAGGAGTGTGAAGGTGGTTCCGGAAGTCACCACTAATGAAGTGATGGAGAAGGAAGATACCAACAAGGAAGTGACCACCCCAAAGAAGGGAACCCCTCGAGGAGTGCTCGACTTTCCTCCTCGATCGCTTGCCCAAAAAGCGGTCCGACCCATGTAGCTTTACCATCCCTCTTGATTTTGGTGATCACCATATAGACAATGCCGTGGCGGATCTAGGAGCTAGTGTTTATGTGATGTCCTACAAGCTTTTGAAAAAGTTAGAAGTAAGTGAACTTAAGACCTCTAAGCTTAGCATCACCTTAGCCTACCGTTCGGTCATTAGCTCGAGAGGTATAGTGGAGGACATGATGGTGAGAGTGGGCAAGTTTTGCTATCTGACCGATTTTGTGATTCTCGACATAAGTAGACTCGGATATGCCCCTCATCCTCGGTCGTCCCTTTCTTTCAACCGCCAAGGCATTGATAGACTTTAATGAGGGGACCCTAATTTTGAGTGATGGTAAGGAGAGAATTAAGCTTCAAATTGTTCCTAGGGTTAGGAGTGATGAAGTGAAGGGAGTAGTTTCAAATTATGTGAATGAAAGTGGAGGAGAGCCTCTCAAGGCAAACCCCACCGTTACTTGTGTTGCTTTTGGTGATGTTGAGCAGGAAGTTAAGAAGGGTCCTAAGCCCAAAAGATCGAGGATGAATGCTTGGAGGAGAAGGATGAAGGGAGTTTTGACCCGGAAGATGGGGGAGGCCGAAGCAATGTTGGCCAACCAAGAGGGCCAACTCAAGGAACCTAAGATGGGAGGCTACAAGCCTCGCCCCGAGAGTGTGGTGGATCTGCTCTCGGTGGCATCACGTTTGAAGTCGTGATCGATCCCAAATCGTCAAGCTAATGACGATAAATTAGCGCTTGTTGGGAGGCAACCCAACAGAGGTTTGTTTTCTTTTCTTTAATTTTCGTTTTAGTGTCTTGTGAAGAGTTCGAGTGGTGAAGTGGTGTCCCGTGCCGGCTGTTGTGGTTTTGCGGTTTATGGTTGTATTGTTATCGATTAGGAGGCACGGAGGAATAGGTTGAGTAAAAAATTTAGCAGAAGTGCCCTTTTTTCACTGTTGTTCACGGACGGATTGCTGAGTTCACGGTCTTGTAAGACGGTGAACATGTAAATACGTCCGTGAACTGGGTACTGATGCATGTTCACCACCTGTCAACCACTCCGTGTTCATGGACGCGTTTGAGAGTTCATGGTCACTAAGACCGTGAACTGGGCAACGGGTCCGTGAACTCTGAGCCGTGCCTATAAAAGGGGCGTGAACGGAGACTCTTCACTTCACGACCAAAATCTCGCCGGAAAATTTCAAATCTTCACCGGAAAATGCAAAAATTTGTCAGTTTTTCGATCTTCCCCCCATTTCCGGCAAGCAAAACCCAAAACTAATGTCATACCTAGTCTCCTCTCCTCAAAACCGGCCTATGCTGAGATTTTGGGGAGATTTGGAGCACATTATTTCCGGCCAAGTCACCGGCGGCGAGTCTCCGACGAGCTTCCGAAGAAGCTCCGGCGACCCCTCTCCGGTCAGTTTTCCAACCGTTTTTCAATGTCCTCGCCCGCACCTCACTTCCTCCTTCGTCTTACTTGAGTCTCCAGGTTTGTTGTTCGACTTTACCTTTGTGAATTATGGAGAATCGAATTAGGTAGTGAAGTGAGGTTGAATTTTTGTGCTTTGCATGATTGAATCTAGATTTAGGGCGAGGAATTAGGTGAATTAGGTAAATTAGGTCGATTGAATGATGAATTGAATTTTGCATGAGCTTAGTGAGCCTATGTGGGCGTGTTTGAACCGAATTGTGTTTATTTTTAGAATTTGCCCACCAAGTGCTATGTTCTGAATGCAAGTGGAGTTTATTATTGTTTGGTGGATGGTAGCCACCATGGTAGGAGTTGCGGTTCGACTTTTTTGTGTGATTGAGTCGTGAATTACCCACAACCATGCCACGGTGGTTTGGGCTTAAATGTTTGATAACCATGGTGGAAAAACTAGTGTGGGGGGAATTTCTTTTCCTCCCAATGAGCATTATTTGACGAATGTTTCCACGTATGGTGTCTGTTTGTGATACGATCCTGGAATCGATCAAATTCTATCCAGAATTGATCATCAAAGAGGCCAAGTCGAATTGCATGAAATAAGCTGAAAATTGTGCAAGTCATTTTCTGTGTTCAAGTAGAGGCACGGCTCTCTCAATTGGCTTGATGAAAATTCGAGTTTAATAGATTGTTTTGAAGATAGAAGTTTTTCTACAACTTGGAGTGCTTTTGAACTCGAGAGATAGTTCAGAAGACCATTTTTCAAGCTGTTCAAAAGTGTAAGGAAAAATTGGAAAACTGCCAGAAAATGTTTAAGTCTGGAAACTGTTTTGTGAAGCCTACTTTGGAGCTTAAATCGTGGAGTATGGATCTGATTCAAGTCCAAAGGCTTCCACAACATGAAACTAGGTATGTTTGTGTACAAAGGGAAGGAATTGGATGAAATATTGGAGTTCTGGAAGGCCTCGAACGAATGGCAAGAAGTTAGTACGAATGCTGCTTTTGGAATGTTTGTTGGAAGCTTACTTGCGCTTGAAGAAAGAGAGTTTAAATCCGAATTTTGAGTCCTTTTTAGAGTAGATTTTCACCTTAATTGTTTCCTAGTTCTATTAGGTTTGTATTAGGTTTATTTTCCTTTAAATACCTTTCTAGTTTTCGTTGTAAGGGAGATAGAAAAATTGTTGAATGAAAGTTACTCTGAGGAGTTAAACCCCATTAACCTTGCGAGCTTGATTTTGGTATTGGATTCGTCCTAGACTTGCAGAATTCTCTTTCAAGAGATTCCCACTTGTTTGAGTAGTGATTCTACCCTTCGAAACTGATCGATCTTATCCACAAGTGAGGATTTTTCCTTTTGGTTCAAACCCATTCCAAATCGTACCAAAAACATTCTCTTTTCGGTATCATATTCAATTCAATCCGTTGAGTTGAAAGAGCTGCGTACTTTGATAAAAATACGACCCCCCTAGGGTCTTATTAAATGGTATCAGAGTCCCATTCTACACAAGGGCGTAGGAGAAGAAGAATCTTCTGTTTCGTACAACCAGAATTCGACGGAAAAACAGGGCAGCCCTTGTACGAGCAGTTCTAGCTGTTATTTCGTGCTTCAATTGCAATGGCGAATTTTGCCAAGGGTCGTATTAGTTTGTATTTGTGCAGGATGCTTAACTTGGAGCATGAGTTCATCAGTTATCTGGTGAACCACCCGAACTTTGGCAGAAAGTTCACCTACTAGAGTGGCAGCCCCATTGGTCCTCACTGGCGGCTAGACATGGACATGGACAAGTTCGCCTACTCGAGCCGCGATGACTGGAGTGCTCAGCGACCCCCAGTGGCGGCAGCTCTTGACCATGGATGAGGAGATCTACCATGAGCTGTGTGTGGATCGTCCCGACCAGCAAGAAGAGCCGGCCACGGGTGCAATTTATGGGGCTCGACACCGCTCACATGACGATCAAGGTGCGGCAGTACACCATCGAATTCAACTATTAGGGCGCATTCTGAGCCCTCTGTCGCCCAGAGCACGAGCAGGACGAATTCGAGGGGAGCCGCACCAATGCGGTGAAGCTGAACACCCAGTGGAGGATCCTCCACATTCTGCTCATCGGATCCGTCATCCCCAACCTCCAGTCAGGCCACTTGATGACGAACAGGGGGCTCATTTCCCTCTACTTGATAAGGAGTCCAGCTAGCCGATCCATCTGGGATCGTTGATCGCCACCTCTTTCTCCCGGTGCCTGGGGAGGAATAGAGTGGACACTATGCATATGGGGGGCATCATCACGAGGATCGCCCGACACTTCCAGGTGGATCTGGCTCGCTGCACCAGATTCAGAAGGATGGAGCCCTTCCCAATGGATTCATTATATAATCAGAAGTTGGTACTCCAGGGCGATAGAGGAGTGGAGTACCTTGACGGACTCCGACCTTCCGGAGTCATCCGAGATGGAGTAGCACCGGCTCTAGTGGAGCCTGAAGCCGAGGTCCCACCAGCAACCGAGCAGCCACCTGCTCATGCACCCGGCCGACACTGGCGCCCAGTGCTCCGGCGCCCTGAACAACAGCCACCACCAGCAGCAGGCGATCCCCTCGCCCGGAGCGTGGATCGCCTAGAGACAAACTTCATGGGATTCTCATCCCGCCTCGACCGGCAGACCGACATTCTCGAGCTTATGGCTCGACGCCAAGGTATCCTACCCAATTCTGGAGTGGGTCCTTCCACCGGAGAGAGGTAGTCGATTATCCTACCCCGGTTCGATTCCAACTTTCACTCACCAAGCCCAAGCGGTAACATCATTCTACCCCTTTCTTACGCCATTGAGGGCAATGTCAAGTTTAAGTGTGTGTGTGTGGGGGGGGGGGGTAGTTTACTAGTACGCTTGTGTGAGTGTGATTAATTCTTGGAGCCTTTTGTATGGCCAAATTTAAAAAATTTGAGGGCTCCAAGCAATGTTTGCATGAGCAAACTTGCCGGATGGTGGGAAATTCACGTGTCTATTGGCATTGATCTTGACTTGTTGCATGTGATCGAGTATATCCTATGATGATGACTGAGAAGTTCATTAGGATAGGGCAAAAGTTTAGTTCTCAGGTGTGCATAAATGAATGGATGTCTTGACTTGACAACTTGTTGCTTACAATTGCCATGCATCGTGTTTGTGAATTGGATTAGATGGGTTGGTAACTAGGTAGCTTTTGAGCTTTGAGCCGATCGTTTTCTTCCGGTGTGATAGTTCCCTCTTACCACGGTGTGTAGCATCACAAGTTGTCACTAGTAATTATGATGGAGGAATAGGATTAGTCCACGCCCAAATGTTGATTGTCCCGAAATGTGTCATCCTTTAGTCAACCCATTTGAGCCTTGTGACTTCGAGGGTCGTTCCCAATTTAGGAGCTTCGTGCGTGTGAGCTTAATGGTGTTAATAGAACGACCCCAATCCTTTCTCCGTGTCTAAACATGAGTCGTCCTTGTGTCCCGGAGCTCTCGCCTTTGAGTTTCCATAGAAGTTCTACATAGGAGGTTCGTGTGCGGTCCTTGCTTGGGATGAGAAAAATGAAGCGTAATGTTGGAGTGAGTTCCTCAAAAAGAGAGCATTGGTCGTTAAAAGTATAGGTGGCAAGTGTTTTTACTCTCTAGTACCCCCCTCGAAAAGAAAAGAAAAGAGAAAGGAAAGAGAAACGAAAAAGAGGTAATAAGATTGGGTAAATAAAGTAGAGAGTGCCACGAAAAACCAAAGTACATGCTCTAGGAGGGGTTTCTTGGCACCTAAGCCATCGAAACCCCCACATTGTTTTAGAACTCCTTCACTACCAAACCTTAATGTGCTAGCAAGGGTAGATCGAGGAAGAGAGCTTCAATGTAGTTCACGATGGGTGATAGTTTGGAAAGGAGAGATAAGAATTTTGGTTGATGCTTGTGGCCTTGGGTTGAAAAGAGGGGTTTTAGTCGAAACCATAGAACCTTCGGGTTTAGGTTGAAGATGTAGAACCTCACGTCTTGATTGCCAGCACCCAAAAAGCCTTTTTCCCATGTCCAAGACAATTGCCAGTCATCTGAACCCGTTGTTAGAGATTGACATCTCGTCTTTCCGTCGACCGGACATGAATTCCAACACCCTCTTCGACCCAAACCTGTTGGCCGCGTTCAGGATCGCGACGAAGGAGTTTATGGACCGGATTGAGGAAGAAAGAAGAGAGACAATCACTAGCTTAGAAGAGGATCGGCTTCGAAGAAGCAGGGAAGGCAGCGGAACAGAGCAAGCAAGTAGTCTGAAACAGAGCAACAAAGCAAAGAGAAAGTGAAGCAGAGCCTCCTCTGAAATCCAGCGTAATTGAGGACGAAATTGAAGAACAACTGGATTTCTAAGAGAGATGCCCTCCGGGGGGGGGGGGGAATCGATAGAGTGATTTCTACTCGACGACACTGAGAGGGATAAGGAAGACGTTCGAGGACTGCAATGGAGTCAGGTTTCTTTTACAGAGCCTTCGAATCGGATACCACGAGAGGGACGTATCGATGCACAAAGATTACAGGGAAGAGCTCTGGGAGGTCCTGGAAGGAAAGTTCATGCCACCGAGACTTTTCGTCAAGGGAAGGTACATTGGCGGAGCTGAAGAAGTTTTGGGTTTGAATGAACAGGGGAAGTTCAGGGTGCTCTTTGAAGGGTTTCCGCTAGTTGATAAATCAGCTGAGCCTTGTGAGGCCTGCAATGGAGTTTGTTTCGTGCTCTGTTTCAATTGCAGCGTGATAGAAACCCGCTCGGCGGGTAGAGTGGGTCGGGTTGGCCATGTTGGCCGGTTAGGAGTGGCATTTTTGTTATTTTCTCTATTAGTGCTGAACTCATAAAAGAGGAGGGAGTATGTTCATTTGGGATTAAACAAGTATATTATAAGAATCCCTAATTTTCTCTATTCTCTGTTCTTCCCCAATTCTCTCAAATCCCTAACTCTTTTCCCCCAGTTCTTCTCAATTCCCAACCCTACTCTTCTCTATCACAGCGGCAGCCATCGAATCACTACTCCAGATGGGTTGTGGAGTGAATGCCTCGATTGCAATGACAATGGCCTCATAATCTGTCACCATTGCTGCTGTTGATCTCATCTAACCCGATTCCCAATTCCACCGCATTACTCGCATCCTAGATTCCGGGATATATCACTAGACATGCATTTTTTTAAGTTTGAGTTTACTCCCTTGAAACTAAGTGCAGCGAGCATATCCAATACTATGTAATTTCTTCTTCGGATCCTTTCCTTTATCAAAAGGATGGAATCTTTGGGGAAAGAAGGAAGTACAATATTTGTAGACTGGAAATCTGTTCTTCTGTGTTCTACCAACATTTTTACTCTGTAAAACTCAATTTTACAATTAAAGACACATTCTTCAGCTTTGCTTTCTGACGGTTCGTTCTGCTCTTTTGCAAACAATTCAATGAATCAAATCATCACTCAATTCCCTCAAGTAACATTTCATAAGACAAAGAGAAGCAAGTTTGAGTTACCTTAACACTAAAATCTACTTATATATTATTATATATTCAGAAAAGCCACCAAATAGGTGACTGGATCACATGGTTGCATCAAAAGGAGCATCCCAAACTAGTACGAAAAACCCAGCAGGATGCTGAGAACAAAGAGCAGCGAGTTGCAGCTACAATGACAGTGACTCGTCCACTGTGTTTACCAGTATACAAAAATTCTATCACTACCACACAGCTACAGGTATCAGACTGATCAAAACCATAGCTGCTGCTGCTGCTGCTGCTTCCACTAGAAAACTCTCTAGAGAGGCCTCCACCACTCATTGTAGCTTGAACTCCGACTGAGAGACAGCTCCTGATTAGCCTTAAGACTCCGACTCCTTTCTCGCCATAACTCACTAACTAGACCAGGCTTCCTAATTTGCTGCTAGACGAAGAAGAACTGCAACTCCTATGATAGCACTCTCCAGGACACAGACCAGCAATATATTATTGCCTGCAATATTAGGTTAAAATAGACATTAGAACGGTCCATTCATAATTAAAGGAGAGAAAGCATTAACAGAGTGCAAATGGCTATCGAGCAAATAGCCAAATTGCATATAATTGCAACAGATGAATTTGATGACAATGGACAGAGTTATAATATGAAGCAGCAGGGCCTCAATCAAGAACACTCCAAACCGATTATGAATCATTCAAATCCGTTGTTTTGGTTATCCTTTCTGCCAAGCTTAGCAAGGCAATGTGGTGGTTGTTGTCCATCATGCTACCCTTCATAAGCTGCATACTCGATAAAACCATCAGTTTGTTTTGTGATAGATAACCCACCAATAAAGATGGAAAGATCTAATCCAATGAGTTCCTCCAGAGAAAGTACCGTCCCTTTCTTACCGCCTCAGAGTATGGGGCCTAGCAATCAGCTTTTACCAATCGAGGCTGCCTTGCCCATGGCTCGAGGAATTGCAATAGCAAGATGAACAAACACCAAATGTGACTCCTGAAATTCCAGAGAAGAAACGGGTCAATCAAAAACTCAAAATGGTTTAAGTTCCCTGCAAACCTTTGGCCCTGAACTTAGGAAAGAGCCCCAAGCGCTACCGCTCCCAGCCTCTGCCTCAACAAAAGACCGTTCTCACAGAATATACACAAACATAATAATATAAATCATTAAGTGATAACAGCTTGACAAGCAGTCAGGCAATTATCACCAAAAGATTAGCAAAAGTAAAATGGAAATCAAAAAGAACCTCACACCTACCACAAACCAGTCATGGCAAGTCCAGCACTAGTGTCAAAATCAAGTTGGTTGCACAAGTTATCATCCAAGTCAAAGATTGGAAGATCAGTAAACTCTGATGCTCCATAGCGTGTAAGGAATCCAAGTTCATCATCTCCCCAACAATCATCTTGAGACAGATCCAAATCAGAAGCTAAAACTACTGGAATCAATGATGATGACGAGGAAGTCATGGGATTGTCGATTGAACTTTGAAGGGACGACACGGTCTCCTCCTCAGCATCATTTGTTGATACAGCAAGAATATCACAAGAATCTCCACAACTCAATCCACCATTCACTGTTGCCTGCACCTCCTGTTGAATTGATATCTGTTCGGTAGAGTGTCCAACAGCGGACGAGAAAGGAAAGTCACTAGCCAACTCTGTAACCATTTCCAAAAATGATGACGACGATGACACAGCAGCATCTTCAGGGTCGGTGAACAAATATTTATTTAACTCGGACTCCATATCTGCCAATGACGATACACCATCATCCGTGGCAGTCAAGAAAGCACCATCTTCATCCATCCTCAGCCTTTTACTTCCCTTGTTTACAGTCTCACAAAACACCCTTTCATAATCACTTCTCAACCTCTTCTTCTCCTTATTTTCTATTTCACACAACACAACATCAGAATCAATCCCAGCAAGTGAATACTCATGCATTATCCAATGCCCCACTGGAGCTCCCGAGGCACTCCCTTGTTTCCCTTTCTTCACCTTGAAAACGAACTGTCTCCTAGTGCCAATCACATTGTTCTTCTTCCCATCAAAAATTTCACCAGAAGTGTTACCATGCCATTCTCCAATAGAGGCTGTCCGCGAAACCCTTCTCTTACTCAGCCTCTTCAGCTTGGTGAAGACGAAAAACCTATCTCTCCCTGTTCCGGCATCCCGGGGAAACATCTCCCACGGAGCCTTGTCGCCGTAGAGATCGCAATCGGGAATCACATTGTACGGGAAACTCTCTCCTCTAGCTTTCCTCTTCAGGTAATACTCCACGAGCTCTTCGTCGCTAGGGCTAAAGTGATAGCCCACTGGCAGAGACAACAAGGGGGCGGCGGCGGAAGCTGTTTCCGCCGCCATATTCGATGGATTCCAGAAAGGGGAAAACACAAGTAACGTTGGAGAGAGCGTGAACTGACGAAGCTAGGGTTTTCGGAAACCCTAATTTCCCGAACAACAGAGTAAAAAGAATGAGAGCGACGGAACTCAAATCGGAAAACGCGTCGGAACTACAACTTGGAGGAGTAATTGAGGGGGGAATCGAGAAAGCACTTACGAAGTGTTGAATCCGAAACTCCAAGCGAACAATGCGAATGCCTTTTGAACGGAGAAGTCGATCGGCGACGGAGAGATGATCGAGAAAACGAGAGAGAGCCGTTAGCGTGCTCGCGCGTCGCAGGAACTTGCCGCCTTTCTAACTTTTGACTTAGCGCAGATGTTGTGGGAAATGGGAAAGAACATGAATGAAAAGACTGTGTTCGACTGTTTGCGCCCATATAAATAGACCTGGAAATCTGACGGCTTCAGAGCACGCCAGCTGGCCAGGAAGCTTCCTCGAGGCCCAATAGCAGATAAGTAATCACTAAAGCCCAATATGTGACCCGAAATAAAAGGGAAACAAATGGAGAAATGTCAAATGATTTTTAATTGGGTTAATATTTATTATGACTCGAATTATACATTAATAATTAATTTTGGTTTGTGGTTACAAAATTCATATTCCGACCTCAATTATACACCATATAAACTTAAATGGTCAGACGCGTGGGCCTTCAAATATCATATCACTAACAATCACTCATTTTAAATCTCAACAAAAAGGTGAGATTCTTGCTTTGAGATTGTGAGCTTTAGTTTGTTCCACTTTTAGCTCATAAAGTGATTTTTTCTTTTTTTTTTCCAAAATTTTAAATTGCTACAAACAAACAAGACATTCTTTCAATCATCTAATTCTTACAATCTTTGTATTTACAATAGATGTATTCATCAAATACACATATTTGAAGAATCTCAACTTCCAAATGGCCCCTTATTGAAAATAACTCTTCAACCCAGTTCCCATCATCACATAGCCACATTGAAATTCTACTGACAAATAACAGTTCACAACTCATTTAGTTAACAATCTGGAGTAACCTGTACTTAGTCCATGTTAGGATGGTCTTTTCTTTCGTCTATTAACATCATCATCTACTTGATGAAAGCTCTCACTTTGTTTTGCATATGAAATATGAGTTTCTATCAGAAGGAATAGGCGAGTAGTCTTTCTATATCATGATAGAATTATGTGGGACTTTGGAGGAAAAACAATTTCATCATTTTCTCCTACACCAAAGTCCAATTATGGTTTCCTAGGAACTCGAACGATAACATAACAACACACACTTAATTACCTTACAGCATCACCACTAACATTAGGGGTGATCTCAACTTCAGGGAAAGATGTGTTGATTAAAGCAGTGGCTTTGGCACAAGGGAACTTCGCAATGTTAGTGTTTAAGCTCCCGGGAAGCTTGATCAGAGAAATCAATAGCTTGATATCGAACTACTGGTGGGGAGAGAATGGGGGGAAGAACAGAACACATTGGAAAAATTGGAGGTTCATGTGCAAGGCTCGTGATATAGGGGGTATGGGACTCCAGGAACTGGAGGCTTTCAACAAAGCACTCCTTGCAAAACAAGTTTGGCAGCTTCTTCAGAATCCAGATTCCCTTATTGGCCGAATCCTGAAAGCGAGGTACTTCCCTAACTCGTCTTTACTTGATGCTACTCTGGGTTATATACCAAGCTATACTTGGTGAAGTCTTCTCTCGGTCAGGGATATAATCGTAGGGGAGCAGCCGAACAGGTGGCGGATGGGGAACGGGACTAATATACGCATCTGGGATGATAAATGGGTACCGGGGCTAAAAAACAATAAACCAGCAGAAGGAAGGCATGGCAGAATGGGTTTTGACCGGGTTACAAAGCTGATCAATCATGAAGATGGGTCATGGCAAGGAGATGTTCTGGAATTGCTATTCTCACCTACTGAATGTGGAGCCATCAGAGCCACCCCTATCCCTCGAAATGGTACAATTGATAACAAATGTTGGAATAATACAACAAATGGAAATTATAAGGTGAGTTCAGGTTATAGAATGGCTATTGAGGATCCTCCGGAAGATTAGGAAGAAGACTCGGGCCCTACTATTGTAGCCTGCAACTGGGAATCCCTATGGAAGACTCCGGTCACTCCCAAGATACGATATTTCCTCTAGAAATTAATGCACGACATCCTACCTACTAATGAGAACATCATAAAAAAGATGGAAGAAAGAATAAGTCCGGATTGTCCATATTGTGGTCTACCTGAAGACCAGCTCCACCACTTCTTGGAATGTGAATGGACATGTCGGATTTGGAGAAGGTCGGCCTGACCGGAGCAATTCGCACGTGCGAATGGAGAAGGGTTGCAAGTATGGCTTAATAGAGTGATCACAACAGAGGACAAGGACATGGCAAGAGGGATCTTCTCCTTGATGTGGCTTCTCTGACAGGAGAGGAATAACCAGGCTCTTAATGGCCCAAAACTGGAGGAAGGAGAGATTGCCACAACAGCTGATGGTTTGTTTCGCGAATATGGGTGTCAGCAGGAAAAGTTGCAGCATAGGGAAGGAAGAGCAATTGGTCAGAACCACTTCTGGAAACCACCAGTTATGGGTACCATTGACACTAACTTAATAGAAAAAATCAATATAGAATCGACACTATATTAGTCGTTCAATTTTAATACAACTTACCTGTGGCCCTTGAGCTATAAAGTTCATGTTAGCATAACACTCTAACTATCCACCTACGTTTAAGTAACAACATTTTCAAAATCATTGTCACGATAATGGTCAAATTGGAGGAATTAGCACATAAACACAAAGGCTCTTCACGCATGCAATTTTCTCAAAAATGATATGCTCCTCTTGATTGCTTCTTAGCCTCTTCAAATAGAGGACTCAAATCCAACACCGGAAGTCGGTTTTACATAATGGATAACTGACACGCCAAAACACAACACCAAACTGAGACCAAGTGTAATCGCAGTCCGGGAATGCAGTAACAGGCAAGTTCTATTATCAACCCGGGGTCTAGATCTACTGCTTACTCCGTGATTATCTATTATCTAGCAAACTAATTCGAGTGATTGTTGTTTAAAGCAAAAGCAGTAAGAAAGCAGGAAATGGTTCGGTTTTCAAAAGCAGGTAAGAGTCACTCGGGAATGAGTCCCCCTAGCCCCTTAGTTTAGGTTCAATTGTAATCCCCCTGGGTTGATCTACTGTTGATTAGACTGCGGAAGATCTGACAGTAGCTTGGAATCTCTTAAGCTGACCAAGCCCTCTCAGTCTAACTATCCGGCAGACGACTAGTCTTCACCGAGGTAGAAAGCTGAGGCTATGAACACAGAACTCCACTACTGGAATTGAATTCCAGTACAAAGCAGTAAACTGGCTAACTCTCGTATAACCAATCTCCTACTATCGAATGAAGGGGCTCTAACAACCTAATCAGATTCTATCTATCTCAGGTTGCAGCAGAAATCGAGAAAAGCTGATCAGACTTCAAATAATTCAATAAACATGCATCATTCGATTAAAATCAAACAGTATAATCATCCCAAGTCATTACAATCAAATCCCTAACACAAGGAACTAGGGTTCTTCATACCCAAGTGAGAGAAGGGTTATACTCCATAGAGAGAGAGGAGAAAACAGTATTCGGAGTAGTCATACTCATAATGATGAGGAAAATCTGCTCCGGGATGATGATTTCCACTCCTATGACGATCTCCAAGCTCGATTCGATGAAACCCAGCTCCAAGATAGCTTCTAGGATGTGTTCTTCGTACTTTCTCTCTCTAGGGCTCTGTTTTTGCTCTCAAAATCCGATCCCCTCACTTTTGGCTCGAAATTGGCTGAAAACCAGAATTTCCCGACTCACACGGGCAGGCCACACAGCCGTGTGGCTCACCCATTTGGTCGTGCGAGTCGAAACGCAGCGTACCATTAAGTTGGCCTTCAGCCATCCCACACGGCCAGGGTTGCACGACCGTGTGGATTTCCTGGGTTGCCCGTGTTTGCTCTCGTCGAAAGTCACACGGCCACAATTGCAACTTGCACGGCCTTGCGATACCCAGGACTGGCCGTGTGGCTTCCTTAGAACCTCGCCATGGGTCCGATCTTCGTCCAATCGACCCCAAACTCGCTCCCAAGCCTCCATTCACGTACTAGGACCTAAAATATCACAACCAAGCACAACCTAGCGTGAAATCGACCTAAAACACGAGAATCAATACCTCAAACGGTGTAAGAACAGGGGTAAAAACATGTGTAAATAAAGGTCTATCAAACTCCCCCACACTTAACCGTTTGCTTGTCCCCAAGCAAACCAAGTCAGACACCAGGTAAGCTTACATATTTCAATCAACCAACATTGGGGACAAGTCATAAAGGCACAGAACACATGAATCGTACTGGTTTTCAAGCATCAACACATGAACAACCTCAATAGCAACCTGGACAACCACCACAAAGGACATTCGAGTGCAGCAAAATCGAGTAAAGGAAGAGTCTCCCTTCTGTTCACCAGCCAACCTAGACTTGACTCAACCACTTACTCAAAACAGTCAACTCATGCATCCAACTCACGACATCAGAATAGAGACCAAGCACTCTAGGTCCTCACCGGGGTACAAGAGTATATAGAATATGAAAATGAATAACTCACTCTCGACCAGTGGGGTCAGGACAATTTGATGCGAAAAATGCGCATGCTATTTCTCTCAATCCCTAACATCTCTTCACCATGATGGAAGCCTCTAAATGCTAGAGTTCACATATGGGGTGTCACCACTAACTAATCAGGAGGTCTTAGACACAGGTTCAAATGACTGGCTAGGGTCTTGGACATGGGGAAAATGCCTTTTAAGTGGTGGAAGTATTCATAGCACAAGGTTCCACATTTTCAAACCCACACAATCACAGTCAAACAAACCGGTATTTCCTTTCTGCTATTCTGCATTACTCAATATCTCAAGAGCACAAAAGCGAAGGAGGTACAAATGTCAGCATTTCCAAGCCAAACTGCTAAGAAACACTACTTACTGGGCAGTATTCAGATTTTTGGTAGTGGCTCTCTTTTGCTTTCAATTTTTTTTCTTTGTTTTTCTTTCATTTTCTTTTCATTTCTTAAGAGAGCCACCACCTCTGCACATATTTCAAACACCTTCCCAACTTTTAAGCACTACCTCCAACACTCACATAAACTTTAGCAGAAACAGCAGAGAATATGTAAAAACCACTCTGTGGAACCTTCTAAAAGATGAAAAAGGGTGATTTTTCATTATAGACCAAAAGAAAGGATAACACACGGCTCAAAGGGGCTGACTAGGGAATGTGACACATCAGGATAGTCAAATTTGGTCGTGGGCTAATCCTATGCCCCCATCATCTTAGCTAGTGACAACGTGAATGCTACACATCATGGAAGAGGGATCTATCGCACAAGAAAGAAACGAGCAGGCTCAAATCTCACATGGCTACCTATATGCTCTATCTCACATTCTGATACCCTGAACTAGATGCATAAACGACCGTCAAGAACAAGTGATCAAATCAAGTCACAGTTGGTAAGCAAACAGTTGAAAGAACTGAACCCCTACACAATTCTACTGCATGTCTCATTCCTCATCATATGTTGTCCTAGTCACAATCAAGTTGTCATGCATCAATCCAAAAACCATTCAATTCATCAATCAAAACACAGTGCCAATATGATCAAACAGCAGTACTTGGAGCCCTCAAATCGTAAGATTCGGACAGCGGACTAGGCTCCAAGCACACAGATATATATTCCAACCGATACAAAGCACCCCCCCCCCCCACACTTAAGCACGACATTGCCCTCAATGGAGTAGAGGGAGAGATAAGGGGAACGATGTTACTGATAGACCGTCATTTACACATGTTTTTACCCTCATACTTACACCGTTTGAGGTGTTGATTCTCGTGTTTTAGGCTGATTTCACGCTAGGTTGTGCTTGTTTGTGTTATTTCAGGTCCTAGTACGTGAATGAAGGCTTAGGAACGAGTCTGGGGTCGATTGGACGAAGAACGGACGAAGGGCGAGCTTTTTGGGGAGTGCACGGGCAGACCAGGAGGCTGCACGGCCGTGCACTTGAGCCATTTGGCCGTGCGCCTCACGCCGAGGCCATGCACGGGCAGGCCCTGAAGCTTGCACGACCGTGCGCCTGGCCGTGCAAGATGGACGAAGAACAATAATTGAAACGGCTGCGTTTCACGGTGCACGGCCAGAATTGTGTAGTGCACGGCCGTGCACCTGGCTGTGCAACTCGGGGAAAACCCGGTTTTAAGGCCTATTCCGAGCCAGAAGTGGGAGAATCGTGTTTTCAGAGCAAAAACAGAGCCCTAGAGAGAGAAAGTGCGAAGAACACACCCTAGAAGCTGTCTTAGAGTTGGATTTCATCGAATCAAGCTTGGAGATCGTCATAGGAGTGGAAATCATCGTCCCGGAGCAGATTATCCTCATCGTTATGAGTATGACTAATCCGATTCTTGTTTTCTCTTCTCTCTCTATGGAGTAGAACCCTTCTCTCACTTGGGTATGAAGAACCCTAGTTCCTTGTGTTAGAGATTTGATTGTAATGACTTGGGATGATATTACTGTTTGATTTTAATCGAATGACGCATGTTTCATGAATTGATTTGAGTCTGATCAGCTTTTCTCAATTTCTGCTGCAACCTGAGATAGATAGAATCTGATTAGGTTGTTAGAGCCTCTTCATTCGATAGTAGGAGATTGGCTATACGAGAGTTAGCCAGTTTACTGCTTTGTACTGGTGTTCTTGGCGCCAGTAGTGGAGTTCTGTGTTCATAGCCTCAGCTTTCCATCCCGGTGAAGACTAGTCGTCTGCCGGGTAGTTAGACTGAGAGGGCTTGGTCAGCTTAAGAGATTCCAAGCTACTGTCGGATCTTCCGCAGTCTAATCAACAGTAAATCAACCCAGGGAATTGCAATTGAACCTAACTAAGGGGCTAGGGGGACTCAATCCCGAGTGACTCTTGCCTGCTTTAGAAACCCGAACAATTTACTGCTTTCTTGTTGCTTTTACTTTTCACAACAATCACTCGAACTAGTTTGCTAGATAATAGAGAATCACGGAGTAAGCAGTAGATCTAGACCCCGGGTTGATAATTAAACTTGCCTATACTGCAGTCCCTTTCATTGGTTACACTTGGCCATTGTTAGGTGTTGTGTTTTAGCGTGTCAAGTTTTTGGCGCCGTTGCCGGGGAACCCTCTAGATTATTGGGGAAACGTGAGAATTTGTTACTCTAGCTTTTATTTACTGCATTTTATCTCTTCCACCTGTGTGCCTTCACGGGTTGCTTCTGCTGATTGTGTGCAGGTAGTGCATGACCCGTAGCCAGTCGGGAGATCTACTACCATTAGACCAGGAGCTTGAACGAACTTGTAGGAACTTCAAGCGGGCTCTAAAGGCGCGACTGGCTGCGGAGGAAGCGCTAACACAGCTGCAGTTAGGAGAAGAAGAAGAAGAAGGCGAGATGGGTGATCCGCAGAACAACGATTTGATCCCCGGGGAGCAGACCATGGGATCCTACTAGACCGCTAGGGCTGCGGACATGAGGTCACCTATTCAACACCCTCAGGTCCCAGCCAACAACTTTGAGGTGAGCACCTCCGTGATCACCATGCTGCGCGGTTCAGTAGTGTTCCGTGGTAAGGAGGGAGAGTGCCCTCGATCACATCTCAGGCGATTCCACGAGCTCATCGATGGAATCAAGATCAATGGGGTACCAGCAGATGCCATCCAGCTGAGGTACTTCCCATTCACTCTGGAGGGGCAGGCCAAGGAGTGGCTAGACACTCGACCTCCGGGCTCCATCACCACGTTCGCCAACCTGGCGGACAAGTTCCTCACCCGCTACCATCCTCTATCCAAGACAGCTGATCTCCAGAAGCAGATTACACACTTTTCTCAGGATGAGGATGAGACCATTAGGGATGCTTGGGAGAGGTACACCAGCCTCTTTCTCAGGTGTCCCAACCATGGTTTCAATGATGCGTTTAAGGTGGGCACTTTCTATCACGCCCTCTTCCCGAAGGACAAGCAGCTGATCGATTCGGTTTGTGGTGGGAACATGCTGACCAAAACCCCGCCACAGCTGAATCAACTCTTTGAGGAGATGGCGGAGAACGGTTATGACTGGGGCACTGCCAGGAGATCGAGACGAGCACCTGGAAGGGGTGTGCATGCTGTGGGCACCCAGTCATCTGATTTGGTGCAGGTGGTATCAAAGCTGGTTTCAGCTATCGATCGTTCTGTTTTGATTGCAGGTACCGGACAGCCGCAAGCGATGCACTGCCAGTGGTGTGAGAGCTCTCATCACACCGTGGAGGACTGTCAGGCGATGAGGGAGTCGCCCACTCCCCAGGAGCAGGTGGATTTCATCGGGAATGCCAGGCGCTTTGACCCCTACAGCAACACCTATAATGAGGGGTGGCGCCAGCATCCTAACTTTTCTTGGGCTGGGCCAAATCCCAGACCACCAGCTCCCCAGGGACCTCCCGGTTTCCAGAGGCCTCCATACCAGCCCAGACAGGGGCAATTTCAGCAGCAACAGCAGCCACTCTACCAGCCCAGACAGGGGCCAGTTCCACCTCAGTCGCAGGCACGACCATTTCCACAGGCAGGGGCAGCCCCAGCACAGGTTGACCCGATGGCGGAACTGAGAGATCTGGTGGGTTCTCTGGCCACCTCCAGTGCGAGTAAGTTCACTAACATTGAGCAGTTCATGGAGAAAGCTTCTGGCAAGTTCTTGGAGCTAGAAGCTGGTCAGAGAAACACACAGGCTGTGTTGCGAGATATACAGACCCAGCTTGGTGGTGTTGCCCAGGCTGTTGCTCGGAGGACTCCAGGTACGTTGCCTGGTCAGACTATCCCTCACCCGCAGAACCAGGATGAAAACTTGAGTGCCATCACGACCAGGAGTGGCAAGGTGACTGCCGATCCACCTGTTCGGGCAGAGGAGAGAGAGACCCCTGCTTCAGCACTTCCAGCTAATCAGGAAGAAATGGAGAAGGAGGTTGAGGTGCCTGCTCCTAAACCGCAACCAGTGGTGAAGGAGTATGTACCACAGCTTCCCTTTCCTACTCGGTTGCACAAAGACCGACTGGAGACTGAGTTTGCCAAATTCATGGCAATGCTGAAGCAGGTGAATATTAGCATGCCCTTCGTGGAGGCATTATCGAAGATGCCCAAGTATGCCAAGTTCATGAAGGATCTCCTCACCAACAAGAGGAAGCTTGGGGAGCTGTCTACGGTGATGCTCAACGAGGAGTGTTCTGCCATCCTGCAGAACAAACTACCAGAGAAGCGAAAAGATCCAGGGAGTTTCACTATCCCTTGCATGATTGGTAGTTTGCATGTAGGGAAGTCCTTGGCGGATTTAGGCGCTAGCATTAATGTCATGCCATATTCACTGTTTAAGAAGCTAGGCCTAGGTGAACCCAGTAATACTAGGATGAGCATCCAGCTTGCTGATAGATCTATTGTGCATCCTAGGGGTATAGCAGAGGACTTGATAGTCGCAGTAGGGCCATTTTCATATCTTGTTGATTTTGTGATTTTGGACATAAATGAGGATGTTGATGTGCCATTGATACTGGGTAGACCTTTTCTCGCCACCGCCAAGGCGCTGATTGATGTTAATGATGGAAAGCTGATTTTGAGAGCTGGGGGTGAACAAATCACCTTCTCTGTTTCTGATAATATGAAACACCCCCAGCTCCATGATGATCTTGATTACTGTGATGTTGTTGCTGATTTTGAAACCGCACTCGCCATCACGAGTGCGGGTACTGATGATTTCCTTGAGCGTTGTCTTTTGCTAGGGGAACAGGCATCACAGGATGTGCAGCTGGCGGAGCAGCTGGCGGAGCTGGACGAGGCTGCGAGCGAGGGGCGAGAGATGCCATTCAAGCCGATTCCCATCTCGCCCCGGCTCGCTACATCATTGGAGGAGCCACCAGAGTTGGAGCTTAAACCCCTCCCATCTCATCTGGAGTATGCATTTCTCCGGGAGGGGAATAAGCTCCCTGTTATTATTAGCTCGGATCTGACCCCCGAGCAGAAGAGCAGGCTGGTGGCTCTGTTGCAGAAGTATGCCCGGGCCATGGCATGGAAGATCACTGACATTAGAGGCATTAGCCCATCCTTCTGCTCTCACAGAATCTTGATGGAGGATGAGGTTAAGCCAGTCAGGCAGCCGCAGAGGAGATTGTCTCCTAACTTGGAGGCAGTGGTCCGGGCAGAGATCGTGAAGCTCATGGATGCAGGGATCATCTTTGCTATATCTGATAGCAAGTGGGTCAGCCCCACTCAGGTGGTCCCGAAGAAAGGCGGGATGACTGTGGTCCCGAACGAGAAGAAGGAGTTGATCCCGATGCGGACCGTGACCGGCTGGAGAGTCTGCATCGATTACCGGCGCCTGAACGACGCCACCAGGAAAAATCATTTTCCCCTACCTTTCATTGACCAGATGCTGGAGAGGTTGGCGGGCCATGAGTTCTATTGCTTCCTGGATGGCATGTCTGGGTACTTCCAGATTCCTATTGCACCGGAGGATCAGGAGAAGACCACATTCACTTGCCCCTTCGGCACTTTTGCTTACCGGAGGATTCCATTTGGGCTGTGTAACGCACCGGCGACCTTCCAGAGATGCATGCTGGCTATCTTTGACCGACTGGTTGGAGAGATCATGGAAGTCTTCATGGATGATTTCTCGGTATATGGAGACTCCTTCACTCACTGTCTCCATAACCTGGAACTCGTTCTGAAGAGGTGCGAGGAGACGAATCTGGCACTCAGCTGGGAGAAGTGCCATTTCATGGTTCGTGAGGGTATCGTGCTTGGGCACAAGATCTCCAAGAAGGGGATTGAGGTAGACCACGCGAAGATTGAGACGATCAGTCAGCTACCTCCTCCCGTTTCTGTGAAGGGGATTCGCAGCTTTCTGGGTCATGCAGGCTTTTACCGGCGCTTCATCAAAGACTTCTCGAAGATTGCCCTGCCGTTGACCAAGCTGTTGGAGAAGGATGCGCCATTCCAGTTCACTCCAGAGTGCACAGCTGGATTTGAGACTCTGAAGGAGAAGCTTACCCATGCACCTATCATGGTGACTCCTGACTGGTCTCTTCCTTTTGAGCTGATGTGCGATGCGAGTGATTATGCAGTCGGAGCAGTTCTGGGTCAGAGACGCGAGAAACACTTCCAGCCCATCTACTACGCGTCGAAGACCTTGAACGATGCACAGGAGAACTACACCACCACAGAGAAGGAGCTCCTCGCTGTGGTGTATGCATTTGACAAGTTCCGACCCTATCTGGTTCTCTCTCATGTGGTGGTTTATACTGACCACTCGGCGATTCGTTATCTGATGAGCAAGGCTGATGCCAAGCCTCGGCTCATCCGCTGGATCCTGCTGCTGCAGGAGTTTGATATCGAGATCCGGGACAAGAAGGGAGCCGAGAATGTTGCTGCAGATCATCTTTCGCGGTTGGAAGCCCCTCAGGTGGACAACTTCGAGGAAGAGATCGACGACTCCTTCCCGGGTGAGCGATTGCTGGCGATGACCCTGGTGGACAGCGTGACCCCTTGGTATTCTGACTTTGCCAATTATCTGGTGGGCAAGCAGTTACCCAAGGGGATGGCTACTCATGCGAAGCGCAAGTTCTTCTCCGATCTGAAGCACTACTTCTGGGAGGATCCTTACCTCTTCAGAATCGGAGCAGATGGCGTGATCCGGCGCTGTGTCATGGAGCATGAGATGGGAGACATCCTGTCTCACTGTCACGAAGGACCTACTGGCGGTCATCATGGAGGAACCCGCACGGCGCGGAAGGTGCTACAGTCGGGCTTCTATTGGCCCTCGCTCTTCAAGGATGCAGACACCTTCGCACGCCAGTGCGACCGCTGCCAAAGGTCAGGTAACATTTCTGCCCGGGATGAGATGCCCCAACATATATTTGTTATTTGTGAAATTTTTGATGTTTGGGGTATCGATTTCATGGGCCCATTCCCTCCATCTTTTGGCAATCTGTACATTTTGGTTGCAGTGGACTACGTCTCGAGGTGGGCAGAAGCTCAACCCATGCCCACCAATGATGCAAGACGGGTCTGCTCATTTTTGAAGCAGCTGTTCTCCCGGTTCGGGACACCTCGCGCCATTATTAGTGATAGAGGAACCCATTTTCAGGGGCAATTCACTAAACTCCTCTCTCGCTATGGCGTTAAGCATTAGGTGTCGGTGGCCTATCACCCCCAGTCAAATGGGCAGGCCGAGCTGACGAACCGGAAGTTAAAACGTATAATTGAAAAGACGGTGGATCAGTCCCGCAAGGATTGGTCCACCAAGCTCGATGATGCTCTCTGGGCGTATAGGACTGCCTATAAGAACCCGATTGGCACTTCTCCCTATAGGCTTGTCTATGGGAAGGCGTGCCATTTGCCGGTAGAGCTAGAACACAAGGCCTTCTAGGCCATTAAGCTGCTAAACATGGATTTGAGTGTTGCAGGTACAGAACGTAAGTTGCAGCTGCTGGAGTTGGAGGAGTGGCGTTACCACGCCTACGAGAACACCCTGCTCTACAAAGAGCGCACCAAGCGTCTCCACGACGCTAGGATGAGGGGCCCGAAGGAGTTTCAGGTAGGTGATCGTGTTCTGCTCTTTAATGCACGCCTGAAACTCTTTCCGGGCAAGCTGCGTTCTAGGTGGTCGGGTCCTTTCACGGTGACCCAAGTTTTCCCGCATGGTGCGGTGGAGATCAGCAATGCTCAAACCGAGCTGTTCAAGGTGAATGGCCACCTCCTAAAGTTGTACTTGGGAGGTGCTGTCGAGCGCGCAGAGCTGCTGATCAAGCTCGAGGACCCTTAGTTCCTCTACTGGCGTCCAGCTAAAAGACGGTAAAGAAGCGCTTGTGGGGAGGCAACCCCACCGAGGTTTGCATTTTCTTACTCTTTTTCCTTTGATTTTGTGTGTTTTTGAGTCTTGAGACGTTGATCCGGAGTTACGTGTCGTTTTTGAGTGAAAACAGGTTGATTTCGGGACCCCAGCAAGGTGCACGGCCAGAAAATCAACATGCACGGCCGTGCGCCTAGCCTGGCCTGGCCGTGCGAGCTCTCGGCCAGGAGTGCACGGCCAAAAGTGCCTAGTGCACGGCCGTGCAGCATCCTCGGCCAGGCCGTGCGCCTTGCACGGGCAACTTGAAGCCTCGCACGGCCGTGCGGGTACCACCCCCTGGCCGTGCGAGCTCTCGGCGTTAGTTGCACGGCCAAATGTGCCTTGTGCACGGCCGTGCAACACCCTCGGCCAGGCCGTGCCGGCCTGCACGGGCAAAAACCCAAGGTGCACGGCCGTGCGCCTCTGCCCGTGCAGCCGAGGCACGGGCTATATAAATGGCCGTGCACGGCCATAGTGGTCAGAATCTCAAATCAACTCGCCGGAAACCTCTCCCCCTCGCCGGAAAACCGCGCCAAACCTACCCTATTTCGATTTTTCCGGCCACCTTGTGTACTTTTTTCACCAAACCAACACCAAACCCACTCTTTCTACACCCCAAGCGGCCTATCCCCCGAGTTTGAGCAAGTTTGGGCGACATTTTTATCGCCGGAGGCGATTTCCGGCGAGAATCCGGCTAGGCCCCGACGAGCATTTCCGGCCATATTTTCGGCATTTCGTCGATTCCCTTGTCTTCCCCTCATCATCCCCTACACCTCTACTTGAGTCTCCAGGTTTGATTTTGTCCCTAACTATGTTAATTGTGGAGAATTGAGTGTGTAGGGTGTATGTTAGAGAATCTTATTGAATCCTGTGATTTGTGCGAAATTGATTGAGGGGAATGCATGGGATGTGATTGAATTATGTTGGGCAATGTCCCATTTGCTTGTTTGAGCCCTTGTGTGCAAGAATTTGGCCAATTTCATGCTTCACTTAATAGTGCACACAAGGTGTTCGATGGAATGCCTGTTTTCCATGCCATGTTGTGGCCACCGGTTGGGGCCCTTAATGATGTAGTTTGTGGGTGTATTTGTTATGGATGTGAACCTTGAGTTGCCTACTTTCTTGTGAATGTGCACCCCCACCCAGATTATGCTTGATTTATCGAGTTTTTGACCCCCGAACTATGGATGAAACCATGGTTCGGCTGCCTTCTGTTCTTAAGTGTGGGGGTGGGCTTGACCTTTTCTTTGGCTCTTTTGGTTCCACTTTGGGTTGTTGTTTTGCAGGGCAATGGCACAACCTAATTTCCAGCACCCGTTCATCCGGGATCTCAGGAGGGGCTCCACCGGAGAGCGCTTCAAGAAGGTCGTGGAAACACCGTTTGGCGCCCACCATTGCTGGTCCAAACGGGAATTTCGGCGACTGCACTGCTACGAGCAGCTTTCCGCCGTGCTCGCCAACACCGCCTGGCGCCGTCTGTTCCAGATCTGCGAGACGGTCTACTACGAGCCGGTGTGGGAGTTCTACACCACTTTCCAGCACAACTCCATGACCAGATACCATGACAGTACAGCCATCCAATTCCGGCTGGGTGGTGTTCCCCGGTCCTTGAGTTACCACGAGCTGGCTGAGGCTCTCGACCTCGACCTCGACGACCGTATGAACTACGTCACAGAGGTTAATGAGCCACCGGAGGTGGACTTCAAGCGGCTGTACACCAGCCTGGCTCAGCCTGGCCAGACGCGTCCTTTCAAGTCTGGGAGGACGAAGGCATCTACCTTGAAGATCGAGTACCGACTTCTCCACCACCTGCTGGCGAAGTCTTACACTCCTGCATCTGACAGCGCCGGCGCCATCACGAAGAGGCCCCTGTACTTCCTTGACTCGATCCGCCAGCGCCGCCATCCTCTCCACCTGGGGTCGGTGGTGGCCAAGACATTCGAGAAGACGGCCACAGAGCTGAAGAGCCTCCACTGCGCCCCCCTCATCACCCGCCTGGTTACCTTCTTCGGCCTCTCACTGCAGGGGTGAACCAAGGAGGGGGAGACCCCCGTCTTTGGCAGCGTGACGATCGGGAAGATGCTGCTGTTGCGGGAGAGGAACGGTGTTCAGTGGGTCGAGGGATTTCCGGAGCCTCCTATCCCCGCGGAGCCCGAGGAGGAGGCTGACGATGAGGTGGACCCCGAGGAGGTGGATGCTGCTGCTGATGCTGCTGATGATCCCCCACAGACTGACTTTCATTTTGGGGGTAGCAGCTCCACTTTCCAGGGCCAGGACTACTTCACCCAGCAGTTCGAGCAGCTGAGGATCCAGAACCAGCTGCTCCTTGACCAGCAGATGCAGTTCCAGCAGCAGTACGCGACAGATCAGGCCGAGTACCGGCACAGGCTGGACACGATCCAGACTCGGCAGGGCGTGACTCTCGCCCATATCGAGCGGGAGAAGCGCCGTTCCCGGCGCATGCAGGAGGTTCAGCAGCACCTGCTTCAGCTGATTCCGGGCGATCCACCTGTCTGGAGGACTCCCTGGGAGGACTCCCCTCCACATGACGGTGCGGCTGGCGCTGCTGGTGATGATGCATTCATGGATGACATCGATCTTGACGATCTTGGCGACGAGTAGGCTGTACTCGTTGCCCGTCTCAGTGTGGTTGTTTTGTTTTTCTTTTTAGACTTTTGAGTGTTTGCTCCATGTGTGCGGAGCCTGAACTTTGTGTCGTTTGTTTTTGTTTTTGGTTTTTCATTTGTGGTTTGATGTAGCCGTCTGGGCTAACACTTATCCCTAACGCCAGTGTGCTAGTGTTTCTGATGTTCGATTTGTGCAGCATTGTCCACTCTCCCGTTCGTTTCTCGCTGACTGGTCCACTTCCAGTCCCCCAGCAGTGTTCTTACCCGGTAACATCGTTCCCCTTGTCTTTCCCTCTACTCCATTGAGGGCAATGTCGTGCTTAAGTGTGGGGGGATGTTTTGTATCGGTTGGAATATTTATGATGGTGCTTGGAGCCTAGTCCACTGTCCGAATCTTACGATTTGAGGGCTCCAAGTACTGCTGTTTGATCATATTGGCACTGTGTTTTGATGGATGAATTGATTGGTTTTCGGATTAATGCATGACAACTTGTTTGCGACTAGGACAACCTATGATGAGGACTGAGATGTGCAGTAGAACGATGTAGGGGTTTTGTTTTTCAACTGTTTGCTTGCCAACTGTGACTTGATCTGATTACTTGTTCTTGACAGTCGTTTATGCATCTAGTTCAGGGTATCAGAATGTGAGATAGAGCATATAGGTAGCCATGTGAGACTTGAGCCTGCTCGTTTCTTTCTTGTGCGATAGATCCCTCTTCCATGATGTGTAGCTCACGTTGTCACTAGCTAAGATGATGGGGGCATAGGATTAGCCCACGCCCAAAACTGACTGTCCTGATGTGTCATATCCCCTAGTCAGCCCCTTTGAGCCGTGTGTTATCCTTTCTTTTGGTCTATAATGAAACAAAATCACCCTTGTTGCATCTTTTCGAAGGTTCCACAGAGTGGTTTCTATATATTCTTTGCTGTTTCTGCTAAAGTCTATGTGAGTGTTGGAGGTAGTGCTTAAAGGTTGGGCAGATGTTTGAAATATGTGCAGAAGTGGTGGCTCTCGTAAGAAATGAAAAGAAAAATAAAAGAAAAACAAAGAAAAAATTGCAAGCAAAAGAGAGCCACTACCAAAAATCTGAATAATGCCCAGTAAGTAGTGTTTCTTAGTAGTCTGGCTTGGAAATGCTGATGTTTATGCCTCCTTCGCTCTTGTGCTCTTAAGATATTGAGTAATGCAGAATAGCAGAAAGAAAATACCGGGTTGTTTGACTGTGATTGTGTGTTTGGAAAATGTGGAACCTTTTGCTATGAATACTTCCACCACCTAAAAGGCCTTTTCCCCATGTCCAGGACCCTAGCCAGTCATGTGAACCTGTGTCTAAGACCTCCTGATTAGTTAGTGGTGACACCCCATATGGGAACTCTAGCATTTAGAGGCTGCCATCATGGTGAAGAGATGATAGGTATTGAGAGAAATAGCATGCGCATCTTTCGCATCAAATTGTCCTGACCCCACTGGTCGAGAGTGAGTGATTCATTTTCATTTTCTATATGCTCTTGTACCCCGGTGAGGACCTAGATTGCTCGGTCTCTATTCTGATGTCTTGAGTTGGATGCATGAGTTGACTGTTTTGAGTAAGTGGTTGAATCAAGTCTAGGTTGGCCAGTGAACAGAAGGGAGACTCTTCCTTTGCTCGATTTGCTGCACTCGAATGTCCTTTGTGGTGGTTGTCCAGGTTGTTATTGAGGTTGTGCATGTATTGATGTTTGAAAACCAGTGCGATTCACGTGTTTTGTGCCTTTATGACTTGTCCCCAATGTTGGTTGATTGAAATATGTAAGCTTACCTAGTGTCTGACTTGGTTTGCTTGGGGACAAGCAAACGGTTAAGTGTGGGGGAGTTTGATAGACCGTCATTTACACATGTTTTTACCCTCATACTTACACCGTTTGAGGTGTTGATTCTCGTGTTTTAGGCCGATTTCACGATAGGTTGTGCTTGTTTGTGTTATTTCAGGTCCTAGTACGTGAATGAAGGCTTAGGAACGAGTCTGGGGTCGATTGGACGAAGAACGGACGAAGGGCGAGCTTTTTGGGGAGTGCACGGGCAGACCAGGAGGCTGCACGGCCGTGCACTTGAGCCATTTGGCCGTGCGCCTCACGCCGAGGCCATGCACGGGCAGGCCCTGAAGCTTGCACGGCCGTGCGCCTGGCCGTGCAAGATGGACGAAGAACAATAATTGAAACGGCTGCGTTTCACGGTGCACGGCCAGAATTGTGTAGTGCACGGCCGTGCACCTGGCCGTGCAACTCGGGGAAAACCCGGTTTTAAGGCCTATTCCGAGCCAGAAGTGGGAGAATCGTGTTTTCAGAGCAAAAACAGAGCCCTAGAGAGAAAGTGCGAAGAACACACCCTAGAAGCTGTCTTAGATTTGGATTTCATCGAATCGAGCTTGGAGATCGTCATAGGAGTGGAAATCATCGTCCCGGAGCAGATTATCCTCATCGTTATGAGTATGACTAATCCGATTCTTGTTTTCTCTTCTCTCTCTATGGAGTAGAACCCTTCTCTCACTTGGGTATGAAGAACCCTAGTTCCTTGTGTTAGAGATTTGATTGTAATGACTTGGGATGATATTACTGTTTGATTTTAATCGAATGACGCATGTTTCATGAATTGATTTGAGTCTGATCAGCTTTTCTCAATTTCTGCTGCAACCTGAGATAGATAGAATCTGATTAGGTTGTTAGAGCCTCTTCATTCGATAGTAGGAGATTGGCTATACGAGAGTTAGCCAGTTTACTGCTTTGTACTGGTGTTCTTGGCGCCAGTAGTGGAGTTCTGTGTTCATAGCCTCAGCTTTCCATCCCGGTGAAGACTAGTCGTCTGCCGGGTAGTTAGACTGAGAGGGCTTGGTCAGCTTAAGAGATTCCAAGCTACTGTCGGATCTTCCGCAGTCTAATCAACAGTAAATCAACCCAGGGAATTGCAATTGAACCTAACTAAGGGGCTAGGGGGACTCAATCCCGAGTGACTCTTGCCTGCTTTAGAAACCCGAACAATTTACTGCTTTCTTGTTGCTTTTACTTTTCACAACAATCACTCGAACTAGTTTGCTAGATAATAGAGAATCACGGAGTAAGCAGTAGATCTAGACCCCGGGTTGATAATTAAACTTGCCTATACTGCAGTCCCTTTCATTGGTTACACTTGGCCATTGTTAGGTGTTGTGTTTTAGCGTGTCAGTTACCGGATTGAAACACTGCTGGGGGACTGGAAGTGGACCAGTCAGCGAGAAACAGACGGGAAGATGGACAGTTCTGCACGAATCGAACACCAAGAACACACTAGCACACTGTGTGTTAGGGATAAGTGTTAGCCCAGACGGCTACAATATAAGCAAACCACAAAAGAAAACCAAAAACAAAGACAACCGACACTAAGTTCAAGCTCCTCACACATGGAGCAAACACACAAAAGTCTAAAACGAAAAACAAAACACACTGAGATGGGCAACGAGTACAACCTACTCGTCGCCAAGATCATCGAAGTCGATGTCGGCCATGAAGGCGTCATCACCAGCAGCTCCATCAGCACCATCATCACCGTCAGCTGGGGCATGTGGAAGTGGAGAGTCCTCCCAGGAAGTCCTCCAGACGGGCTGCTCGCCCGGGAGCAGCTGGAGCAGGTGCTGCTGGACCTCCTGCATGCGCCGTGAACGGCGCTTCTCCCGCTCGATGTGGGCGAGAGTCACTCCCTGCTGTGTCTGGAGTATGTCCAGGCGCTCATCATAAGCAGCCATCCTGTTCTGGTACTCGGCCCGGTGTTCCGCGTACTGCTGATGGAACTGCATCTGCTGGTCGAGGATCTGCTGGTTCTGGATCCGCAGCTGCTCGAACTGGTAGGAGAAGTAATCCTGGCCCGGGAAGGCGGAGCTGCCACCGCCGTACTCGAAGGTGGTGGGGCGGGGGGCAGCAGCAGCATCCACCTCCTCGGGCTCAACATAATCAGCAGCCTCCTCCTCCTGGCCCTCTGGCTGGACCTCTGGCTGGGTCTCCGCGGGGATCTGAGGTTCTGGAAACCCCTCGACCCATAGAATGTCGCGGTTCTCTCGGAGCAGGTGCATGTGACTGATCGTCTTCCTGCCAAAGATGAGGGTGTCCCCCTGCTGTGTGCACCCCTGCAATGAAAGCCCGAAGTTGGTGGCCAGGCGGGTGATGAGAGGGGCGCAGTGGAGGCTCTTCAGTTCCGAAGCAGTCTTCTCAAAGGTCCTGGCCACCACCGATCCCAAGTGGAGAGGATGGTATCGAAGCGGTGAAGTACATGGCCCTCTTGGTGATGGCGCTCGCACTATCTGACGCTGGGGTGTAAGACTTCGCCAGCAGGTGGTGGAGAAGGCGGTTGTCGAGCGACAGGGTAGTGGCCTTCGCCCTCCCAGCCGAGAAGGGACGTCTCTGGCCTGGCTTAGCCAGGCGGGTGTACAGCCTCATGAAGTCCACCTCCGGCGGGTCGTTGACCTTGGTGATGTAGTCCGCACCATCATCCAGGTCGAGGTCGAGAGCCTCAGCCAGCTCATGGTAGCTCATGGACCGGGGGGCACCGCCTAGCCTGAATTTGACGGTTGTACCGTCCTTCCAATCGGTCGTGGGTGTGTGCCTGAAGGTCGTGTAGAACTCCAGCACGGGCTCGTAGTAGACCTTCTCGCAGATGGAGAGCAGACGGCGCCATGTGCGGTTGGCGACGGCGGCGGAGAGTTGCTCGTAGCAGTTCAATCTCCGAAACTCCCGTTTGGACCAGCAATGGTGCTGCCCAAACGGGCATGCCAGGAGCTGCTTGAAGCGATCCTCGTCAGGGCCCCTCCTCAGATCCCGGATGAACGGGTGCTTGAGGTCAGGTTTCGACATTGTCCTGCAAAAGAACAACCCAAAGTGGAACCAAAAGAGCCAAAGAAAAGGTCAATCACACCCCCACACTTAAGAACAGAAAACAGCCTAACCATGGTTTCATCCATAGTTCGGGGGTCAAAAACTCGATAAATCAAGCATAATCTGAGTGGGGGTGCACATTCACGAGAAATTAGGCAACTTAAGGTTCACATCCATAGCAAATACACCCTCAGAGTACATCATTAAGGGCCCCAACCGGTGGCCACAACATGGCATGAAAAATAGGCATTTCATCGAACGCCTTGTGTGCACTATTAAGTTAAGCATGAAATTGGCAAAATTCTTGCACACAAGGGCTCAAACAATCAAGGGGGACATTGCCCAACACAATTCAAACAAACTCCATGCATTCCCCTCAATCAATTGCACAAAAATCACAAGATTCAATAAGGTTCTCTAAACATACACCCTAACACCCAATTCTCCAAAATTAACATAGTTAAGGGCAAAATCAAACCTGGAGACTCAAGTAGAGGTGTAGGGGATGATGAGGGGAAGGCGATGGACGCGAAGAAAAGCCGAAAAGTGCCCGGAAGTGCTCGTCGGAGCCTCGTCGGAGTCTCGCCGGAAATCGCCTCCGGCGACAAAAACGTCGGCCAAATCTCCTCAAAATGGAGGGATAGGCCGCGTTTGGTGTGGGAAGGATGGGTTTATTGTTGGTTTGGTGAAAAAATGACAAAAAATGGCCGGAAAAATCAAAATAGGGTGGTTTGTCGCGGTTTTCCGGGCAGATTCAGAGGATTCCGGCGAGGGTTGTAAAAAAATCTGACCACTCGGCCGTGCAGGCCGAATATATAGGTCGTGGCTCGGCCGCACGGGCAGGCTCGCACGGCCATGCAAGGTGCACTATTGCACGTGTTGGCCGACACGGCCAGGCCGAGGAATTCCACACGGCCGTGCGAATTGCACATTTGGCCGTGTTGAATTTGCCGAGAGCTCGCACGGCCAGAGGATAAAATCCACACGGCCGTGCGAGAATTTGCGTTGCCCGTGTCGGCCACACGGCCATGCCAAGCCAAGCCACACGACCGTGCAAATTTGCACTTTTGGCCGTGCGAAAATTGCCGAGAGCTCGCACGTCCAGGGGATAAAATCCACACGGCCGTTCAAGTTTATGGCCTGGCCGTGTGAGGTGCTGGGGCCCCGAATTCAACCTGTTTTCACTCAAAAACGATATTTGACTATGGATCAACACCTCAAGACTCAAAAAACACAAAAACAGAAGGAAAAAAAATGCAAACCTCGGTGGGGTTGCCTCCCCACAAGCGCTTCTTTACCGTCTTTTAGCTGGACGCCAGTAGAGGAACTAAGGGTCCTCGAGCTTGATCAGCAGCTCTGTGCGCTCGACAGCACCTCCCAAATACAACTTTAGGAGGTGGCCATTCACCTTGAATGGCTCGGTTTGAGCATTGCTGATCTCCACCGCACCATGCGGGAAAACTTGGGTGACCGTGAAGGGACCCGACCACCTTGAACGGAGCTTGCCCGGAAAGAGTTTCAGGCGTGCATTGAAGAGCAGAACATGATCACCTACCTGAAACTCCTTCGGGCCCCTCAACCTAGCGTCGTGGAGACGCTTGGTGCGCTCTTTGTAGAGCAGGGTGTTCTCGTAGGCGTGGTAACGCCACTCCTCCAACTCCAGCAACTGCAATTTCCGTTCTGTACCTGCAACACTCAAATCTAGGTTTAGCAGCTTAATGGCCAAGAAGGCCTTGTGCTCTACCGGCAAATGGCACGCCTTCCCATAGATAAGCCTATAGGGAGAGGTGCCAATCGGATTTTTATAGGAAGTCTTATACGCCAAGAGAGCATTGACTCACTCCTACTGTCACTCTAGAAAATGTCCAAGTGTAACCACTTCCTAAAGCATAGTATAGCGGGTTTGGGTTTTATTGTCAACCCGGGTCCTAGATGTGATGACTACTCGGTGAATTCTCGTTATCTAGCAGTGAACTTTTAGTGCACATTCACGTAAACAAAAACACAAAGCAAGTAAACGGTTGTTGTCAAGTCAAGAGAGGTCACCCGGATATGGTTCCCCCTAGACTGCAGTTAAGTCGGATTGCAATTTACCAAGTTCAGTTTTCATGAAAGTTATACTGCGGAAGGTTCTTAATTAGCCTGAAGTCTCGACTAAAGGTCTCCAGACCCTCTGAATCTGAGCCAATTCGCCACCTTCGATTAAGGATACTCTATCAACCTAGGCAGATATTCTCATTCTAGGTCAAAGCAGAAACAACAGGAATTTGATCAGGATTCAAGTCATTCAATCATTCAAACCTCAATCGAATATAATCAATTCACAAACTCTGTACTTGGGTTCATACAATCAGACCTAGCATACAAATCTAGGGTTTCCCATACCCAGATGAATGGGGGAACTACTCCATAGAGAAAGAAGCAAAAGCAGATTCAGACGCGGAAATCATACTGTGAAGATGGATTTCTGCTCCTGGACGTTCAATCGGCACTTCTCCAAGCTCAAGCCGGGCTCCAATGGTGATGAAGATCAAGCTATGGCACTTGGGAACTCTGGTTCGTCGCTTTCTCTCTCTAGGGATCGCTTTCTCTCTCAAAAACTCGGAACCCTTCAATGTTGGCCTTCTTCTTCCTTTTATTAGCTGCCTGGTCGCGATACCCGGTCGAAATACCCGGTCGGGTATTTCGGGTTTCGACCGGGTATTTGCAGAACGCACCATTTCGTTTAAGGGGAAAATCCCCAGTCTGACTTCATAATCCCCGACCGGGGATTTAAGCCATTTGCCCGGGCCCCCTTCTGTTTCTCACGGACGCCCGAAGTGAAAATTACCCGACCAAGGCCAGAAAATACCCGGTCGGGTATTCCTGCCTTTGGCCGGGTATTTTGGTCCAACAGCCTCCTTCGTCCCAACTTCGCTCCTTTCGAACCAGAACTCGTTTCTCCGCCTCGATTCCAACGCCGGGTCCTGAAATATGACATAAACACACAACCTAGCGTGAAATCGGTTTAAAACACGAGATTCCTCATCACAAACGGCTTCAGAATAGGGGTGAAAACATGTATAATTATCGGTCTATCAATCTCCCCCACACTTAACCGTTTGCTTGTCCCCAAGCAAACCTAACTCAAACCAATGCAGCTCTCCAGACCTCTATAGCGACAAACAACCTCGATCGTAGGTAGAGGACTTCCTAGATCATTTAGCAACTTACGAGGTCAACCGACGCACAAGTCATCTCATAGCTTCTTCGGCGAGAGCACTAGTCTCGAGTCGGCATCATGGCAAATATTGAACAGAGGACAAATGAAATGTGGTGTAGAACTCCCACACCAGCTCCGTGTAGGTAGGCTCGTCGATCGTTAGCAACGTCCGCCAATCGCGGTGACTGATGGCGGCGCTGAGCTCCTGCAGACAGTGGAGCTGCTCGAACACCGCCCACTCGAGGTGGTAGTGGCGCTCCAATCGCCCCCGGATCACGTTGCGGAACTGATCCGCGTACTCCGCGTGCAGGCGCAGACCCTGCACAAATGGAGGGTCCTGAGACATGTTCCTGCAAAATCAATACACCAAAGGTGGAGCCAAGCAAAACTGGTCAGGACCAACAGCATGGGTTCATCGCTTCCCCCACACCTAAGGCCACCTAGGCTAACAATGATACGCACAGCCGGTTGAATCACAAGCGACTCAACCGGAATCAAGCAAGAATCACAGAACCAATCACATTCACGACAAGGGCAGTACACACACCAAAGATAAAACCATGCAAGCTTAAGGCATCGCTCACCCTACTCTAGATCAGGCATGCAAACATAGTTCTCGGTCTTACAGTCTACAGTTCGATTCTCCAGAAAAAGAGTAAGAAATAAGAAGCACACCTGGAAACACAAGTAGAACTGTAGTGCGGACACGAGAAAGGGGTGAGGGACGCGAGGGGGGGCCAAAAATCGGCCGAGGAGGGTCGCCGGAAAGTGGCCGGAAAATGGCCGGAAGACCGCCGGAAAATCGCCGGAAAGTTGCAGGCGGTGACCGGCGGCGACGGGGAAGGCGGCCGGCGGCGGCGGAGTGCGGCGGCGGCCGGCGGCGGAGCGATGGCCGGCGGCGGCGGAGGGCGGCGGCCGGCGGCGCTCAAGAAGAGAGAGGGGAGAGGATTTGAGAGGAAGAGAGAGAGGAAATTCTGGAAAAATGAGGGTAGAGAGAGAAACTGTCCGGGGGTTTGCTATTTATAGCAAAAATACCCGGTCGGGTCTCAAAAATACCCGGTCGGGTATTCTCGAGTCCACGACCGGGGATCTGTCAAACGCCGCGTTTCAAAGAGGCAAGGTATTTTTGGCGGGAGATCGGGGGTTCCCTAAACGCAGCGTATCAAGGCCAGGAAATCCCCGGTTTCAAGCCAAAAATACCCGGTCGGGTATTTTTGGCCTGAGGTCGGGGATTTGACCTTTTGGCGCCCCGGAAGGCAGAAGGGGGCCCGGGCACGAGCCAAAAATACCCGGTCGGGTATTTTGGCTCATGACCGGGTATTTTACCCTTCCGCCCAAAATTCTCATTCTCCAAAATTTCGACCTCTCCTGCACGAAAACACCAAATCGAGGCATTACAGATGACCGAACTTCACTACAGACATGCAACCGACTCGACACGACACAAAAAAAAACTCAGGAAAAAGGGAAAAGAAAATGCAAACCGTGGTGGGGTTGCCTCCCCACAAGCGCTTCTTTACCGTCTTTTAGCTGGACGCCCATGGCGGAACTAAGGGTCCGCGAGTTCCACCACCAACTCCGCACGTTCGACCTTGTCTCCCAGGTAGAGTTTGAGACGATGGCCATTCACTTTAAACGGCTCAGTCTGCGGGTTGGCAATCTCAATAGTGCCATACGGGAACACCTGGGTGACCGTGAACGGTCCAGACCACCGGGAACGGAGTTTTCCGGGAAAGAGTTTCAGGCGAGAGTTATAGAGGAGAACTCGATCACCAACCTGGAACTCTTTCGGACCCCGCAACCGGGCATCGTGCAGGCGCTTAGTGCGCTCCTTGTATAGCCGGGTGTTCTCATAGGCGTGGTAACGCCACTCTTCCAGCTCCAACATCTGCATTTTTCGCTCAATACCTGCAACACGAACATCCAAGTTGAGCAGCTTAAGGGCCCAGAAGGCCTTGTGCTCTAGCTCCACGGGCAAATGGCATGCCTTTCCATAGACAAGCCGGTACGGTGAAGTACCAATGGGTGTCTTGTAGGCAGTGCGATACGCCCACAGAGCATCATCGAGCTTGGTGGACCAATCTTTGCGGGACTGATCCACCTTTTTCTCCAGGATCCGCTTGCGCCTCAGCCGACCTAGAGACGTAGTCAACAGCAACCAGAATATAGGTGTTACCAAAAGATGGAGGGAAGGGGCCCATGAAGTCGATACCCCAGACATCAAAAATCTCACAAGTTATAAACACATTCTGGGGCATCTCATCACGGGAAGAGATGTTACCTGACCTCTGGCATCGGTCGCACCTGCGTGCGAAGGCGTCTGCATCCTTGAAGAGCGTGGGCCAGTAAAAGCTCGACTGGAGCACCTTCCTCGCCGTGCGGTTTCCTCCGTGATGACCGCCAGTAGGTCCCTCATGACAGTGAGATAGAATGCCCTCCATCTCACTCTACATAACACAACGACGGATGATCCCGTCGGCTCCGATCCGAAAAAGATGAGGGTCATCCCAGAAGTAGTACTTCAGATCGGAGAAAAACTTCCTCTTGGCGTGAGTTGCCATACCCTTGGGAAGCTGCTGGCCCACCAAATAGTTCGCAAAATCAGAATACCAGGGGGTGACACTCTCCACCAAGCATATCATCATCAACCTCTCATCTGGGAAGGAGTCGTCAATCTCCTCCACGAGGTTGTCCGCAGGAGGTGCGTCCAATCGGGAGAGGTGATCAGCTGCAACATTTTCTGCTCCCTTATTGTCCCGGATCTCAATATCAAACTCCTGCAGTAGTAAGATCCATCATATGAGCCGAGGTTTGGCATCGGCCTTGCTCATCAGGTATCTAATCACGGAGTGATCTGTGTACACGGTCACATGGGACAAGACCAGATAGGGGCGAAATTTATCGAAGGCAAACACCACTGCAAGCAGCTCCTTCTCTGTGGTGGTGTAGATCTCATGGGCATCATTCAGAGTCTTCGAGGCGTAGTAGATAGGTCGGAAGTGTTGATCTCGCCGCTGCCCCAAAACAGCTCCAACAGCAAAGTCACTGGCGTCGCACATCAGCTCAAATGGTAGGGACCAGTCAGGAACAACCATGATAGGAGCCTGGGTGAGCTTCTCCTTCAAGGTGGTGAACGCCGCTGTGCAAGAAATCGTCCATAAACACCTCCATGATCTCGCCGACCAGACGGTCAAAGATGGCGAGCATGCATCGCTGAAAAGTGGCTGGGGCGTTGCATAGCCCGAATGGAATCCTCCGGTAAGCAAATGTGCCGAAGGGACAGGTGAAAGTGGTCTTCGCCTGGTCCTCCGGTAAGCAAATGAGATCGGCTGAAACAGCCTGTCGCCCTCCAAGAAGGGGCCACTCTCCAATGCGGCCAACTGCTCCGCCAGCTGCGGCTCCTGCGATGCCTGCTCACCTAGCAAAATACAACGCTCAAGAGCATCATCAGTACCCGCACTCGTGATAGCGAGTGCGGTCTCAAAATCGGTAAGCACATCACAGTAGTCTATGTCATCATGCAAATGAGAATGTTTCCCACTGTCAGACACAGAAAAAGTAGGATGTTCATCACCAGCACGCAAGATCAATTTACCACTATGCACATCAATAAGCGCCTTGGCGGTGGCGAGAAATGGTCTACCCAAAATCAAAGGCACATCCACATCCTCATTTATATCCAAAATAACAAAATCAACAGGATATGTGAATGCACCGACATTAACAAGCAAGTCCTCAATGATACCCCTAGGATGCACGATAGAACGATCAGCTAACTGAATGCTCATCCTAGTAGCTCTAGGTTCACCTAGGTCTAGCTTCTTAAACAATTTATAGGGCATGACATTTATGCTAGCGCCTAGGTCCGCCAAGGACTTTCCTACATGCATGCTGCCAATAACAAGAGGGATAGTGAAACTCCCTAGGTCTTTGCGCTTCTCAGACAGCTTGTTCTGCAGGATAGCAGAACACTCCTCGATGAGCATCACTGTCGAAAGATCCCCAAGTTTCTTCTTGTTGGTGAGGAGGTCTTTCATGAACTTGGCATACTTGGGCATCTTCGACAGTGCCTCCACGAACGGCATGCTGATGTTGACCTGCTTCAACATTGCCATGAACTTGGCAAACTCTGTCTCCAGCTTGTCTTTATGAAGTCAAGTGGGGAAGGGCAGCTGGGGTGTATGCTCCTTAACCACAGGCTGCGGCTTGGGAGCAGGTGTTTCGCTGCCTTCCCCCACCTCTGCAGTATCAGCTGGAGGTGTTGAAGCAGGTAGTGGGTCGTCTCGCCTGGGCTGGGCAGGAGCAGCAGATATGGTCTTGCCACTCCTGGTGGTGATGGCGTCCAGCTGCTGGAGGGGGTCACGAGGATTAGGAACAGTGGTGGCAGGCAGAGTCCCCGGTGCCCTGGTAGTGTTCTGGCGAGCTAAGCTCCCAATCTGATTCTGTAGATCCTCCAGAATGGCACCTTGGTTTCTCTGGCCTGCCTCCAGTGAGGCTATGTTCTGATCCATCCTCGTGAAATTCGCCTGACTGGTGGTCATGAATGCCTGCAAAATGTTCTTCAGATCAGCCATCTGAGTATCTGGAGCTGCGGCTGCTGGAGGCTGAGCAAACTGGCGCTGGGGCTGCTGGAATGGCTGCCCTTGCCTAGGATGGTAGGGTTGCTGCTGTGGTGGTGGCCCCTGCCTAGCCTGGAAGGGCTGCCTCTGCTGAAAACCACCTGCTGGTGCTGGGAAACCAGGTGGTTTGTTGGTGTTGCTGCTCTAGGCAAAATTGGGATGCTGGCGCCATCCCTCGTTGTAGGTACTGCTGTATGGGTCCAGGCGCCGAGCATTGGCGATGAAGTCCACCTGCTCTTGGGGAGTAGAGGACTCCCTCAGATTGACAATCCTCCACCAGGTGATTCGGGCTGTCACACCACTGACACTGAGCTACAGGAGGCGTAGCTACACCTCGGCCCGGAAGGAGACTGTTAGGCTGCTTCAATGTCTGCACCAACTCAGCCACCTGCTGCTCTAACCCGGACCTGGCCTCCATAGCATGCACACCCCGGTCCCGGGAATTCCTGCCTCTGTTGTTCTGTCCCCAAGAATGATCTTGGGCAGCCAAGGTACTGATCATCTGGTTCAGCTCGGGTGGAGTATTAGTAAGGATATCCCCTCCTGGGCATAGAGACTCAATCACCCTCTGGCTGTCTGGAGTGAGGGCGCTATAGAAGTTCCCCACTGTGAATGCATCGCTGAAGCCATGATGGGGACACTGCAAGAAGTATCCCATGTACCGCTCCCATGCATCACGAAGTGACTCATCTGGCTCTTGGCGGAAATGAGTGATCTCCCGCTGAATCTCTGTGGTCTTCGATGCCGGATAGTACCTGTGCACGAACTTGTCAGCTAGATCGTCCCAAGAGGTGATGGACAATGGGGGCTGGGTCTCCAACCACCTCTTAGCATTCCCCGCCAGAGAATGGGGGAAGAGGTGAAGGCGGATTGCGTCATCCGGGACACCGTTCAGCTTGAACCCGTTCGTCAGCTGCAGAAAACGGGAAAGATGTACCCGGGCTTCCTCATCCTTCAAGCCATGGAACTGGATAGAGGATGTAATGAGTTGAATCCAGCATGGCTTGATCTCGAAGTTGTTTGCAAGAATGGGCGGATAGAGGATGACCGGGCGGATGTCAGCAATCCGTGGAGTATAGTAGTACTCCAAGGTGGGACCCGGTGGTGGTGGATGATGATGGGCCCCAGCTCCCTGGGGATTGGGGTCGTTCCCCAGGATCTGGTTCACCGGAGGTGGGTTCTGATCGCCTTCCATCTCGTACTCGTCTTCGGATTCGCTGCTCAATTGGCCGTCTCTGCGCTCCACCGTAGGCAGTCTAGCTCGCTGTTGTCTCCGAAGTTGGTTGCAGGTGCGTTCAATCTCAGGATTCAACGGCAGTAAACCTCCCGACTGGCTACGGGGCATGCACTATCTGCACACAATCAAGCAATGCAAACCCGTGAAGGCACAAGTGGGAAAGAACAAACACTCAATGCAAAAATGAAAATGCTAAAGTAACAGAAATCACTTTTCTTCAACAACCTAGCCGTCCCCGGCAACGGCGCCAAAAACTTGACTCACTCCTACTGTCACTCTAGAAAATGGCCAAGTGTAACCACTTCCTAAAGCGTAGTATAGCGGGTTTGGGTTTTATTGTCAACCCGGGTCCTAGATGTGATGACTACTCGGTGAATTCTCGTTATCTAGCAGTGAACTTTTAGTGCAAATTCAAGTAAACAAAAACACAAAGCAAGTAAACGGTTGTTGTCAAGTCAAGAGAGGTCACCCGGATATGGTTCCCCCTAGACTGCAGTTAAGTCGGATTGCAATTTACCAAGTTCAGTTTTCATGAAAGTTATACTGCGGAAGGTTCTTAATTAGCCTGAAGTCTCGACTAAAGGTCTCCAGACCCTCTGAATCTGAGCCTCTAGCGGGCGACTAACCTCCACCGGAGTAAACAGATTGAGGCCCTAACGAACCAAACCTCCACTACCGAATTGAATTCGGTACAGAATAGCGAATTGGCTCCTCGACTAAAGTCACCAATTCGCCACCTTCGATTAAGGATACTCTATCAACCTAGGCAGATATTCTCATTCTAGGTCAAAGCAGAAACAACAGGAATTTGATCAGGATTCAAGTCATTCAATCATTCAAACCTCAATCGAATATAATCAATTCACAAACTCTGTACTTGGGTTCATACAATCAGACCTAGCATACAAATCTAGGGTTCCCCATACCCAGATGAATGGGGGAACTACTCCATAGAGAAAGAAGCAAAAGCATATTCAGACGCGGAAATCATACTGTGAAGATGGATTTCTGCTCCTGGACGTTCAATCGGCACTTCTCCAAGCTCAAGCCGGGCTCCAATGGTGATGAAGATCAAGCTATGGCACTTGGGAACTCTGGTTCGTCGCTTTCTCTCTCTAGGGATCGCTTTCTCTCTCAAAAACTCGGAACCCTTCAATGTTGGCCTTCTTCTTCCTTTTATCAGCTGCCTGGTCGCGATACCCGGTCGAAATACCCGGTCGGGTATTTCGGGTTTCGACCGGGTATTTGCAGAACGCACCGTTTCGTTTAAGGGGAAAATCCCCGGTCTGACTTCGTAATCCCCGACCGGGGATTTAAGCCATTTGCCCGGGCCCCCTTCTGTTTCTCACGGACGCCCGAAGTGAAAATTACCCGACCAAGGCCAGAAAATACCCGGTCGGGTATTCCTGCCTTTGGCCCGGTATTTTGGTCCAACAGCCTCCTTCGTCCCAACTTCGCTCCTTTCGACCCAGAACTCATTTCTCCGCCTCGATTCCAACGCCGGGTCCTGAAATATGACATAAACACACAACTTAGCGTGAAATCGGCTTAAAACACGAGATTCCTCATCACAAACGGCTTCAGAATAGGGGTGAAAACATGTATAATTATCGGTCTATCAAGCATCATCGAGCTTGGTGGACCAATCCTTGCGGGACTGATCCACCGTCTTTTCAATTATCCGTTTTAATTCCCAGTTTGTCAGCTCGGCCTGCCCATTTGACTGGGGATGGTAGGCCACCGACACCTGATGCTTAACGCCATAGCGAGAGAGGAGTTTAGTGAATTGCCCCTGAAAATGGGTTCCTCTATCACTAATAATGGCGCGAGGTGTCCCGAACCGGGAGAACAGCTGCTTCAGAAATGAGCAGACCCGTCTTACATCATTGGTGGGCATGGCTTGAGCTTCTGTCCACCTCGAGACGTAGTCCACTGCAACCAATATGTACAGATTGCCAAAAGATGGAGGGAATGGGCCCATGAAATCGATACCCCAAACATCAAAAATTTCACAAATAACAGAGATATGTTGGGGCATCTCATCCCGGGCAGAAATGTTACCTGACCTTTGGCAGCGGTCGCACTGTCGTGCGAAGGTGTCTGCATCCTTGAAGAGCGAGGGCCAATAGAAGCCCGACTGTAGCACCTTCCGCGTCGTGCGGTTTCCTCCATGATGACCTCCAGTAGGTCCCTCGTGACATTGAGACAGGATGTCTCCCATCTCATGCTCCATGACACAGCGCCGGATCACGCCATCTGCTCCGATTCTGAAGAGGTAAGGATCCTCCCAGAAGTAGTGCTTCAGATCGAAGAAGAACTTGCGCTTTGCATGAGTAGCCATCCCCTTGGGTAACTGCTTGTCCACCAGATAATTGGCAACGTCAGAATACCAAGGGGCCACGCTGTCCACCAGGGTCATCGCCAGCAATCGCTCACCCGGGAATGAGTCGTCGATCTCTTCCTCGAAGTTGTCCACCGGAGGGGCTTCCAACCGTGAAAGATGATCTGCAGCAACATTCTCGGCTCCCTTCTTGTCCCGGATCTCGATATCAAACTCCTGCAGCAGCAGGATCCAGCGGATGAGCCTAGGCTTTGCATCAGCCTTCTTATCAGGTAGCGAATCGCCGAGTGGTCAGTGTAGACCACCACATGGGAGAGCACCAGATAGGGTCGGAACTTGTCAAACGCATACACCACATCGAGGAGCTCCTTCTCTGTGGTGGTGTAATTCTCCTGTGCATCGTTCAAGGTCTTCGACACGTAGTAGATGGGCTGGAAGTGCTTCTCGCGTCTCTGACCCAGAACTGCTCCGACTGCGTAGTCACTCGCATCGCACATCAGCTCAAAAGGAAGAGACCAGTCAGGAGTCACCATGATAGGTGCATGGGTAAGCTTATCCTTCAGAGTCTCAAATGCAGCTGTGCACTCGGGAGTGAACTGGAATGGTGCATCCTTCTCCAGCAGCTTGGTCAAAGGCAGGGCAATCTTCGAGAAATCTTTGATGAAGCGCCGGTAAAAGCCTGCATGACCCAGAAAGCTGCGAATCCCCTTCACAGAAGCAGGAGGAGGTAACTGACTGATCGTCTCAATCTTCGCGCGATCCACCTCAATTCCCTGCTTGGAGATCTTGTGCCCGAGCACAATACCCTCACGAACCATGAAATGGCACTTCTCCCAGCTGAGTGCCAGATTAGTCTCCTCGCACCTCTTCAGAACGAGTTCCAGGTTATGGAGACAGTGAGTGAAGGAGTCTCCATATACCGAGAAATCATCCATGAAGACTTCCATGATCTCTCCAACCAGTCGGCCGAAGATCACCAGCATGCATCTCTGGAAGGTCGCCGGTGCATTACACAGCCCAAATGGAATCCTCAGGTAAGCAAAAGTACCGAAGGGGCAAGTGAATGTGGTCTTCGCCTGATCCTCCGGTGCAATAGGAATCTGGAAGTAACCAGACATGCCATCCAGGAAGCAATAGAACTCATGACCAGCCAACCTCTCCAGCATCTGATCAATGAAAGGTAGGGGGAAATGATCTTTCTTGGTGGCGTCGTTCAGGCGCCAGTAATCGATGCAGACTCTCCAGCCGGTCACGGTCCGCATCGGGATCAACTCCTTCTTCTCATTCGGGACCACAGTCATCCCGCCTTTCTTCGGGACCACCTGAGTGGGGCTGACCCACTTGCTATCAGATATAGCAAAGATGATCCCTGCATCCATGAGCTTCACAATCTCTGCCCGGACCACTGCCTCCAAGTTAGGAGACAATCTCCTCTGTGGCTGCCTGACTGGCTTAACCTCATCCTCCATCAAAATTCTGTGAGAGCAGAAGGATGGGCTAATGCCTCTGATGTCGGTGATCTTCCATGCCATGGCCCGGGCATACTTCTGCAGCAGATCCACCAGCTTGCTCTTCTGCTCGGGTGTCAGATCCGAGCTAATAATAACCGGGAGCTTATTCCCCTCCCGGAGAAATGCATACTCCAGGTGGGATGGGAGGGGTTTAAGGCTCCTCCAATGACGTAGCGAGCCGGGGTGAGATGGGGATCGGCTTGAAAGGTATCTCTCGCCCCTCGATCGCAGCCTCGTCCAACTCCGCAAGCTGCTCCTCCAGCTGCACATCCTGTGATGCCTGTTCCCCTAGCAAAAGACAACGCTCAAGGAAATCATCAGTACCCGCACTCGTGATGGCGAGTGCGGTCTCAAAATCAGCAACAACATCACAGTAATCTAAATCATCATGGAGCTGGGGGTGTTTCATATTATCAGAAATAGAGAAGGTGATTTGTTCACCCCCGGCTCTCAAAATCAGTTTTCCATCATTAACATCAATAAGAGCCTTGGCGGTGGCGAGAAAAGGTCTACCCAGTATCAATGGCACATCAACATCCTCATTTATGTCCAAAATCACAAAATCAACAGGATATGAAAATGGCCCTACTGCGACTATCAAGTCCTCTGCTATACCCCTAGGATGCACAATGGATCTATCAGCAAGCTGGATGCTCATCCTAGTATTACTGGGTTCACCTAGGCCTAGCTTCTTAAACAGTGTATATGGCATGACATTTATGCTAGCGCCTAAATCCGCCAAGGACTTTCCTACATGCAAACTACCAATCATGCAAGGGATAGTGAAACTCCCTGGGTCTTTTCGCTTCTCCGGTAGTTTGTTCTGCAGGATGGCAGAACACTCCTCGTTTACCATCACCGTGGACAACTCCCCAAGCTTCCTCTTGTTGGTGAGGAGATCCTTCATGAACTTGGCATACTTGGGCATCTTCGATAATGCCTCTACGAAGGGCATGCTAATGTTTACCTGCTTCAGCATTGCCATGAATTTGGCAAACTCAGTCTCCAGTCGGTCCTTGTGCAACCGAGTAGGAAAGGGAAGCTGTGGTACATACTCCTTCACCACTGGTTGCGGTTTAGGAGCAGGCACCTCAACCTCCTTCTCTATTTCTTCCTGATTAGCTGGAAGTGCTGAAGCGGGGGTCTCTCTTTCCTCTGCCCGAACAGGTGGATCGACAGTCACCTTGCCACTCCTGGTTGTGATGGCACTGCAGTTGGCATTAGGGTCATGCGGGTGAGGGATGGTCTGACCAGGCAAGGTACCTGGAGTCCTCTGAGCGACAGCCTGGGCAACACTCCCAAGCTGGGTCTGTATATCTCGCAGCACAGCTTGTGTGCTTCTCTGACCAGCTTCTAGCTCCAAGAATTTGCCTGAAGCTTTCTCCATGAATTGCTCAATGTTATTGAACTTATTTGCACTGGAGGTGGCCAGAGAACCCACCAGAACTCTCAATTCCGCCATCGGGTCACTCTGTACTGGAGCTGCAGGTGCTGCCCCTGTCTCCTGAAATGGTCGTGCCTATGACTGAGGTGGAACTGGCCCCTGTCTGGGCGGGTAGAGTGGCTGCTGTGGCTGCTGAAACTGCCCCTGTCTGGGCTGGTATGGAGGCCACTGGAAACCAGGTGGTCCCTGGGGAGCTGGTGGTCTGGGATTTGGCCCAGCCCAAGAAAAGTTAGGATGCTGGCGCCACCCCTCGTTGTAGGTATTGCTGTAGGGGTCGAAGCGCCTGGCATTACCGATGAAGTCCACCTGCTCCTGGGGAGTAGACGATTCCCTCATCGCCTGACAGTCCTCCACGGTGTGATGGGAGCTCTCACACCACTGGCAGTGCATCGCCTGCGACTGTCCTGAACCTGCAATCAAACCAGAACGATCGATAGCTGAAACCAGCTTCGATACCACCTGCACCAAATCAGAGGACTGGGTTCCCACAGCATGCACACCCTGTCCTGGTGCTCGTCTCGATTTCCTGGCAGTGCTCCAATCGTACCCGTTCTCCGCCATCTCCTCAAAGAGTTGATTCAGCTGTGGCGGGGTTTTTGTCAGCATGTTCCCGCCACAAACCGAATCAATCAGCTGCTTGTCCTCCGGGAAGAGGGCGTGATAGAAGGTGCCCACCTTGAAAGCATCATTGAAACCATGATTGGGACACCTGAGAAAGAGACTGGTGTATCTCTCCCAAGCATCCTTGATGGTCTCATCCTCATCCTGAGCAAAATGTGTAATTTGCTTCTGCAGGTCAGCTGTCTTGGATGGAGGATGGTAGCGGGTGAGGAACTTGTCCGCCAGGTTGGCGAACGTGGTGATAGAGCCCGGAGGTCGAGTGTCTAGCCACTCCTTGGCCTGCCCCTCCAGAGTGAATGGGAAGTACCTCAGCTAGATGGCATCTGCTGGTACCCCATTGATCTTGATTCCATCGATGAGCTCGTGGAATCGCCTGAGATGTGATCGGGGGCACTCTCCCTCCTTACCACGGAACACCACTGAACCGCGCAGCATGGTGATTACTGAGGTGCTCACCTCAAAATTGTTGGCTGGGACTTGAGGGTGTTGAATGGATGACCTCATGTCCGCAGCTCTAGCGGTCCAGTAGGATCCCATGGTCTGCTCATCTGGGTTGATCACATCATGGTTCTGCGGATCAGCCATCTCTCCTTCTTCTTCTTCTTCGATCTGCAGCTGTGACAGCGCCTCCTCCGCAGCCAGTCGCTCCTTTAGAGCCCGCTTGAAGTTCCTGCAGGTTCGTTCAAGCTCCTGGTCTAATGGTAGTAGATCTCCCGACTGGCTACGGGTCATGCACTACCTGCACACAATCAGCAGAAGCAACCCGTGAAGGAACACAGGTGGAAGAGAAAAAATGCAATAAAGAAAAAGCTAGAGTAACAAATTCTCACGTTTCCCCAATAACCTAGAGGGGTCCCCGGCAACGGCGCCAAAAACTTGACACACCAAAACACAACACCAAACTGCGACCAAGTGTAATCGCAGTCCGGGAATGCAGTAACAGGCAAGTTCTATTATCAACCCGGGGTCTAGATCTACTGCTTACTCCGTGATTATCTATTATCTAGCAAACTAATTCGAGTGATTGTTGTTTAAAGCAAAAGCAGTAAGAAAGCAGGAAATGGTTCGGTTTTCAAAAGCAGGTAAGAGTCACTCGGGAATGAGTCCCCCTAGCCCCTTAGTTAGGTTCAATTGTAATTCCCCTGGGTTGATCTACTGTTGATTAGACTGTGGAAGATCCGACAGTAGCTTGGAATCTCTTAAGCTGACCAAGCCCTCTCAGTCTAACTATCCGGCAGACGACTAGTCTTCACCGGGGTAGAAAGCTGAGGCTATGAACACAGAACTCCACTACTGGAATTGAATTTCAGTACAAAGCAGTAAACTGGCTAACTCTCGTATAACCAATCTCCTACTATCGAATGAAGGGGCTCTAACAACCTAAGATTCTATCTATCTCAGGTTGCAGCAGAAATCGAGAAAAACTGATCAGACTTCAAACAATTCAATAAACATGCATCATTCGATTAAAATCAAACAGTATAATCATCCCAAGTCATTACAATCAAATCCCTAACACAAGGAACTAGGGTTCTTCATACCCAAGTGAGAGAAGGGTTCTACTCCATAGAGAGAGAGGAGAAAACAGTATTCGGAGTAGTCATACTCATAATGATGAGGAAAATCTGCTCCGGGATGATGATTTCCACTCCTATGACGATCTCCAAGCTCGATTCGATGAAACCCAGCTCCAAGATAGCTTATAGGATGTGTTCTTCGTACTTTCTCTCTCTAGGGCTCTGTTTTTGCTCTCAAAATCCGATCCCCTCACTTTTGGCTCGAAATTGGCTGAAAAACCAGAATTTCTCGACTCACACGGGCAGGCCACACGGCCGTGTGGCTCACCCATTTGGCCGTGCGAGTCGAAACGCAGAGTACCATTAAGTTGGCCTTCAGCCATCCCACACGGCCAGGGTTGCACGGCCGTGTGGATTTCCTGGGTTGCCCGTGTTTGCTCTCGGCGAAAGTCACACGGCCACAATTGCAACTTGCACGGCCGTGTGATACCCAGGACTGCCCGTGTGGCTTCCTTAGAACCTCGCCATGCGTCCGATCTTCGTCCAATCGACCCCAAACTCGCTCCCAAGCCTCCATTCACGTACTAGGACCTGAAATATCACAACCAAGCACAACCTAGCGTGAAATCGGCCTAAAACACGAGAATCAATACCTCAAACGGTGTAAGAACAGGGGTAAAAACATGTGTAAATAACGGTCTATCAATAACCCAAATCAATTATAATACCAACTACCATGGAGAGAAGTTCTCCTAATTTGAAAGACAAACAAACCCTAACGGGCTAATCCTACCGGCTACAATCAATGAATAAAAGAAACAAAGCCTAACTGAATTACTTCATAAGCAATAAGCAGTTCCCGAGTTGTGCATGGGTTTCATCTTAGCCACGTAATGACTCGTTCATTCTTGCATAGGCTGAATCATTCTGGCCTTCTTTTATCCGATCCTTCTCTCAATGCATAAGCCTATCACACACACAAGTTTCGTGATAGCCATAACCAACGAGGACGACCTGAATTTCAGCATATTGGAGTAGCTCAATAGAAACACCAACCCTGAAGAGTGCAGGTTGCAACTTAGGAAAACATAAGAAGGAAACATATTGATCAAAACATAACACACATTCTTGACTACTATATCAACAATAAGAGAGTGGTAGCCCCATAAAAATTCCACATCCATTTAGTTTTAGAACTCCATGATCTATCTCATTTCCAATTTCAAATGTATGTAAGTTTGAGCAGGAAGTAGAATAAGACAGTAAAAAGTAGCCTCTCACCGCTCTCATTCTATTATCCTTTTTTTATTACCCTCATTCTATTATCCTAATTGTTGTAGCAGTGTAACATTATTGTAAACGTAGGCCAAAAAATGTGAAAGGAAACGATAATGAAGAAAGGAATGTGATAACTTAAAGTAAGTAGAAGCTAAGTACAAACTCCAGTTCAATGAAGTTAGAAAAGTTGTTTAGTTTCACAAACTGTGTTTTTATATCAATAAATAACTTCGCTGGTTACTATAAATCTGAACATAAATAATTTCAAAGAAATAAATAACCAAACCACAATTATAAATCCCAAATTGTCAATCTGGCGAACGAAAATGACACCAAAATGCATGAGTCCTCACCTATGTTGTTATTTACACCTTACAATGCATTACCCACATAGTCTTGAATAGCAATAGAACCACATTTGGCTGACCATATCTCCCATCTGACCATATCTCCCATCATCACTTCCTCTTTCATTAAGTTATCTCCTTCAGTCTACAAATTGAGTTTTTTAGACAAAAGTTATGCAACTGTAACACACCATCGAAACATCAGTTCATAGATAACATCATCAGTAAATTGCCAATGAACAAAAGTTCAAGCAAGACACTAAAATTATAACTAAATATCACCAAAAAGAGAGAACAATTCTTAATTCTCTAGTCCCATCCATTCAAAGAAGATAACAGAGTTTTTCCTGAAACTTCATAGGATTCAAATCTTATAACCGCTAAAAGTGGAACAATTGAAGTTCAGAAAAAGAAGTAGCTAAACATAGTAGAATTCACTATTGGAACACTACTTTGGAGTACGTCTATGGACAGTAAGTCAATATCGACTACTCTGATTAACATCATTAACATTGGCGCTCTTCTTCACTCTTTCAGCACTCAATCAGTGCATCGAACTCTCAGCAGGAACCTACATAAACAATTCTTTTATAGGCATATGATTGTGAAAACATAATTTTGTTCTTGTTTCTGTATAAACTAATATCCTTATGATCAAATCAATCATTCTACTTTTACGTATGAACATATTTACTTGAAACTCTTTGTATATACTCTAAATCATATATTAAAGAAAAGGAAACAAATTCCTCTCCAACACCGGCCATGCTACCATCAGTACCCATTGGAACTTACCGAGAATTGGCCCCAAACCAGACTAAGTAGTAGGGCACCAACATAGTGACGCCCAACCCTGACACAAAATGAGACTAAGTGGTAGTGAACTAGCATTGTAGTGCACTACCATCGCGCTAGCAGTGACGCCCAAACTGAAACGATACTAAGTGGTAGTGCACCAGCATTGTGGTGCACTAGCATTGTGGGGCACAACCATCCGCGCTAGTGGTGACGCCCAAACTGAAATGATACTAAGTGGTAGGGCACCATCATTGTGGTGCACTACCATCTGCACTAGCAGTGACGCTTAATGATTCGGGCCTAATTCTACATGTTTTGTCCCCGTTTTACTTAGGTGTTTGTGCCAAATTCACTCCTAAAAGGTTGGTTTTACGCTAGGTTCCTCGTGTTTTAGTGTGTTTAAGGATTTAACAGGTGAAACCAGCCTCGGAGTCAAAAGTTGGGAGAAAAGGATCGAAAACCGTGAGAAGAGGTGAAAAAGGGCTAGTTCACGGCTAACCAAGCACGGTCCTACATGTCAGTGAAGAAGAGCCCTTGATCGTGAATCACGAGGCATCCAGAGCCAAAATGGAGGTTACTGACGCAAAGTGAGTTCACAGTCACTAAGACCGTGAACGAAGGTCGTTGACCGTGAACGAAAGAGAACGACGCGGTGCGTTTTGGCGCACGCCTGCAGTTCACGGACGCGGTTCGTGGTTCACGACCGTGAACTCAGGCTGTGAACTCAGCTCGTATCTGGTTTCAATGATGAGCTGAAAGGAGGAGAGAGAAAGAGAGCCCATTTTGTGTGAAAATCCTTCTTCAACATTCTAGAGAGAGAAACACGAACCAAAGGGAGAAGAAGGCTAGGGTTTTGCTTCAAGGCAGATTTTGGGAAGATTTCCTCCAAGGAAAGCTCAACTCAAGGGCCAAGGAGACTGGGAGCATCCTCCAAGATGGTTTCCACCTCTTCCCTTTTGTTTTCCCCACTTCTAGCATGGAGTAGACCTCCTTTCACTTTAATGTTGTGAAACCCTAACTCTACCATGTAGTTTTCTTTTATGTGTATTGGATGATTGTCATTGGGTATTGTTCAATTCAATGATTGAGGCATTATTTATCATGATTGTGCATGCTTGTGCTTAGCAACCTAGAGGGTGTGCATGTTTTGTGCTTAGCACCCTTAGGTTTGTGCATTTAGGTGCTTAGTAACCTAAGGATTGTGCATAATTGTGCTTAGGTGGCTAAACAACCGAGGTGGCTAAACAACCGCCCACCTCGGTCTATCACCTCATGGGACGATCTCCTCAACAAGTTTATGGCTCGTTATTGCCCGCCTTTGAAGACGACGGAGTGGAGAAAGAAGATTACACATTTCGAGCAAGAAGAGGACAAGACCTTGAGGGATGCTTGGGAGAGGTACTCCGATTACTTTCTTCAGTGCCCTCACCACGGGTTTGGAGAACAGTTCCGGATCGAAACCTTCTACGGAGGCCTAATGCAAGAGGATAAATTCTCATTGACTCCTTGTGTCAAGGGAAATTGATGAATATGGCTCCACCCCAAATACCTGAGATACTTGAAGAAATGGCCCTTAGGGGAAACGATTGGGGGTTGACTAGAAGTTGAAGAAGGAGCAATGATAGGGTAGTGAGAAGCGTGGGAGCGAGTGCTCCGCTCGAGGCGAAGTTGGATAAGTTGCTTGAGGTTATGCTTGATAATAAGAGGCAAGGAAAAAGGCCGGTAATGTCGTGTGACTGGTGCTCGAGCACCAGTCATGAGATGGCGGATTGTCAAGCAATGAAGGAGGCAACCACTCCGGAGGAGCAAGTCAACTTCGTGGCAAATGCTATGGCAACAACCTGCATAGCAATACTTATAACCCCGGATGGAGGAACCATCCCAACTTTTCTTGGGCATCACCAACAAATCCAAGGCCCCCGGGTTTCTAAGGCCCCACTGGAAATTTCCAACCTCGGTCGACCTTCATCCAACAAAGGCCCTAACTCCAAGGCTCAAGCTTCCAACAAACGTACCAATCACAAGGTGCCCTAGGGTTTCAACAACAACAACCTGACAAGCTATCTAAGCTTGAAGACATAATGAACACCTTTGTGAGTATGAGTAGCCAAAAGTTAGAAAAGATATAGCAATTTATGGATCTGGCGACTACCAAATTTACCTCGGTCGAGGCGGGTCTCCGAAGCCATCAAGCGAGCCTCCAAATCTTGGAGGTGCAAATCGGTAACCTTGTCGGCATCCTCACCGAGATACCCAAGGGATCTTTACCTTTCCAAACTATGGTGAACCCCAAGAACCATGCCGGGGTAAATGCTCTTCAAGTGAGGAGTGTGAAGGTGGTTCCGGAAGTCACCACTGATGAAGTGATGGAGAAGGAAGATACCAACAAGGAAGTGACCAACCCAAAGAAGGGAAGCCCTCGAGGAGTGCTCGACTTTCCTCCTCGATCGCTTGCCCAAAAAGCGGTCCGACCCATGTAGCTTTACCATCCCTCTTGATTTTGGTGATCACCATATAGACAATGCCTTGGCGGACCTAGGAGCTAGTGTTAATGTGATGTCCTACAAGATTTTGAAAAAGTTAGAAGTAGGTGAACTTAAGACCTCTAAGCTTAGCATCACCTTAGGAGTGATGAAGTGAAGGGAGTAGTTTCAAATGATGTGAATGAAAGTGGAGGAGAGCCTCTCAAGGCAAACCCCACCGTTATTTGTGTTGCTTTTGAGCAGGAAGTTAAGAAGGGTCCTAAGCCCAAAAGATCGAGGATGAATTCTTGGAGGAGAAGGATGAAGGGAGTTTTGACCCGGAAGATGGGGGAGGCCGAAGCAATGTTGGCCAACCAAGAGGGCCAACTCAAGGAACCTAAGATGGGAGGCTACAAGCCTCGCCCTGAGAGTGTGGTGGATCTGCTCTCGGTGGCATCACGTTTGAAGTCGTGATCGATCCCAAATCGTCAAGCTAATGACGATAAATTAGCGCTTGTTGGGAGGCAACCCAACGGAGGTTTGTTTTCTTTTCTTTAATTTTCGTTTTAGTGTCTTGTGAAGAGTTCGAGTGGTGAAGTGGTGTCCCGTGCCGGCTGTTATGGTTTTGTGGTTTATGGTTGTATTTTTATCGATTAGGAGGCACGGAGGAATAGGTTGAGTAAAAAATTTAGCAGAAGTGCCCTTTTTTCACTGTTGTTCACGGACGGATTGCTGAGTTCACGGTCTTGTAAGACCGTGAAAATGTAAATACGTCCGTGAACTAGGTACTGATGCATGTTCACCACCTGTCAACCACTCCGTGTTCATGGACACGTTTGAGAGTTCATGGTCACTAAGACCGTGAACTGGGCAACGGGTCCGTGAACTCTGAGTCGTGCCTATAAAAGGGGCGTGAACGTAGACTCTTCACTTCACGACCAAAATCTCGCCTGAAAATTTCAAATCTTCACCGGAAAATGCAAAAATCTGTCGGTTTTTCGATCTTCCCCCCCCCCATTTCCGGCGAGCAAAACCCAAAGCCAACGTCATACCTAGTCTCCTCTCCTCAAAACCGGCCTATGCTGAGATTTTGGGGAGATTTGGAGCACATTTTTTCCGGCCAAGTCACCGGCGGCGAGTGTCCGACGAGCTTCCGACGAAGCTCCGGGGACCCCTCTCCGGTCAGTTTTCCAACCGTTTTTCATCGTCCTCGCCCGCACCTCACTTCCTCCTTCGTCCTACTTGAGTCTCCAGGTTTGTTGTTCGACTTTACCTTTGTGAATTATGGAGAATCGAATTAGGTAGTGAAGTGAGGTTGAATTTTTGTGCTTTGCATGATTGAATCTAGATTTAGGGCGAGGAATTAGGTGAATTAGGTAAATTAGGTCGATTGAATGATGAATTGAATTTTGCATGAGCTTAGTGAGTCTATGTGGGCGTGTTTGAACCAAATTGTGTTTATTTTTAGAATTTGCCAACCAAGTGCTATGTTCTGAATGCAAGTGGTGTTTATTATTGTTTGGTGGATGGTAGCCACCATGGTAGGAGTTGCGGTTCGACTTTTTTGTGTGATTGAGTCGTGAATTACCCACAACCATGCCACGGTGGTTTGGGCTTAAATGTTTGATAACCATGGTGGGAAAACTAGTGTGGGGGTAATTTCTTTTCCTCCCAATGAGCATTATTTGACGAATGTTTCCACGTATGGTGTTTGTTTGTGATACCATCCTGGAATCGATCAAATTCTATCCAGGATTGATCATCAAAGAGGCCAAGTCGAATTGCATGAAATAATCTGAAAATTGTGTAAGTCATTTTCTGTGTTCAAGTAGAGGCACGGCTCTCTCAATTGGCTTGATGAAAATTCGAGTTTAATAGATTGTTTTAAAGATAAGAAGTTTTTCTACAACTTGGAGTGCTTTTGAACTCGAGAGATAGTTCAGAAGACCATTTTTCAAGCTGTTCAAAAGTGTATGGAAAAATTGGAAAACTGCCAGAAAATGTTTAAGTCTGGAAACTGTTTTGTGAAGCCTACTTTAGAGCTTAAATGGTGGAGTATGGATCTGATTCAAGTCCAAAGGCTTCCACAACATGAAACTATGTATGTTTGTGTACAAAAGGAAGGAATTGGATGAAATATTGGAGTTCTGGAAGGCCTCGAACGAATGGCAAGAAGTTAGTACGAATGCTGCTTTTGGAACGTTTGTTGGAAGCTTACTTGCGCTTGAAGAAAGAGAGTTTAAATCCAAATTTTGAGTCCTTTTTGAGTCCTTTTGTATTAGGTTTAGGGCTAATACCACTACAACACCCGAACTATGACAAAAATGCCACTTGTATCCTATTCTTTCCAATATTCCATTTGTGTCCTATTGTATGATATTTTTGTGCCATTTGTATCCTGACGATTTCGTTGACCGTTAGAGATAACGGTTGACCAGACGGAAGTCAAATTGTTGTTGACTTTTGCTGACGTGGCAAAAATGTGATGGCCACACAGATGCCACATCATTGACACATCACATTTTAATTCAAAATTAATTAATACGTACAAAAAAATCCCAAAATCAAATTCCTCTGCCGAAAAAAAAACTTCAATCTTTCCTCGACTTCTGCTTTTTCGGGTCGTCACTCCTTCTTCTTCTCCGGCGGAGTTGCTTCATCTTCTTCTTCCTCCAAGCAAGCTCCATTTTCCGGCAGATCTTGGTTCACAATAGAGAGGTCGTCGATTTTCGATTCCTCGCCAGCACGACGAATCAGGGAGAACGAGGGAAGGAAGTTGCTGCGACGAGCGAGGGATCCGACCCCTCTCCCCTCACCCGACCTGCGCTTCTCTAGCCCTTATCGCGCCGCCATTGCTCGCGAAGCCCAAATAACCTCTCAGTATTCGCCTCTCTATCTCTCAAAGATTTCCCCAACCCAGAAAACCATCAATTCCGACGAGCTCACCCTCTTCAATGGCGACGAGCTCACCCTCGATTCCCAGAAGAACAAACTTCAAGCTAGCAACCTGCGGTTTCTGGGTTTTATCGACGGGTATGGAAGGGCAATTTTTCTCGTCCCCACTCCCCAGGCCATTGCTCCACCGGCATCAGATCTAGCGATGGCCGCGCCGCCGCCTACAACTCAACCCCTAAATTGAAACCAAATTGAAAGGAGGAATAAGATATTGTGGCCCTGTGACTCCTTCTTTGGCTTCCTCTTCTTCCACCCCTGCTCGATGGAAGATTATAGGGGAGTCGGATTTAGCCGGGGAATAATGACGGCCTCTCCTCATAGTGGCCACTAAATCTGCCGGGGAACAATTGATCGGAGAGTACAGGAAAAGTGAATCGAAGGCAGGGGGAGGGGAATCGAAGGTCGTGGGAGGGGAATCATCATTCTCGTCTTCCGCCGTCATTCACCTCGCCCAGCCGAGTCCGAGAATGAGAAAGGCCCCTACGACTGTCATTTGCGTTCCCTGGCCGTCGTTCCTCAATTAAATCTGGTTGCTAGAGGAAGGGTAACCAGAGAGCTAGACCGAGTTATGGTGGGCGATGTTGGATGCAACTAGGAAATAGAAGCAACCAGGGGCATGATTCTAAGATCTCATCGTCACGAAGCTTCATCCCCACTCCAGTGTTCGTCGCCGTAGAAGAGAGAGGGTGAGGGATAGAGGTCCTTGTGGTTCCGCCGGAGTCGGATTTCAGTCGCGGTGTGGAGGAGACGCGGAGAAGGGATTGGGAGGGTTTTCTATTTTTTTATTTTTTTTATTTTTTATTAAATGAAAATTGATAATGAAAATTCCAGGTCAGATGCCACGTCAACGCTGACTGTATTTTCTGTTAAATACTAACGGTCAACGCCAGTCAACACTAACGGAATAATAGTTCAGGACACAAATGGAATATTGGAAAGAATAGGATACAAGTGGCATTTTTGTCATAGTTCGGGTGTTGTAGTGGTATTAGCCCTTAGGTTTATTTTCCTTTAAATACCTTTCTAGTTTTCGTTGTAAGGGAGATAGAAAATTTGTTGAATGAAAGTTACTCCGAGGATTTAAACCCCATTAAGCTTGCGAGCTTGATTTTGGTATTGGATTCGTCCTAGACTTGCAGAATTCTCTTTCATGAGTTCATTAGTTAACTGGTGAACCACCCGAACTTTGGCAGCAAGTTCACCTACTAGAGTGGCAGCCCCATTGGTCCTCACTGGCGGCTAGACATGGACATGGATAAGTTCGCCTACTCGATCCGCGATGACTGGAGTGCTCAGCGACCCCCAGTGGCGGCAGCTCTTGACCATGGACGAGGAGATCTACCATGAGTTGTGTGTGGATCGTCCCGACCAGCAAGAAGAGCCGGCCATGGGTGCAGTTTATGGGGCTCGACACCGCTCACATGACGATCAAGGTGCGGCAGTACACCATTGAATTCAACTATCAGGGCGCATTCTGAGCCCTCTGTCGCCCAGAGCACGAGCAGGACGAGTTCGAGAGGAGCCGCACCAATGCGGTGAAGCTGAATACCCAGTGGAGGATCCTCCACATTATGCTCACCGGATCTGTCATCCCCAACCTCCAGTCAGGCCACTTGATGACGAACAGAGGGCTCATTTTCCTCTACTTGATGAGGAGTCCAGCTAGCCGATCCATCTGGGATCGTTGATCGCCACCTCTTTTTCCCGGTGCCTGGGGAGGAATAGAGTGGACACTATGCATATGAGGGGCATCATCACGAGGATCGCCCGACACTTCCAGGTGGATCTGGCTCGCTGCACTAGATTCGGAAGGATGGAGCCCTTCCCAATGGATTCATTATATAATCGGAGAGGAGTGGAGTAACTTGACGGACTCAGACCTTCCGGAGTCATCCGAGATGGAGTAGCACCGGTCAAGTGGAGCCTGAACCCGAGGTCCTGCCAGCAACCGAGCAGCCACCTGCTCATGCACCCGGCCGGCACTGGCGCCCAGTGCTCCTGCGCCATGAACAACAGCCACCACCAGCAGCAGGCGATCCCCTCGTCCGGAGCGTGGATCGCCTAGAGACAAACTTCATGGGATTCTCATCCCGCCTCGACCGGCGGACCGACATCCTCGACCTTATGGCTCGACGCCAAGGTATCCTACCCAATTCTGGAGAGGGTCCTTCCATGAGTTAGTCGACAAGTGAGACATGTGGCAGAGCAGAGTCCTTTCGCCCCACTTCTCTATTTGTAACCCTGAACTTGTTTTCTTTTATTTTTGTTATTTTTCTTAATTTTGTGTGTGTGACATAAGCTACTACTATGTATTGTGCTTGTAATAACCTCGCATCGAGTGAGTCGTATTGTGTTTGTGTGTGTTTTTTGTCTCTCCTTGAAGCTCGATTATCCTACCCCGGTTCGATTCCAACTTTCACTCACCAAGCCCAAGAGGTAACATCATTCTACCCCTTTCTTACGCCATTGAGGGCAATGTCAAATTTATGTGTGTGTGTGTGTGTGTGGTGGGGGGGGGGGTAGTTTACTAGTACGCTTGTGTGAGTGTGATTAATGCTTGGAGCCTTTTGTATGCCCAAATTTAAAAAATTTGAGGGCTCCAAGAAATGTTTGCATGAGCAAAGTGGCCGGATGGTGGGAAATTCACGTGTCTATTGGCATTGATCTTGACTTGTTGCATGTGATCGAGTATATCCTATGATGATGACTGAGAAGTTCATTAGGATAGGGCAAAAGTTTAGTTCTCAGGTGTGCATAAATGAATGGATGTCTTGACTTGACAACTTGTTGCTTACAATTGCCATGCATCGTGTTTGTGAATTGGAATAGATGGGTTGGTAACTAGGTAGCTTGTGAGCTTTGAGTCGATCGTTTTCTTCCGGTGTGATAGTTCCCTCTTACCACGGTGTGTAGCATCACAAGTTGTCACTAGTAAGTATGATGGAGGAATAGGATTAGTCCACGCCCAAATGTTGATTGTCCCGAAATGTGTCATCCTTTAGTCAACCCATTTGAGCCTTGTGACTTCGAGGGTCGTTCCCAATTTAGGAGCTTCGTGCGTGTGAGCTTAATGGTATTAATAGAACGACCCCAATCCTTTCTCCGTGTCTAAACATGAGTCGTCCTTGTGTCCCGGAGCTCTCGCCTTTGAGTTTCCATAGAGGTTCTACATAGGAGGTTCGTGTGCAGTCCTTGCTTGGGATGAGAAAAATGAAGTGTAATGTTGGAGTGAGTTCCTCAAAAAGAGAGCATTGGTCGTTAAAAGTATAGGTGGCAAGTGTTTTTACTCTCTAGTACCCCCCCTCGAAAAGAAAAGAAAAGAGAAACGAAAGAGAAACGAAAAAGAGGTAATAAGATTGGGTAAATAAAGTAGAGAGTGCCACGAAAAACCAAAGTACATGCTCTAGGAGGGGTTTCTTGGCACCTAAGCCATCGCAACCCCCACATTGTTTTAGAACTCCTTCACTACCAAAATTTAATGTGCTAGCAAGGGTAGATCGAGGAAGAGAGCTTCGATGTAGTTCACGATGGGTGATAGTTTGGAAAGGAGAGATAAGGATTTTGGTTGATGCTTGTGGCCTTGGGTTGAAAAGAGGGGTTTTAGTCGAAACCATAGAACCTTCGGGTTTAGGTTGAAGATGTAGAACCTCACGTCTTGATTGCCAGCACCCAAAAAGCCTTTTTCCCATGTCCAAGACAATTGCCAGTCATCTGAACCCGTGTCTAAGACCTCCAGACGAGCTAGTGGTGACAACCATCCCGTGAACTCTAGCATCTACAGGTTACCACCGTGGTATTGAGACGATAGGGCCGAGAGTTTATGATTGTGCACATCTTTTGCACCAAAAAGGTCCCGACCCCACTGGTCTTGAGAGTGAGTGATTCATTCTTGTTTTGCATGTCATATCATACCCCGGCGAGGACCTTTGTTGCCTTTCCATTTGTTCCTCGGACTTGAATTCTATGCATGGTCGGTTGTGGCTGATAAGTGGTCTAGTTGCGACTTGCATTGATCCATGAACAAGGTGAGAACTTTTCGTTTGCCCATTTTTGGTGGTGACTCGCACAAAACTACACCACAATAAAACTCCAATTAGAGCCCACATTTTTAAACTCTAATCGGGTGCAGTATAGGGCAAGTATTTAGATATCGATCTGGTCCGTTCCGTCCATCCCTACTTCTATTGTTGAAATCATTATCTAGAAACTAAACTTTGGTTTAAAAGGTTTGCTAATTGAAATAAAAGAAAGCAAATGAGATTGGGTTTGAAAACTCTTTTGTGGGAAAGTCACTCGGGTGTCGCTTCCCCCTAACCGCTACCATGCATATGTCGTCGGAGACCACAGTCTCAATTGCTAAACCGAGGTGAGGATGAAAGGCCGTGTCACTTGACCCTCTCGGTTTAGACAATTGGTAATTGACTTACTCCCTCAATCAACTCTAAGGTCGGACGATTTAATCACAATTAATCGACTTGTTTAACTCAATATTGAGGGTTTCCGTAACTCAACCTAGTTTAGGTGGCTTAGAAAGCGGAAGGAAAACCAACTCGAATGAGTCTCCCTTGAAAGGGGGATTTTCCTCTCTAAACTAGGTTAAGGTGGCAAATTAGATTACTAGCACCTAAATGCACGAACTTAGGGGTGCTAAGCACAATTATGCACAATCCCTAGGATGCTAAGCACAAAACATGCACAACCCATAAGTTGCTAAGCACAAGCATGCACGATCATGCTGAATAATGCCTCAATCATTGAATTGAACAATACCCAATGACAATCATCCAAAACACATACAAGAAAACTACACGGTATAGTTAGGGTTTCACTACACCCAAGTGAAAGGAGGTCTACTCCATGCTAGAAGTGGGAAGAACAAAAGGGAAAAAGGTGGAAACCATCTTTGAAGATGCTCCCTCTCTTCTTGACCCTTGAGTTGAGCTTTCCTTGAGGGAAATCTTCCCAAAATCTGCCTTGAAGCCAAACCCTAACCTTCTTCTTACCTTTGGTTTTGTTTCTCTTACTAGAATGTTGAAGAAGGTGTTTCACACAAAAGTGGGCTCCATCCTCTCTCCTCCTTTCAGCTCATCTTTTAAACTCGAGAAGAGCTGAGTTCACGGCCGTGAACCATCAAACGCGTCCGTGAACTCAAGGCATGCACCAAAACGCTCCACATCGCTCACGTCTGTTCACGGCCAACTGCCTGTGTTCACGGTCTTAGTGGCCGTGAACTCACCTTGCGTCAGTAACCTTCACATTGACTCTGGACGCCTCACGATTCATGGTCAACTCCCCTTCTTCACGGTCTTGCATGACCGTGAACTCCTTCAGTTAGCCGTGAACTGGCTCTTTTTCACCTCTTCTCCCGGTTTTCGATCCTTTTCGCCAATCTTTCGACTTCGAGGCTGGTTTCACCTGTTAAATCCTCAAACACACTCAAACACAAAGAAACTAGCATAAAACCATCCTTTAAGGAGCGAATTTGGCACAAACATCTAAGTAAAACGGGGGCAAAACATGTGCAATTAGGCCCGAATCACCGCCCACACTTAGACGTTTGCTTGTCCCCAAGCAAACCATTTCACGCACATGGTAATATTTCAACCTACACAAATACTTTGGGGACAACTCAAAGGGCACGAAGCGGGAATTCTCGATGTTTATTGGCAATCAACACATGAACCGTTGCAAACAATATCGGCATCCACCACAACCGACATTCAAAGCCACCAAAACGGGCAAACGAAAAGTTCTCAACTTATTCATGGATAAATGCAAGTCTCAAAAAAACCACTTATCGACCATAACCAACCATGCATGGAATTCAAGTCCGAGGAACAAATGGAAAGGCAACGAAGGTCCTCACCAGTGTATGAAATGATAAGTAAAACAAGAATGGATCACTCACTCTCAAGACCAGTGGGGTCGGGACCTTTTTGGTGCAAAAGATGTGCACAATCGTAACCTCTCAGCCCTATCGTCTCAATACCACGGCGGTAACCTCTAAACGCTAGAGTTCACGGGATGGTTGTCACCACTAGCTCGTGCGGAGGTCTTAGACACAGGCTCAGATGACTGACGATTGGCTTGGACATGGGGAAAAAGCTTTTTGGGTAGTGGCAATCATGACGTAAGGTTCTACATCTTCAACCTAAACCCTAAGGGTCTATGGTTTCGACTAAAACCCTTCTCTTCAATCCAAGGCCACTAGCATCGGCCAAAACCCTTATCTCTCCCTTCCAACTATCACCCATCATGAACTACCTTGAAGCACTCTTCCTCGGTCAACTCTTACTAGCTCTTTAAGGTTTGGTACTGAAGGAGTTCTAAACAATGTGGGGTTTCGATGGCTTGGGTGCCAGGAAACCCCCCCCCCCCCCCCAGAGGATGTACTTTGGTTTTTCGTGGCACTCTCTACTTTATATACCCCATTTTATTACCTCTTTTTCGTTTCTCTTTTCTTTTCTTTCTCTTTTTTTTTCCTTTCTGAGGGGGTATTAGAGAGTAAAAACACTTGACACCTAAACATTTATCGACCAATGCTCTCTTTTTGAGGGACTAACTCCAACACTACACTCCACTTTGCATTCCTAGCAAGAACCACACACAAACCTCCTATGTAGAACCTCTATAGAAACTCAACGGTAAGAGCTCCGGGACACACGGGCGACTCATGTTTAGACACGAAGAAAGGATTTGGGGGTCGTTCTAATAACACCTTTAAGCTCACACGAACGAAGCTCCTAAATTAAGAACGACCCACGGAGTCACAAGGCTCAAAGGGGTTGACTAAGGGATGATGCATTTCGGGACAATCAACGTTTGGGCGTGACTCATCCTATGCCTCCATCATACTTACTAGTGTCAATTGTGATGCTATACACCGTAGTAAGAGGTAACTATCACACCAAAAGAAAAGAACGACTCAAAGCTCACATGCTACCTAGTTACCCAACCATCTATTCCAATTCACAAACACGATGCATGGCAATTATAAACAACAAGTGATCAAGTCAAGACATCCATTCATTTATGCACACTTGAGAACTAAACTTTTGACCTATCCTAATGAACTTCTAAGTCATCATCATAGGATAAACTTGATCACATGTAACAATTCAAGATCAATGCCACAAACACGAGAATTTCGCATTATCCGACTACTTTGAACATGCAAACATTGTTTGGAGCCCTCAAATTTTTGAAATTTGGGCATACAAAAGGCTCCAAGAAACATCTCACTCACACAAGCATACTAGTGGACTCCCCCCCCCCCACACTTAAACTCGGCATTGCCCTCAATGGAGTAAGAAAGGGGTAGAGTGATGTTACCCCTTGGGCTTGGTGAGTGAATGTAGGAATCAACCCGGGGTAGGATAATTTGAGCTTCAAGGAGAGACAACAAAAAACACAAGCACAATACATAGTAGTAGTAGTTTATGTCACACACACATAACAACAACAAAAAACAAGTTTAGGGTTACAAGTAGAGAAGTGGGGCGAAAGGACTCCGCTCTACCACATGTCTCTCTCATCGACTACCTCTCCTTTGTGGATGGACCCTCTCCAGAATCGGGTAGGATATCGTGGCGTCGAGCCATGAGCTCGAGGATGTCAGACTTTCTCTCGAGGCGGGATGAGAATCCCATGAATCTCGTCTCAAGGCGATCCACCCTCTGGACGAGGGGATCGCCTGCTCTTGGTGGTGGTGGCTGTTGTGCAAGGCGCGTGAGGGCTGGGCGGCGGCGGCGGCCGGGTACACGAACAGGTGGCTGCTTTGTTGGTGGTGGGACCTCGAGGTTGGGCTCCACTGGAGCCGATGGTGCTGCAGCTCGGATGACTCCGGAAGGTCGGAGTCCATCGAGGTACTCCACTCCTCTGTCGCCATGGAGTACTAGCTTCTGGTTATACAATGTCTCCACGGGAAAGGGCTTCATCCTTCCGACTCTGGTGCAGCGGACTATATCCACCTGGAAGTAGCGGGCGATCCTCGTGATGATTCCCCCCATATGCATAGTGTCCACTCTATTCTGCTCCAAGCATCGGGCGAAAGAGGTGGCGATCAACGATCCCAGATGGATCGGCTCGGCTGGACTCCTTATTTATTTGAGGGCAATGAGCCCTCTGTTCGTCATCAAGTGGCCTGACTGGAAGCTGGGGACGACGGACCTGGTGAGCAGAGTGTGGAGAATCCTCCACTAGGTCTTCAGATTCACCGCATTTGTGCGGCTCCCCTCGAACTCGCTCTGCTCGTGCTCTGGGCGGCAGAGGGCTCTGAATGCGCCCTGATAGTTGAAGTCGACCGTGTACTGCCGCTCCTTCATCGTCATGTGAGCGGTGTCGATCCCCATGGCCTAAGCGAAGCCATCATATGTCAGCACTCGCGGCTGACCGCCCAGCATAAACTCCACCGGGGGGCCGGCTCTTCTTGCTGGCCGAGACGATGTGGGAGAAGGTGGAGTAGAACTCCACACACAGCTCATGGAAGATCTCCTTGTCCATGGTCAAGATCTGGCGCCATTGGGGATGGGAGAGTATCCCAGTCATGGCAGCTCGGCACCTGAACAAGTTAAACGTGCCCAGATCCAACCGCCAGTGAGGCCCGATCGGGCTGTCACTATGGTAGGCGAACTTGCCGCCAAACTCCGGGTGGTTCACCAGATAACTGATGAACTCATGCTCCAAGTTAAGCATCCTGCACAAGCACAAACACACCATACGTGGAAATAATCGTCATATACCGCTCACTTGGAGGAAAAAGAGATTCCCCCCACACATGTTTTTCCACCATGGCTAAAACATTAAGGCTCAAACCACCGTGGCATTGTTGTGGGTATTTCACGGTTCAAGCACACAAAAAGTTGAACCACAACCCCTACCATGGTGGCTACCATCCACAAAACAAAAACAAACTCCACTTGCATTCATAACATAGCACTTGGTGGGCAAATTCTAAAAATAACCATAATTTAATTCAAACACGCCCACCAAGGCTCACTAAGCTCATGCAATAATCAATCCATCAATCACACGACCTAATTCACCTAAGTCCTCGCCCTAATTCTAGGTTCAATCATGCAAAGCACAAAAATTCAACCTCACTTCACTACCTAATCAGATTCTCCACAATTCACAAAGGTAGAGTCGAACACAAACCTGGAGACACAAGTGGGACGTAGAAGGAAGTGAGGTGTGGGCGAGGACGGTGCAAAACGGTCAGAAAATTGGCCGGAGAGGGGTCGCCGGAGCTTCGTCACAAGCTCGCCGAAGACTCAGCGGCGGTGACTTGGCCGGAAAAAATATGCTCCAAATCTCCCCAAAATCTCAGCACAAGCCGGTTTTGAGGAGAGGAGGCTGGGTATGACGTTGATTTTGGGTTTTGCTCGCCGCAAATGGGAGAAAGATCGAAAAAGCGACGGGTTTTCGCGTTTTCCGACGAAGATTTGAATTTCCTGGCGAGAATTTGGTCGTGAAGTGAAGGGTCGCCATTCACGCCCCTTTTATAGGCAAAGCTCTGAATTCATAGAGTGGTTGACAGGTGCTGAACATGCATTAGCACCCAGTTCACGGACGCGTTTGCCTGTTCACGGTCTTCGCGACCTTGAACTCAAGTGAAAACAGGGCACTTCTGCAAAAAATTTGACTCAACCTATTACTCCATGCCTCCTAATCGATCACAACACAACCATAAACCACAAAATCAGAACACTCGGCACACGGACACCACTTCACCACTCAAACCCTTCACAAGACACTAAGACTAAAAATAAGGAAAAGAAAACAAACCTCCATTGGGTTGCCTCCCAACAAGTGCTTGTTTATCGTCATTAGCTTGACGGTTGGGGATCAATCACGACTTCAAACGCGATGACACCGAGAGCGGATCCACCACACTCTCGGGGCAAGGCTTGTAGCCTCCCATTTTAATTTTCTTGAGTTGGCCCTCTTGGTTGGCCAACATTGCTTCGGCCTCCCCCGTCTTCCGGGTCAAAGCTCCCTTCATCCTTATTATCCAAGCATTCAATCTTGGTCCTTTGGGCTTAGGACCCTTCTTAACTTCCTGCTAAACATCATCAAAGACAACACAAGTAACGGTGGGGTTTGCCTTTAGAGGCTCTCCTCCACTCTCATTCACATCATTTGAAACTACCCCCTTCACTTCATCACTCCTAACCCTAGGATCAATTTCAAGCATGATTCTCTCCTTACCATCCCTCAAAATGGGGTTTCCTCATTAATGTCTATCAATGCCTTGGCGGTTGAAAAAAAGGGACGACCGAGGATGAGGGGCATATCTGAGTCCTCACTTATGTCGAGAATCACGAAATCGGTCGGATAGCAAAACTTGTCCACTCTCACCATCATGTCCTCCACTATACCTTTCGAGCTAATGACCGAACGGTCGGCTAAGGTGATGCTAAACTTAGAGGTCTTAAGTTCACCTACTTCTAACTTTTTGAAAAGCTTGTAGGGAATCACATTCACACTAGCTCCTAGGTCCGCCAAGGCATTGTCTATATGGTGATCACCAAGATCAAGAGGGATAGTAAAGCTACCTGGGTCGGACCACTTTTTGGGCAAGTGGTCGAGGAGGAAAGCCGAGCACTCCTCGCCAAGAGTCACGTTGGCGAGGCCTTCAAGCTTTGGCTTCATGATGAAGAATCCTTTGAGGTACTTGGCATATCTTGGCATTTGCGCCATGGCTTCGAGGAACAGGATGTTGAGGTGGAGGTTGTGTACCATTTCCATGAACCCTCCACACTCGTTCTCCAACCTCTCCTTGATGTGATCTGAATTCGAGAATCCACTCAAACTTGGACCAAAACACCAGAGTTGAACACGTCGAGCTATTTAGGGGTTTTCTTCTTTCTTCATTAACACAAAAATAAAGGATAGTCGCGGAAATCGAACAAACATATCTGAACCCGTGAGAAGGGCCAGTTGGTATATTAAACCAACCAAACAATCTCAAACCCGTGGATAAGGCCAATCGATATAGTCGATGCTCGCCACAACTAGACGCGTTCTCTAGTTGATAAGAGACCACTCAATTCTCCCGAATCCTCAAAGGAGAGATTAAGCAAAAACGTTCACAAAGGAACTCACACAAACTATGTTGTAATTTATTGCTAAAAACTTGAATGAAAAATACATTGGTTGGAATCCTATTTATAGACCCACGAATCTAAACACAAAATAACTAAGGAAAACCAAATCCTACTTGAAAAAGGAAAACAAAAGCCTTAACAAACAAGGAAAACAAAAACCTTAACAAGCAAGGAAAAGACTAAGTCAACAACTACCCTTGAATCTAGCCTTCAAATCCGCCCCCTTGTGTTCACACTTGAAATTCCTTTCACACCTTGTGTTCACACAATGATCTTTATCCATTGTTGATTCCATTCACACCTTGAGACTCCTTCGCCATGGCCGACCCTCCTTCACTCCCTTTGAGCCCAATTTCGTGATCCACATAGCTCAATAGTGTGATGGACTTTCTTTCTAGCAAATCCAAGCTTAAGCCCTCCAACTTCTTATCCAAATAACTTGCAATTTGATCCCAAAAAGCCTTAGCCCTAGCTTGAGTCATTGGCCCTTCAACTTGAGTGTATTTGGCTTTGATGACCTCATCAGTCCCTCCCTCTCGAAAAGGATTTTCCCTCATATCTGAATTATCATCCAGAAATGGTGCAAGATCAGAAATGTTGAAGGCTGCACTTATGTCGTATTCTCCTGGTAGATCAAGCTTGTATGCATTCGTTCCAACCTTCGAAATGATTTGAAAGGGACCGCACAAGGACTCATGCTTTCACGAACATGTCCTTTCTCTATAAGCTCAACGATTTTACTTTGCAATTCCTTGGTATCCTCTGGATTCGTCCTATAGGCTACCTTGTTTGGAATGGTAGCCCCAAGAACGAACTTAGTTTGATGCTCTATCCCGCGGAATTGGAGGTAATCCCTTGGGTGCTTCTTCGGGAAAGACATCCTCAAACTCTTCTAGTACCACTCATGCCCTAGGTGGTACCTCTTGAGTCAACTCTTGGTTGAGTAGCAATCCCTTGTATAGGACAATAATCATAGGAACTCGATCATAGAGGGCTTGCTTCATGTCTCCTTGTCGAGCTAGCATCAATGCCTTGGACTCTAAGCTACTCGAACCCTTCTTTGAACCCCTTGCGGATTGAGCCTTCTTCTCTTCCTCTCGAATTTGTTGCATTTGTAATTGATCTTCATACACTTCTCTAGGAGATAGAGGCTTCAATACTATCTTCTTACCTTGGTGCTTTAACGTGTATTTGTTGGTGACGCCGTCATGTTGAGCACTTCGATCAAACTGCCACGGCCTTCTAAAGAGAACCTAAGCCGCTTGCATTGGCACCACATCATTCATCCTTGTATATGTCAATGGAGAACTTCAATAAGGCTTGTTTAGCCACTTTGATTGACCCATCTTCAATGAGCCATTGAAGAGTGTAGGGTTTTGGATGAATCGTTGTTTTCAACCCCAACTTCTTCACACAACTAGCACTAACCACATTGGTGCAGCTCCCTCAATCAATCACAACCGAAAGGGTCTTCCCATCCACTACACACCTCGTATGGAAGAGGTTCTCCCGTTGCTCAAGCTCCTCCTTTGGTTGGATGCTGAATACCCGTCGAGCTACACACAATCTGCCCGGGGGTGTCTCCATCTCAAGGGCCTCATCTACCTCAGAATCTGATGTACCCTTCTCTTCTAGTACTACCTCTTCCTCACCATTGGACACATATTCACCATTCTCCAATAAGATCAATGCTCTTTTGTTTGGGCATTGGTTTGCCATATGCCTTCGCCCATGGCACTTGAAACATTGAATTCCACTGGAAGATGAACCCTGTTTGGTGCTAGGGTTTGGAGTCTCCACCTTTGGCCCGAGTTTTGGTGCTTCTTTTGTAGGAACACTCGGCCTAGGGTTTGTTGTAGGTGCTGGTGTAGGCCTTGTAGTACTTGTAGAGGGTAGAAACCTCATATTCTTCTGTTTCCTCTCCACCTTTTTGCACATGGACACCAAGTCTTCTACCTCCACAAATTGTTGAATTTCCAAAACATTACGAATCTCTCAGTTAAGACCATGTTAAAATTGAGCTATGGTAGCTTCCCTATCTTCAAGAACATCAGCACGAATCATTAATAGCTCCATTTCTCGATAGTAATCCTCGACACTCTTGTTCCCTTGTCGAAGAAGTTGTAATGCTTGGTGCATCTCTCGTTGATGATAGGCTGGAACAAATCGATCTCTCATGATTGCTTTTAACTCATCCCACGTTTCAATAGGTCTGCGCCTATCTATCCTCCTTTTCGTGCTCAATTGATCAGCTCCATCTTGCGTTCCCAATCTAGATAAGCTTTTGGATCAATTGTTCCCTTGAACGAAGGCACGGTTATCTTCAAAACTCTTAGATCATCGTCATTATCTCGGTAAGCGCCTCCATCATACTCGTACCCTTCATATCCTTCCTCGTCGTAGAAGGGATAATCTCTTCTTGCGCCACGAAACCCTCCCAATGGCCTATGCCGATGGACATGCTCGTGCATTGGACGTTGAACAGGTCGTCCTACCCTTCTTTCTTCTCGTCGATCTCTAGGGTTGGCATTGTCAATGGGTAGGGGATGCTCTTGATGTTGAGGTGGAGGCTGCTCTTTCTGCGCCTCTCTATTGTTGTGATCTTCTCATCGGCTGCTGTTTGGCGTTGAAGCACGGTCGCCAATTGTGTAGACATTTGTTCCATCATTGTCGCCAAGTTTTGAATATGATCCTCCATGATTTCTCGTTCAAGAAGACTTCCAAGAATGCTCTCTCCAAGATTTCCTTCTTGTCGCCCAAGAAACCCTTCAAAAACGTCCAAGATTTGCTTTATTGACGTTCAAGATTTCCAAGAAACCTTGTCTTCTCCCTCTCGTTTGAACCGGGATCTTGATACCACTTGATATGATCTGAATACGAGAATCCACTCAAACTTGGACCAAAACAACAGAGTTGCACACGTCGAGCTATTTAGAGGTTTTCTTCTTTCTTCAATAACATGAAAATAAAGGATAGTCGCGGAAATCGATCAAACAGATCCAAACCCGTGAGAAGGGCCAGTTGGTATATTAAACCAACCAAACAATCTCAAACCCGTGGATAAGGACAATCGATATAGTCGATGCTCGCCACAACTAGACGCGTTCTCTAGTTGATAAGAGACCACTCAATTCTCCCGAATCCTCAAAGGAGAGATTAAGCAAAAATGTTAACAAAGGAACTCACACAAACTAAGTTGTAATTGATTGCTGAAAACTTGAATGAAAAATACACTGGTTGGACTCCTATTTATAGACCCAAGAATCTAAACACAAAACAACTAAGGAAAACCAAATCCTACTTGAAAAAGGAAAACAAAAACCTTAACAAACAAGGAAAAGACTAAGTTAACAACTACCCTTGAATCTAGCCTTCAAATCCGCCCCTTGTGTTCACACTTGAAATTCCTTTCACACCTTGTGTTCACATCATGATCTTTATCCATTGTTGATTCCATTCACACCTTGAGACTCCTTTGCCATGGCCGACCCTCTTTCGCTCCCTTTGAACCCAATTTCGTGATCCACATAGCCCAATAGTGTGATGGACTTTCCTTCTATCAAATCCAAGCTTAAGCCCTCGAACTCCTTAGCCAAATAACTTTCAATTTGATCCCGAAAAGTCTTAGCCCTAGCTAGAGTCATTGGCCCTTCAACTTTAGTGTGTTTGGCTTTGATGACCTCATCAGTCCCTCCCTCTTGAAAAGGATTTGCCCTCAAATCCGAATTATCATCCAAAAATGGTGCAAGATCAGAGACGTTGAAGGTTGCACTTATGTCGTATTCTCCTGGTAGATCAAGCTTGTACACATTTGTTCCAACCTTCGAAATGATTTGAAAGGGACCTTCACTGCCGAAATGGTGCAAGATCAGAAAGAGGTGGCACGTATCCATCCTAAGGCAATGCCTTCCTTGCCTCCTTCCTCTCATTCCTTGAGGGCTTCTTCTCTCCCTTTTTCAGGATGGTTTCTTCCTTGTTAGAATCCTCGTTCTCCACCACTTCATTAGTGGCGACTTCCAGAACCACCTTCACACTCCTCACTTAAAGTGCATTCACCCCGGCTTGATTGGGATTCGCCACTGTTTGGGAAGGCAAGACTCCCTTGGGTCTCTCGATGAGGATACCGACATGGTTGCCGATTTGCACTTCCTAGCTTTGAAGGCTCGCTTGATGGCTTCGAAGACCCGCCTCAACCGAGGTAAACTTGGTGGTCGCCACATCCATAAATTTCTCTATCTTCTCGAACTTTTGGCTACTCGTACTCACAAAGGTGTTCACTAGGTCCTCAAGCTTGGATAACTTGTCAGGTTTATGTTGTTGTTGAAACCCTAGGGCACCTTGTGATTGGTACGGTTGTTGAAAGTTTGAGCCTTGGAGTTGGGGCCTTTGTTGGATAAAGGTTGGGCGAGGTTGGAAGTTCCTCGTGGGGCCTTGGAAACCCAGTGATTCCCAAGAAAAGTTGGGGTGGTTCCTCCATCCGGGGTTATAAGTATTGCTATACGGGTTGTTGACCCTAGCTTTTGCCACAAAGTTGACTTGCTCCTCCGGAGTGGTTGCCTCCTTCATTGCTTGGCACTCCGCCATCTCGTGGCTAGTACTCAAGCACCAGTCGCACGACATTGCCGCCCGTTTTCCTTGCCTATTATCTTCAAGCATAACCTCAAGCAACTTATCCAACTTTGCCTCAAGGGGACCACACACTCCCATGCTTCTCACTCCCCTATCATTGCTTCTTCTTCCACTTCTAGTCAACCCCCAATCATACCCCCTAAGGGTCATATCTTCTAGGATCTCGGTTATTTGGGGCAGAGCCATATTCATCAACTTCCCCTGACACAAGGAGTCAATGAGGATCTTATCTTCTTGCATTAGGCCTCCGTAGAAGGTTTCAATCCGAAACTGTTCTTCAAACCCGTGGTGAGGGCACTGATGAAAGTAATCGGAGTACCTCTCTTAAGCATCCCTCAAGGTCTCGTCCTCTTCTTGCTCGAAATGTGTAATCTTCTTTCTCCACTCCGCCGTCTTCGAAGGCGGGCAATAACGAGCCATAAACTTGTTGAGGAGGTCGTCCCATGTGGTGATAGACCGAGGTGGAAGGTTGTTTAGCCACCTAAGTGCCTTCCCCAAGAGCGAGTATGGGAAAAGCCTTAGTTGCAAAGCTTCGGCCGGCACACCATTAATTTTCAAGCTCCCCGCGAGCTCCAAGAACCTCTGCATGTGCTCTCTTGGTGACTCGCTTTCATGGCCGTGGAATAGAGCATTAATTTGTATCATAGTCACTATAGCCGACTTGATCTCGAAATTGTTTGCTGCCACCGGAGGATGCAGAATCAACGATTGAATGCCCGCCTGTCTTGGGGCCATATAGTACCCCATCTTCCTCGGGACTCCTTCTTCTCCCGCCGCCTCATTCATATGGTGGGCTTGAGCGCCTCCATCTTTTCTTTGGTTCCCCGCCATTTCCTCTTCAACGACGGGTTCAACTTCGACTTCTTCAACTCCTTCTCCACTAATACCGAGACTCAATTGTTGTCCCCCTCTTTCACTCCTCTCCTTGCCTCGGCTAGCTCTCTCTCCCTTGCTAGAAGTCGAAGAGTTCGGTTTATGTCCTCGTCAAGTGGTAGCAAGGGTGCCGGGTTGCTGATAGACCAATAATTACACATGTTTTCACCCCATTCTGAAATCGTTTGAGATGTGGATTCTAGTGTTTTAAGCCGATTTCACGCTAGGGTATGTGTTTATGTCATATTTCAGGTCCCAGCGTTGAAATCGAGGCGGAGAAACGAGTTCTGGGTCGAAAGGAGCGAAGTTGGGACAAAGTGAGCCGCAGGAGGAAAATACCCGGTCAGGTGGCCAAATACCCGACCGGGTATTCATTGTTTTGGGCACCCGAGAAACAGAGAGGGGCCCGGGCAGATGACATAAATCCCCAGTCGGGGATTATGGAAAGTGACCGGGGATTTTAGCTTCACCAAAGCGGCGCGTTTTGTATATACCCGGTCGAAACCCAGAATACCCGACCGGGTATTTCGACCGGGTATCGCGACCAGGCAGCCAATTTAAGGAGAAAGAAGGCCAACATTGAAGGGTTCCGAGTTTTTGAGAGAGAAATCAATCCCTAGAGAGAGAAAGCGATGAACCAGAGTTCCCAAGTGCCATAGCTCGATCTTCATCACCATTGGAGCCCGGCTTGAGCTTGGAGAAGTGCGATTAAACGTCCAGGAGCAGAAATCCATCTTCACAGTATGATTTCCGCGTCTGAATCTGCTTTTGCTTCTTTCTCTATGGAGTAGTTCCCCCATTCATCTGGGTATGGGGAACCCTAGATTTGTATGCTAGGTCTGATTGTATGAACCCAAGTACAGAGTTTGTGAATTGATTATATTCGATTGAGGTTTGAATGATTGAATGACTTGAATCCTGATCAAATTCCTGTTGTTTCTGCTTTAACCTAGAATGAGAATATCTGCCTAGGTTGATAGAGTATCCTTAATCGAAGGTGGCGAATTGGTGACTTTAGTCGAGGAGCCAATTCGCTATTCTGTACCGAAGTCAATTCGGTAGTGGAGGTTTGGTTCGTTAGGGCCTCAATCTGTTTACTCCGGTGGAGGTTAGTCGCCCGCTAGAGACTCAGATTGAGAGGGTCTGGAGACCTTTAGTCGAGACTTCAGGCTAATTAAGAACCTTCCGCAGTATAACTTTCATGAAAACTGAACTTGGTAAATTGCAATCCGACTTAACTGCAGTCTAGGGGGAACCATATCCGGGTGACCTCTCTTGACTTGACAACAACCGTTTACTTGCTTTGTGTTTTTGTTTGCTTGAGTTTGCACTAAAAGTTCACTGCTAAATAACGAGAATTCACCGAGTAGTCATCACATCTAGGACCCGGGTTGACAATAAAACCCAAACCCGCTATACTACGCTTTAGAAAGTGGTTACACTTGGCCATTTTCTAGAGTGACAGTAGGAGGGAGTCAAGTTTTTGGCGCCGTTGCCGGGGACGGCTAGGTTGTTGAAGAAAAGTGATTTCTGTTACTTTAGCATTTTCATTTTCGCATTGAGTGTTTGTTTTTTCCCACTTGTGCCTTCACGGGTTTGCATTGCTTGATTGTGTGCAGATAGTGCATGACCCGTAGCCAGTCGGGAGGTTTACTGCCGTTGAATCCTGAGATTGAGCGCACCTGCAAACAACTTCGGAGACAACAGCGAGCTAGACTGGCTACTGTGGAGCGCAGAGACGGCCAATTGAGCAGCGAATCCGAGGACGAGTACGAGATGGAAGGCGATCAGAACCCACCTCCTCAGAACCAGATCCTGGGGAACGACCCAAATCCCCAGGGAGCTGGGAACCATCATCATCCACCACCACCGGGTCCCACCTTGGAGTACTACTATACTCCACGGATTGCTGACATCCGCCCGGTCATCCTCTATCCGCCCATTCCTGCAAACAACTTCGAGATCAAGCCATGCTGGATTCAACTCATCACATCCTCCATCCAGTTCCATGGCTTGAAGGATGAGGAAGCCCGGGTACATCTTTCCCGTTTTCTGCAGCTGACGAACGGGTTCAAGCTGAACGGTGTCCCGGATGACGCAATTCGTCTTCACCTCTTCCCCCATTCTCTGGCGGGGAATGCTAAGAGGTGGTTGGAGACCCAGCCCCCATTGTCCATCACCTCTTGGGACGATCTGGCTGACAAGTTCGTGCACCGGTATTATCCGGCATCGAAGACCACGGAGATTCAGCGGGAGATCACTCACTTCCGCCAAGAGCCAGATGAGTCACTTCGTGATGCATGGGAGCGGTACATGGGATACTTCTGGCAGTGTCCCCATCATGGCTTCAGCGATGCTTTCACAGTAGGGAACTTCTACAGCGCCCTCACTCCAGACAGCCAGAGGGTGATTGAGTCTCTATGCCCAGGAGGGGATATCCTTACTAAGACTCCACCCGAGCTGAACCAGATGATCAGTACCTTGGCTGCCCGAGACCATTCCTGGGGGCAGAACAACAGAGGCAGGAATTCCCGGGACCGGGGTGTGCATGCTATGGAGGCCAGGTCCGGGTTAGAGCAGCAGGTGGCTGAGTTGGTGCAGACATTGAAGCAGCCTAACAGTCTCCTTCCGGGCCGAGGTGTAGCTACGCCTCCAGTAGCTCAGTGTCAGTGGTGTGAGAGCCCGAATCACCTGGTGGAGGATTGTCAGTCTATGAGGGAGTCCTCTACTCTCCAAGAGCAGGCGGACTTCATAGCAAATGCTCGGCGCCTGGACCCATACAGCAGTACCTACAATGAGGGATGGCGCCAGCATCCCAACTTTGCCTGGAGCAGCAACACCAACAAACCACCTGGTTTCCCAGCACCAACAGGTGGCTTTCAGCAAAGGCAGCCCTTCCAGGCTAGGCAGGGGCCACCACCACAGCAGCAGCCCTACCAGCCCAGGCAAGGGCAGCCATTCCAGTAGCCCTAGCGCCAGTTTGCTCAGCCTCCAGCAGCCGCAGCTCCAGATACTCAGATGTCTGACCTGAATAATATTTTGCAGACTTTCATGACCACCAGTTAGGCGAATTTCACGAGGATGGATCAGAATATAGCCTCACTGGAGGCAGGCCAGAGAAACCAAGGTGCCATTCTGCAGGATCTACAGAATCAGATTGGGAGCTTAGCTCGCCAGAACACTACCAGGGCACCAGGGACTCTGCCTGCCACCACTGTTCCTAATCCTCGTGACCCTCTCCAGCAGCTGGACGCCATCACCACCAGGAGTGGCAAGACCATATCTGCTGCTCCTGCCCAGCCCAGGCGCGACGACCCACTACCTGCTTCAACACCTCCAGCTGATACTGCAGAAGTGGGGGAAGGCAGCGCAGCACCTGCTCCCAAGCCGCAACCTGTGGTTAAGGAGCATACACCCCAGCTGCCCTTCCCCACTCGACTTCATAAAGACAAGCTGGAGACAGAGTTTGCCAAGTTCATGGCAATGTTGAAGCAGGTCAACATTAGCATGCCGTTCGTGGAGGCACTGTCGAAGATGCCCAAGTATGCCAAGTTCATGAAACACCTCCTCACCAACAAGAAGAAACTTGGGGATCTTTCGACAGTGATGCTCAGCGAGGAGTGTTCTGCTATCCTGCAGAACAAGCTGCCCGAGAAGCGCAAAGACCCAGGGAGTTTCACTATCCCTATTGTTATTGGCATCATGCATGTAGGAAAGTCCTTGGCGGACCTAGGCGCTAGCATAAATGTCATGCCCTATAAATTGTTTAAGAAGCTGGACCTAGGTGAACCTAGAGCTACTAGGATGAGCATTCAGTTAGCTGATCGTTCTATCGTGCATCCTAGGGGTATCGTTGAGGACTTGCTTGTTAATGTAGGTGCATTCACATAACCTGTTGATTTTGTTATTTTGGATATAAATGAGGATGTGGATGTGCCTTTGATTTTGGGTAGACCATTTCTCGCAACCGCCAAGGCGCTTATTGATGTGCATAGTGGTAAATTGATCTTGCGTGCTGGTGATGAACAGGCTACTTTTTCTGTGTCTGACAATGGGAAACATTCTCATTTGCATGATGACATAGACTAATGTGATGTGCTTACCGATTTTGAGACCGCACTCGCCATCACGAGTGCGGGTACTGATGATGCTCTTGAGCGTTGTATTTTGCTAGGTGAGCAGGCATCGCAGGAGCCGCAGCTGGCGGAGCAGTTGGCCGCACTGGAGAGTGGCCCCTTCTTGGAGGGCGACAGGCTGTTTAAACCGATCTCATCCTCCAACCGCATCACCACCTCCTTGGAGGAACCACCAGAGCTGGAGCTTAAGCCCCTCCCTCCTCATTTGGAGTATGCATTTCTCCGGGAGGGGAATAAGCTGCCAGTCATCATCAGCTCGACCCTCACACCCGAGCAGAAGACCAGACTGGTGGCCTTGCTGAAGCAGTACGAGCGAGCTTTAGCATGGAAGATCACAGATATCCGGGGAATCAGCCCCTCCTTTTGCTCGCACCGGATACTGCTGGAGGATGAGATGCGGCCAGTGAGGCAGCCGCAGAGGAGATTGACGCTGAACCTGGAGGCTGTGGTTCGGGCAGAGATCGTGAAGCTGATGGACGCGGGGATCATCTTCGCCATTTCTGACAGCGAGTGGGTCAGTCCCACCCAGGTGGTGCCCAAAAAGGGTGGGATGACTGTGGTGCCTAACGAGAAGAACGAGCTCATCCCGATGCGCACGGTGACTGGGTACCGTGTTTGCATCGACTATCGGCGTCTCAACGACGCTACTCGGAAGGACCATTTCCCGCTGCCGTTCATTGATCAGATGCTGGAGAGATTGGCGGGGCACGAGTTCTACTGCTTCCTGGATGGGATGTCCGGGTACTTCCAGATCCCTATAGCACCGGAGGACCAGGCGAAGACCACTTTCACTTGCCCCTTCGGCACATTTGCTTACCGGAGGATTCCATTCGGGCTATGCAATGCCCCAGCCACCTTTCAGCGATGCATGCTCGCCATCTTTGACCGTCTGGTCGGCGAGATCATGGAGGTGTTTATGGACGATTTCTCGGTTTATGGAGACTCCTTCTCTCACTGTCTCCATAACCTGGAACTTATTCTTAAACGGTGTGAAGAAACGAACCTGGCACTGAGTTGGGAGAAGTGTCATTTCATGGTTCGAGAAGGCATAGTTCTTGGGCATAAGATCTCCAAGATGGGGATTGAGGTGGACAGAGCAAAGATTGAGACTAACAGCAAGCTGCCTCCTCCTACATCTGTTAAGGGGATCCGGAGTTTTCTTGGCCATGCAGGTTTCTACAGGCGGTTCATCAAGGATTTTTCGAAGATCGCCCTGCCCCTAACTAAGCTTCTGGAGAAGGATGCCCCCTTCCAGTTCACTGATGCTTGCACAGCGGCGTTCACCACCTTGAAGGAGAAGCTCACCTAGGCTCCTATCATGGTTGTTCCTGACTGGTCCCTACCCTTTGAGCTGATGTGCGACGCCAGTGACTTTGCTGTTGGAGCTGTTTTGGGGTAGAGGCGAGAGCAACACTTCCGACCTATCTACTACGCCTCGAAGACTCTGAATGATGCCCAGGAGAACTACACCACCACAGAGAAGGAGCTGCTTGCAGTGGTGTTTGCCTTCGATAAATTTCGCCCCTATCTGGTCTTGTCCCATGTGACCGTGTACACCGATCACTCCGCGATTAGATACCTGATGAGCAAGGCCGATGCCAAGCCTCGGCTCATACGATGGATCTTACTGCTGCAGGAGTTTGATATTGAGATCCGGGACAAGAAGGGAGCAGAAAATGTTGCAGCTGATCACCTCTCCCGGTTGGACGCACCTCCTGCGGACAACCTTGTGGAGGAGATTGACGACTCCTTCCCAGATGAGAGGTTGATGATGATGTGCTTGGTGGAGAGTGTCACCCCCTGGTACTCTGATTTTGCGAACTATTTGGTGGGCCAGCAGCTGCCCAAGGGGATGGCAACTCACGCCAAGAGGAAGTTTTTCTCCGATCTGAAGTACTACTTCTGGGATGACCCTCATCTTTTTCAGATCGGAGCCGACGGGATCATCCGTCGTTGTGTCATGGAGAGTGAGATGGAGGGCATTCTATCTCACTGTCATGAGGGACCTACTGGCGGTCATCACGGAGGAAACCGCACGGCAAGGAAGGTGCTCCAGTCGGGCTTTTACTGGCCCACGCTCTTCAAGGATGCAGACGCCTTCGCATGCAGGTGCGACCGATGCCAGAGGTCAGGTAACATCTCTGCCCGTGATGAGATGCCCCAGAATGTGTTTATAACTTGTGAGATTTTTGATGTCTGGGGTATCGACTTCATGGGCCCCTTCCCTCCATCTTTTGGTAACACCTATATTCTGGTTGCTGTTGACTACGTCTCTAGGTGGACTGAGGCGCAAGCTTTGCCCACCAATGATGCTAGACGTGTTTGTGGTTTTTTGAAGCAGCTATTCTCCCGGTTCGGGACACCTAGAGCCATCATAAGCGATAGAGGCACCCATTTCCAGGGCCAATTTGATAAACTACTGTCTCGCTATGGTGTGACTCACAAGGTGTCCGTGGCCTATCATCCCCAGACCAGTGGCCAGGCCGAGCTGACGAACCGGGAGCTCAAGCGGATCCTGGAGAAAACGGTGGATCAGTCCCGCAAAGATTGGTCCACCAAGCTCGATGTTGCTCTGTGGGCGTATCGCACTGCCTACAAGACACCCATTGGTACTTCACCGTACCGGCTTGTCTATGGAAAGGCATGCCATTTGCCCATGGAGCTAGAGCACAAGGCCTTCTGGGCCCTTAAGCTGCTCAACTTGGATTTCGTGTTGCAAGTATTGAGCGAAAAATGCAGATGTTGGAGCTGGAAGAGTGGCGTTACCACGCCTATGAGAACACCCGGCTGTACAAGGAGCACACTAAGCGCCTGCACGATGCCCGGTTGCGGGGTCCGAAAGAGTTCCAGGTTGGTGATCGAGTTCTCCTCTATAACTCTCGCCTGAAGCTCTTTCCCGGAAAACTCCGTTCCCGGTGGTCTGGACCGTTTACGGTCACCCAGGTATTCCCGTATGGCACTATCGAGATTGCCAACCCGCAGACCGAGCCGTTTAAAGTGAATGACCATCGTCTCAAACTCTACCTGGGAGACGAGGTCGAACGCGCAGAGTTGGTGGTGGAACTCGCGGACCCTTAGTTCCGCCATGGGCGTCCAGCTAAAAGACGGTAAAGAAGCGCTTGTGGGGAGGCAACCCCACCACGGTTTGCATTTTCTTTTCCCTTTTTTCTGCGTTTTTGCGTCGTGTCGAGTCAGTTGCATGTCTATATTGAAGTTCGGTCGTCGTTGATGCCTCGATTTGGTGTTTTCGTGCAAGAGAGGTTGAAATTTTGGGAAAAATGAATTTTTGGCCGAAGAGGGGGAAATACCCGGTCGTGGGCCAAAATACCCGACCGGGTATTTTTGGTTCACGCCCGGGGCCCCCTCTGTTTCTCGGGTGGGAAAAAGGGGGAAATACCCGACCTCGTCCCAAAAATACCCGACCGGGTATTTTTGGTTCGCGGCGGGGGATTCCCCAGACCCTGAACGCAGCGTTTTAACAACATACCCCGACCTCGTCCCAAAAATACCCGACCGGGTATTTTTGGTTCGAGGCCGGGGGTTTTACAGACATGGTACGCTGCATTTAGCGAACCCCGGTCGAGGATTCACAAATACCCGACCGGGTATTTGTGAGACCCGACCGGGTATTTGTGAGACCCGACCGGGGATCTTTCCTATTTAAAGGAAACCCCCGGTCATTTCTCTCTCTACCCTCATTTTTCCAAAAATTTCTCCTCTCTCTACTCTCAAATCCTCTCCCCTCTCTCCTCTTTGGCCGCCGCCGGCCGCCGTTACCAGCCGCCGCCGTCGCCGGTCATTTTCCGGCGACTTTCCGGCAACTTTCCGGCGACTCGCCGTCAATTTTCCCGCGAGCCTCCCGGACGTTTTTTTTCGCTCCCCTCGCATCCCTCACCCTTCCCTCGCGTCCTAGCTACGGTTCTCCTTGTGTTTCCAGGTGTGTTTCTTGTTCATTTCTAGTTTCATGGAAAATCGAACTGTAGATTATAGGACCGAGAACTGTGTTTGCCTGCCTGATTTAGAATAGGGTGAGGGATGACTTGAGCTTGCATGGATTTATATGTGGTATATGTGCTGCCCGTGTGCTTATTGTGGTTTATTCTGTGATCTTGCCTTGAATTCCGGTTGAGTTGATTTCAATTCAACCGGCTGTGCTTAATTGTTAGCCTAGGTGAGCCTGAGTGTGGGGGAAGTGCTGACCCCATGTCGTTGGTCCTGACAATATATTTTCTTGGCTCCACTTTTGGTTTGTTGTTTGTGCAAGATCATATCCCTCGATCATGCGTTTGTGCAGGGCTTGCGCCTGCACCGGGAGTACGCGGACCAGTTCCGCAAGGTGATTCGAGGGAAGCTGGAGCGCCACCACCATCTCGAGTGGGCGGTGTTCGAGCAGCTCCACTGCTTAGAGGAGCTCTGCACCGCCATCAGTCACCGCGATTGGCGGATGCTGCTTTCCATAGACGAGCCCACCTACACGGAGTTGGTGTGGGAGTTCTACACCACGTTCAAGTACGACAAAAAGCAGCCTCGGGACTCCTATGCAGTGACGTTCCGGTTGGGTGGCCGCCCCCGACAGCTGACCATTGACGGGTTGGCCTTCGCCTTGGGGATCGAGTACCACCCATTCGATGGCCACACGGTCGAGCTCCCGAACCCGACCGACTGGAACCAGGATCATTTCTACCACAGTGTAGTCAGGGTCGCCTATCGGGATGAGTTCTTCGAGGCTGGCCAGACCTACGTCAGCACCCTCAGGCCGGAGTGGCACATTCTGAACCTGCTGATCACCCGCTCCATCGTCCCCAACGCCACTGGCTCGCATAAGATTCCGAAGCGGGTGTTGTACGCCATGTACTCGATGGGGAATCCAGAGCACATGCTCCACTTGGGATCTTTCGTGGCCACCACCTTCTCCCGGTGCCACGGGAATCCCACCCACCTTTTCTGTGGTCCCCTGATCACCCGGTTGGCATGCCATTTCGGGATCAGCTTCGAGGGGCTTCATGATGCTTCTGAACAGGGCGGCTCCGCACCCCTCAGCCGGGACGTGCTTCACAGCGCACGCCTCCTGGCCACTGATGACGTCCGCACGTGGGTGGATGGGCTTTCTCTGCCTCCGGAGGAGGTTGTGGATCTTGATGAGGACGATGAGGATGATGATTACTCCGCCGAGGAGGAGGATGAGGAGGATGATGATGATGACGACGCTATGGATGCCGATGAGCCGGAGCCCCCGCTCTCCCCGCCTGGGGACCTTCAGCCTCGACGGAGACCGGTGAGAGGTGAGTCCTCCTCTGGTCCTTCTGGTCCGTCGATGGCCTCCGGCCCGTCTATGGACTTCTTCACGGAGCAGTTCCAGCAGATGGGGCTCCAGTTTCAGCAGCTCGGTCTTCAGAACCAGCAGCTCATGGACCATCAGGTCCAATTCTACCAGCAGTATTCGGCCCACCAGGCCGAGTACCGGTCCAGGATGACGGGAGTTGATGAGCGCCTTGGCCGCTTGGAGACCAGCATGGGAGTCACTAGTGCTCTCATTGAGCGGGAGCGAGATAGAGGCCGCCGTCTGATGGAGTACTCGGGGCACCTGCTCCAGGCTTGCCACCCTCCAGAGGAGCACCACTGGACCACCCGGTGGGAGCATTCACCACCACGGCAGCCACCGGAGGATGGCGTCGACGACCTTATGGATCAGATTGACTTCTCCGGTCTCGGAGGGCCCTAGGGGCATGTTTTGAGAGTTTTTATCTTTGTCAGCATGCAAACTGTCTGTTTTGTGTCGGTTTTTGTTTCTTTTTCTTTTCCTTTTGGATGCTGTACTATTGGGCTGACCATTGGACCTAACGTATGTGTTTGAGCTCTTTGGTTTCTTTTAGCTCTGCCTGTGTCCCGACTGGTCCTCTCTCCAGTCCGTTTCGCGCCGACTGGTCCATTTCCAGTACCCTGCAGTCTGTATCCACCGGTAACATCGTTCCCTTTTCCTTTCCTCTTCTCCATTGAGGGCAATGTCGATCTTAAGTGTGGGGGGGGGGATGATGTTTATCTTTTGACTGCACCCGATCTGCTTGTGTGCTTGGAGCCTAGTCCACTGTCCAAATCTCGAGATTTGAGGGCTCCAAGCACTGCTGTTTGCTTGATGATTGATCGTTTTGGCACTGTGGATGTGATTAGTATATTGAATGGCTTTTGACTCGATGCATGACAACTTGAATGTGACTAAGACAGCCTATTACGATGACTGAGATGTGTAGTAGAGTTGTGTAGGGGTTCAACTTTTAAATGTTTGCTTACCAACTGTGACCTGCATTTGATCACTTGCTTTTGACAGTCATTTATGCATCTAGTTCAGGAAATCAGAATGTGAGATAGAGCATATAGGTAGCCATGTGATATTTGAGCCTGCTCGTTTCTTTCTTGTGCGATAGATTCCTCTTCCATGAAATGTAGCATTCACGTTGTCACTAGCTAAGATGATGGAGGCATAGGATTAGCCCACGACCAAACTGATTGTCCCGATGTGTCATATCCCCTAGTCAGCCCCTTTGAGCCGTGTGTTATCCTTTCTTTCGGTCTAAAATGAAAAAAAAATCACCCTTTGCATCTTGTAGAAGGTTCCACAGAGTGGTTTTTGCATGTTTTCTGCTGTTTCTGCTAAATGTAATGTGAGGGTTGGAGGTAGTGCTTAAAAGTTGGGCGTGTATTTGGAAAATGTGCAGAGGTGGTGGTTCTCTTAAATGATGAATAAAGAAAAAAAATAAAGAAAAACAAAGAAAAATGAAGGCAAAAGAGAGTCACCACCAAAAATCTGAATAGTGCCCATTAAGTAGTGTTTCCTAGCAGTCTGGCTTGGAAATGCTAACATTTATATAACCTCCTTCGCTCTTGTGCCCTAAAGAATTTGATTAATGCAGAATAGCAGAACGGAAGTTACTGGTTTGCTTGATTATGGTGTTGTCGGGTTTGGAAATGTGGAACCTTGTGCTATAACTGCCACCACCCAAAAGGCCTTTTCCCCATGTCCAAGACCCTAGCCAGTCATTTGAACCTGTGTCTAAGACCTCCGGATTAGTTAGTGGTGACACCCCTTTTGTGAACTCTAGCATTTAGAGGCTGCATTCATGGTGAAGAGACGTTAGGGATTGAGAGACTGAGCATGCGCATTTTTCGCATCAATTTGTCCTGACCCCACTGGTCGAGAGTGAGCGATTCATTTTCTCATTTTCTCTATACTCTTTACCCCGGTGAGGACCTAGATTGCTCGGTTTTAATTCTGATATCTTGAGCTTTGTGCATGAAGTGACTGTTTTGAACAAGTGATTGAGTCGAGTCTATGTTGGTTGGTGAACAGGAGAGAACTCTTCCTTTGCTCGACTTTATTGCATTCGAATGTCGTCTGTGGTGGTTGTCTAGGTTGTTATTCGAGTTGCCATGTGTTGATGATCGAAAAGCCAGTATGATCCACGTGTTTTGTGCCGATACGATTTGCCCTAAAGCCTGCTTGATTGAAACATTTTGAGCTTACCTGGTGTCTGACTTGGTTTGCTTAGGGACAAGCAAACGGTTAAGTGTGGGGGAGTTTGATAGACCAATAATTACACATGTTTTCACCCCATTCTGAAGTCCTTTGAGATGGGGATTCTAGTGTTTTTAAGCCGATTTCACGCTAGGGTATGTGTTTATGTCATATTTCAGGTCCCGGCGTTGAAATCGAGGCGGAGAAACGAGTTCTGGGTCGAAAGGAGCGAAGTTGGGACAAAGTGAGCCGCAGGAGGAAAATACCCGGTCAGGTGACCAAATACCCGACCGGGTATTCACTGTTTTGGGCGCCCGAGAAACAGAGAGGGGCCCGGACAGATGACATAAATCCCCGGTTGGGGATTATGGAAAGTGACCGGGGATTTTAGCTTCACCAAAGCGGCGCGTTTTGTATATACCCGGTCGAAACCCAGAATACCCGACCGGGTATTTCGACCGGGTATCGCGACCAGGCAGCCAATTTAAGGAGAAAGAAGGCCAACATTGAAGGGTTCCGAGTTTTTGAGAGAGAAAGCGATCCCTAGAGAGAGAAAGCGACGAACCAGAGTTCCCAAGTGCCATAGCTCGATCTTCATCACCATTGAAGCCCGGCTTGAGCTTGGAGAAGTGCGATTAAACGTCCAGGAGCAGAAATCCATCTTCACAGTATGATTTCCGCGTCTGAATCTGCTTTTGCTTCTTTCTCTATGGAGTAGTTCCCCCATTCATCTGGGTATGGGGAACCCTAGATTTGTATGCTAGGTCTGATTGTATGAACCCAAGTACAGAGTTTGTGAATTGATTATATTCGATTGAGGTTTGAATGATTGAATGACTTGAATCCTGATCAAATTCCTGTTGTTTCTGCTTTAACCTAGAATGAGAATATCTGCCTAGGTTGATAGAGTATCCTTAATCGAAGGTGGCGAATTGGTGACTTTAGTCGAGGAGCCAATTCGCTATTCTGTACCGAAGTCAATTCGGTAGTGGAGGTTTGGTTCGTTAGGGCCTCAATCTGTTTACTCCGGTGGAGGTTAGTCGCCCGCTAGAGACTCAGATTGAGAGGGTCTGGAGACCTTTAGTCGAGACTTCGGGCTAATTAAGAACCTTCCGCAGTATAACTTTCATGAAAACTGAGCTTGGTAAATTGCAATCCGACTTAACTGCAGTCTAGGGGGAACCATATCCGGGTGACCTCTCTTAACTTGACAACAACCGTTTACTTGCTTTGTGTTTTTGTTTGCTTGAGTTTGCACTAAAAGTTCACTGCTAAATAACAAGAATTCACCGAGTAGTCATCACATCTAGGACCCGGGTTGACAATAAAACCCAAACCCGCTATACTACGCTTTAGAAAGTGGTTACACTTGGCCATTTTCTAGAGTGGCAGTAGGAGGGAGTCACTCCGGGTCATGCTCCACCTACACACAATCGGAAAACACCAAAACTAGCACAAGCAAAGAACACACTTGAAAAACTGGAAATTAAAAGCTAGATTAACAACCAACAACTTTTCCAGAAAAATAGACCGTTGTCCCCGGCAACGGCGCCAAAAACTTGACTCGCATGAAACTACACCACAATAAAATCCCAATTAGAGCCCAAGTTTTTAAACTCTAATCGGGTGAAGTATAGGGCAAGTATTTAGATATCAACCCGGGCCGGTCCGTCTATCCCTACTTCCGTTGTTGAAATCATTATCTAGCAACTAAACTTTGGTTTAAAAGGTTTGCTAATTGAAATAAAAGAAAGCAAAGGAGATTGGGTTTGAAAACTCTTTTGTGGGAAAGTCACTCGGGTGTCGCTTCCCACTAACCGCTACCATGCTATGTGGATTGGAACGATTGCCTTGGGCACGTTAATCATGAACCGCAGAGGAATGCATATGTGGTCGGAGACCACAGTCTCAATTGCTAAACCGAGGTGAGGATGAAAGGTCGTGTCACTCGACCCTCTCGGTTTAGACAATCGGTAATTGACTTACTCCCTCACTCAACTCTAAGGTCGGACGGTTTAATCACGATTAATCGACTTGTTTAACTCAATATTGAGGGTTTCCCTAACTCAACCTAGTTTAGGTGGCTTAGAAAGCGGAAGGAAAATCAACTCCAAAATCTGCCTTGAATCCAAAGCCTAACCTTCTTCTTCCCTTTGGTTCTGTTTCTCTCACTAGAATGCTGAAGAAGGTGTTTCACACAAAAGTGGACTCCCCCCTACTCTCTCCTCCTTTCAGATCATCTTTTAAACCCGAGAAGAGCTGAGTTAACGGCCGTGAACCATCAAACGCGTCCGTGAACTCAAGGAGTGCGCCAAAACGCTCTGCATCGCTCACGTCTGTTCACGGTCAACTGCCTGTATTCACGGTCTTAGTGACCGTGAACTCATCTTGCGTCAGTAACCTTCACATTGGATCAAGACGCCTCACGATTCACGGTCAACTCCCCTTCTTCACGGTCTTGCATGACCGTGAACTCCTTCAGTTACTCGTAAACTGGCTCTTTTTCACCTCTTCTCCCGGTTTTTGATCCTTTTCGCCAATCTTTCGACTCCGATGCTAGTTTCACCTGTTAAATCACTGAAACACACTCAAACACGAAGAACCTAGCGTAAAACCAACCTTTAAGGAGCGAATTTGGCACAAACATCTGAGTAAAACGGGGCAAAAAAATGTACAATTAGCCCCGAATCAGGTGGCTTCGAATGTCGTTTGTGGTGGATGTCGGTATTGCATGCAACGGTCCATGAATTTATTGCCAATAGCCATTGAGAATTCCCACTTTGTGCCTTTGAGTTGTCCCCAAAGTATTTGTGTAGGTTGAAATATTACCTTGTGTGAAATGGTTTGCTTGAGGACAAGCAAACGTCTAAGTGTGGGGGAGTAATTCGGGCCTAATTGTACATGTTTTGCCCCCATTTTACTTAGGTGTTTGTGACAAATTCACTCCTAAAAGGTTGGTTTTACGCTAGGTTCCTCGTGTTTTAGTGTGTTTAAGGATTTAACAGGTGAAACCAGCCTCGGAGTCGAATGTTGGGCGAAAAGGATCGAAAACCAGGAGAAGAGGTCAAAAGGGTCAATTCACGGCTAACCAAGGAAGTTCACGGTCTTGCATGACCGTGAATCACGAGGCGTCCAGAGCCAAAATGGAGGTTACTGACGCAAGGTGAGTTCACGGTCACTAACACCGTGAACAAAGGTTGTTGACCGTGAACAAAAGAGATCGACGCGGTGTGTTTTGGCGCACGCCTGCAGTTCACGGTCGCATTTCGTGGTTCACGGCCTTGAACTCAGCTCGTCTCTGTTTTAAATTATGAGCTGAAAGGAATAGAGAGAAAGAGAGCCCATTTTGTGTGAAAAGCCTTCTTCAACATTCTAGAGAGAAACACGAACCAAGGGGAGAAGAAGGCTAGGGTTTTGCTTCAAGGAAGATTTTGGGAAGATTTCTTCCAAGGAAAGCTCGATTCAAGGGCCAAGGATACTGGGAGCATCCTCCAAGATGGTTTCCACCTCTTTCCCTTTTGTTTTTCCTACTTCTAGCATGGAGTAGACCTCCTTTCACTTGGGTGTTGTGAAACCCTAAATCTACCATGTAGTTTTCTTTTATGTATTTTGGATGATGGTCATTGGGTATTGTTCAATTCAATGATTGACGCATTATTTATCATGATTGTGCATGTTTGTGCATATCAACCTAGGGGTTGTGCATGTTTTGTGCTTAGCATCCTGAGGTTTGTGCATTTAGGTACTTAGCAACCTAAGGATTGTGCATAATTGTGCTTAGCACCCTTAGGTTTGTGCATGTTGGTGCTAGCAATCTAATTAGCCACCTTATCCTAGCTTAGAGAGGAAAATCCCCCTTTCAAGGGAGACTCAATCGAGTTGGTTTTCCTTCCTCTTTCTAAGCCACCTAACTAGGTTAAGTTCGGGCAACCCTCAATGTTGACTTAAGAAAATCGGTTAATAGCGATTAAACCGTCCGACCTTTGAGTTGAGTGAGGGAGTAAGTCAATTACTATTGTCTAAACCGAGAGGGTCGAGTGAGACGGCCTTTCATGCTTACCTCGGTTTAGCAATTGAGATTGTGGTCTCCGACCATATATGCATCCCTCTGTGGGTTCGCGATTACCGTGCCCAAAGCAATCGTTCCAATTTACATATCATGGTAGCAGTTATGGGGAAGCAAAACCCGAGTCCTCCTTCCAAAAAAGAGTTTCCAAAACCATTTACCTTTGCCTTCTGTTATTTCAATTAGCAAACCTTTAAACCAAAACTTTGTTGCTAGATAATGATTTGAACAACCGAAGTAGGGGTAGACGGACCGACCCGGGTCGATATCTAAATACTTGCCCTATACTACACCCGACTAGAGTTTAAAAACTTGGGCTCTAGTTGGGGTTTTATTGTGGTGTATTTTCGTGCAAGTCACTCAACCTGCCGCACAACCTTCCGCGCAACCAGTGCATGTCGTGTCTATTTAAGAGCTTCCAAGCCCTCCAAAGAACGGTACTTAACTTCTCCACCCTCTTTTGACATATAAGTTCTCTCTTTAAACTTTCTCTCTCTACAATCTACTGACTTGATCGTCGGAGTTTAATCTGGGGGGCATCCCCGCCTTTCCATGGGTTACTTTCCTCCCGACGAGATTAGACGAACGAATCGTGAGTCAAGCCCACACCAACAAATATTATTGTTCGTAACCGGAGCTAGATGGTACAAACAATTGACGCCCACCGTGGGGCTAGACTTTTGCTTTCGTTTGTTTCATCTCTCAAGGAGGAGAAAATCTGAAGGAGATAGAAACTTCTTTGGAAAAAAAAAAGAACGAAGGAACTCTGATCAGCTCATGTCGGCATCGGATACTGAAAGAGCAAGATTCCCATACCCAAATTCGATTGCTGCATCTGAATTCGTCCAACGTTCTGAAAATCTTCACCACATTCTTTAATTGAGATAGGCATGGTAAAACCAAGAGGATCAAACCAAGAGTTGAAAGCAGAAATCAAGAAATCCCATCCAAATTCCGGCAACCTCGCTAGCCGCCGAGGCTTGCGGTGTCGAAGGTCCGAAAAAAACAAAAAGAAAATGGCCAGATCTCGGCAACCTTGCTGGCCGGAGACGTGTCCAGGGCCGGAGTTTCTGTCAATCGCCATCACGACCTGCTTCTCAAGAATCAGATTGCTTTGCTACAGTTGGTGGCCCTGCAGTCGAGAAAGAGTGAAAAGACAGGGCAAGTTTCTCTTTGTGTCAGAAGGAAGAGGTGTATTTCCCAAGACGAGATTGCGCAAGTTGATGCCAGCCTGGAAACGCTTCAGAAGAGAAAACACTGCTGCCGATATATCTGCCAAACTTCTCTAAACCGTTCCGCACCTTGCTGCTCTGCGTGCTACGCTTTCTCCCTCGCAGGTAGAATCGCTTCAAACGATTTCGTCCCGCCGCTCAACCTCCCAAGAATTGCTTTCAAGCTCCCCACCACTAGTCTCTTAATCAGTCGCGCTTGAACTCTCTCTCCAAACTCTCCCCGCACTACAAGACGATATCACAGCTCTCTCTGTGTCAAAAAGGAAGAAGAAGAAGAAAGACAAAGGCGTCTTAAGAAAGAAAGAAGCAAAAATAAGAGAAAAGGAAGAAGAGGGTGAAGCGGTGCACAAAGTGAATTTTTGGTCCGCCACAATCGTTGAAAGGCAGCGGCACACTCCCACGCAACGAGGCCTAGGCCACTTCCAAGCTCACGGCCAAGTCGCGCAAGTTCATTGCCGGTCCGCCTCGCTACTACTCCCAACCCACGGTGGATACGGCCCTCTCCAACTCCATTTCGCAGCCCACTGGCGCGGTAGTAAACTCTCGCCCACAAGGAACAAAGGGCCGCACCAGGGACTGCCCAATTCGTCAAATTAGAGCACAAGCCAGTACACTACAAGAACAAGTTGTGCTCAGTTACGGTACTCCGTCATTTTATTACGTCAAGCCGCACTGGCCAACAGGAAAGCAATACGCGCTACGCTTTCCATCCCCACTGCCTCACAGGGCCCACGCTCCGCACACAAAGCTCCGCTCTGGCCCGTCCCACCTCACTTGTCCGTCGTAGGGCCGCGCACCCCCTTCGTGCACTGCGAGAAACGGACCAACCATCACAACCGTCCCATGTCTTCAAGAATAACCATCTCCTCCACCATAATGGGGGCCCACCTCTTCCGCAAGAACCGTCTCCAACTCACGGCTGGCCCGTTTCTTGTCCATCCTTCTTCAACTCCGTGCCTCCATCAAAAAATAAATTTGCGCGGTGATTTGAACTCACACCAATGCTTCATCTTTCAAATGCCCTTACCAATACGACAGAAAGCTTTCTTGTTCAGAAATTTGCGGCATTCAGTATTTATTCTTTCCGCCGCCTCTCCAAATTAAAGACGAGAGACTTCCATCCATCCTTCGCCTGCATCATGTGGGCTGCTTCCAACTCATGGTCTGGAAGGCCAAATCCACTCCAAGTCCCATGGCCCGCTTCAGTTTGTCTCGCAGCCTGAGCTTCGTTACACGGTCTAAACACCTGTACCTTGAAACTAACCCACTTCTGTGCAATGTAGCCCGGCGGCCAAGCTCCAAGTTCGCGACCCGCCTTCAACAAAGCCCATCAATATTACCCAACCAGGGCGAGGCCCGATCGGCGTCAAACCCCGTAAGCCTACATTCCTTCGCACACGCCACCAACTTCGCGGCCCGCATCACCGATGTTCAAGCACACATCGTCTAACTAGAGGTCCACTTCGCCTCCGTCTCCGACGGCTCATTCAAGCCCAAATTACCGCCCTTCAAACCTCGAAGCTTCTTAAAAAAAAGAAAAGAGAAATCAACCGCGATGAATTGAACTCGTGCAACTGCTTATTCAAGCATGTTGTCCAGTAAGCTAGAAGATAATCTTGTTCTCTCAAATGTGCGGCGCTATAGATGCAACCTGGATCACCTCACAAGACATCCATCGAGTTCGAGGAATATACAACGATCTTGGTCCGAAGATGAAGGCTTTAAAGGCTCGAGAAGGCAAAGAGAAGAGTCCAATTAACCAAGAGATGCTCGACGTAGGAGTTGGAGCTGACCAAGAGGTCAATGTAATCCACGTCCAAGAGGATAAGAAGGAAGATCTTAATGCCCAAGTTGGCCAAACATGAAAAGGCGAAGGAAAGGGGAGAAAGAAGGACATTCTTGATGCCCAAGTTGGCCAAACATGGAAAGGGAATAATTAGTGGCTAAGAATCTTCCATTAGCATTAAAAACAATTGGTTAGAATCTTTTGGATATTTGTTTCCTTCTTTAATTACTATTTGTTTCCTTCTCAATTTTGTAACCTCTGTAAATAGAGGGTGTTATGCCTATGGACTGAACAACTTTTGATCAATGAAAACCCCATATTTAAGAGTTCATTCTTGAAAACTCTTTTATCCTTCTTAGTCTATTCATGGAATCGAGCCATCAAGAAGAAACCGATGTTATCAATTAGCTCATCACCCTAGTTGTGGAGTCACTTCGTATGTTTGGCCCTCTGCCCAATTGTGGCTTTGGTTTGAGTTATTTTCCGCCCTTTTTCTCTTTGTTTTGCTAATAAAACTTTGCTGCGTATTCTGATTGTTTAAGCCTAGGAGTTAGAGCCTCAGCTTATATTAGGTGGTATCAGAGCTCCGGTTCAAACACAGTGGCATACGTATACTCCTATCTTGTGCGAAAATCAGCCAAACAGGTTTTGTGTTCTTAAACGTCGCCAAGAAGGTTAATTTGCAGTTTCTGTTTTCAAACAAAACAAAACAAAACAAAAGAATAAAAACGATTCATGAAGTTTCAGAGTGAATTCTGAAGGTTTTTGGAGCTTACTTGTGCCGCAGACATGGAAGAGTTTGAGCAAGATAATCTGTTCTGTACTCGTTATCTGGTTCAGGAGAACTTGTGTTTTGTGGTGGTGGATGGAGAGTTCCAATCCAATTTGATCAGTTCGAGGATAGTAGCTAAGTTAGGGCTAACTACACAACAACATCTTAGGCCTTACCTATTGTGATTGTCAATGGAAGACGCTTTTGTGTATGTGACTAAACAAGTATCTGTGGAGTTTCAACTTGGGACGTATGTGGACCAGATTCATGTGATGTTGTGCCTATGAGGCTGAATCACGTGGTACTTGATGAAGCATGGCACAATGATCGCCAAGCACAACGACGTCGCAGCCGCAATCACATCATCAATCATCAAGGAAGAAAGATTGCCTTAAAGCCATTATCATTGGAAGAGGTTGCTGAAGATAGGAGGCAATTACAACAAATTTATGAAGAGGCATAGGAGAATCTGGAAGCAGAGAAGATTGATGAAGAGCAGGATGTCGAGGAAGTCAGAACCCTTCTAGATCATGAGGAAATCAAAGAAAATAAGTCGTCGATCGATTCCCAAGATCATAAGGCGGTAGAAGAAGTTGAGGGATAGGAAAGTGGCGAAGCTGAAGTGGTTGAAATAGGATTCCTTGAATCGAGCTATCACGATCCTTTTTGTTTTAATTCTGATCAGGATTTGAGGTGTATGAGTCGTCTAGCTTAGATCTTTGATAGCTTGCTTTAAACGACTGATTGTTTTGATGGCAAGAGGGCAGATGGCGGTGGCTTGAGTAGAGTAAGGGATGAAGATTTTGGGCGAGGAACTACAAGTTTGAATGCTGTTGGAGCAACCCATTATGTTTGGAAACCTGGCTGGAGGTTTCACGAAAACATTCATGCTGACTTGAGCTTTGAAAGTCATGATTTGGAGCCCATGTTTGATCGGTTGTTCGAGCTCTTGATACCGTGGGGTTGTGGAGAATGTTTGTTCTTTCTTGGTGGATGTTCCATGTCAAGGGCGATGGACTACAAGGGAGTCTATATGCAGCAACAAGATTTGAGGACAAATCTTTTTGAAAAGGGAGGAAATGAAGCAATCCGGATCACCTCATAAGACATCCCTCGAGTTCGAGGAATATACAACGATCGTGGTCCGAAGATGAAGGCTTTAGAGGCTTGAGAAGGCAAAGAGATGAGTCCAATTGACCAAGAGATGCTCGACATAGGAGTTGGAGCTGACCAAGAGGTCAATGTAATCCACTTCCAAGAGGAGAAGAAGGAAGATCTTAATGCCCAAGTTGGCCAAACATGGAAAGGGAATAATTAGTGGCTAACAATCTTCCATTAGCATTAAAAACAATTGGTTAGAATCTATTGGATATTTGTTTCCTTCTTTAATTACTAATTGTTTTCTTCTTAATTTTGTAACCTCTATAAATAGAGGGTGTTATGCCTACGGACTGAACAACTTTTGATCAATGAAAAACCCTTATTTGAGAGTTCATTCTTGAAAACTATTTTATCCTTCTTAGTCTGTTCGTGGAATCGAGCCGTCAAGAAGAAACTGACGTTATCAACTAGCTCATCACCCTAGTTGTGGATTCACTTCGTACACTTGGCCCTCTGCCCAATTGTGGCTTTGGTTTGAGTTATTTTCTGCCCTTTTTCTCTATGTTTTGCTAATCGAAATTTGCTGCGTATTCTGATTGTTTAAGCCCAGGAGTTAGAGCCTCGGCTTATATCAGCCATCTTTATCAATGTTTCTCATCGTCTCCAAATCAAAGATGAGTACTTCACTTGCAGATCCGCACATCTCCAATCCAAGTCCCATATTCATCCAATTCGCATCACCACCCTTCAAGCGCACCTTACGTCCTTATTCATGTAAGTCTCGACAGAAGTGTACAAATAAGTCTTCGATAAGAGCATTGGTGAATCTTCAATATAGGAGCGCTCGACTACCTCCGTTCACATACGTGTGGCTATTAAAGCACACACTACAAAAAAGAGAGCACATAACGCCTTGAAGAATCTGAAAAAAGCGAGTGTTCAACGCCTTAGTGAAATTCACCACCTGGGGGCAAATGGCATTGAAGAATCTCCAAAAAGCGAGTGCTCAACGCCTTAGTGAAATCCACCACCTGGGGGGCAAATGGCATTGAAGAATCTCCAAAGAGTGAATGCATAACACCTTAGTAAAATCCACCACCTGGGGGGAAAAGGGCGTAAAACTGGCACCACGTCATGTTGACACGCCACCAGTTGGGGGGCAATTAGGGGTGCATGGGCCCCATCCAGAGTGCTCGACAAAAAAAAAACAACAATGATAGAACAAGTTAGAGATGAGTTAAAACTCATCACCAGCTTGGGGGGGGGCAATTATTGGGGATGTTACTAAGCTGGTATTGCATAGACTAAGTAGTAGCGCACCAGTAATGTGGCGTGTTACCAAGAATTGGCCCCAAACTGGACTAACTAGTAGAGCACCAACATAGTGACGCCCAACCCTGACACGAAATGAGACTAAGTGGTAGTGCACTAGCATTGTGGTCCACTACCATCGCGCTAGCGGTGACGCCCAAACTGAAACGATACTAAGTGGTAATGCACCAGCTAGTGCCCCAGCATTGTGGTGCACTACCATCCGCGCTAGCGGTGGCGCCCAAACTGAAATGATACTAAGTGGTGGGGCACCAGCATTGTGGTGCACTACCATCCGCGCTAGCAGTGACGCTAAACCTGCTGCACAACCTTCCGCGCAACCAGTGCATGTCGTGTTTATTTAAGAGCTTCCAAGCCCTTCCAAAGAACGGGACTCAACTTCTCCACCTTCATTTCACATATAAGTTCTCTCTCTAAAATTTCTCTCTACGTATTCTCTCTGCAATCTACTGACTTGATCGTTAGAGTTTAATCCGGGGGGCATCCCCGCCTTTCCACTAGTTACTTTCCTCCCGATGAGACCCAACGAACGAATTGTGAGTCAAGCCCACACCAACAAATATTATTGTTCGTATCCGGAGCTAGATGGTACAAACAGTTAGCCTTAGCAGTGAATGAACAGGTACATCATCAGGATGTGTGGTATTTAGATACTACAGCTTATTATCATATGTGTCCAAGCAGGGAGTGTTTTTCAACTTATGAGCAGATAGATGGAGGACATATTTCTATGGCCAATAGGGTTGAACAAACACACCCTCAAACCGATCCACCCGCCCAACCCGACCCAACCCACCCGTATGTATCCCTAAAACGAAGGTTTTGGGTTGGGTGAGGGTTTTATTTTGTACAACCCGCCTATTATGGGTTGGATTGGATTTGGATTTTGGATTACACAACCCGTAGAACCCAGCCCAACCCGTGCTCCAACTATTGGTATGAGTTCGTATCTAAAAAAATATTTACGTCGTATATAGCCATACTTATGAGAAAATTAAGATATTTCGTCATGTTTTTCTCTCATGGTCTCACTAATCTAATGCATTCTTCGGCTTAAAGTTTAGACATAAATTTAATATAGTTATTATTCACGTGATCATTTTTCTTGTGTACATTTTTAATAGAATAACATATTATGAAAATTCAAACAACATTTGTGAATTTTGATACCTTTCACCTCGGTTTATTCGTTTGAAATTTTAATTAGTTATAAAATGTTTTTATGGTGTAAAATAATTACATATTATGGGTTGGGTTGGGTTTTTACTAAAGAATATAGCCAACCCGACCCAACCCAATTAGAAACAAACCGTAGGGTTTAAATTTTTTTGGGTGGGTTTGGGTTTAATATTTCTCAAACCGTAGTGCATGGGTCGGGTGATTAAAATGGCTAAACCCGAATCACCCGACCCATGTACACCCCTAATGGCCAATGGTGCTATCTGTAAGATTGTTGGAAGAGGCTCCGCCCGGATGACTGGATGAGGACACATGATGGTTCTGTTTGCACCTTGAACAATGTTAAGCATATTCCAGAGATGACTTAGAATCTGATATCTTTAAGTCTACTAGACAAAAAGGGTTCCAGTTTCAAAGGTGAAGGTGGAGTGATATATGTCTACAAGGGTTCTAAGGTGATTTTGAAAGGTGTCAAGCAGGGTGCCTTGTATAATCTACAAGGTTCTGGTTTGACATGTTATGTTGGTGATAAGTGCACCAAGCTGGTTGTGGATGTCAAGTCTCAACATGGGTTGGATTTGCTGACTGGTTTGAGTTTTTGACCGCCCTTAAGGGCATTTGGAGGCAGAGGAGATTCTGGTACAACTAATTTGGAGGAGTTGGGTACATCTGGCAACTTTGGTTGCGTCTGGTACATCTGGTATTTGACAGAGAATTCAAGTCAAGGTGGAGATTGTTAGGATATGACCTGAATTTGATTTGAGTTTTTGTTTTGTGTTTTATGCCTATTCTGTTTGGGATTGGGATTGGGTTTTGTTTTGACCTTTTTCTTGTATGTATGGAAAAATGTGTTTGTTTTTCTGGTTGGGATTAGGAGAAGAGTTCTATAAATACTCTTCATCACCCTAATCTGTTGTAAAGGTCATTCAGTTTAGTTTGTTTGGTTTATCAGTTCCGGATTTGGTTTGTAAACTGTACTCTCCTCAAATCAGTGAAATTTGTTCTCCCCTGCTCGTGGATTAGCTAGCACACATTGTGTTAGTGAACCACGTTAAATTCGTGTTCGTTTGTGTTGATCTGGATTGTCGTTTGCACGTTTCTGTTCTGACAAGAGCTTATTTGGCGTTTCGTATTGATGGAGGCGTAGCATTCGACGATGGAGGTCAATTAGAGGGGAATCGCTGGCGGTTGGTGTTTGACAGTTTGAGAGGAGCGGCGAATTTGGCAGCAGCCTCTTTCCCTAACACTCTCTATTGTTCGAGCGACGCTGGAATGGAAGACAACAACCAACCTCTTTCCCTAACACTCTCTCTTGTCTCAATTGGGCCGAGAAGCATGAATCAGGCCCAAATAAGATACAACAGTCAATAAAGCTAATGAAGCGAGAGTGTTCGTTGTTCGTACAACTTGTGAATAAGTATTGGTCTCACACAATCAGACAATATCATCATATAAGATGTGTATTAATTCGTATTTGTTGTCATACGTAATGCTATCATTATGTATCAAATGCACAAGCTAATATTGTTTGTTCACTATAACAAATTATGATACTTCTATCGATATACATATGTTACAAATGATCCAAATCGTTAGACTCGTCAATTTGATATTGAGATCCACGAAAAAGGGTTAAATAAGGTTGGAGGATAGGTTCTGCCATGGTGGTGAAGTGAAAATTTGTGTTCAAAAGATTCCTCTACTAGTGGTTTTGTTGGCCGAAGAACGACAAAATCACAAGCCCACTGATGAGACCATACATCGTTCAGCTCAAGTGTCGTAGCCCGACATTATTGCTGTGACAACAAGGAGTAGCCCAGTCCGGGGACGAGTTGGAGTGCTAACTTTATAGGAGTTAGCATCATGCTAACCACTCTCATAACCGTTGATTATATTATGTGGTGGGAAGCAATGAGTGAATTGTTTGGTATTTAAAAAATTAAATTTAAAAAACTAATTAATTTTAGAAGATTAAAGTTGTTTAATACCTCTCTCCTCCCTTATAATGAATTCTTACCTGAAAAACAACTACCGATAAACTACTACTACTACCTAACTTAATAGTGATTTAGCAAAGATGTTGTGATGATTTTATCCTTATCATTAATTAATGGGTGCGCCTACAGTGACATGCACATTTCGGTCGACCTCAGTTAGGATTAGGTCGACCTAATATGTTGTTTCAGTGTAAAAACAGTTTGATGGTGCCTACTTTGGAGATTCATATCTTACAATTGGCTTGATGGAAATTGGAGATTAATGGCTTATTTTGAAGCTGGAGTGTCCCTCTACACATTGAAGTTCTTGGGAGATCGATAGGAAGTACATAAGACCATTTTTGAACCCGATCAAAAGGCTATGCCAAAACTGGGAAACTTCCTGAAAATGGCTAAGTCTGGGAAAGTGTTTGTGAAGCCTACTTTGGAGCTCAATTCGAGAAGCATGGATGAGATTTGAGTCCAAGGGCTTCTACCACATGAAATTAGGTATATTTGTCAACAAATTCAAGGCATTTGATGAAATATTGGATATCTGGAAGGCTTCAAACAAAAGGCTCGAAGTTGCTACGAAGTAAGCTGTCTTCTAGCACAAGACTGAAACGGCAGATTAGGTCGACCTAATCCTATATGAGGTCGATCTAAAAGTGCAGTTACGGTGACATGCATGTCCCCGTAGCAAATAGGATGGCAATCAAATCCATGCCCACGGGTATGGGGCGGGTATGGTTTTAGCCTCCCCCGCCCCATACCCATACCCATACCCGCCCCACCAAAAATATTTCTTCATATATGAAAAATATGTGAATCAATTTGCAACCTATCAATAATAGTGAGTATAACTCAAGAAAAATATATAGTAGAAATGCAATTGAGTGGCCACCAAAATCAAAATCTAACTTCTTTCTCTCAATTTTCCCTTCACTCTTTCACTTTTTCCCCTTTTAACAAAATTATGTTAGTTAATTATTATTACTTAATAGATGTATTAGTGTAAAGAATAATGATTTTGGATGACATTGTGCTCTACTCTGATATGGATTAATGGACGCTTTAGGATAAAATGTTTTGAATCGTACTAATAATAATTGTCTCTTTGTCGGCTTCATGATATAGTAGGTGCGTTTAATGTTATAATTGAAAATCTACATGTAAATATTCGGTATTATGATGCTCGATGTACGGGGCGGGTATTACCCATGGGTACCCGAAACCCATGGGTATGGGGATGGGTTTGCAAAACGTTCCTCGCATGGGTATGGGGCGGGTAGGATTATAGATATTTGAAAGCGGGGATGGGGATGGTTTAGGCAAACCCGCCCCAAACCCGCCCAATTGCCATCCCTAGTAGCAAAGTCCTTAATTATATTGTCATTAGAAGTATTTTCTTAATTAGTAGTAGTTTATGATTTTTGATGAAAACACTATTAAAAATGAAGATCGTACCACAAATGAACAAATATTACTATAACTATTGGAAACACTACTAATAATTAACATAATATATCACCACACAATACAATAAAAATTAGGGTAAATGCCACATTTGGTCACCGAGATTACTAAATCGTGTCATGTTTAGTCACTAGAAAAATTTAATATCAATTTTGGTCACTCGAATTACTTAAACATGTCACATTTAGTCACTCTCCTGTTAGCCTCCGTCCAACTCCGGTCACTCGAATTACTGAAGCATGTCACATTTAGCCACTCGAATTACTGAAACATGTCACATTTAGTCACTCTCCCATCAGTTTCCGTCCAACTCTATTAATCGAGTTGGACGGAAACTAACGGAAGAGTGACTAAATGTGACCCGGTTCAGTTATTCGAGTGACCAAAATTGACTTTAAATTTTTCTAGTGACTAAACATGATACAATTTAATAATCTCAGTGACCAAATATGGCATTTACCCATAAAAATTACTACTAATGCATTTAAAAATATACTACAATAATCACTGCTAATAAAAAGAAAACAGGGGAAACTTCCCCCATTTAACAATATATGCTTGAGATTTCTTTAAGTATGCAAGAGAAGACGGTGTTCTGTGAAGTGTGTATTCGGCCAGCAAAGGGTGGATGGCGAAGAGGCGGAGGAGGGATGTGATGGCACGACGAAGACGAGGTCGACGTGGGGTTTGGCGACATCGTTATGAACGAGGCATGTACGCGTGAGGTCAAGGCACGCATGCTCATTAAGGGCACGGCCAATGCCAGGGCAGTCGAGCGGAAGTGCGTATGCAGATAGGAGTTGCGTGGCCTCAGGGAGAGAGAAGACGGTTTCTGAGTTATTTGAGAGAGAGAGCGCAGGAGAGACTTCAGCGGTTGAGAGAGATGAGGTCGATTGATAAGAAAACAAGTATTTATATTAGGGTTTGAGAAAATATTGACTAAATTATCCTTTATTGAATTCTGACCTTATGATTAGTTTATAATCTAATGGTTGTTAGTTTAGTTAGTATCGTGCTAACTCTAAAAGAAGTTAGCATCTAATCCTATTGCGACACTTAAAGCTGCGTAGCAAGCTTGCCAATGTAGAGTTCTGCCTTTGATCAACGCCAACAAGTGGTTATAATAATTTGTCCCTGATTATTCAAGATAAATCGTAAACGAATCAAGAAGACACACGAGTTTTACGTGGTATCCTCGGTCGATTGAGTGACCGAGACTAATCCACGGGAGAGTTCAGCCTCTCCAACTTTAATCTTATTAACTTGATAATTGTGTTACAATGGCCGTATGACCTATACAAGGTTTATAAAGGCTAGACCTTTCTGTACTTAGGGCTTTACATGTAGAAGAAGGAATACAAGAAAATCTCCCGTAAGTACTCCTTGCCATGCACGTAAAGGACGCCTCAACTGGATAGGCAGACTTGGATTGGGCCTCGAGTGGTGACTGGGACATGGGCCGCTCGGTGTCTCTATCCAATACGCCCTCGCAAGCTGAACGGTGGAGGTCACGAACATTTAGCTTGGAGAGTAGAAAACGGAAACGATATGCGCCTAGCCCTTTGGTGAATAGATCTGCTAGCTGAAGATGCGAGCTCACCTTGAGGGGAAGGATGTCACCCAAAACAACACGTTCACGAACGAAATAACAGTCCATCTCAACATGCTTGGTGCGCTCATGAAAAACCGGATTCTCCGCAATGTGTAACGTTGCTTGGTTATCACAGTAAAGAGGTGTAGGCTTGGACTGAGGAACGCCTAACTCAGAAAGTAACCAACGCAGCCAGAGTAATTCACTGACCGTACTAGCCATAGCTCGATACTCAGCCTCGGCTGACGAACGAGCTACAACCTTCTGACGCTTGGTACGCCATGAGATGGGTGATGTACCAAGAGAGATGAAGAAGCCACTGGTAGACCGACGACTAGACTGGCATCCTCCCCAATCCGCATCACAGTGAGCAACCAGCTCCAACGAATTGGCAGTAGGAAAATAGAGGCCTTGACCAGGTGAAGTCTTCAAATAACGGAGAATCCGCATTGCCGCATTCATGTGTGCCTGTGTAGGACTATGGAAAAAACGGTTCAAAATGTTAACACCATAGGTTATGTCGGGACGGGACACTGTGAGATAAAGAAGTCGCCCGATCAGACGACGATAAGCTGAACCATCAGGAAGAACAACAATCGATGGCTTAGTCAACTGATGATTCTGCTCAATAGGGAAAGAGCTAGGACGTGAAGCAAGGACACCTGCTTCGGCCAGTATATCCAACACATATTTTCTTTGACTTATGACGAGACCGCGCGGAGACCGCGCCACTTCCAAGCCGAGGAAATAACGGAGAACACCCAAATCCTTGATGTTGAACTTCTGATCAAGAAACTGCTTAACATGGTTAATAAAATCCATGTTGTTACCTGCCAATATGACATCATCAACGTATATTAAGGCCACAACAAAGACATCGCCTTTGCGATAGACAAAGAGTGAATGGTCAGCGGGAGATGAGCGGAACCCAAGATCATTTAGTGACGATGTGAACTTTTGGTACCAATTCCGCGAAGCCTGATGCAGACCATAGATAGACTTATGCAGACAACACACTCGAGAATCCCAACAGCAGCAAAACCCGTAGGGACCTTCATGTAAACCTCCTAAGTCAAATCTCCATGAAGAAATGCATTGTTTACATCAAGTTGATGTATGAACCACCCCCGACTAACTGCAACAGCAAGGAGACAGCATACAGTGACTAGCTTAGCTACAGGTGCGAAGGTATCGTGAAAATCGACACCCTCAATCTGAGTATAACCCTTTGCCACTAACCGAGCTTTGTACCTTTCAATAGTGCCATATGGGTAGTACTTGATCTTGAAGACCCATTTTGCATCAATGCAACGCTTCCCAGGAGGTAGTGTAACCAAACTCCACGTACCATTTGCAACTAAGGCTGCAATTTCTTTAGACATAGCCTCTCACCAAACAGCATACTTGACCGCCTCCTTGAAAGACTTTGGCTCTGGAATAGTATCAACAGCAGCCAAAAACGTACGGTAGGAAGGCGTTAGTCTCCCATACGAGACAAGATGCGACAACGGATATCGGACATGTGAGGGAGATTGAAGATCCGTCTCGTAGATATCCACAAGGTGCTTAGGGGGGCGACGATCCCTATCACTGCGACGCAAAGGGACAGGCACGTCGGCAGGAGGGACAAACACATCGGCAGGCGGTGACAAAGAGGTAGCGCATGGACTGTCCGATATGGACTCGAGTGAATGACAAGGACTGGGACTGGGTGACGCCCTGTCCACTGGGGAGTTGACATCCACAGCTGGTGTGCGTGGGGAGGTAGTCTCTGCATTCGGTGATGAGGGACTGGGAGTAGCATGCTCGAGGGGACTAGGCATGGTAGAATCCCCCGAGCTGACGGGAACCTCATCAATGAACGTGCCTGGAGGAACCCAATAGAAATCCCGAGGGTCCTGCGCATGAAAAGGAAAATAATTCTCATGGAAAATCACGTCACGAGAGATTATTACCTTATGTGCAAGAAGATCATATATCTTATAAGTTATAACCCTTATGTGTAGCCGCATAACCAAGAAAGACTCCAGCTCGCCCTCGATCAGCAAATTTATGGAGAACACCATGGTTATCCTTGGCGTAGACAAGACAGCCAAATACTCGAAGATGGGTATATGAAGCAGGACGACTAAACAACACCTCAAAAGGTGTTTTCCCTGTCGCAGTGCTAGGCAGTCTGTTGATTAAGTACGTGGCAGTGAGAACACATTCGCCCCAAAACCGTAGTGGGAGGCCAGCCTGAAATCATAGTGCTCGCGCCGTCTGCAAGATATGGCGATGCTTTCGTTCAGCAACTCCATTCTGCTGAGGAGTGTCAATACAACTGGTCTGAAGAACGATGCCAGATTTTTCATAATAGTCGCGCAAGACATTAGTCGAAAATTCAGGACCGTTATCTGCCTGTATGCGCCGAACCTGTTTACCAAACTATATTCGCACCATCTCACAAAACAAAACAATATGTCGAGCAACCTCATATTTAAACTTTATTAGATAAACCCAAACACTGCGGACAACAGCAAAACTCTCATCCAATCCCATCAAAAAATCATACAATCGCGAACGTTCCTCCCTTGCTCGAGTTCTTTGCTCCAAGTTACACTTGCATTGCCCACATACACACGCTGTGGAGGAGATAAAGACTGGGCCTCCTCCCATAAGGCCTTGATGCGAGTATAGAACGAGGAAACAGAATGTTTCTCTTGCCAAAGCGCGCTAACAAGACGACGCAGCTCATACCCTCTGGTCATGCTACCTTGGCCAAACCGCTCCTTAAGATCAATCCAAATTTCATGTGTCGTTTTGGCATATCGAACACTGCTTCGTATCTCTTTATCCATCGCCATACGAAGCCATCCCTTGACTACATCATCACACCTGTTCCAAGCACGTAATTCCGGATCGTTCTTGGGCTGTGGTATTGTACCATCAACGAACACAAATTTATTTTTCACGATGAGTGTGCCGGTCATATCAACCACCCATTCATCGTAATTGGTTGAAGTGAGAACATCACCAACATTGAGTTGTCCTCCGCATTCCGAAGGATGCAAAAAATAAACTGACATTGAATCAATATGACCTGTAAGTTCGGATTTGACAGTTCTGAACTTCATGTTGTCATTCCCACCAGATCTGTCGCCTTCTAGCCTCTTGGTCTCATCAGTATCACCCATGACAATGACAAATCAAGAAGGACGTAGAAAGCTTATGCAGACTTATGCTCTGATACCATGATAAATCGTAAACGAATCAAGAAGACACACGAGTTTTACGTGGTATCCTCGGTCGATTGAGTGACCGAGACTAATCCACGGGAGAGTTCAGCCTCTCCAACTTTGATCTTATTAACTTGATAATTGTGTTACAGTGGCCGTATGACCTATACAAGGTTTATATAGGCTAGACCTTTCTGTACTTAGGGCTTTACATGTAGAAGAAGGAATACAAAGAAATCTCCCGTAAGTACTCCTTGCCATGCACGTAAAGGATGCTCCAACTGAACAGGCTGAATTGGATTGGGCCTCGAGCGGTGACCGGGACATGGGCCGCTCGGTGTCTCTATCCAATAATTCACGCCAAAAAAAGGAGTCTGATCGACTCCCACTAAAAAAAGGGAAAAAATCCAAAAATACACACGATATTAAAAAAAAATCTCAAAATACATACGTTATAAAAAATATTCCTAATCTACACATGTTTGAGCTTCACTGCGGCCGTCAACCGCAGTGAATAACATCACCGTGGCCGTCAACCGCAATGAATACTTCACCGCCACTGTCCGAAACGGTGAATATCACCCTGTCCATTCACCGCCGGTGTCCCAAGCGGTGATGGCCTAATTTGGGTGGCTTCCTCTTCTTATGGTTCTGGTTCGAGTTCCCTGCCGTAGGGGAGAGTTCTTGGAGGGGGGAGCTGTAAACTCCAATGGCTGCAACTGATGTGACCTCTGTTTTGTATTGGCAAGAGGTATATAATTAGTAGTTCTAGGTTGTTGATTATGAACCACCACATCTCTGCTCGATGACACATCATGAAGCTGCGACGGCGGCGGCGACCACGCCAACCGCAACCGGAATAAGAACAAGAAGAAGAACTGCTCCTCCTGGTCCTCCCACCAACGGAGCATCGGAGATCGTGGCGGAGCCCGTGGACGTGCGGTCGTGGGCGCTGGAGTTTCTCCGGGGCCGGCGGTGCCCGGGCCGGCGAAGGATTTCAAGCATCCGACGCGGCTGTGGTCGACGCTGGGTGCGATGGCGATCAAGCACCCAAAAGTACTGGGATTTTTCCCCTCCATTTCAGTCAAGTGCCAACGCAACAACAACTCCGGCCATGGACTTTTGGCCAATACCCAAATTAGTCCATCACCGTTTGGGACACCAGCGGTGAATAGACACCGCTTCGGACATTGGCGGTGAAGCATTCATCGCGGTTGACGGTGGCGGTGATGTTATTCACTGCGATTGACAACCACGGTGAAGCCCAAACATGTGTAGATTGGGAATATTTTTTATAACGTATGTATTTTGAGATTTTTTTTTAATAATGTGTGTATATTTGGATTTTTTCCCTAAAAAAAGAGAGAGGTCCAATTCCAACTCCTATCCCCCACTACTAACTGTTTCCATGGCTGCTCCGGCCCATCTCATACTATATTTTCATTTTGCCTTACCCAAGAAAAAGCCCTTTTGCATACGTGGCATCAACAAACTTTGGCCCTCACCAACCGCCGCCGTCGGCCGCCGTCAACCCACCCATTTTCAGTTTTTGACTTCTTGAACTGGCTCCATCGCTCCACCACCACCAAACGCCGGCGTCAAATTTGTCCGCTTCGTCCATATGAATTATCGTCACTCCTCCTTCGCTACTCCACATAGAACAAAAGCCAGCTGAGCAGCTCCTCCTTAGTTGTTGAAAAAAGCGCCTCTTCGCTCCCTCGACGAGTCCGTCCAAATTGAAATTGGCAAAAATTTCGCCAAAGGCCAACACTTCCCCTAATTCCCACCCACCATTTTTCCCCTCTATATACTTCTCCATCTTTCCGTTTCTCTCCTCCTCCCATCTCCTCCGCCGCCCAATTTCCTTTTCCGTCGAGCCCAACAATGGAAGCCTCCACCCTTTCCCGCATCGGGCTCGCCGGCCTAGCCGTGATGGGTCAGAACTTGGCCCTCAACATCGCCGAGAAAGGCTTCCCGATCTCCGTCTACAACCGCACCACTTCCAAAGTCGACGAAACCCTCCAGCGCGCCCAGAGCGAAGGCCCCTTCCCTCTTTCCGGCCACCACACTCCTCGCGATTTTGTCCTCTCCCTGCAGCGACCCAGATCTGTCATCATCCTGGTCAAAGCAGGGTCCCCAGTTGACCAGACCATCGCCGCACTTTCCGAGCACATGGAGTCCGGCGACTGCATCATCGACGGCGGCAACGAGTGGTACGAGAACACCGAGCGCCGAATTCAGGAGGTGAGCAATCGGGGGATCCTTTATCTGGGTATGGGTGTCTCCGGCGGCGAGGAAGGTGCCCGTAACGGCCCTTCCTTGATGCCAGGTGGGTCTTTCCAGGCTTATAACAACATTAAGGATATCCTAGAGAAAGTAGCTGCTCAGGTTGAGGATGGTCCTTGCGTGACTTATATTGGGGAAGGTGGGGCTGGGAATTTTGTGAAGATGGTTCACAATGGGATTGAGTATGGCGATATGCAGCTCATTTCTGAAGCTTACGATGTGTTGAAGAACGTGGGTGGACTGTCGAATGAGGAGCTTGGTGAGATTTTTGGTGAGTGGAACCGAGGGGAGCTCGAGAGTTTTCTGATTGAGATCACTTCCGACATTTTCAAGGTTAAGGATGATCTTGCCGATGGGGGGTTGGTGGATAAGATTCTGGATAAGACGGGGATGAAGGGTACTGGGAAATGGACGGTTCAGCAGGCTGCTGAGCTCTCCGTTGCTGCACCCACCATTGCTGCTTCATTGGATTGCAGGTACTTGAGTGGGTTGAAGGAAGAGAGGGAGAATGCTGCAGAGATTTTGAGGGAGGCTGGATTGAAGGAGGAAGTTGGAGCTGTGAAGAGTGGCATTGATAAGAAGAGGTTGATTGATGATGTGAGGCAGGCGTTGTATGCTTCCAAGATTTGTAGCTATGCACAAGGGATGAATCTGTTGAGGGCCAAGAGTATCGAGAAAGGCTGGAACTTGAATTTGGGAGAGATGGCCAGGATTTGGAAAGGTGGGTGTATTATCAGGGCAGTGTTCTTGGACAGGATCAAGAAGGCCTACCAGAGGAATCCAAACCTGGCTAGCTTGATTGTTGACCCGGACTTCGCCAGGGAGATGGTGCAGAGGCAAGCAGCCTGGAGAAGAGTTGTGGGAACGGCCATCTCAGCGGGGATTAGCACACCTGGAATGTGTGCTTCCCTTGCTTACTTCGACACGTACAGGCGTGCTAGACTGCCAGCCAATCTTGTTCAGGCTCAGAGGGACTTGTTTGGCGCACACACTTATGAGAGGATCGACCGCCCTGGTGCATTCCATACCGAGTGGACAAAACTTGCTCGCAAGAGCAATTCTGCTGGTGTGCTACTTTGAACTAAAGCTTTTATGCAGAAGACTTGTTTGTGTTTGTTTTGCTTGTTTCGGGGTTTCGATTGGGTTGTTTGAGGAATGTTTGTCTATTTGAATTTAGAAGAAAGCGTATGTTCGCATTGAGGAAAACATTGGCTAGGCATATAAATGACCAGTTATTTTTTTTGTACTTTACAGTCGATAAGAAATGCTTGCCTCTTTAGACTTCATTGAGTTTGCAATTTATATGGGAATGGATATAGTTCCTGTTTCGTTTTGCTTCCCACTTAATCTATTTTCTCAGTAGGAAAAGTAATCGAAAGTGAAGTCCTTCTACTGATACAGAGCAATAAATGGGACTATGTTCGTATACACATATATAACCTTTAAAAGGATTATTGTACAGCGCTCAACGTGGAAGAAGAAGACCGAACAAAAGTTGTGTATGGAAATTTTACTAGTAGTTCTGTTCCTTCCCATATTCATCGTTCGGCATCCCGGTTTTACTTTCCCAGCAGGAGAATGATGGAAAGATGAAATCTTTCTGTTGATACAGAGCACAAAGTGGCAAAAATGGAAGGCGAAAAGTGAGTGAGAGAGAGAGAGAGAGAGAGAGAGAGAGAGAGAGAGAGAGAGAGCTATGGGAAGTGGCCAGTTTCAATGGTTGGCTGAGTTCTTGTTACTGCCGCAGATGGCATTTTGCTACGCCTTATCCATACAGTTTAAGAACAAAATCTTCATCAGCGATTCAGCGTGTCTTTCCATTACCTGAATCTTCTTCGTCTTCAAAAGCTTCTTAGACAACAACAACCCAGATGTGCCAACAGAACCAGTCCTACAATCCCAACCACGATCGCCACCACCATCCATAGATACCAGAGCTTCTTCTCCTTCCTGTGAACCCCTTCTTCTGGAACCACAATAGAGAAATGGCCTTGATCCTCGACATAACAAGCATCCAACTCCCATGTTTCTCTGAGATTGAAGCTCCCATCACTACCGAACACAATGCACTGTGCTCCAGACCTCTTGTTGATTCTTCCTCCTGGGACGTTCACAGCAACATGCTTCTCACTTGTGTCGAGATTAACGTTTCTGATCATGTTTCATGCACTGATATTCGACACACAAAAAACCTGGAATCCGACTACTGGAAGAAAAGAATAGCCTTGAACATTGTAAAACTTAGCCGACAGATTTCCCGATCGCCAGCCTTTTCACGTGAGACGTGGTCATGGTTCTTGGAGGGATCCAGAAGTGGCTGAAGTTGGCGCCAAGGTCCAGAGCCTCCTGCTTCTCAACCTTACGAGTGAGACCTGGATACCCGATAAATTGGAAGGAAGCAGAGCTTGGTAGAGAGCACCAGTGTGGCGGAGGTATTGGACAACGGTTTGGAAAGCTTAACCTTCAAGTAAAGCATCCAGAGACTGAGCAGTGAAGCCGTCTAAGCTATCTGCTGATGCTGAAAAATATATAGAGGAATTATCAGTAACCAGATGAGATTCAAAACCATGTTTGAAAGCTTTCTGGGTTCTGTAGAACAACTTTCAGAATTCAGAAAGACGGAAGCTTTATTGGTGTGGTAGTGTGTATATGAGCTAGCTGAGCATCCGCCCTAATGGATTCCATTGTTTTGCTTTCCTCTTCTGCTATATTTATTCAGCCCCTTAAAAACTATTATGCTCAATAATTCATTCTGTCCCTTTAAAAGCCAACAAGAAGAAGCAGCCATTGCAGTTGACTTGTTAGTCCGTCGAAAGTCCAGTCAGAAGTTGAGGGATAATCTTTATCGTCTTTCTTCCAACGGTTAACTGTTAATCAGAGCCGGTAATTGCTCTGCGGCAGCATTTTCATACACGGCGTGACTGGAAAAGATCCCAATGTTCTTTTCGCCATACGAGTACACCTTCATTAGGTGTCAAATGGATAGAGAGATAAATCAAAGTGTTCAGAAGTTTCAACCAAAAGGAAGTGTCCAGAATTATCTGCAGCTACGAAAACACGCATAGAAAGGGAATGGAGATTTGGCAGAGTAATTATCAATTCTGCTACTGCACTAAGTAGATGCATATGGCCATCATTATACGATTGTTGAAGATGAGAAAAGTTACATTATTGCTCTCTCTTTAGAAAGCATGGTTCTTTTTCAACAAAGTGACAATGATGGAACGACAAAAGTAAACACAGTACACAGGATCCACAACCACGCCGTTGCAGTATAAAAATGAAATGAACAGCAGACGTTGCTTCTTTCTTTAGATGATTGCAGCATTACAGAAAATACAGAGGCTTTAATTCAACGCAGGGAGCTCTTAATTCCATTTCATCATGTTTGGCTACATCTTTGGAGATCAAAAACAGCAAATCCTTGTTAGCCGCCTACCAGAGATTTTCTTACAACAACACAAAGTAGGCCACATAGGCTGGAATCAACAAAGATAGTTAAGACCAGCTGCTCAAATCTACCTAGTTCTTAGCCGAGCACGTAGAAAAACCTGTATGAAGGGAACGGTCAAACCACAAGAGCAATGATCACTTTTCAAAATTCTCACTGCCTTATGGTCAACTCGGCCCTAAGATGCAGAATGCCATTGATGAAGAAAGGGCTGTCGTCAGCCATGAATGCGTTCCACGGAACACCAAAGAGGTTCCTGTACCCAACAGCTTTCCCTCCTGTGAAAGTGTAATTCCCCTTATACTTGCTCACAAACTCATCAGTCGGCTTTGACCTAGCAGCAAACTCATAATCAACAGCAAAGCTCACTGATCCCTTTTCCTGCATCCCTAAAAACAGTCCAAAGCAGTGGAAAGAGCTCTGTTGATCCATATTACAGTGAGCAGACAAGAAAAACCCTTGCCCACCAAGGTGAAAGGCTTGAGAGTAAACCCTGCCAGCTGGAAACAAATGTTTGCACTCGTCACGTTTTAGGTCCAGGTAGACCACACATTGCTGACGCGGAAGATCAAACTCCACCACCTTAACCGGTCGGTACTTGTATGATCTCTCCACAAGCCGGCGATAGGGAGCATTGGCCTCTTCTAAAGCAAGAGCACGCTGCCTATATGGGGTCTCGCCTTTGAAAAAGAGAGCATCAAGAACAACCTTGGACGCTACATCATGATCAAAGTCGTTACACGACAGGACCTTCCTCAGCTTTCGGCATGTCATGAATGCAAAACGGATTAATCGGACAAGACGGGTTCCCAGGACATCTCGGCGTTCCTCTAATCTGGGATAGTGTATGCGGGCCCACTTAAGTACGAAATCATAAACAGCATCCTCTGAAGCTACTTGGAGATCATCACTAGCTAATACCGCCTCAATACCAGCTAGCGGCAAGTTAAGAACCTCATCTTGGAACCTAAGAAAGAATACAAGTGTTAAAACATTTTTCTACCATTCCATGGTCAAGAACTGCCGGTTCAACCGATTGAAAAACTCCATGTGAAGAAGCATATATTGAGTAGCACAACCATATTCCATGGTCCTGGTTTAAAGAGAGTCGGACTTAGACTTACTTAGATATGTCCTTGTAACGTCCAGCAAGAAATTGCTTTGCAGCATCAGTAAGTGGCTGAACTGCTTCAGCCATTAGCACAGTAGACGGAAGGTCCAAGTAGAGCAACGCGGACTCACTAGTCATAGGCAAGTTTCTAAGTAACCTACTGCAGTATCTCATACACGACACAACTTCAAACTTGTCGGCAGCCATCAACACATCCAACAAAGCAGTAGGGGTTGTTGTAGATAATGTATTGCTATACATAAAATTGAGGAGTTCCATTAGGGCTGCTTCTTCTGCTCAAAGGGGAGCAAATCAACAAACAGAAACATAATGAAAACCATAACCCTTTCCCTTCAAATGCGACAAAAGTAGCTAGCACCCAGAATCACAAGCAAAGAGAAGTTAAATTTACCAGATTCATGTATTCGAAGGGTTACATGCCGTTGATCTGACTCTCTCATCCCATTCGAAAACAACTGCAGGAAAGGACTAAAGGAATTATAGCAGGCAATAATAGCAATTTAAGCACAGACCAGGAATATGGCCCAGTAAATCACCTTGTAGAAGAATGGACTTTTAGCCGCTAATATAGGTGAACTAATGTGTATAGTATTAACTCTAAGAACAGTTGAACAGTCCATGCTCCAGCCAGATTCACTGCCACTAGGGGCATCATCACCTGATAATACAAACGTTCCATTAAATAAGAAGCCCAGGCAACCCCACCTTGCAATATCCTAGGACTTAATAATTGTAAGAACAGAATTCAGGGACAAAAGAAGCACCTTGTTCATTCAAATTCAATCCGCCGTCTGCAGCTGATTCCTCAATCATTGCCACAACTTCTTCATCTTGATTATCATAAGCCAAAGTTTCCTCTGCACCTGGAACATTCAAGTTAAGTACTTGATCTGCGCTTTGCCCAATAACTTCAGCCACTGAAGGAAGGAAACCAAACACGTCTGAATCAGAAACAGCACTTTAGGGATAAAGCTAGTTTGGAAAAGAAAAATTTCCCCACAGAAAGCTCCCCAGCAAAAGGACCCTTCCAACAAACACCTTCTCACATCAGTTTCACACCTTAGAACTATGGTATTTAGCATCCACAAGATAAATGAACATGCCAAGTTCGAAACTTTCACCAACAAAAAATCTCTGATTCATAGTTTATTAAATCCAGCAGGTTCAACCATCTAAACCGAATCAGTTCCATAATTCGAATTCCAGAAACCACAATCCAGAAATAAGGAAATAAACTGAACACAGAAACAGAACAAAAGACCAAATACTTTTCCAAAATCCAGAAACAAGGAACCTTCATTTCAACGGGGAAGAAACGCAGAGGGGTTTATCACAGGAAACTAACCGTTTTCCTTCTTAATCTCCTCCCTTCGACGCTTCCGGTTACGCGCCCACTCGGCTAGGGTGATGCAACCATCACCGTCTGATTTGGTGTCAGGCAAATCAGGAATTATCTCAATCTTAAGGATCCTATCGGAGAAATTCCGATCGTTGAAAGCAAATCCAAAGTCGGAATCGGTGGCAGAGCCACTGTTCCTCGCCGGAGAGAAATCGGAGTCCATCAGCGTCCGGGGTTCGAAGAGGTCGGCACCCAACTCTCTCATCGCAACCCTACCACCACCCCAACGACGAACACCCAATCGCCCCAAACTTTCAGTCCTTCTGCCAAATTTTACAGTTTATATGCTTTATGTTGTTATATATTTGTGGCCTGATTCGAAAACCTAGATAGCAAGGAAGAAAGGACAGAGCGAGATAGATACACAGGTCAGACAGGGGAAGATAGAAAGAAAGATTCAGACAGAGTATTTCAATTTTGTTGTCAGTTTACAGTTTTTTTAATTATTATTTGTTGCGTGTTTGTTTCCCGAGAAATTTAAGGGGAAAATGCTCTACTGTTTGTTGGTAGGCGGTCCGGCGGTTTAAGTTTGGGCTCAACCACAGTACGTGAACTGTTGAATTGGGCCCAAAGTCCAATTTCGGGATGGGCTTTGTCAACGGCCGGTCAAACGACTGTGACCGCCGCTGGGCACAAGGCCTACCGACGTCTCTTCTTCTCGCCTTCCGGACACTACACCGTCGGCACAAAACTCGTCCTTCTTCCTTGTACGAAGTGAGTGAAGTTCAGGCACTCAAGCTACAAAGTCAATTCCGAACTGAGGTTCGAGCAACAGTGAGAGGTCGTTTAGATTGATGAATATTCGATTATGGAAACTCGAGCAACAAAAGCTATACAAACAGAACACACATCCATCGCTTCAGCTCCTCTCTAGGGATAAAAAAAAATGTCTCCATTATAGAATCCTTAATCCAACTAGGTTACATGCATTGAATCAGTAAGTTCCAGTTAACTGCAGCTAACAAGTTCACTTGCAATACGTAAACTTATGAACATGTAAGAACCAATCTGCAAGGTAAGTTGAGTCGACAGGTAAGTACTGAAAATACTCATTGCTTGAGGGTCAGTTCTGCTCTGAGATGCAGAATGTCATTGATGAAGAAAGGGCTGTCATCAGCCATGAACGTTTTCCACGGTACTCCAAACAAGTTCCGGTACCCCACAGCCTTCCCTCCGGTGAAAGTATAGTTCCCTTTATACTTGCTGACGAACTCATCGGTTGGCTTAGACCTAGCAGCAAACTCATAGTCAACAGCAAAGCTCACTGATCCTTTCTCTTGCATCCCCAGAAACAGTCCGAAGCAGTGAAAAGAGCTATGTTGGTCCATATTGCAGTGGCCAGACAAGAAAAACCCCTGACCTCCAAGGTGAAATGCTTGTGAATACACCCGGCCAGCAGGAAATAGTTGCTCACATTCCTCGCGTTTGAAATCCAGGTACACTACACACTGTGGCCTAGGAAGATCAAAATCCACCACCTTGATAGGTCGATACTTGTAAGCTCGCTCCACAAGCCGCCGATGGGAGGTGTTCGACTCCTCTGAAGCAAGGGCACGTTGTCTGTACGGCGTCTCACACTTGAAAAACAGAGTATCGAGGACAACCTTGGAGGCAATTTCATGGTCCAAATCATTACAAATCAATACCTTCTTGAGCTTTCGAGATGTCATGAAGGGAAAGCGGATTAGTCTTGCAAGTCTCGTCCCCATGACTTCTCGCCGTTGATCTAATCTGGGGTAATTTAGGCGCGCCTACTTAAGCAAGAAATCATACACGCCATCCTCTGAGGCTACCTGGACATCATCACTTGAAAATATTGCCTCAATACCAGCCAAAGGCATGTTGAGAACCTCTTCCTGGAACCTAATGGACAATGTGAAGAAGGCATTAAAGATTAGAAGTTTCAAAAATAACTCATGACTTAGAGAATGATGATGAAACATCAGTTTGCAAAGGAACTCACTTCGATATGTCTTTGTATTGGCTGGCAAGATATTGTTTTGCTGCATCAGTCAATGGCTGAACCGCCTCTGCCATTCTAACAGTTGAAGGAAGGTCCAAATACAGGAATGCTGACTCACTGGTCATAGGCAAATTCCGCAGTAACCTACTGCAATGTCTCATACATGATGAAACTTCAAACTTGTCAGCTGCCATCAAAACATCCAACAAAGCTGGAGCTGTGGTTGTCGGTAAGTTACCACTGTACATAAAATTCAGGAGTTCCATCAAGGCTGCTTCTTCTGCTCAATACAGGAAAACAGAGAACACAATTAGATCAAATCCTCCAATGTAGAGTCATAACTCGTAATAGCATTAGACTGGACGAAAAAATAAAGCATACCAGATTCGTGAATCTGAAGAGTTACATGGCGTTGATCAGACTCTTTCATTCCATTGGAAAACAACTGCACGAGCAAAAAAGAGGAAAACAACAATAAAGAACAATAAGCCCAAAAAAAAATTGAAGAACATTAAGAATGGAGAAAGCTTGCTCACCTTGTAAAAGAATGGGCTCTTTGCAGCTAATATTGGTGAACTGATATGTATAGTACTAACCCTAAGAACAGCTGAGGAGTCCCTGCTCCAGCCCGATTCACTGTCACAAGGCGAATCTACACCTGTACATACAAAAAGACCCATCAAGTAAATGCATCACCAACACATTCTAATCCTTCAGTATGCACGTAGGAACCAATTGCAGCAAACGAGTAGCAGGTAAAATACGCACCTTGCTCGTTCAAAGGCAACACACCATCTGCACCACAATCCTCCATCATAGCAACAGCTTCCTCATCTTGGTTGTCGTACGCCAGAGTTTCCTCTGTCTGTGGAATACTCAAATCTTCCACCAGTTCCACTTCTATTCCCGTAGATTCTGGAGCTTCTGACAACCCAAAATAAAAATACCAAACGTTCCTGAATCAGAAAAGAGTCCGCTGGATGGAAAGAACAACAATTCATGCAGAATTTGGCATCGAGGAAACCAATGAGCATTCAAAACCCACATCTTCTTGACCAAGAAACACCTTCTGATCCGCAGATAGGCCCGAAAAGCTCACGCGCTACTATGAAACCCTAACAAAGTTCATAATTTCTGCCCGTCCCAGGTACATTCTGAATCAAGAAAGCAGGCGTACCGACACAAAATGGACACTGTAAACCAAGAAGGCACAAAGATTCACCACCCCTAACACCCTAAACTAGCAATCAAGTAAGCAAATTATTCATTACCAAGACGAGGAGGAGAGGGGAACCAGGAAACCAACCGTTGTCCTTCTTAATCTCCTCGCGCCGACGCTTCCGATCTCTGGCCCACTCCGTCAGGGTGCCGCATCCATCTCCGCCGTCGATTTTGGACTCCGGTACGTCGGGGATGATCTCTAGATTAAGGATCCTATCGGAGAAATTCTGATCGTTGAAAGCGAACCCGAAGTCGGAATCCGCACCGGAAGCACGTGCCGTCGTCGCGGAGAATTCCGAGTCCATTGGTGTGGAAAGCTAGATGAGGACGGTGCCGAGCTATTTCATAGGCCGCCACCGCCTCCGCCACCACTGGACCGAACGATTTCGCCGCGGAACTTGAACGATTTGGGGAACTTTTTCTTTGCCTGTGCTTCAGAGTCTGTAATTGGAAAACGAAATCTAGAAAGAGAGACTAGGGAGGGTATTTCCGGCCATGTATGTTTTTAACTGGACCTCACTCGCGGCCCAAGGCCTAATAAGGCAATTCCGAATAGCACAGAAACACAGCGGTCCACCTCAGCATAGGCCTTTGGGCAATTGGGCCCATTTAACTATCGAAAATCCATTGAAAATAAAATTGGGAAAAAGTGCGCATCCGGGGAATCGAACCCCGGTCAGTACCGTGGGAGGGTACTATGATACCACTACACTAGATGCGCCTTGGTATTTCCACTCTTTCAATAAGAATCTATTATAAAGTTCATATGAAATTTAAGCAAAGTTAAAAAACAATCACCGTCCCAAATTCAATATTTTGAAAACTTAAAAGGAAGAAAGAAAAAAGAAATGAAGTGATTTTAAATGGTATGAGGGTGGTGAAGTTAGGAAATATGGCAAGACAACTCTATAAAGGAGAGGAGATGGTGAGAAAAAGATAAGCGTAAAAAAGAGAGAATTTTGAGAAAAATGTAAAGCTAGAAAGCATTATGTGATTAGCAATCGTAAGGGTTTTCTATTTATTATAGTTGGTTATGATTGTTTGAGTGTCATAGCTTTTGTAGCCTCTTTATATTTTAGAGCTTGTGAGGAAGAGAGTGAACTAGATTTGTGTTCCTTTTGTTGTTAACCGTTTGAAATCTATTAGGCTTGAATCCGGTGGTCTAAGGTTCGAATATCTTAAATAGTACCTAGTTACAAAAAGTAAACCTATTTCACCTTTATAAAAAGAAAGTTCATATAAGTCTTGTGATATAATAAGAAGACATCATACGCATATATTGTCTAATGTTTTCCATGTCATGCCTTCTTGTACCTGATCGTGTAGGAATGTCGGTCCCCCACCTCGGTCATGATAGTTTTGATCTTGATATCTGGTTGTGCCTCGATCAAGTGCTTAATGGTTGCACCCACTTTCTTTACTTTAAGTTGGCGGTGATCCTGGAAAATTATGGACGAGAAGTAGTTGCGGTTGTTCTCTAATGTAGGAATTACCCAAGCACCCTTTCTCTTCGTATTTGCAGCTTGTAGTTCTCACATACAACCCTCTCCAACATTCTTTCATTTGACATGTAGTTATTTGTCGTTAGAATATTTTACCCTCCACTCAAAATTCCGCCGCATGGCTTCTTCGGTAAAAGCATCAGCAACAGCGTCCTTCGAAGTGAACGCCATATCCACCTCCAAATTGGTCGTCGGATTATACTGTCACGACCAGAAATGTCATGACCGTGTTGATCGTCTGAATAACGCTGCCATCTGGTTGTCTTGCCACAAGAGGGGTAAAGGGGGCGACATTAGCGATAAGGCGTTGTCTGCCTCTGCGTCGTTTTCTGGATGAGTCAGGATGTGGCTATGAAGGAGATCGTTGCAAGAGAAGGCACAACTTGTCGGAGGCTATTGTCGTCTCCCTGATGAGCCCGAGGCAGGGCGAAACCAGTTGGTATGCGTATGCAAGAGAGGTTGGTCTTGAGGAATGAGTGCACCTCAAGATGCCGCACGGACTTCGGAAGTCTATGTCCGTGACAAGGGGCATAGGGAGAAATTCGGGGGCATCATTTTGACCATATAAAAATTGAGATGGAACCTCTGTGTAGTAGGCGTAAATGGCTCACAGAACGCCACCTCGTCATCCGTATCTTCCTCCCTGCTCACTAATCTCAAATCTTCATCACTTTCCTCATCGCTGGAGACGAATGGATAGCTCGGTCCAGGAGGATCATCGTGACTAGCACCACCAACATCGTCTTCTCGCTCATGCGAAGTACTCCCAGATCAAATAGTGTTCTCAATGTTAGCCAACTCTGGTCCCCAAGCAGGCCATTTAACACCGTCGGGCTCAACGAATGGTGCAGGCTCAACACGTTGCGGGTATTCTTCCATGGAACCCCTCCTGCAGAACTACCTCCTTCGTAGTTATTTGAACTACCACCCCATTCGTACCCTCCTGAAAAACCATCATCATAAGAATACGGTGAGTATGAGTTTCACCAACCACCTCGGTCTCAACATACACCTCTGCAAGCCGCATCCTGTTGTCACCTAGGAAATGTAACATCATGGTGATTACGTCATCATCATTTATGACAACTTTTTCTTACATAACCCCGCCAGCACTCATGTTTGGATACCGGTATGTAATTTTACCAACTCTCGTTTGTCCGCTCATACAAATCCTGTCTGCACAAATGTCATGGAGTTCTTGCAAAGTGAATCTAGACTCAATTTTCAACATAGTGGATTCACCATCTTCATAATTGATCCCAATGTCAGAGTTCTTCACCCGACCATTCCACCGAATAAGAATCTAGATCTTCTTGAGTTTACCCATGTCTGCAATTTAATCGAAACATGTAGTATAATTAGTACTTAGGGCTACACAAACATAATCCATAACCAGAAACTATCGCAACTAACTAATCCAAACATGTAGTATAATTAGCATTACTATAACATAAGTATACTAAACAAATTCTTCTAAAACCATAGCTAACTAACATCAATCAACCATAATTAATCAAAATATCTTTACTATAACATACTTGCCAGTAACAGTAATTCGTTAAATACAAACCTATAACTACTAAATTATCAACAATCTAAACAATATCAAATTAAAACATACCTTAAACTAGAGTTTTTGTAAGAGATTGGAAAGGGTTTTGGTAGAAATTGGGAGATTTGGCAGGAATGGATTATGGGTTTTGGTTTCAGCAGCTACGTGGTAGGGGGATTTTATTTTTTTGACATACAGCCTGCATTCACCAGGTTTGTCTATAGCGGTGAACAATAGGTTGTTGTTACCTACTATTGCTTGAAAACGTGGCAAACGTTCACCATTGTTGGAAGATCGGACTTAGCCGCAACCACAGAGTATACTTAGAACAAAACTAGAGTGGAGGAATGGAGGGAGAAAGAATTGTTGTGTGGTGGTGTGATTTGGAGGGGGGGGGGGAGAATGGATCTATTTATAGGGGAAGAGGACTACTGAAAATTATGCAGCCCCATCACCGCCTTTATCAGCGGCAGTGAAGGCCCCACATTTTTCAAAAGGAGTGAAAGGCGCGGATGGCTGACGTGGGAGGCTTTGAGGGGTCGGATCTGGGGAGGAAAAGCAGAATTCGCGCCTCACTGCATCCAACGACAACGGTGAAGCATCCGCGCGACGCGAATCGCTGACATGGACAACAGGGAGTTCACTGCCTTTGTTTAGAGCGGTGAATGCCCCACGCTCGTCCACGTCAGCCATCCGCTTCTCATTTACCGTAGTCGTCTGATGCAAGGAACCAATCACCGCTTTTAGTTAAAACGGTGAAGTGTTCACCGTTTTAGTTAAACGTGGTGATTGGTTCCTCACACCTTCACCGTTTTACTCAGCGGGGGTGATTGCTTCACCATTTTGGTTAAACGCGGTGAATATTTCACCGCTTTTCTTCTCGGCGGCGATTGCATTCACTGTCTTAGACAAAGGCGGTGAATGTCAAACATGTGTACTACTTTGGGGGGGAAAAATTATAACTTATGTATTTTGGAAAAAAAAATTAATTACTGGTGTATATTGAGATTTTTCCCCCGATTCGTTCAACTTAACAGTAAATGGCATATGGGATATGATGGGCAGATCAGGGAAAAGTGGTGATTGGACAATTAACTGAGAAAATAATTAAACAAACTTAAATGTTCCTTTTTTGAATAAGTGAAGTGTACCTCAAATCCGAAGTAAATAGAGAGGAAAGTTTTTTTTTGTTTTTTTTGCCATATAAATCTATCTACAAAATATATAATGGCAAAACATGGGCTGAAATACTTCCATTTCAAATTTCGTGGCCTGAGAGTAATTCTAGGAAGGTTATTTTTGTCATTGCACCCAGTTCATGTTTATATATTAAAAATGTTATCATTAATGTGCGAACCTTGGTCACTTGAATGAAGAAAGAGCATGATAACCAATTAGGCTACATTTCATTTATTGAACTCTAGGAATATGTTTGGTGATAATACTTCTATATTTATATTTTATCTTAATCTATTTATATTCTATAGAAAGAAATTAGACTGAAATCAGAACTCAAGTAGTATTGATTAATCAAACATTAATATTAAATTGTAGGGTAAATACAATATATTAGCCACAACTATTATGAAGCGCCGAAGCGGGGAATTATAACCACAACTATGTAAATTCAAATTATTAGCTATAATTATTGCTGCGGGTCAATATATGGCTAACTGTCCGTTACTATTATTGAATTTTTAACGGTGAAGACCACGTCATCGACCATGGCAGCAGCCACGTCGGAATGCTTTTAATTTATAACTTTAAAACATAACAGTTTAGTCAGCATTATTAACGGAATTGTTAACAGAGAGTTAACGTTTGGTCAAGAATTTGAATTTCCATAGTTGTGGTTATAATTCCCCACTTCAGAATAGTTGTGGCTAATATATTGTATTTACCCTAAATTGTATGTGTTGTTTAGTTCAGACAAAATAAAGAAATTAACTAAAACATGGACCTTTGTGACGAGTATAATCATTTTTTCTGACAAATCTACCATAATATAATGATAAAATTAGAACATAGAGTCTCATTTCAAATTTCATGACCTGAGAGTGATTCCAGGAAGCTCTTTTTCGTCATTGTGCCCAATTTATCTTTATATTATGTATAGATTTTCTTTATATTATGTATAGATTTGTGACAAAAAAATAACTATATTTGTTACAAAGATCCATGTTTTGGCTACACATATGTATTTTGTCTAAACTGAACCACACATACAATTTATTATTTAATGTTTGAATCAATGTTACTTGAGTTTCGATTTCACAACTAACCACTTTCTATAAGATATAATAATTTCAGGTAAAATACCTTTCTGACAATAATGAGACGATATCGAGTTCAATGTGATGTTCGTTTCGTTAGTTTTGGATCGGATGTGTTGATCAATTTATAGGGCATGAACATATAAATGAGTTATAAACTTATAATTAACCTCATTATACAATTTGTACTCTTTATAATATTAATTTAATCTTAATATTTGCGATGTTTGAAATATTTTGTGTATGATTTATAGGTAAAATTTTATTTGTGACATCAATTGTAATTTATTCAAATGTAATATTTCATCAGGTAGTCAAAATCGTATACTGAGTGCATTTATGACTGTTTTCATCTTGGTGTTGTGAATAGATAGAAACTTAATTATTGGGTAAATTGCAAGTTTGGTCACTGGAATTACTAAAACCTTTCACATTTGCCACTAAAAGTAGTTTATTCTATTCGTGGTCACGAGGATTAGTTCAACAGGTCAAGTTTGGTCACTCTCTGTTAGTCTCCGTTAACTTTTTCTGACGTGACAGTCAACTCTAATAGTTGACCGTTAAATGAGTGACGTGGCTTATTAAAAATAATTAAAAAGGGTTATATGTATAATATGCCCCTCTACTATGCATTTTTCTCAAACATGCCCTTTACTTTGAATCACATCAAACATGTCATTTTACTATCAACTAATTCTCAAATATACCCTTCCGTTAGTTTTTTCATCCAAAAACCATTAAATCCGGTCTAACCAACGTCTAGCCAATAAAATAAAATAAAATAAAAGAGCATTACACTTTACCTTCTACTCATTTGATCTCAACGTCTTCCACTGATACCCTCTGTTATTTTCTTCCACCCATTGTTCTTTTCCTTTTTGTCGAATCAAATCCCCACCCCTTCCCCCCCTCTTATGTAATAGACAACCTGATTAATCATCCCAACAAACTAAATAGTTGATATGCTGATGCACGTCCCAAATCCCATTTGTTGGTCGTATATCCCCCACTTCACTACTTTAGCATACCCACAAAGTCGATCGACCAGACACCGACATATCCCTAAAATTCCCTTCAACGTCAGCTATCTCGTGTCTCAAAAATCAGAATCATCAATCTCTCACTGCAACACCTTGTCCCAAACTCCGATCATCGGTGCCATTAAGACCACCGTATTCATCTGCCTCTGGCACGACGAACCTTTAGGGTTTAGATTTGGAAAGGGGAATTTCTAAATCGGACAGGATTAGAGCACTAGCTAATGTCGATTGGTGTAGGAAACATTTGGGGGGAGGAGTTGGGATTAGAAACGGGGGAGGAGAGGGAAGGGGCTTTTCTTTTTCTTCGACAAGCTTGATTTAGGGGTGGGTGTGGGGGAAGGGTAGTCGATAGGTTAGAAACAAAAAGGATAAAAGTGTCTTTTACATTCTTATTTCGTTGGGCAGATGTTGGTTGGACCGGATTTAACAGTTTTGGATGGAAAAACTAACGGAAGGGTATGTTTGAGAATTAGTTGATGGTAAAAGGGCATGTTTGATGTGATTCAAAGTAGAGGAGCATGTTTGAAAAAATTGTATAATAGAGGGACATATTATACATATAACCCTTAAAAAAATAAAACTTAATCTTTTTAATTTCTACCTCATTTTAACAATAAAAAATAAAAATTCATTACAATTACCCAATTTAATAACGTACACATGTGCGTTCCACTTCCTCCTCGCTAGCTCCTCCCCCAATTCAACCGCCGTCGCCGCGCTATCGTGTACACAATCCCTCGTTCGCCGCCGCATCCGCGTTCCCCATCTTACACTTGAGCACCGCCATAAACCATGCCAAGACCACCAGCCTGATGTCGACGCGACTGCGTGGCCCGTGAATGCAGCGATCGTCGGCATTGGGAACGTGATGAGGTTGGCGATCACTGAGCGGAGCTTCGATGACATGAGCTGGAAGGGATTTGTGTGTATCATATTGTTAATGAAAGGTGAATCTCGTAACAATGGGGTCCTGACGTCTAAATGTATCCATACTAAGCAAGTATCTACATGTATATAATAATGATTTATTCATACTTAGCTACAACCTTTGTTGGAGGCAGAAGCTCCAACCATCCACATGTCAATTTGTTATTTGTAGACTCACATTCATTTTTTGATAATTTAATTTTTGGTTAATTTTAAGGAACAATTAAGAACATTAAAATATAAAAATATGAAGCTGAACTTAGTAATAGGAAACTAACATATGGCTTATTGGAGCTACAGCCTTCGACCAAGATTGGAGCTAAAAACGTTTTTTTTTTTAAGTAATGAACGTGTTTTTCTTTCGAAACTAGTAATGAACGTGTTTCTAATAAAGAATGATCGGAGGATCATTATGTCATGGAATAGTGAAAACCTAGAAAATGGGGGCTACAATATAAGTACAATGTCCAGCGTTACCAGGTGTACTATATAACATTAAACAATCTTACAATGTTAAATAAACACAAATACAGAAAGGAAAATGAATAAGGAATATGCTCCTTTTTTATAATGCAAGCGGCTGGCAGATGGATGGTCTGAGAATAGAAAATCATAGTTAACTAATTACTAGTTTTATACCAGGTCCGTTCATGAGATAAGTTTTGTTTTTTCCTAATGAAAATAGAGAATATTTTTTCCAGGATGACATATGTTAGTGTGTGTTTTTTAACATTAGGTGATGTACATAAGAGATTTGAATTTAGAATCTTCAAATTGAAGATCAGTGGTAGAACCACTAGACTAAGCGCTTGTTCACCTAAAATTAGAGATTTCGTGTAGATATAAAAGCTTATCATACTTTCATAAAGAGACACTTTCTCGAATGATTGGTATTTGGAATCAAATTTAATAACCATGTGTATCATGACTTCCGCATACGCTTAATTGTCATATTACTTATGTGTCTCCGTGCAGAATAACGAAGGAATTTACTATTATATCTTTCACTAGTTTTGTGTTCGGTTGTTGGCCAATCGAGTTTCACTTATTATTTATGGTAATCATGACGATCTCATTGCTTAAATCATTTTTATTTATTTGATTCTTTAATGTTGTTTAATTCACTAAAATGTTTTTGGTCTCTTGCCCACGAACATAATGCAAATTTTATGAGACATTCACTCGTAATTAGATAATTTATCAACCAGACACGGAGCACTAAGTCTATTTTTCTTTATTTGTTGATGTAAGCAATACATGTTTTGAGTAAAAAATCCATTTAGTCAATCAATAAATATTGGCTCCTGCTCAAACTTATAAAAAAAATAGCATTGGAAGTTTCCAACATTTAACATATCAACTAATGATAGTTCAATTATCAAATTTAGACTCATGCCCTCAATGGCCAATTGCGTTTCAATTATTATTTATGGTAATCATGATGATCTCACTGCTTAAATTATTTTTATTTATTTGATTCTTTAATATTGTCTAATTCACTAAAAAATTTATTGGTCTCTTGCTTGCGAACATAATGCGAATTTTATGAGACATTTGCTCATCATTAGATAATTTATCAACCAAACACAGATTACTAAGTCAATGGTTTTTATTTGTTGATGTAAGTAATGTACATGTTTTGAGTTAAACATCCAATTAGTCAATCAAGAAATATTGACTCCTGCCCAAACCTATAATAAAATTGCCTTAAAAGTTTTGAACATTCAACATATCAACTAATGATAGTTCAATTATCCAAATTTGACTCATGTCCTCAATGAATGCGTGAGTCTCGTTGCAGGATCTTGTGTCAAGATTTGAACCAAGACACTCAGTTCTTCATCTTACAAATAGTGTGGATCAATCTATCATTCCAAACATTGTAAGAAAAAAAATCTATCATTCCAATGCTTGCCTTCATCTAACCCTCAAACAACAATGGTTGTTGATTGACTTAAAACAATAAGAGGGTTTTCTTACTGAAGATACTTGATCAGTGTGTAATCCTAGGTAGATCCTAATTCTCCAAACCTTAAATGCTAAGATCATATACATTAAAACCAATAATCAATAATTCTAATTTATCGAGATACAAATAGCCCAACATATTAGAGTTTTTCATTTAATAATTATTTAGGGAAACACCCCGATTATTGGTTTCGAGAAAAGAATGAAACAAAATATTTCTGGTAAGAAAAATGGTTATGGGAAAAATATTCAATAATATCATGATGATGCTGTGCATTCTTCTTTTAATATAAAAATAATCTAACAATGAGGCCCCAACCTGTTCTTGTCTGATGCTTGTTTGCTTGCTGGTTGCCTCTCTGCCCTTCCATTAAGCTTTTTATATATATATATAAACCCCACTCATACTCTCCATCCCCTTCCATTCATCACCTCTCTCTCTCTCTCTCTCTCTCTCTCTCTCCTTTTCTCTTCAACGCATGTCTATTTTTGATCTGGAGTTGTTGTTCTTCATCTAACATCTCCTTTTTTCAGCAGTCGCTTTCTCTAAACTTTCAAAGCTCCTCTCCTTTTATTTATTAACTGCCTGCCTTGTCTTTCCTTTTTGTTTTTCACGGTCTCTTTCTTTAGGGTTGAGTGCTATAATAAGTTCATAATCACTTAGAGGTTTTCGTGAAAGCTGCTAGCTAGCCAATGAGAGTTCCATTCCATCCTCCACGGGAACCCACGCCACGAGGGTTTCATTCTTACATTACATATGAGGAAGAAGCTTTTCATTATTTAGGGTTTGAGTGTGCGGGAGGGAACATGGAAAAACTTGCAAAGGGAGGGAGCTTTCTTCAGTCCACTAACGGGGAGCAGTGAGGTTCAATTAGCTGCCGACTCATTCATCCAAATACTGCGCTATCTACTTGCTACAGAAGGAAGAAGGATATAACGAAATGCTGCTTTTGGGAGAATGGGATTTGTTTGCAGCACGTACAGTAAATGAGTGAATGATGCGGGAGACAAATTGGATCTTAAGCTTCCTGTACTTGGACTGAAGGGAGCTCCCTTTCCTACCCCATTTTCTTTCCCCTTCTCTTCCGTTCTATTCAGAGATTCTCTTCTATTCTAATATTAATTATTTTACAAAAATCTTCTTAATGAGTAGATTTGAATACATAGAAATGGACATGTTGTTGGGTTTGGTTGCCGGTGGGGGTTACTTTTGGCTCTTAATTAATGTTTATTTAGTGAAAAAGGAAACAGTAGTTAGCAAGTTCCCATGAACAGCGAGCTCTGCCCCTGCGGCCAGCCAGAGCCACACACTCCCCTTAATCCTGCCCTGCTTCGATAGTGGAGTGGAGTGGAGTCCTCTTTAATTAATTGTACTTTACTCTTTCCTTTTCCCTAGCTAGCTACAGCTATATATAAATATATAGCTCTAGCTATCTGCCCTTTTCTTCTTAATTAATTAGCTTCAACTGATCATTTGTTAATACGTGGGTTAATTGCACCGTCTGTCACTTAAGTCTACTATTTGTTGCACGGTGACCACCTAAGTGCGTTTTGTTGCACGGTGACCACTTACGTCAAATAAATGTAGCAGCATCATCATTTCCGTCACTTTAACTAACGACAAGTACCGAAACATAATTTTCCATGCCATGTCAACTTACCACGTCAGCTAGAAACGCTGAGTCAGATCTGGCCCGCTAAATAGAATGGGCCTCTTACTTGCTAAGCAATTTACGGGCAAAAAAAATCTCTTCCCAGCGGCAGCGGCTGTTCAGCTTTCCTCTTCTCCAAATCGCAAGCAGCAGCAGCGGCGTATACCTTTCTTTCTCCAAAGAATGAAGCAACCAACAAGTCTTGGTAGCGTTGAATCGGCTGAGGCGTAAAAGTTTCCATAGACGTTGAAAGTTTATTTGTTTCTAGTGTGGTAATCTAACCCGTACCCCTGCAGTATATGCATTCTTAAGTTATTCATTCTTTCTTTATTCCCCTATTATGATTTTCTTTCTTCGTGTATATGCAGAGTCTATTATAATCTATTAGAAAATGCAATCAACCATTAGGGAAGTTGGAGAGCTCGATCATATACCAACTTATGGAGAGTTATGGTTTTTCATTGTTGCTGCAATTTTTCTTGTAGCTGTTGTATTCTTTTAGCACATTTGTTTACAAGATGGTTGTTGTTATGTTAGGAGTTAGCGATGACTATTTCACAATGGAAGAGAGCATGTGCTGCCACCATATGTGAGTTCGGAAAAAACAAAAAACGAGGAAGGCGACAAACAAAAAGGAGGCATTGAGGAGACATCAGGTCCTGCAAAACAGAAACGTAAGTTCAGAGATGGAAACGAGAGGATGAGTAGAAAGGGCAAGGGGGGAACCATTTGCTGTAGTGAATGTAAGCAACCTGGACATAATAAGTCATTTCATTCTAAAGGTAACAACGGACGAAGCTCAGGGACAGGTTCTGCATCAGATGGTGGAAATTCTTGTGTTGGTGCTACTAGTTCACACGCAGCATCAACACATCAAGCAGCAGTACACAAAGCAGCAGGTCGAGCACAAGCAGCATCACAGTCTATCCAAAGATCATCAACGGGTGGTGTTGTTTTACAGTGGATGCCTGATGTACGGTTAGCTGGTTCTTCAATTGTTATGTTGTTTGTATCGTGAGAGAACTCTAATTGATTGTAAGTCAACAGGGAAGTAGCCGGACTCGTCCTATGCATCCCTTAAGCCAAAGTTTCAGCTCAACTTCTTTTCCATCACATCAAAGTAGTCAATCTCAGGTGATATTTCAGTTAACTCTTTACGATTGAGGCAACCAATAACTTTATTTGAGATTATGTATATGATTTTAATGAACCGAATATTTCTCATCTCATGTTTAGATGTTGGAGGGACATCAATCCTGCTTTGCCCAAGGAGAGGGGAGGCCGAACGTGCCTTCTGCATCACGCGGACCTGCAGCACAAGGAGAGGGGAGAGATCCTGCAACACGAAGTTAAATGGACCTACAACACAAGAACATGGCTATGAAGTTTTGTTGTTTATGTACCTGCAACTTTTTTGGTTTCCAGCAGGATATAATCCTACTTTATAGCAAGTAACAACAAACACAAAATCATCAACTGCATAAGCCCATATTATAGCAAGTTTCAGATTATCTTAACTCTACAAGACCTCGATTTTGAAATGCTACTTATATACCCATACATAGATGTCAGTTTAGTCAGGCATTAATTATGAAATATATTAATATGGGCCAAGTCTGACTCAGCGTTTCTAGCTGGTGTGGTAAGTTGACATGGCATGGAAAATTATGTTTCGGTACCTGCAGTTAGTTAAAGTGACGGAAATGGTGACGTTGCTACATTTATTTGACGTAAGTGGTCACCGTGCAACAAAACGCACTTAGGTGGTCACCGTGCAACAAATAGTAGACTTAAGTGACAGCCGGTGCAATTAACCCTTAATACGTAGTAATTAACCCGGCCACTTAGATTTGGTTTAATTAGTTGATCTCATCTGCTCTGCAGACGGCGGATGTATATCTGGATAGATGCGTTCAATTATATGGTGGCAGTGGCACTAGTATCAGTATGTACACAGCTGGGTGGGAGACCCAGATATCCTGGTCAGCCCAGGGAAACCCTAGCTACCATTATCCTAGGGTTACTGCAGCTCTTAGGTCCATCACGCAATGCAAGTTTGTGATTGTGACCGCAAGGCTGGCTTACCCGCTCTTCTTTCTCTTGGGTTGAGGTTAAAGCCAAACCATACCGCACCAGTTGTTAATAGTTTAGACCATCTCCATCCCTGCAATCAATAAGCAATTTCTAAAGGAGGGTTACTATTTGCCGCCCGTCCCTTTACTATTTGCCGCCCGTAAATTAAACTAAAATGACATTTTTACCCTTTGTTCATTTTTTTATAAAACAAACCCCGCCACTCCTGCTGTCACCGGCGCCAGTCCACCACCGCCGCCAAATCGCCGACGTCGCCACCACCAAATCGCCGATGTCGCCACCACCGCCAGATCACCACTGCGGCCAGAACCAAATCATCACAGCCGGCGGAGGACCCCGTCCGACGCCGGCGGGAGGACCCCGTCCGACGCCGGCGGGAGGACCCCGTCCGACGCCGGCGGGAGGACCCCGTCCGACGCCGGCGAGCGGACCGTGCATTTATAAAAAATAAAATAAAATAATAAAAAATATTGTACAAACTAATTCATACTCATTTTATAATTATGTAAATAGAGCTAAAATAAATAAATTCAGTATAATACCAATTAAATAATTATAGTATGTTAAATAATTACAAATTATCTGAAGTAGTGTATAAATTATGTTTTTAATTGTATTTATTTCATATTTAATAAGATCAACGTACCTAAATTATATTTCAACTGTGGTTAAACCCTAATTAAGTCAAACCCTAATTCGGATCAAACCCTAATTAAGTCAAACCCTAATTCCCTCAAACAACAGTGGTAAAAAATAATATATAATTTAGTCAAACCCTAATTCGGGTAAAACCCTAATTAAGTCAAACCCTAATTATGTCAAACCTTAATTCAGGTCAAACTCTATATAAATCAAACCTTAATTCAAGTCAAACCCTATAGAAGTCAAACCCTAATTTGGATCAAACCCTAATTAAGTCAAACCCTAATTCCCTCAAACAACTGTGGTCAAAATAATATATAATTTAGTCAAACCCTAATTCGGGTCAAACCCTACTTATGTCAAACCTTAATACGGGTCAAACCCTAATTAAATCAAACCTTAATTCGGGTCAAACCCTTATTAAGTCAAACCCTAATTCCCTCAATCAACTACCATAAGTGGATTGAGTTGTTAACTTATTTGGATTGGGATGTTAATATATTAATAAATGATAATCATTAGATGTATTATATAATCAAAATAATATATTGTTAATTACGGAAATTTTCTTCCGAAAACTTATTACTCAATTTTCTCTTTCGAAAACTCGCCTTAAAAAATTCTCTTCAATTTGCTTAATTATCATACTTATAATTATTTAAATCCTAATTATGGTATTTTACACTTATTTAATTACTAAATAAATAAATTATAATTCAAACACGATTTTTGAAAAAAAAATAGTAACCGACGGTTTTTGGAACCGGTCCGCCGATGGATTTCGGACCCCGTCCGCGAAGGGCGATCGGACCCCGTCCGCTTCCGGCAGTCGGACCCCGTCCGCGACCGGCGGTCGGACCCCGTCCGCGTCCGGCTGTCGGACCCCTTCCTTTACGTCGGCGACGACAGCACCCGTGGCGAGCTCCTTCCTCTTCAACGTCCGCGATTTTGTGAGGGGAGGTTGTGGAGGGGTCGGCGGACCAGGTCGGAGGAATGGAGGTGTTGGTGGTGGGAGCAGTAGAGGGGTCGGCGGTGGGAGCAGCGGTCGCCGCCGCCGGCAGTTTGTGCGAGGAGGTTGTGAGGGATGAGTTTGATAAGATTTAGGGTTAGTTAGAAGGAGGGGCAAATTCGTCATATTTTTTGTAACTACGGGCGGCAAATAGTAAAGGGGCGGGCGGCAAATAGCGATTCAGTTTCTAAAGTGGGCCCTTATCGCCACATCATCAATCAAGCAATAATTTCCAAACCCCTACATCCCTAAAACCAATAAGCAATTGCCAATAGTGGACCCATACAATTTCTTACCACATAACAAAGAAAGAAAAAGAAATTGAAAAATAAAAGATATCCTATGTGGCATTGCAAGATGAATTTCTTATTTAGCAATCTTGCTAAATAAGAAAGCACCCCTACATCCTTGCAATTGCTTAAAAGTGGTGCCACCTTGTCAGACATTTAGTAATTTGGGGTTTATTTGTTATTTGACGATTTATATTATGTCGGCCATTTTGGGAACTATTGGGGTTAAATCGGTTAGGTTAAGTCTTTGGGTAGTTATAGGGAATTAGTCGGTTTATATATATTCTGTGTTAGGCATAAGCTAGGGTTAAGCAATAACAACAGAATTATTCCCTAAAGCTCTCTCTCTCTCCCTATCATAGCCGAACCCTCTCTTCTCCTCTCCAGCTCGTCGGCCACCATCCCGGTGACCGGAAACCTCTTCTCTCAACCCTAAATTCCCAATTCTACCTCATCCCAAATCCCTAATTCTCATACCAATCACGATCATCAATCGCACACCTAGATCCGTGCTCTTTCAGTGGTATCAGAGCCTGGCTGGTGTGCCGATTCTTTGAAGAAATACTGCAGTCTGACGATGTCGAACCCCGCGGATAAACAGCAGACGCCGCGCCAGGTCACAGAGGTGGTGACAGTCAAGGATATCACGAACAACAAGTATGACGCGCTGGCACCGTCGCTGGAAAGTCTGACCGAGGTCACTGTGAGGGCAGCGGAGGCCTCGAGGGGCTCGATCGGAGCCATCGAAGCTATGGGCGACCAAATCAAGGCGTCCATCGAAGAGATGGGCAAGAGCGTGGCTGAAAACATCTGTGGAGCCTTGGCGGCGACAATGCAGGAGGTGCTGACCCAAGTCCTGAAGAACAAGGAGCCGCTGGCGGCTCCGGTTGTAGCGGCAGCAGCCGCCGCGGCAGGAGGGAAGCCGGCGGAGACCACCGCGGCGGGCTCGGGGGCGCCGCGCGGCGACGCGGGCGTGGGGCAGGCCGGGGCGCGCGCGCACCGGGAGGAGAAGGCGGCGGAGCAGCCGCCGGGCGGCGGGGCTGAGGCCGGAACGACGCAGGGGTCGGCCGCGCCGAGGAATTCGGGTGTCGGGTCTGCAGTCGTGCCTGCATTCAGCGGGCCTGGGCTGCTGCCAACTCCGACGGACCCGGCCCAAGACAAGGCCCAAGGAAAGCAGAAGATGGCCGGGTACGAAGGCGAACCAATGCCATTTGGGCCTGACAGAGAAGAACCCTGGCCCGAGGAGGAGGAGTTGAGTTTTGGCGATCCGGAGGGTTGGATGGAGCCGAGCCCAGAGGAGGTGAGATGGGGCTGGGTCGCTGGGCCGAAACCGGGCTGGTCGTAGGGTGGGCAACCGGTCGGACCAAAACCGGTCGGACCAAAACCGGTCGGACCGAACCCGATCGGACCGAACCGAACCGGTCCGGGCCACCCGCCGACGGGCAGCAGCTGGTATGGGCCGAGCACGGGTCCTGGCAGGGGCCCGGAGCACGGGTACCCTCCGTGGAGCACTCCACGGACAAGAGGAGGTCGCGGTCGAGGCTGGCAGGAGACCGGGCAAGGGTCGGGGACCAAAACCGAGTACCAGGGGAATCACCAGGAGATGACGGGCGACGGGCCTTACCCTCCCCCGCCGCAAGCCGCGGGCAGCCACTACCGTCAAGGACCGGGAAATCGACCACCACCCCCACCGAACGCAGGCAGGTACGAGTATCATAACCCTCTGTATGAGACTGAAGAGGAGTTGGTATTTAGAGCTAAACCGCCGGTGATAGAGTTTCCCAAATTCGATGGCTCGGGAGATGTGGGTTTGTGGTTGTATGCAGCTGAGAGGTGGTTCCGGAATCACCCGATCCGAGAAGAGAGGAAGGCGCACCTGGCATCCTTCTATCTTGAAGGGGATGCGCTCCAGTGGTGGGAATGGACCGAGCGGGCCTATGCAGCAGCAGGTGAGTTCATCTCGTGGCCCAGGTTCCAGGATGAGCTACGCTACCAGTTTGGCAAGGCGGAGGGATGGGCCCCAGAACAGTTGGCCAAGCTCAGGCAGACAGGGTCGGTGGCCGAGTATCGCGCGGAGTTCCTTAAACTGGGAAACCAGTGCAAGGAAATGACGGAGGAGACCCTGGTGGGATTGTGTATGGCGGGACTTCGCCCGGAGCTGGCAACCGCAGTAAAGGTTTTTGAACCTGACTCCCTTCGAGTTGCTTTCAGGATTGCAGGGCGCAAGGAAGAGGAGCTGGCTAGTTGGAGGACGTCGGCTGGGCGTATCCAGAAAGCCAGTGGAGGAGTGGGAGCAGGAGTTGGTACCTCACCACCGACGGGAAATGCAAGCCCGGCGGCCACTGGCGCAACGGCAGCGAGCCGATTCCAGTCGAGGCTGCCGCCAAAAGGGTTCGTCCGGCTAACACAGGCAGAAATGGATCAGAAGCGCAGAGACGGACGTTGCTTCAACTGCGACGAAAGGTATACACTCGGGCATCAATGCGCCAAGGGTCATCTCATGCTGCTGGTGGGGAACTGGGAAGATGAAGGAGAGGAAATGGAGGCGCGAGAAGCGGAAGAGAAGAAGGAAGAGAAGAAAGAAGGCCCACCTTGAGGGCAAGGTGGGTTTCAAGGGGGATGGAATGTCAGACATTTAGTAATTTGGGGTTTATTTGTTATTTGACGATTTATATTATGTCGGCCATTTTGGGAACTATTGGGGTTAAATCGGTTAGGTTAAGTCTTTGGGTAGTTATAGGGAATTAGTCGGTTTATATATATTCTGTGTTAGGCATAAGCTAGGGTTAAGCAATAACAACAGAATTATTCCCTAAAGCTCTCTCTCTCTCCCTATCATAGCCGAACCCTCTCTTCTCCTCTCCAGCTCGTCGGCCACCATCCCGGTGACCGGAAACCTCTTCTCTCAACCCTAAATTCCCAATTCTACCTCATCCCAAATCCCTAATTCTCATACCAATCACGATCATCAATCGCACACCTAGATCCGTGCTCTTTCACACCTAGGATCCCACTAAATAAGCAATAGGTATAAGCAATTGGATGGAGATGGTCTAAGCTGCATGTACATAAAAGTGAACCATGGTTAAACGGCCTATCACTAACTATTCTCGTACAAACTCCGGTACGGTCATTTCAATATTTCCATGGTAAGAAAGAAGGGGCCGGGCAACACGCTCACACGGAGAGCGCAGTGCAACGTGGAGTTGTATATATGTTGCATCCACGGGCTTTACAAATTTTGGTTAAAGCTAGTGTTCGATCTTCTCACATACATTTGTAATTATATATGCAAGTAACAATAAAATACCTTTTCGTATTCTTTCTTACAAAATATATGAGAACATACTTACTGTGAATCGAATATATAGGTGCTGACACTCCGAAGTCATCCAATGAATTTTGTATGAAAATGCTATCGTACGTGTTCGTCGGACAGTTGCAAAGCATCCGCTGAGATCCGAGGCTGTTTGAGCATCTTCTCAAAGAAGTGCGTGTGATGTGAGCACATGCAATAACAAAATTGGGAGCGCCTGTCCACCAACATGAGCTCTTTCCGTTCAGATTGAAGCAAGATTCTGGATCGAAGCTGGTTTCAGTACATTTATTGATCTATAGCCAGAATTGCTAGCTAGAAACTACTTTATTATTAATATTTACAAATCCAACCAATTGTGTAATAAAGTTGGTCGTTTGAGATGAGATGCTAGCTAGAAGGTAAATGGGTAATGGTGTCTGGAGAGTGCTTCTTCCCAGACTGGACTGCCAAGCTGCAGCTTCCTAATCCTTCAAGTCAGTGAATGACAAGTGCCATTGCCCATAATATTTTTCTGAACAAAAACTGCCACTGCCCACTACACTACATTACCCACTGCTTGCTGCTGTTGCCTGTTCGCTTCTGCAAGATTAATTTGTTTTTTCTCCTTTCCCCAAAAACGAATCTTATTGAAAGAGAGACATGGATGGGAGATGGCCAACAAAGCAACCCAAATATTATGAGGTTACTATTTGCCGCCCGGGCAATTATTATTTGCCGCCCATAAAAAACACTAAAGAGACAATTTTGCCCTCCAAATATTTCTTTATATTCTATTCGCTGAAATGGTTTTTTAAGCAACTTACACACTACCCGAGTCCCGACCACCAACACCACAGCCAGATTCACGGCCACCGGACGGCAGCCAAACTCGCCGGCCACCGGACCAATCTCGTCAGGATAATTTGCCGGGCACTGGACGGCAGCCGTACCCCGTCGTCGGACCAGCGAAGCAGGTAAACCCCACTGATCCGGGAATTTTTTGTCGGTCCCCCGTCCGCTCGCCGTCGTCGGACCCCGTCCGCTCGCCGGCGTCGGACCCCGTCCGCTCGCCGGCGTCGGTCGCCGTCCGATGCCGGCGAGCGGACGGGGTCCGACGCCGGCGAGCGGACGGGCAGTGTCATATTTTTTTCTATTTTATTTCTAGAGCTAATGATTTATATTTAATTTATTGCTTTTATTTCTATTTTACATAGTTAAATTCCTATGTAGTTTGAATTAAGCGATTGTATTTTGTTGTAGCGCTAATTAGTTTCTTACTGTCAAATTATTGTTATTTTGTAGAGTTAGTTGAAGCACAATTAGTTTAATTAAGCGATTGTGTTTTGTTGTAGCGCTAATTAGTTTATTGTGTTTAGATATGATTCGTAGAGCTAAAGAAGTTTAATAATTTATATTAAAATAATTTTCTTATCGTCAAATTATCATTATTTTTTAGAGTTAATTAAATTATTGCATTTAGTTTAATTTTGTAGAGTCAATTGAAGCACAATTAGTTTAATTAAGTGATTGTGTTTTGTTGTAGCGCAAATTAGTTTATTGTGTTTATATTTAATTCGTAGAGCTAATTTGGTTTAATAATTTATATTTAAATTATCTGTATTTTTTAGACTAAATTAAATTATTGCATTTAGTTTAATTTTGTAGAATCATATAATTTGTACATTTCTAACGAGTTGTAAAATCATAATTGCAGGTGGACATGGCTGACAATGTTGAACTAATTGGTGATTACACAGACAATTTTCTCAATGGCGTCCGATATGCCAATTTCGAAGATGCTGTAACAGTGACCAAAAACATCGTGATGTCTCTTGGTTTCTTTCTAACTAAGGGATCGATGAAGCCACGTGAGTTGATCAACAAAAGAGTATTGGGTATCTGTTATATGTATTGCGACATATGCAGTAGGGAGAGGAAGTCATACAAGCCGGATCCTTCCAAGGAGAGTCGTGGCAATACAAGTTCAAAAGGAGCGGGATGCATGCTCAAGATTAAAATCAAAGAACTACTGGTTAATCCAGATGCTCTTGATGGACCTTCATTCTGGGAGATACAAGGAGTCGCGGAGCAAGGAACCGGTTTAAGGCGAGGGTATCACAATCATGAGAAGATGCTTTATCCCGAGGGCCACAGTCAAATGAATAAATTGAGTCAGGAGGATAAAGAATCTCTTAGGGAGATGAGAGATGCTGGGGTACCTCCGTCGCAACAGAAGCAGACAATAAACAAGCAGAAGGGTGACAAAGGGCATCACACCCTAAGGCAGATGTATAACCTCGGGTCCAAGTCTAGGAAAGACGAGATGGGCGAGATGAATGCAGTCCAGTATGCGTTGCTAGAAGCTGAACATGAGAATTATCATACAGAGGTTATGAAGGACGATGACGACGTGCTGACACATCTTTTTTTTGCCCATCCAACTTCCATCCAGATGTTGAAGGCTTGGTCGTACGTGATTCTGATCGACTCAACGTATAAGACCAATGCATATAAATGGCCGTGGGTGGAGGTCGTAGGTGCTACTCCAGTTGGGAAGAATTTCAACATCTGTTGTGCTCTCATGAAGGATGAGACAAAAGAGTCGTATTTGTGGCTGTTGCAGTGCATTCAACAATTGCTCCATCCACGCGTGCCCACTGTCATCGTCACCGACCACGAAGGTGGACTACTTGCTACGGTTTCTGTGGTCTTCCCCCGCACCCCGCATTTGCTATGTGTTTGGCACATCAACACCAATGTGCAGAAGAAGTGTTTGGAAATATTTGGGAAGGACATGATGGATTTGGTCAACGAGGCGTACAACCAATATTGGTGTCCTATGCTTTATTCTTGGTCAGAGCAAGGTATGTTGGCCGCGTTTGGCCGCTTTAGGACAAGATGGGGCAATCAAGAACCACGTCTGTTGCAATACATACAGGGAGTGTGGTGGCAACATCGAGAAAAGTGGGCTGTTTGTCATACAAAAAATGTGTTTCATCTAGGAAATATGAGCACAAACAGGGTTGAGTCGTCACATTCCGCTTTGAAGACTTTCCTCCACAACTCGCGGGGATCTATGGACACTGTATGGAAAGGAAACCACCGCTACATTACTAACCAACTCGGGGAGGTTAGGATGATGTTGGAAAACTCTAGACAGAAAACCCTTTCAGCATCCGGTGGTACACCATTCACATACTTGAGAAGGAAGGTCAGCATGCGGGCAATTATATTAATGAAGGAGGCTGAAGAAGAATTGGCTGCCCGCTTGGAAAAAAATGAGAACTCCTGATGTGCATGTCATTTCTCTGTGACACACGGCTTGAGGTGTGGATGTCAAGTTATGGATGGCAGAGCGCGAGACATAGAGATATATCCCGGTGATATTCATATATATTGGCGAACACTGTCATACGAGCATCCACCCAATGCTCAGGAGTACGTTCCCCAGGAGGAGGAGGCTAGATCTCAACAGTATCAGCATCCGAGATGTCATCAACAGGTCGGCTGTCACTCAGTATATGTGGGTGCGAGTGCCTAATGTACCACGTCATGTATTCCTCACTAAACTCCCATGGCCTACGTCGTATCGGAGCAGAAAATAGGTCCAGATGCACACTATGCGCCCCCAAGTTGTTCCAATACGAATCATAGACAGACTGGTAGCTAAGATAGTATCCAAGCGTGGAAGCAGGTCGACGCACAACAAACGGACGCTCCGGTGGATACTGTACACCCTGCACGTAGCCTAACTGTCGGAGGCACCTAGTGGGATCATAATATTCTGCTATCTCTGCAAATCTGAGCAGGCCCTGATACAAGGTACGTCTCACCGTCAGATGAGGACTATGACCATACGGTGTCCAACTAACTGACTGAGGGGTCAAACTATCAATCGCCTGCCGATAATAAACCATCATCTGTGCATCCCTCTTCTTACTCGACCGGGGTGCTGTACCGTGCCACCTGAATGCTCCTGCCTGCCCCCGCTCCAGCTCTCGTGGCTCCAACCGACTAGGCCTCAAAGTAGGAAAGTGGTCGTAAATCCAACACTGTAGTAAAGTCAGACAACCCGCCACTCCCTTAGCCTCCGCCCGGGAGGCAATACCAAGCTGCCTGTACAGATAAGCAAGTGCTCCTGTCCCCCACGCATACTCTCCTACCATATCCGGCCTCTTCACAAACAAGTTCACAACAGCATAAACGCGGTCCTTACTCTTATCTACGAACAGTGTCGACCCAAGCAGCAAAAGAAGGTAACACTGAGCCTCTCTAGCTGGCGGACCAGGCTGCTGCAAATGAGTCAAAGCTCCCACACCCAACAAACCAAATCCTCTGTACCACCTAGACAGACTAGCAACCTCGCCAACCTGCGCCCCGTACTCATCCTCGTCACGATCTAATCCCAGTAGTGCTCGGATGTCAGCCTCCAGTGCAAACTTCTCCAACTGCCTCGGATCCACTACCATCGCCTCTCCGTCAACCGCAAGCCCAAGAATGTGTGCAACGTCATGAAGGAGGATCGTCATCTCTCCAAACGGCATGTGGAAGGTGTTAGTATCCGGCTGCCACCTCTCCACAAATACCGAGATGAGAGCAGGGTCCAACTCGCTCTGGAAGGTGATATCAACGAGGTGAGCAAGGCCCGATGTTTCTACGGTAGTCCTAGCGTTATCATCTGCTATCTGATAGCCGCCGAGAACGTGACAAAGGGTCGCACTCCTGTCGTAGCAAGTGATCACCCCTCTATCAGCCTCTCCCGTGTACAGACGGTGGGCAACATGCCCAAGAAAGCTACGGAGCAAACTCGGGTCGCTCGGCCCTCCAGGACACGGTCCTCTAGGCTCCCAGGCCTCTCCTACATCAGCAGTAGAACTCTGGCCCTCACCAGGCAGTGGAGCTCTATAGAAACGCCCCGCATGGTCTCTATAGATCCCAGTAACAGCATGAACCCCAGTAACGACAGGTGACGCAACGCTGGGGCACCTCTGTCTCTGATCGGACTAACTCGTGGAATACGATACTCAACAGCATCCGACTCATACTCCTCCGACTCGTCGTCAATCTCGTCTGAAGGCTCAAACGGTGAAGTATGATGATCAATACTGGGACCAGCTCCACTACCACCCATACTAGGCATCCGAAAATCAAACTGAGGGAAACCGTCTGCCCTATATCTCATCGGTGTCACCTGTGGCTGTGGCTGAGGCTGTGTCTCATCTCTATCATTTCGGTCCTTATTTCTCACACTAGCGCTAATGTTACGCCCAATGAATCTTTTCAATCTCTTTCCTGGTCCTCCAGAACTACGTGATCCTCCAGAATTACCAGATGACGCCATCTCTAAATATAGACAATAATTTTCTATTAATATCTTATTGAAAATTATTTGTTGAGCAATTACTTGTTGTTTTATAGAGTAATTATGATACATACAATTTATTTCGTTTGATTTTACTTAATTTAACTGGATAGTTATTTTACTTAATACGATAGGTAGTTATTTAAATATTTATTTCAACTTACTCAATTACTTAACTAAAACATCATAGATAATTATTTAAAATTAACAATTTATTTAATCCAATAATTCTTTACATATTTATTATAATAAATGATCTATTAGCATAGTCCATAATTATCTATTAATCTCTTATAATAAATTATTTGATTAGCAATTTGTTCATATTCATAATTTATCAATTACTAATTATGATATATACAACTTGATTATCTAATTAATTTAACTAGATAGTTACTTTACAATATATAGTTATTTAAATAATTATTTCAACTTACCCAATTAATAAACTAACACATTATATAATTATCAATTATATACTAATTATTCAACTATCAATACTAAAATAATTAAGATACTAACAATTGTATTTAAAATAAATACAATAAATATTAATTTAAATCGAACCCGAAACCCAATCAGATCGGTCCGACCAGACCGGGCGGACGGGGTCCGACCAGACCAGGCGGACGGGGTCCGCTCCGGCCAGGCGGACGGCGACGATACTGTTTAAAAAAAAAAATACCTCGACGATGACTGGAACAGCGGCGGCCGCGGCTTCTCCTGGGCGGCGACTGCTTCTCCTGGGCGGTGGCGGCGAGCAGAGGAGCGGGAAGGCGGCGGCGGCGCGTCGGCGAGCAGAGAGCAACAGAGGGGGAAGGCGGCGGCGGCTCGTCGGCGGTGGGGTGGGGGGTCGTCGGCGAACAGAGGGGGTGGGGTGGGGGGGGGGTCATCGCAGAGAGCAGAGGGGGTGGGGTGGGGGTTGGGGGTGGGGGTGGGGGTGGGTGGGAGGGGGAGGAGGTGGATAGATAGGGTTAGGTGGGCAGGGGCACATTCGTCTTTTCTGTCCTAACTATGAGCGGCAAATAATGATTCATAATATTATTCCCTCTCCAACCCTCAAATTATTAATCTTCTCTGTTACTTTTACCTTCACCATCTTGTTTGTTTTTTCTTAATACGTGATGATGGAAAATGATAAAGTTTTGGGTTAAAAGAAAACAAATCCAATGTGTGTTTCAGTTTTGGGTGCGTTTTTGGCTGTTCCGTATTTTCTTTCTACAAATTGCACTTTGAAAGATTGATTATAGTGAGGAATAAAATGAAACACAGTGGGTTCAAAACTTGAGAAAATTATCTCACGACAAACGGTTAAAATCAAATCATGCTTGAGGCTTGAGAAATACAACAAAGGAAAGCGAAACGCTGAGTGAAAACATTCTCCCGAAGGAGATGAACACTTCAACAAACGTAGTACTCATAATCCCTCTCGCTTCCAACCAAACAGAGTACGTAGTAGCAAAATTATCCGGATTAGCTCGTCCAATCACAAGGGAGTCCATGGCAATAGAGCATTAGCAATGTTATGTGTCGTGACCTGGAGATTGCTCAAAGACATCCAACACAATGAATCACAGATTTAAAATTACATGGCAATGGATACGAACATATTGCTCAAAGCTAAAGAGAGGCAAAGAGATCGTGTCCAAGGAGGAGCAGAAGATCCTATAAAAACTCCATATAACTCCACGGAAACACCGAGCCAACACTTCAACAAGCCGGGACGGAAACCATGTGTCATTCTTCCACTTGCATATTGCTACGAAAATTATCACTTTATCGACTCTATCATCCTCAAATTATTTAGAAGTTCATAATATTGTATCGGTTTAAATGCACTAAAAACAATTCTAGGAGTGTATTAGTAATTTAGAATCCTAGTTAAAAAAAAATGTATCACTCCTTACATTATTTGAATAAAATGAAAAAGAAGTAGTCTTTTCAATCCAATTTCTTGAGTTTTTCTTTCTTTCATGCCATGATCATCGAATAGTACGTCTTTGCACCTTCTTTAACAAGCACAAATGCGTACCATTCACTTTCTTGTGAGGTTCTGTTTTTCCCTCTGTCCTCCCCAATTCTTATTCATCAGATGGTGGGGAATTTTCCACGTGCCAATCCCCTGCTTGTCTATATATATTACACAAACAATTGATCGAAATTTCCATTGAAATCAAGCTTAACAGCAACCTTTTATGGCCAAAGACAAAGAAAGCTAAGCACCTAACTGATTAACTTGGCTGCTCTCGCAAACTATTGATTTGACTAAGTATAATATTCTAATCCAAATCTAAAAACCAATCAATTAGTCTGATCGCTGACTATAACCTGAATGATACATGATACCTAGTTAGATAAAATGGCAAAATTTTCTGCCTATGGAGGATTTGGAGAGGAATAAAAATCATTTTGCTAGCTTGAGCAGCTATGGCATATCTTATTTTCATTAATCACGATCGAATTGATTTCGTGAATATATATGATGTACTTTTATGAGCACAAATATGGTTTGATTAACGAATGTCACTTCCAGCAAAGAGGAATAATCTTGGTGGGTGGAGAATGATGAATCAAATTATTAAATTTAATATATGACCAAATTGAATTCACCTAGCTTTCACTACAAAATATAACACATACAACAGGGTTTTTTTTTACTTTTAGCAACGAAAACAACCGTTGTAACCAGCCCGGCAACGGTTTTCGTAAGCGCAACAGAACCGTTGCAAAACTAACCGTCGCAAATGTATACCAGCGGTCTGCCCAACCGCTGGTGGATGTCCTTGCATCGGTTTAGCAACGGTTTTTATGGTCGCAATAGGTCTTTTTTTGTACGGTGGAATCAGTTCTTTTGCTGCGATTATAAGTACATTAGCGACGGGTTTGAACCCCTGCCATTTTGGCTAAATATTTCGCAGCACTTACAACCCCTTCATACGTTTTTTAGTGAGCATTTTTTGTGACCATTTTTTTCTGTGACTAATACCTCTGCATAAACAGCCTGCTACAACTTTCAAATTTTCTATATATTTCTAGAACCCCTCCAACGTGCTGCAACATTTCAAATTTTTCATACATATAAAAGTACCTTGACAGTCTATATCCATGTCATAAATTTGCAAACTTCCAAAGTACATAATCCTCTGCATGATAGTTCCAACAATAGAAATTAACTCGCCTTATCCTGTATAAACTTGAACAACAACTAATATCAAAGAAATGCAAACTTGATGACATAAAATGTTCCAGCCAAATCCATGATATTGAACTCGACTTTCTTTTGAATCTCCAACATTATTATGCAGTGCACGGTTCTGAAACTCATCTTATCCGGTTAAGAAGCCAACCAAAACAAATAGAAGCCATAAGCAAGTGTGATCAAACAAACAACCATCAGAAGTAGTTCCTGAATGAAAAGACTATGCATCTATCCCAAACGAATTGCTTGGCTTTATGATTCAAAATAAACCAAAGTAAACAAGGGGCAGACATCATAAGCAAGGAAAATGAACTATCCCCAACGGATTGCTTGGCTTTATGATTCGAAAGAAACCAAAGCAAACTAGGGGCAGACATCATAAGCAAGGAAAATATGCGTCTTTTTCTTACTTACCTTTCGTTAGCCCCGTGTAGCCCTCTGACTTGATAAAGATGGTGCACAAAATGAACCCTCCATTGACCCCTTCTCCCTAAGAAGATGTTGCAAGAACAATGTCTTCAGTGCATCTACTTCTATTTGCAACTGTTCCATCCCACTTCCCAGCCGACCAACCTCACTTTTAAGTTCAACCACCTCAGTTTTCAGTTCCACCACCTCAATTTCTAGAGCAACTACCTCATTAGAGTACAATGTTGTGAAAGTATTTGTTGAGGCTGAAGAAGAAGGCTCAAAATAGGTCGATGGTGTTGGTCCCAAGCCAGCACAACGAACCCTGCCAGGATGCTCTGGCCCATGCAGCGTTCGAAAGATCTGTTCATTATCAGAAGTCCCTTCTTGTCGTAGAGTATGTGCCTTTTCCTACACAAAGGATTCAAGTATAAACCACATCAGATTGCTCCTTTATGGAAATCTACTTATCGATTACTAAGCATAACACACCCAATGCACAATATATCTTCTGCTCACTAGCAGCAACAGCCATGAAAGTTCTTTATTCTTCCTTTAAAACAAAACAATGGGGAAAGAAAGAAAACAACCCACTTAGATTACCACAACACTACACTTGCTCCTTTAAAAGTAAGAAAAGAGGTAAAACAGTAAGAAACTCTTACAATTAGGGTTGCTGTATACTCATTCACATAGGTCCCATCCTTTCTTGTATGAGTATTCTCAAAAGTTTCCAGCCTATCAGGTTCTTTTCCAGTTTGCTGAACCTAATAAACATAGGGAGAAAAATACCACAATCTGTAAATGTCACTATTAAGTTTGTAACGAAAATCAAACAACTCCAAAAAAGTAAAAGACATACTTGTATAGCCTTCCACCTAGCAAAGCTCATCTTTCCACAAGTATGTGGAGTCTTCATGTTGCTAGCATTTTCAGCGTTTTGCTTACTTAGTCTCTACAAATGTTAAAGAAGTTTAAGAAGTTAAAATTAAAACAAATATGATGACCAAAAATTGAATAAAGTAAATTTGTTCATACCTGAAAGTCTTCAGTTTACCAACGATTAACCAAAGTCTGCCAATGAGTATCAATAACGTCTGTAGGGTTCGGTTTTTCAAGAACTTCTTCAACGGACAGTTCGGGATCATAATATAAACTTTTTAGTTTTGTCTTGTGGTCGCTCCACCTTCTATTCACATTTTTCAGAATCCATTTGGTGGTAGCAGGTGGATATCGAAATTTGGTCTGGATCAAAATAAAAGAAAATTAGTCTCTCATTTAGTGGAAATAGTCGTGGTTTCATTCCTGCAAGTAGGAAGTCCTAAGCACATATTGACCAGCATGTCTTTCCTCTTTCTTTATTCTAATCCGTTTTAGTTACATACCACTATTGACAACTTTGAAGTAATTATTTTAATTAAAGGGAAAGAAAGTGATCAGAAAAAACCAGAGTGTAAAAAAAAATACTCAAAAGGCTCTCAAACATATATACATCCCTGTCATTTCTTAGGCTGCTTATACAATAAGGGAACATACGTGAACAAGATCCAGTATCTTTGCTTTATAAGGACGAAACTCAGCCTTTCTCCAATTAAGCTCCAAGGGTGCAAACAACCCGTTTCTCGCCACAACTCCTAGGAATGATGCAAATAAGCCTGACTCGGGACCACATGGAACTCCATGTCTATTCACCTCGACATCAACCCTTTCATTATGATCCATGTTCCATAGATCCGCTAGGACTGTTGGTCCTCTCCTTCTGAATCTTCTCCCGTTGTTGTCTACATACAAGCATAAACATAGGTAGTAAATCCATATCACTTGGGGTATCAAGAATTCAGGGTAAACAGTAACACAATATTACAATTATTGGAAATATGACATTACCAACATAGGTAGTAAATTCATCCTCGTTAGTTCCCTCAACCCCATTTGAAGTTTGCCCAATTGATTGCTCCCCTGCAGCTCGATTATTGCTTTGAGGGTGTGACTCCCTCTGAACTTGTCCCCTTACTGATTGCTCCCCTACAGCCTGGTTGTTGCTTTGACGGTGTGACTCCCTCTGCACCTGTCCTCATACCGATTACTCCCCTACAACCTGGTTGTTGTTTTGAGGGTGTGACTCCCTCTGAACCTGTCCCCTTACCGGTTGCTCCTCTACAACCTGGTTGTTGCTTTGAGGGTGTGACTCCCTCACAACTTTGTCTTTTCAAATTTCGTCCCTGTCTTACCATAATGTAGTGGATATCAAAGCAGAACAGAGCAGCAAAACCAAGCCGAGTAATAACACAACTCACATGTTGGTAAATATTATGGTATTCTCACAATATACCACATGCCAAGTGATGCATCATTCTCTCCCCAACCAAATACACTAATGTTGCAGCAGACAGCTACCCCTAAACATGCTCCAAGATTGTTTATGGTGATCCTACAACAGTGATATAATTGAGCTAATCATTGTATACCTGGATCGAGCTAGCTATTCTGATTTAACAATGGTGAAGCCAGCAACGAAGGAAGCAACCAAGTCTTTTTTGCAAAAGAAACAAGATATAAGTTATGTTAGTATATAAAATAAGAATAAAGAAAGGAACTGTAGTAGGAACAAGTTTCCCAACAAGTTGGAACCTTAACTCCAAGTACAAACAGTAGGCTGAAATCTACACAATAAACTCCTCTTCCACATCAGTTCGCACCCAAGTAGGGCAATCTTGAACATCTAAGCTACCGAAAGCACTTGGTCGAGAAAATATCATATCCTCCAATTCATCTTCCCCCATGTCGTACGTGTCTCTAGGCTTAAATCTAATTACAACAGACCAGCCCATATTCCTTGGATCATCCACATAAAATACTTGATCTACTTGTGAAGAAAATACAAATGGATCATCATTGAGATTATCTCAAGTATTGATAAGCCTGGAAAAGTTCACCGATGTAAAACCAAACTCATCTTGCTCCATGCCTAAGTGATGGTGAACATCAGCCCAATCGCATTTAAACAATACGACCCTAAAACTATCGTAGTAGTTTAATTCAATGATGTATGTCAATATACCATAGTAATTAACTTGTCCTACTTCAGTAACATTAACAACACCACTGTTTTGTGTTGATAGGTCCTTCTCCCTTGAGGTAGTATGGAACCTAAGACCCTTGATTGAGTATCCTGAAAACCTACGTATTACACGGTTTGGACCTCTAGCAAGAACCTTAATTTCTTCGGGGACACTTGGATCATCTTGAACCTAAAACATAAATAGATCAGATGTATAAGTTAAAGTCCCCTTTTAATTGTACAATTTTTAATTTAAATGATTATCTCAGAAAGAGCTTACTTCTGCCAGAAACCAATTTTGAAACTTTTCATTCACCAATTTGTCAATATATTCCCTGCTTAGGCGAGTATGATTACGTCGTTTCTTCTTCTCCATGAAGATGAATTTTCTAGGTTAAAAAACAATAATGAGATCACTATTTAACTTAATTACAATAGAACTGAACTTATATGACTATACTTACTGTCGAAAGGTTTCAATCTCATCGCGATGTCGCAAAACATAACGATGTGCTTGCTGCCATGATCTTTCACCTAAGCGGGCATCTTCAGCCATTCCTATATGTTGCCCTCTAGAACCCAATTTGTAATCAATGCCATCATCATTCACACATGCATCCGGATTCCTTATTGGCCTATTGAATCGTGTTTCAACGCCTTCTAGATAGCGTGAAGAAAATGTTGCACACTCATCAGATTTGTGACATTCAGAAATTGATCCTTCTGGACGAGCTCGATTATGCACAAATGACTTCAATCGCATGAAGTACCTAGGGAAAAGAAAGGGGCAGATAGAGCTAAGTAGCTAGGGAAAAGGAAGAGTAAAGTAGCTAGGATCCAGCAGGCTGTCTAATTTAACTAGTAACAACATAGGCAGCCAACAGGCTGTCTAATTTATATAGATATCGATTAGCACAGAGTTTGATGACTTACCTTTCTAAAGGGTACATCCATCTAGAATGTACTGGTCCACCAAGTCTCACCTCATCTACTAAGTGAACCATCAAATGTACCATTACTGTGAAGAAAGATGGCAGAAAAGTTTTCTCCAAGTGGCAAAGAGTTATGATAACCCGATTTTGGATCTTGTCAAGCTCATTAACATTTAAGACCTTTGAACACAATGCTTTGAAGAATGCAGCAAGCTCAACAACTATGTAACTCACTTCTTTAGAAGATCTACATGCCCTTAAGGTTTCTTTAGTGGAAGCATCATACGTGGAGACACCCTCCCATAGTTTCAATAAATCAGCAATCATAGGTTGTAAGTATATATCAATGTCTTGACCAGGACCCTTAGGTCCAGGAATGATCATTGACACTATATAATTACTTTATGAAAGGTCAGCTCTTATCACTTATACTACCTACCAGCAGTCTAGCTACTTAAAATGGGTTACAAGAATCAAAGAGCAAAGCAGAAAAGAAGCAAGTGATGAGAAAACCAATGAAAATGGGTTACAAGAATCATCCGAGTTTAATCTCATATCCAAATTCCAAAACGTCTGTTAATATGGGTCTTTTATTTTACCATCTCCCATTAACTTTCCCCAACTCACAATCCAAATTCCAAAACGTCTTTACTAACTCATCCAAAAGGGAAAGTGTCCTTTCTACTACAGCCTGCACAAAGCAATTCGTCCCCTTTCTGTATTTACTCTCACACCCTGTTTTCATCTTCTCTACAGAAATTGACAGTGTTTCTTTTTTGTACAGCGTTCACATTGCATATAATTCAAGCTTAACTCTCACACATCCACGCCACAACTAGTAAGTAAGTTGGTTTTAACCATTTGAGCAAGTTTTGGTACTAGTGAAGTAGACTTCCAAGCATGCCGAAACCAATATCAAAATTAACAGGTTTCATGGTTAACACTTTCCCTTAAAACCATCTACACTACAGGTTTCACACTTAGTTAGCTGGTTATACTCAAAACATGATCAATTTAGAAGTTAACCAAAGAATTCAAGAGACACTTCATAACCTAGGAATTATGGAATCATAACCATGAGATCAGTTCGGTCATAAATCATTCATATACCTTAACTATGGTGATAGAGTTCTATTATTAGCGAGAGCATAGAATCAATAGAAGATGAAGAGCGATGGACTCACACAAGTCGACAAAATTCACAATCAAATCTCGCCGATGTTGTTGATGTTGGTGAACGAAATTCAAATGTCGCCGTTGATCCGCTTCTCTCTAATTTGGACTCTACATTTTCAGCAATCCACACGCACAATCAAATCTCCAAATCCAGAACTGAATAAGGCTCAAAATTAGGTTAGAGAGAGTACCAGAAGATCGAAAACTGTGTTCTCCGTTCTTGGTCGACGGAGAAGATGACTGACGGTGGAATCTCTGGCAAGATGAGGAACACTAAAATCCCAAACTGACGAAGCGCCGGAGTTCAATTTCGCGGAGAAAACGACTGAAGGGGGAATCCCTGGCAAGAAGAGCAGCACCAAAAGCTCACACTAACGACGCGCCGGAGTTTAAGGTCGACGGAGAAGATGACTAAAGGCGGAAGCTCGGGCAAGAGGAGTAGCACCAAAAGCGCACGTTGACTACAGATCGGAGTTCAAGGTAGACGAAGAAGGCGACTGAAGGGGAAGCTCGGGCAAGAGGAGAGCTCTTGCTCGATAGAAGTCATTTTCCAATTGATAAAATTTCCCAATAATCTTTCTTTTAGAGAAAAAAGTTTTCCATTATTTTAACATTGTGTTGTTTGAAAAAGAATAAAAAAATGTGTTGGGCTCTCAACAGGGGTATAAAAACCGCTGGACCAGACTGCTGCCAAAAGTGTGCAATACAAAGCCCAGAAGCGTTTGTAGAAACCGCTGAAAGTGAATCCCTGCCCTTGGGCCCATTCTCTTGTAGTGTTTATTCCTTGGGTGCCTTCAAGTCTCCAACCCATTTGGAAATAAAGTTTCAGTTGCTATTTTTTATTTCTTAAGAATTAACATATGGGATTTTATTGAAATCAAATGAAAGATTCCTCAAGGGGTACAACATCAGCTATCATTGTAGGTAATCTATTCTTTTCATACTAACAAAACATCACTAACGGTTGTTACATTGGCAATCTGGTGAGCAACGACGTTGTTCGCTTCCTTGTAGATGAATCTTCATTCTCTGATGTCCAGGCCCCGAAGCCACCTCCCTGATATTACTGGAAACACTTCCAAGCTCTATTCTGCCACTGTCTTTTTCTTTCAGCAACTGAATCACTTTTTTTGTAGTGGGATTTATTCTATGAATGACATGGGAGTACCTTAATTCCAGCTATTAAGTGCTAATCAAGTGGGAATCGTTATATGAATGACAAGAGAGTATCTTAATGCCAACTATCAACAAAATGGGGAATTGGGGATTTGACCTATGTCCCCATTGGCACATCTAAATTTGGCCACAATCACCATTTCTAGCTAATGGAAACAAACCTTTGTGCCTTTGCTTGGTAGGAACCGGGAACTTCCCCCTTCTTTTTTCTGGGCTATGCCTGTCCATGCAAACCTTCCTGATAGGACAACATAATAATCAATAATGCATAGATATATTTTTCATATCAACTTTATTTATTTGAGACATTAACGAACATGTATTAGTTTTTTTTATATATAATAACCTCTTACAAGGTGTTATTAGAGGGGAAGGGGAAGTGTTGTCACTGGGAATCGAACACACAACCTTACAATAGGAACTGCGCCGATTCACCAGCTAGACTGGACTTCGGACGAACATGCATTATTAGTCAAACACATTAGCAGAGTTGACAATGTGAGATATATAGCCTTAGGGGGAAAAAGAAAAACAATAAATTACCTTTCTCCTATAAATTCAACTCAGTCATCTTGTAATATTTGGATATTTTCTAACCAAGATATTATTCCATTTGGACCTACTCCACACGGTTTTGCTTTCAGATGCATATCTTGGTGACTATCTAGGAGGTCACTCATCTTTGCACTGCTTCATATTGAGCACGTTTAACTTAAAAGTTCATAGGGTACATGAACTCCATTTCACTCTAGAACGAGTATTATCAGTTGAGATTGCATGTTACTTGTGCATCATAAATATCTCATACTTTCTCTATGTCAGATTTGCCTATCATGAATCCTTAACCCATCCCGTTGCGAGTTAGTCTAAAGAAAAGCAATAAATCTTTAGTAATAGGTGGGTGAAGAAAGCTTTTCATAATTGCATGCATATGGGATGTCTGAACTTTGAAGAGATCTCCACACATATTTCTTCAAGCACTAAACAGGCAAATTGTAGTGCTCTCTCTCCCCTCCTCCACCCATCAATGAACGAACGAAATAGTTGGGTCAGCCAAACCTAATTATGGCCAAAAGAACTACATAAAAGTAAAGGGATGAACTGAAATGAATGAAGTAAGTCATATCACAACACATACAAAAGAAGAGTTTAGTCGTCCTTCAGATCTCTTCAGGTTGCTAATAGTACATATGCATATATATATTTTGCTGGTCCCTTCCAATTCCCCAGTGGACCCTGGAAAACCTACAATTTCCTTGGATGCCCAACAAAGTGCCTCCATTTCTTCTCTACTTCCCTCTTTAGTAGCCCTACCCCTCTTGGATATGCTTGTTCATCATATTACCAACCATAGAAATCACATCACCAAAACAAACCCCTCAACTTGCCCACCTAAAACTTCCTTTGCCATCAGGTTGGCCCCGTTTTGGTTGTTGAATGGATGAAGACGTACACATTTACATAATAAGCGCGCGTATTCTCTCGATTAGATGGTTATGTTGTAATTACGACTAAGTCATTTTTTATGGAAAATACACAAAATAGCCACAATTTGAATGATTGTATGACAAATCTAGCCACTCCCGTTACAAACTTTAACGGTGTTAGTGTCACCGTCAGTTATCTAAACGGAATGCTGACTAAGATGCCAACTTAGCGACCACGTTAATGACAACTCAGCTATTGATGGACACGTAGATGACACGTGTCATTTTAATTAATATTTAAAGAGTTTTCATATAAAAATAATGTCAAATATAAAAATAAAATATTTAATTATTTTTTCTCCCCATGTTGTCTTCCCTTTCCTTTTCTTTCGCCACTTTGTGCAGATCTGTTCTTTCTGTTCTTCCCAAAAAAATGAAGTTCCAGCACCTTCCATAACTTCCCAAACAAATATACAATGTTAATATCACTCTCTAGCCATCAATCATGTAAGAACATCATAAATCAAAACAAAAAAGGAATCTCATCAAACACACCGACGACCTCTTCTCCCGCATTCGCCAGTAAAACCAGATCCGTCGAACCAAATCACTCACACCAAATCACTCACCACAGAAAAACACAGAATCAAGGACTCATCGTGGATAGATAGAGTAGAGGAATTGGATTCGACAAAGAATATACAGAGATGGGGATTATGGTGACGTTGTACGAGGAACGACGATGCCCCTCTGGTCAGATTTGATTCTTAGTGGATGCTTGAATCCATCAGATCTGAAATTTTCTTATGGATTTGAAGAGAAGGGCGAGGGTAAGCAACGGTGATGGAAGGTGGGGAGGTGGGCGGTTACTGGATTCCCCCTGTCTTTCCAGCTTCTCGTTGTCCTCCGCCGCATGAAGCTATTTTTTCCACCATTCTCATCCAGGCCTCCCTTCTCCTTCTCTTGAATCCATCGCCGGTGACTTAGACACCACCGCCTGGATAACCTCGATCCCGACTGCAATAATTCACCCAAACTGAGGTTTCGTTTATGGGTTCTCTTCGTCGGGAGAGGGAGAATGAAACCTATGGATTTGATGACCGTTCCTCCTCAATTGAGCGGCGGAAGGGTGGAGCAGAGAAGGTAAGAAAGGGATGGGGGAGATATGGAAATTAGCCTAACTGAGACCGAGAATAAACTTGGAGAAAGGGAAAGGTCGGGTGGGTGGGTGTCAATCAGAGTGATGTTTTGCTCACAAAGAGAGATCAGAGATGGTCGAGGTGAAGAAGGAGAATCAAATCGCGGAGGAGGGGATGAGAAGGGGCTGAAAGTTGAGAGATGGAAAGTTGACAGAGAGATTTTTTTATTTTTTATATTTTTTTAAAGTCAATCCACGTGGTAATGTTACTGACGAAACGTCTCCATGTCAGCGTTTCTGTTAGTCCAGTCAACATGTTAGATGACACCGTTAAAGAATTGGACGGAGTTGGCTATTTTGTGTATTTCTCCAAAAGTGACTATTATTGGCAAAATAGCGAAAGTTATGGCTATACAAGTGTATTTTGCCTTTATTGTATGTATGGTTGTTTTTTTTTTGCATCAGAGGGAGGCTAAAAGCCAAGAAAAAGAGAGTTACATGGAGGAGGTGAAAAGAGGGGAAGAAGAGGTAGCAACCACCCTACGGGTGCTGGTGATGCCCATGATGTCCTCTCTAAGCAGAGAATTAATTCCCGAAAGCGGGTTCGTTAACTCATGCATACCATAGGGATAGACGAGATTGTGCTTCGAGAGCCAGTCCGCGACTCTATTCCCTTCCCGGTAAGTATGCGTTAAGCGAACCAACCAGTCACGGTTAAGCTTCATGCGAATGGCGGAGAGGAGAGTAGCATACGGGTGGATCGGGTCATGTCTAGCCTTAAGGAGCTACAGCGCCAGCTGCGAGTCAGTCTGAATGTGAATAGTTCTTCCTCCATATTTCCAAGCGATGTCCAGGCCGAAGGAGATTCCCCAAAGCTCCAAGAGAATCGTCGTGGCAGTGCCAAGGTTGGCGACAAAACCTGCAACCCAGCGTCCCATCTGATCGTGCAACACACCCCCAGCCCCTGCTGGCCCAGGATTGCCGTTGGAGGCTCCGTCAGTATTGAGCATGATCCATCCATCTGGCGGTGGCTTCGAGCCCACTTCCTCCTCCACTCTGTCAGCTGGTCGACTTCCCTTGCAGGGAAGAAGAGAAGGGGCGAGCCAAGCATTGTACCACATCTTTGCCTTGGCCAAAATCGAGTGCTCAAGTGAGGGAGGAGTGAGATCTGCTCCGGTACCCTGCATACAAAGAACACAATGGTTTTTCCAAATGAGCCACAGCGCTGTACTGAAGAAAGCAGGCCAAGGCATCCCTGTCGCCACTGCATCCGTCCTCGAGAGATTGTTGCGCAGCCAATCTTTCTGATCGAGAGTGAAGAAGTCTTGTTGTTGCATTCCCGCGGTCTGCCGAAGCCAGAAGAAGGTAGCTGGAGGGAAGTCTCTGAGAGTGTGCAAGATTGTCTCTGGCGACCCCGGGCACTTCGGACAGAACGGGTACGCAGCAACTTTCCTGTGGAAACGTAAGCTGTTAGTGGCAATCTTCCCGGTGCACGTTTGCCACATGAAAATGCGGATCCTCTCCGGGACTGGTAGGCGCCAGACCGTCTTCCAGAGCTTCTCATCCTGGTCTTGAGGCTGCGGAGTGATGAGGGTGAAGGCCGACCTGGTTGAGAACTTTCCGTCCGGGGAAGCAGTCCAGAAGAGAGTGTCCTCTTCGTTAGAGAGCGTGTCAACAGCCACACTAAGAATCTTCTGGCAGACCTCGGTAGGGAGGAAGGCCTCGAACATGTCTGTGCGCCAAGCTCCATCGGCTGTCACGTACTCAGCCACCATCATTTGCTCCATATCCTCAGCAACTTGCGTAGTAGCCACCTCTTTCAGGCTCCCCCGCAAAACCCAAGGATCCAACCAAAACTTAGTGTGCTTACCATTCTTAATGTTCCAAGTACACCCCTGCTTTAACACATCAGCAGCTTTAGAAAAGTTTTTCCAAGTGAAGGAACTTCCTTGAGAACTGCAAAGGATGTCCAGGTTCTCCCTTTGACGACCGTATTTGGCATGCATGATTTGAGACCAGAGAGTCTCCTTCTCTTTGATGAGCCGCCATCCCCCTTTAGCGAGCATGGCCAGGTTGGCCTGTCTGGTAGGGCGGATGCCCACCCCTCCATGCTTCTTTGGCACCGCCATTTTATCCCAAGCCACCAGGTGCATCTTGTTCTTATTCTCCTCCTCCGCCCATACAAAGTCCATGTTCATCTTATCAATACTGTGACACACTCCACTGGGTATAAGCTCAGTATTCATGTGATAAACCGGGATAGAAGCAGAAACCGAATTAACCACTGTAAGCCTCGCGGCAAAGGATAAACGTTTAGCTTTTCAAGGCGCCAGCTTCTTCTGGATGCGAAGGAGAAGGGGCTGATATCTCTCTCTAGTCACGCGCCCATGAATCGCCGGGATGCCCAAGTACTTGCCAAGCGCCATTTTCAGAGGGATGCCCGTTTGCTGAAAACTAAAGGTAACTATTTTATGTTTGACAAAACTTCAAGAAATAATGTTATCTCGACTGTTGAGAGTTTTTTTATGCTCCACCAATAGAGTTTTACTAGCAAACAGTTTTGTTTTTTGAAATTGTGAAATAGAGATGTGGGGTTTTCCGTTTTTATGGCCAATGAATGCTGAATGCGGACAGGTAAGCGCAGATGATAAAAATGATAAGGAGATGTTACCATTCCAATATCGCGAGAGTAAATCGGAGAGGCTCTCAAGATTGCCAAACGAAGCTTCAGCTGAAATGGGTAGCTCTGACATGGAGTCCAAAGGGCCAGAACTGTTCGAAGTTGGACCGTCCAATGATGGCTACCAGATGGGTTTGCTGATAGGCCAGAAGTTCAGCAAGGAGATAAGGAGCCGGTTAGCAGGAGACCTTATTCTTCAGAATCAGCTTCGCCCTTTTGCTCAAACTCCACAAGGAAAGCAGCTTATCGAGGCCCTCTCTGATAACAACAGGAACAAGTTCCCCAGATACTGGGATGAGCTGTTGGGAACTGCAGCAGGCAGTGGAGTTTCTCTTCTTGATGTATGGTAAAAGATGCCAAAAGTTAATTATCACAATCAAAATTTACAATGAGAAGAAAGGGTTGTTAAAGTTTAGTTTCTGCATTGCAGGTGGTCTTGATCAATTTCAGGAAGGAGATTCTGCCATTCGTTCCAAAGACACTACAGGTGTCGAGCCCTGAATCTGTCGATACTATCGATGACTGTTCGGATGTTCTGGTTGTCAGTGAGGATCTGGCCATTGCTGCCCACAATGAGGATGCTAATGTGGCTTTAGTTGATCACATGTAAACTTTGCCGCCACTTGAATCACATGTTTTTTGGGGGGGGTTTGTTATCCGGGTTAATTACTTACTCTGGCTCAGGATGTTTACAGCTATCTGATCAAGGCAAAATTGCAGAATGGATTAGTGTTTGTTGGGTATACATATGCAGGGGAGCTTCCAAGCTGTGCATTTGGGTTCAATACTCATGGACTGGTAATTCCCCTCCCATTTAATTTTAGGGTAGCTTTATACAAGTTGAAAGTTTTGCATTTCATTTGCTGACTTGAAAAAGAAATCTCATTAGGCATTCACATTGAACTCAGTGCCTCCATCAGAACATGAGATAATGGCTGGAGGAATTGGAAGGAACTTTGTCTCTAGAGACTTACTAGAAGCAACAAGCATGGCTGATGCACTCAGAGTAAGAATTGGGTCCTGCAGCAGAAAGACTGTCACTGTGATTCATAATTACAGAGTTAACGAGTTGAACTTCTCTTTCTGCAGATCATACATTCATGTGAAGTTTCAGTAGGGCACTGCTACAACCTCATCTACATGCCAGACAGAAAGATACTGAACGTTGAAACAACCTCTAGAAATCGGGTTTCAGTTCGCGAGATTGGAACAACGCCATTCTTCCATGCAAATATGTATCTCCACCTTCAAGTCGATCAGGTGACGAAATAAGAAATGTCAATGAGATATTTTTCTACCAAAGAAACTGTAATTGAATCATTTCATCTGCAATAGGTACAAGATGACAACTCAAAATGCAGGCAAGAAAGAGCAGCTGTTCTGGCGAAAACATCAAAGGAGGATTTCTTGTCAATTCTAGGAGATATGGGGACAAAAGATACCCCATTTACATGAATGGTAACAAAATGGAAATGCAGGACCTTTGTTCTTCCTATTCAATCAGTTCACTTGTCAATCTCACAGCTTTGCCTTAATTCCAGGTCCAACTCTATACACCCTATGCACAGCAATTATAGATATCGATCAACAAACGCTATCAATAATCAAGGGGAACCCCAAGCATGGAGAAATCTCCCATGTCTTCTCCGTGTCTTCAGCAGATTCCAAGACTTTGAAATAAGAACAAGACCCGGCAGCCAGCAGGAAGTCGGCAGCAATTACCCCACACTTGGCATCAAATTTGACTTGTTTATTCTTTCCTTTGTAGACCCTTTTATGCTGGTTCATAAAGCCCTAAGACATGGCCGTCCATACAACGCATGGCAGCTACCTGCTACAAACAAATATATTTTCTGTTGGGTATCTTTCTTGCCTCCATTGTGGCAAGACATAAGAGAGCGGTTTCAGTAGTTTTAGCTTCAGAAAGATGTTAAGCAGGAAGATGGATTACCTTTCCATGAATTTCATACTTGATGGGTCCATCTAGCTCTGCGCCTAAAGCCATCAGCTTTGTCACCGTACTATTGATATCAGTGACTGTAAATGATAGCGAAGAAGAATACCCCTTCTGCGGAACATTGTCACTGAAAAAATAGGGGTCAGCAGCTGGCCCTCCACTGCAAAGCCAGCTAACAAGGAACTAAAACATTATTATGACACGATTTCCATCTTTTCCACCCAGAAAGGATGTTGCCTAGGCGATGTACGATAATAGCAATGTTCAAAAAGTCAGTGATAGCCGGCCAGAAGGTCCCTATTCTCTTCAATGCCCAGCACCAGCTAAACAACACGTAAAAGCACAAGAAACAAGCGACAATCCTCAAGCTTTCGTGACAGCAGTGTTAATCTGACTCTCAACGGAAAACTGAAATACGGGAGCTCTCAGAGACAAATGATCGAACATCTAGCAGGCAGGCATCCAATTACTGGAGAAGATAGAACTTTACTTGATAGATTGCATGAGGGCGAGCTTCAGAGGCCCGGACTGAAGCTCAGCCCACCGTAGAGTGCATACATTGACAGTGAAGTCTAGACCTTCGGAGTAGAAACGAGCGGCCTTGGGCACATCCTTGTGAAGTTGTAGAATCCACCTGAGAGAGGCCGCCGCGGCCATCCTTTGCCCTGTAATTCCGACGCTCTTAGCTCACCGATAACACCTTGGTCCTTAAGCTCCTGGCTCGACGAATCCGGGCCCGCCTCGTGGGTTCCGGTGAAAGGCCGAGAAGCGGCGGAACCGAGCTCCGGAAGCAAAGCAGGAACCCAGTCACAGAAGGACAAGATACACTGTGCTACTTGGGCCTTATGTCAGCCCAAAGATCTTGTTTAGTTTTGGGCCATTGCAAGCCCAACATGATTGTTCTTGAACAACTTTCTGAGGAGTTAGAGGCAGCGCATGTCAACCAGAACCATTTTCTTTTCCTACAAGAAATCCACAACCACTGGAATCGAAGAGTGTTACCAAGATGAATAAACAAAAAGCTTTACATGCCAATAGTTTCACTCATGTACAGAAATACGCATTGCAAAAATAAATCACAGAACGACTTAGGCCGACAACAGTCAACATATATGTGGTAGGATAACTCGGCTGATCTCGCAGCAGTCAAATTCCAACTTCTTTCCTAAGACGGACCTCTGAACAGTTTCAATCGCGATCGAGGACCCCTGGATCTCGCCTCGAGTAGCTTCGCCTTCAACGTGCTGTCCTTGGATGCCGGAGGTAATTTCGTGGACGATTCCGCCACATCAGGATCCGTTGTGGTGAGTTTCGCCATCCACTGCCTCACTGGACTAGCAGCAGTCCTTCGAGATGGATAGCTAGAAGAAGCCTCCCCTGCGTTGATGCGATCAAGATGCAGGTTTCCAGCTTCTGAAGCTGCTGAGATGTGACTCTTGATCAGGTTATCCATCGCGTAGTTAGAGTTTGACTCGTGGATCTCGTCGGTGGCCTTGTTTCTCCTCTCGTTGGTACCACCCCCGCCTTCTGTGGTTTCGTAGTTTCCACTTGGTTTCAATTCCACCAAGTCCACCATCTCTGGGTTCTTATCGGCATTGGATGACATCATCGCCCTGACCATCTGTTCTTCGAATTTGACTTGCAAGCTTGAAGGACTCCGGCTTTTAACTCTTTCACGAGATGATGAGATGAGCTTTTTCTTGTCTTCATGTTCATGTACATTATAATCATTCTTCGACGGTTTGTTGAGCTCAAAACACTGAGAATCACTGCCCACAGAATCATCATCTTCATCCCCTACATCCGGAGGAGCACTCACGGCCTTGAAGGGGACAGATTCCATTGAATTCCGCCTTTCCTTTGGGATCAATTTATCCATGTTTTTGGAGATTGCCATTCTTCTTGCCTTAAGAAATGTCTCTATCTCGAAACCTAACTTGTCAACTATTGAGCTGTTTGTGGAGTAACCATGCTGCCGAGCTTCTTCATCTAGTCTCATCTGCATGATCCTCTCATCAAGCCATGACTCGGATATATGGAGAATCAAGCGATCATCGCCATCATTGCTTCTTCCAACCCAGTCATTGTGATCAGGTTTCTGTTTCATTGCATGATGCAGTTCCTGGTCATACTCCTTTATCCCCCTAGCGAACTCATCACAGAGATCTTCCAAAAGCATTCTCGACTTCCTCTCCTTTTCCATTTCTTTCAGTGCATTGGAGAACGAAGATTTCACTTCAGAAAGCTCTCGGGATAACTTCCTGTGCAGACCCTCTGACCTTCTCCTCAACTTCCTCTCGTCTTCTACCTCGTCCCTCAGAGACTGAACTGCAGCATGCAACCGATCCTGTTCCTTGCTTTTCTTGTCTTCGTTGATTTGCTTCATTAACTCATCCATCTCACGTCGATCCGAATGTTGATCACGAAGGAGCTCTTTGATTCTGATGCGGGAATGGTCTAGCTCTTTCTTCAGAGCTTTTACCAGTGACATGTTAGATGCATGCTGCTCCTCCAAGCTCCATATTCTGTTCAACACTTTTAATAGCTCTGTGGAAGTTTTAATATTATAGCGCGACTCGCCAACCCTCCCCTTGAATTCTACAGAGCTGGTTGGTGTCATTCCAGGATTATAAGGCGCCATCTGGACTTGCAAAGAAAGGAATAGCAGATAATGAGAAATCTTGGACGGAAGCTCCAAAGGCAAAAGCACGAGGAAGAAACCAAAACTAAATGACACCAGAATGAGCAAAGACAGACATGCTTTGTTCAAATGAAATGCAAAGCAAGTGTTTGCTGAGACAATAGGTAAGAGTGAAGCCCATATGTCACACTTCAGACCGCATCATCGTTTTGGCACCATTTTAGCTAGAACACAACACAATAGGTGCTTGACTATAAGAAGAGAAAAGGTTTACCTCCAAGGAGCTGCCATAACTTGCAGGGGAAACAGGCTGCAGAGCATGATTACTTCTCTCGATCGACCGATGATGCTGAACCAGTGACGCGGCAATGTGCCTCCTCAGGCTGCCTGCACTCTCGGGCTGAACAAGAATTACAACATCAGGATTCAGAGAATCCAGCAAGAACAAGCAGCAACTACTCTTTTAAAATTCAGTCAAAGTCTTGCTACATCATCAACCCATCGACTGAAATCCACCTGAGTCTTGCAATCTATTTTTTTTTTTTAACATAACTGTTATGGCAAAATGCATTTATATAATCTTCACACAGCAGACCACCATATGCACCAAGAAAACCCCCAATTGCAGATGATTCAAGAAACAGGGATAGCAGAACTTCTGGCAATAATTCAAGTTTTAGATATTGCCTCCATCGAACCCTAAAAGCGATCCATAAAAATCCATCAAAAGAACCCAAACAAACCCAAAATCACCCCACGATCCGGCAGCCAAATCAACAGACAAGCAAAAGTTGAAAGGAGCGCAAAGAAACGGAAGTAGCATTACCTGATCAGGAGAGCTGGGAGAAGGGTCAGGCAAGAAGCGGGAGACATCAATACCCTTGCCCTTAAACCCACGGTGACGACTCTGTTGGCGGTGGCCTCCACCTCCGCCGCCGCTGTTACCAGTAAAATTGGCGCCCCTGTGCATCTTAGAGAGAGGCCGGTAGTGGTGGAACTCCCAGACGGCCGCGGCAAGCTTCCTGGCGGAAACGGTTGGACTGTTTCTGCTTCTGCTGTAACCCGCGGTGAAATCACGAGGAGAAGAAGAAGAAGAAGAGGGAACAGGATCGTGCTGGTTCTTCTGGTGCTCTACCTCACGGACACGGAGCCAAAGTCTAACGGGAGTGGAATCAGGGGGATGGCCCACTGATTGGAGCTTCTTCAACTTTAGAGCCAAAGTTTCCTTCTTTTCCGCGGACGGCCCTGCCCCATCTCTGCTTTTCCCCACTTCACCACCTTCTTCTTCCCTTTTCATCATTTTTTCCAATTTCCCCTTTCTCTCTCTCTCTCTCTCTCTCTCTCTCTCTCTCTCTCTCTCTCTCTCTGTTTCAAAATTTTAATCCTTCTTTAATTCTCCATGTTCATATTGTTTCCTTTTGGTGAATTGGGTTTTTTCTGTTCAAGCTTTCCATGGGTGGTGGCTTGAACCCTCGAATCGAAGTAAATAGGGATGAAGAAACCGGAGAGAAGGGGGAAAGCTAGTTGCTTTTGCCTCGTTGGGGCGGGGGATTACCTGTCGTGTATTTAGTTACCCACGAAACGATCACCCGCCAATTTCCCAGTCATCGTTCACTTTGTTTAATAATTTCCCGTCCCATGCCCCATCAGGCCCATCACCATTCCAGTTGCAGTTGTCCCATATGACTGCCGTACCTTTTGAGGTGAAAAGTTAAAAACTTTACCATGGGAATAACCTTTGGATTGCGGGAAATAGAAACACCAAGAATGTAAGTTACTGGTATAGTATACGGTGTTTACGATAATAAACTAGAGTTGAGAAAAAGAAGATTCAGCCATGGCGGATCTGCTCTCTCTGCCTCTAGTAGTAGTAATAGCTAGGCGGGTTGGTCATTTCTTGCCGTGTGGGGATTGCCTTCTTCTGCCAAATCTTCCATGTCGAGGGAAAACTAGATTTTTCAAAGGCACTTTCGTTTGAACTACTGAGTACTACCGACTACTGGGGAGTCTGGGAGGCTTTTTATCTCCACTCTCCATGATACGACTGGTGTGGTTTACTTTCACTGCGTCGGCTGGGTCTGGACTGGGCTCAAGGCTGCTGGATTCCGGCCCACGCTCCCCTCGTTGCAGCACGGCCTGGGCTCAGTTGTAACAGTTGTATGGGCTTTTGAAGAATCGTAACTAAAGTTGGTCACGCTAAATTAACTGGCCAATACTATACTATGGTGCCGCGATAAAAAATGCGACACCGATAACGCGATTTTTAATTGGTCCACGATTTCACGTGGAATGTGATGTGGCATGGCTGGATTTACTAATTTCCAACCCACCCGTTTGGCCCATGAGAAGGGCTCATACCGTCTCTTTCAAACTAACGAAAAAAGTGTTCCGTTATATATGTTTTTTCTTTCTTTAATTTAAATTCAGGTATCTGCAATTAATTTTTGTTTTTCGACAGAAACTTATAAGAATAACGAACAAACACAATTCTTTTTTTCCTCGATGCTCGATCCCCTCTCCAGCGGTGTCTCCGAAATCAGTCCGACGCCTTCTGTGTCGTCCATCCCATCTCCAGGTTCGACCTAAAGCCTCGATCGAAATCCCTCATTGTTCCCTCCTACTTTTATACCGTAGAACAGAGGCGAAGGAAATCCCTCTGGTCTGTCATCACACAGTGCCTCTGTCTAAGTACCAAGTGATTCGAAGTCAGTGAAAACTCCCTCTGCGTCGCCCGCCTTATTTTTCACCGTCTCTATTACAATCGTGGAAACCAAGTTGTAGGCGGTGCTGCTGAGAGTACAGAGTCATGATAGTTCATTTGTTTATATGTATCTTTATGTTGTTGTTGGCTTAGACAGTACATCAATTGAGGTTGCATAAAATGTGATTTGTGAATATCTCCATGGTCTGTTTGTTTGAGGTAAGTTAAAAGTTGATGGTGGAAGCATATTCTGTTCATGAGTGATCTCCTACTATATAAAGCAAGTACAATATTTCACTATAGAGGTGGCAATTGGATCGGATTCGTGGATTCGTGGATTGGATTGGTAGATCCATGGATCAAATGGATTGGATCCAATGGATTGGTGGATTCATGGATTGGATCAAATGGATTGGTGGATTGATCCATGAATCCAAATGACATCCAAGGCTTGGACCAAAATGTAAAATTTGAAAAGTTTTGGTACTAAAATGTCATAATGAAAAATTTTAGGTACCAAAATGTAATTTTCCAATGATATTTTTCGTATAAAAATATAAATTTTAGGTACCAAAATGTAAAATGTAAAAAATATAGGTACCAAATCGTAATTTGCCATTTGGATCCATGGATTTATCCATGAATCCACCAATCCAATTGGATTTGGATCAAATGGATTGGATTTAAATGGATTGGATTAGGTGGATAATTTGGTGGATGGATTGGATTGGATTCATGGATTTGGATCCTAATTGCCACCTCTATTTCACTATGATACTAATTTTCAGGAGCTGAATCGTCAAGTGCTAATGCACACTTGGGTGCTGACTTCCTGAAAATTTGTGCTTGTTTATTTTGTTTGACAAGTCAGAAATATAGAATGACTGAAATTTGACCATCTATCAACAGGCATTCTCGATATGAACTGAATACAAAGAATCAACGTTCTTAACCTTAGAACTATGAGAATGAGTGATTCTTCAAAATGTACATAAGAAAGCTAGCAAATGAACACCTGCAACAATTAATCAACTTGGACTCTTCTGTCCAGTTTTGATAATCCGCTTCAGCCACTTCTTTTGCGGTCCATCTTTCAGTAAACTGGTCTGACTGCCTCTTCTGCCTTTTAGGGTTCTAACATGGTTTTACTTTTACCTACCCGGGAACAAGATCATGTTTTTACCTACTATCAAACTATTATGGCATTCTAAATGGATATTGTGTTTGCAGCACAAGACTGTGATGTATTTTGTCGTCTCAAACATAAACTATGCGAAGAAAAGGCAAGCCATTTTAAATAAAAATGTACCTAATGTGATTAGTTATGGGATGGTCTAAACTTACGAGTGTACCTCAAAGAACACAAGACAGTTTTGTGAATCCTTCAAGAGCATTGACTAGCAACATCCTTAACATGCAAAACCAAAGAGGCAATCAGTCAAAACCAAGAATCTTATATCTTCAATTCCGACGTTACCTTTATGTCAAGAATTGTACTGCATTTGTCACAATGGAAAGTTCTCCTCCCCACCGGTTCTGCAACATAAAAATTACAAACAAAAACACACCATGAGTAAAGAAAGGGAAAACTAGCATTGTCATCCTCAATAGCAAGAGATGGTTAAGGTATGAGTAGTAACCTACAGATGCCGCATTGGCTGCAAGCTTGCAATGGTATTGCTGCTTTGAGACCTGGGGAAAAAAGAACAGGTTGCATTTTTTACTGACCGAGGAGGCTAAAACGAAATGTGAACATTATTTTTGAAGGACTGAGGACGCTTTACATCATCGTCAAAGAACTTGCATTCCGAGCATAAGTGCTTCCCCATGCAAAGTCCACATTTGATGAAGTGTTGTTGAACCTATTTATATCTGAGGAGAAGTCAAGAAACTGGGTTTCCCAGTGATGTAGCACGCCTTTACCTACACGGGAACAACATCACTGGTAACTCCTAATAATGCAACTTCTCCAGCTACCACTACTTCAAAGTGGAAATAACATCTAAAAATCCTTTCTTTTCTTTCCTGCAGGGCTTGTTGGAAGGTTACCACAACTTGGAAATTCTTGATGTGGAAAGCAATTATGACATTAACATCGGCATATTATCATCTCTAGTTGTCTTATCGTCTCTCATAATCCTGGACCTCTCCTACTGCATATATATGCTTCGATAACCTGTTTGTTCATTTCAAGGGTTTAATGGAGGCGGATGGAAAAAGAGTTAACAAAGACCAAAATTGACAAGAGAGTTACATGCAAGCTTGCTGCCAAGCACTTGATTAACGGAACTGTTGCTGCCACCGACCACTACATTAATCTTTGCAGTGTCCATTATCAAGAAGAGGTGTTGGGCTTCGCCAGGTGAAGCTGTGAGTGAGACTGATGTTTCACCATTTCTAACTGGTTATCAGACTTTGTGGTCGGTATTATTTCCGGTACCGTTTCCTTTACCACGGTTCTAGGGATAACATTCCCTTTTCAAGCTAATTCACATAGACTAGAATCGATATGGGCCAAGTGTGGTTCCCTACAAATATCTAGCCTTTCTTAGGGGTTTCACGTCGTCCAATTCACCAGCCAGATGGACAACTAACAGGCGCTAGCAGGAAGTAGCCACGACCATGGTCCTTGGACGATCAGAGGCCATTATGTTACGGTGCGTCCTTGGCGGAAAGGGTTTGATCCACGTACAGCGGAAGTAGCCACGACCATGGTCTGGGCACGCCTCCCTAGTTTACCTATTGAGTTCATCAACCGTGAGGCGGCCAAGCGAATTCGGGCGACCGATTAAGGTAGACAGAGCCACTCAAAACACGGAGTGTGGGCAATATGGCCACACATCTCAAGGTTGCTTGACCCTGTTTAAATCCTCCACGGAGACACAGTCTGATATGGAACCTGCGGGGGCTTCAACCCCCCAACCGACGAAGCCATATGGTGAATGGATGGTAGCAATGTCTCGCTCCCAAAAACAGGCTAGCAAGGAAAAGAAAGATAAGAACACAGAGAACGCTCGAGCTGCTAAGGGGTCGGAGGAGGAGAAAGCTTCGGTGTAAGACATGGAATTGGAAGCCAACCAAGTCACTACCGCGATGGCTTCTAAGAAGGGGAAGGACCAGGATAACACTGTGGTGGCGACCCTAGTGGTGGACACACCGAGTCCAACGACCCTAGGTTTGCTTTACGAGCTAGTGACCGTCCCTATCAGCCTTGGGGTAACCTCCGGTACGGGGATGATTTTGACTACAATCCCTGTGGATCCCAAACTTAGCAAAACCAAGGTGGGCAAGGATCAATCCTCTGGACGACAGGTAGAGGATAAAGGAACCAAATATAACCCTCCTACTCCAAAGGTGAAACTGAAGGGTAACTCGACCCAGGTACAGAGCAAGGACAAACTGAAGGGTTACCAGGAAGCTAGAACATGACTTTTCCGTTCATGCCTCAATGGGAGTGGCCTGCATGATATTAGGTTTATAGGGCCTCAGTTTACCTTGAAGCGAGGCAATCTTTCTCAAAGATTGGACTGGGCATTATGCAACAAACAATGGTTGCAGAAATTCTCAGACTCGGTGAATCGTCATTTGGCGCGGATTGGGTATGATCATAGGCCTTTGTTTGTGCACTCATCTCCTGACCCTTAGCCGAAGATGGTTAGGATTTTCAAGTTTCAAGCTGTTTGGCTCGCTCATGATGATTTTGCTCGGTTGAGGGAGGAGTCATGGAGTCCGTCAACTATTATTCATGTATCCCTTGCTCGTCTCACGGAAGCCCTAAAGACTTGGAACAAGCGGGTCTTTGGTAATTTTTCTGCAGGAAGAAAACTTTGATCTCGAAACTTCGTAGACAGGAGATTGAGAACGAGTTCAGCAGCTTGGCCCACTCTCGTGCTCTAGAGCAGTACACTCGGCAGGAATTGGAAAGAATGCTCGGGGAGGAACAGTTATTATGGCTGCAAAAATCTCGAGCTTGATGGATTATTGAAGAAGACCGTAATACACGGTTTTTTCCATCTATCAACTCTTAAGAGGAGGATGTTTAATAGGATCGTGACGCTGAAGAACGAGGACGGTGTGTGGGTAACTGATGAGGTCACTCTTCAAAGACTGGTAAGGGATTTCTACGTCGAGTTGTACCAAGCTGAAGCAAGTGTTGCCCCCTCTCTCTCGGTGCTCTTTGAGAAGCTGGATGTTGAGGCGGGAAGGGCTCTAGATCATGGCCTCACTAGCATTGAAGTGCGGCAGGATATAATGGATGTGGGTAGCCTCAAAGCACCGGGGAAGAATGGTTATCAACCTGTGTTTTTTTTCCAGAAATATTGGAGCACAGTTGGCGAGGCATTCTCCCAGTTTGTCGAGGAGTGCTTTCTCAATCCGGTGCAGATTCGTTTCATTAATGAGACACTGTTATTCTTGATTCCGAAGAGGGAGAGCCCCGAGTCTATCAAGCAGTTCATACCCATCGGATTGTGTAATGTGGTCTACAAGGCACTAGCCAAGTGCATAGTGAACCGTATCAAACCTTACATGAGATGTCTGATCCACCTCACGCAGACTAACTTTGTATCGGGGCGACATATTACAGACAACATTATTATTGTCCGGGAGGTGGTCCACTCCATGGGTCTCCGGACGGGTAAAAAGGGTAAGATTATTTTGAAAATAGACCTTGCCAAGGCGTATGACATGTTGAGCTGGCGGTTTTTGCATGAGACCCTGTTGGAGGCGGGCTTCCCTCCCCCGTCTAACGGAGGTCATCATGGCTTGTCTGTCCTTTTCCACCATGCAAATGATGTGGAAAGGTGGAGAAACGGAAGGATTCACTCCGTCTCGGGGCTTACGATAGGGGTGCCCCTTTCATCATACTTATTCACGATGTTCATGGAACGCCTAGGCCATACTACCTAGGAGGCAGTGGCACGAGGAGCTTGGAAGCCGATGAAAACCTCTCTAGGTGGCCCGTTTCTATCCCATCTATTTTTTGCTGACGACCTTATTTTGTTTGCAGAGGCAAGTGAGGAACAGGGAGAGGTAATCATGGACTGCCTCGACCGTTTTTGCCAAGCCTCAGGAGATTTAGTCAGCAAAGATAAATCTGTTATCTTCTTCTCCCGGAATACAAAGCGTAGTACCTGTTCGGCCATTGCTCAGAGTATGGAGATGACCATGACTCAAGATTTGGGACGCAATTTGGGTATCCCGGTCTTACATGGTCGAGTAACTCGTGCGACGTACAGGTACATTCTCGACCGCTTGGACAAAAAACTGGCAGGCTGGGAGGTCAAGTCTCTTTCCCTCGTGGAACGAGTCACTCTTGCAGCCTCAGTTCTCTCGGCCCTTTCGACTTACGCCATACAAACATCATTTCTTCCTATTTCGATATGTGATGAAATCGATGGGAAGATTTGCAGCTTTGTCTGGGGTTCTACGGCCGACGCCAGAAAGATTCACTTTGTTCATTGGGAGTGTGTTTGCCGGACGAAAAAGGAGGGTGGCCTCAGGCTTCGGAAAGCACATGAGCTTAATCTAGCTTTTTTGGCTAAACTTGCTTGGTGTTTTGTCAAAAACCCGGATGAGTTGTGGGTGCAGGTGTTGCAGGAAAAGTATTTCCGCACGGTGAACGGGAAAGTGGTGGCCAAGTCCATGGCACGCGCCTCGTCTCTATGGCATGGGATGCGTCGAGCTTGGCCGATCATGGCCTCTAGTATGGGGATGGAGATTAAAGATGGAGGTAGAACTAGCTTCTGGGTGGATAAATGGGTGGGCGGCTGTGAGCCCCTACTCGACCGAGTCTTGCCTACCACCCCAATGGTGGATCCCGAGAAACCAGTGGCAGCCTTTATCAATGACCGAAGTGAGTGGGATGTTGAGTTGCTTTCAGAATACTTACCCTCGGATGTTATCTCGCAGGTTATTGGGGTCCAACCTCTGATTGCCGAATCAGGATAGGACGTGGATTTCTGGCTCCCGGAGAAGGACGACCGGTTCAGAGTCCGTTCAGCATACAACATTGCAACCAACGAGGAGGAACCGAACCAGACCTTTGACTAACGCAACATTTGACGTTGAGAGGGCCCTGCGCGCATATGTCAATTCCTTTGGTTGACTGGGCGCGATCGCCTCCTAACTAACGGAGAACGAGGACGTCACCACCTGTCCATGAACACCAGTTGTCCACATTGCCGAGTTGATCCTGAGTTAGTCCTGCATGTGTTGCGGGACTGCAGTCTTTCCAGGTTAATATGGATGCAATTAATCCCTCCTTCTGAATGCCAACACTTTTTCGTAACAGATTTGCAGGATTGGCTATTTAGCAACTTACAAAGCGAGAATAACAGCCTCGAGTTCGATAGTACCTGCTGGTCCCTTTGGAGGACCAGGAATGATCGAGTTTTTGCATGCAAGATCATCACACCTGAGACCTTCCTCCACCGAGTCTGGGCTTGGATACCTGTAGTGAGGAATTCCTTGGACAAGGACATGCTCGTTCATAAGCCGTGTCCGCCCGCCAAAACGGAGGTGTTGATCTCTTGGAAGCCGCCTCCTCCCGAGTGGGTATGTCTCAACTCTGATGGCTCCGTTTTTCTTGAGACAGGTCTTCCTGCTGCGGGAGGCCTGATTCGAGATCACATAGGGCGTTGTATTTCAACTTTCACTTTGAAGCTGGGTACTTGTACGATTCCCAGGCTGAGTTGAGGGGTGTTGTTGAAGGTCTTCAGGTTGCGTGAGACATGGGACACAGGCGAGTTCGTGTCCAACTTGATTCGTAGTGCACTATCTAGCTGATCAGACACGCGGATACTGTGAACCATCATTGTGCTGCCATCCTTGATCGGTTTCGGGAGCTGCTTTTCCGACCCTGGGATGTCATTATCGAGCATGTGTATAGAGAGGGTAATAGATGTGCTGATTTTCTGGCTCGTATGAGATATGTTGTTCCTTTTGGTTTTCATGAGGTTGCGAGCTCTGATCCGATGCTCTCATATTGGATTATGTATGACTGCTAGAGGCTTTCCGAATCCCAGTTGGTTTTGAATGAAAAATAGGGAGCTTTTGCATCCATTATAAAAAAATTATCAAAATTTTAGAAGAAAAATTATATAATTCAAAATGTTATCTTATGGTTCGAACCATGAATGAAAGCAAATGAATAGAAAATGTTTAAGTAAACCAAACTCCCCAATAATACTCACAAAAACAAATTTTCATTTAAGTCATTGTCCAAACGAAAATTGGTTTCTTTTGGGCCAGGGTGCGCAAGAATGCAGATTTTTGTCCAAAAAGGAAAAAAAATCATCTGGCAGGAAGACGGCGTGACAACCATGGTTACAACTTACAACATAAAAGACACTAATTTCATAATGAATTTATTACCATTCATAAAAAATTTCAAATCCATATCATCAATCACAAAAAAGTTTACTGAATTCAAATAAGTAATTAGGATAGCAATCGAAAGTGGATCATGTAAAGCCAACAAGAAAGCTGAGAAACTAAGAGAGGAAGCATAAATAAAAATAGTAATTCAACTTAGATCTCTTAATTAATTTACATTAAAAAAGATTCTTAATTTTTGGTTAAAATAATGAATCAGTGAATTAATCAAAACTTAATTTTTTTGGTCAAAATAATGAATTAGTGAATCAATCAAAACGGGATGGTCCACATTGTATCATACAACCTTAAAAACTTTTTGATCCATATCTAACCATCCAAACAAAAACAAAAATTGAACCACTATTATTTGTAGACACCACTTTTTGTCTGGGTTAAAACATTTTTAATTAGTTTCAATTTAAGGTTTGCAATAGCAAATCATAGATGACCTTCTAACTAAAACGTATTTGTAGTGTTTGTAAAAGGTATTGGTTATCATAACTGAATGAGATTAGCAATAGCAAATCTTATTCGGTACAATTTGAATTAATGAGATTAGCAGTAGCAAATCTTAATCGATACAATTTGATAGTTATGGCATGCTTCAGTTAGACGATTTAAGCATTCACTAGGCTTGGTTGTCGTGTGAGTTGATTGTAAAATTGGCTTTCAAGACTTTGGGTTTTGTAAGATTTGGGACTTGATTTTGGACACTAAAAGAAGGGGTTAATTACATGGTTGGTCATGAGTTTACAAAAAACGCTCATGTTTGGTCACCCGAAATATTTAAATCCATGTGTGGTAGTTTAGTTTAGTAAAATCGTTCACGTTTGGTCACTCTCCGTTAGTCGTTGTTCATCTCCGTCAATGAAGTCCGTTAAATGATGACGTGGCAGACGGAATCATCTAATCAGCCTTATTTAACCCGAAACTGATGAGACCCGACCCGCCAGATCATCTGGACCAACCTAACCCTCTAACCAAACCCGACCCAACCCAAAATTTGAACCGACCCACACAAATTAAATCCCTAATTTCTAAAACAACTCATCATCTCATGCTACACTTCCCTCTTCAGCTTTGGAGACTCCGCTACCGCGGTCGGCATCTACAACACTCTGGGAGCCAAGCCCCACCGCTGCTCATTGCCGCCCCGGTGTCCAAAATCGTGAAGTGCGCCTGCTCGATGACCAACATGTTCTTCTTCGCCTTGTTGGGCCAAGTCGGCAGAGGCGGGACTTACAACCCTCTCAACATCTTGTCCGACGCTGTTTCTGGGGATTTCCTTCGGTTTCTCTTCGTTTTTGGCGCTCGAATCCCTGCGCAGGTTTGTTAAGTGACAAAAAGCTTCTGTCTTTTTTTGTTGGGTGGTTATGAAATTTGGTGTTTATGGTATGTCTTTTGATTGGGTTTCTTTGTTTTTCGATTTTGTCGATGAATTAGCTAGCATTCCATTGAATTGGATAAAGAATTTGGGGTTTCCCTTTGAACGGGAAGGTGTCTTTTGTGTGTGTGTTAAAGTTGGCTTATGGAATTTGATTGTTAGGGTTATAGATATGCTGCAATGTCAATGAAATCTTTAAGCTGAAGAAACAAAGCAGAATGTTATTCAGCATTGAGATGATGGGTTGGTCGTGGCAGAGGAAGCTGTGATGGGTAGTAGAGAGAGGATAAGTAAGACGATCATTTGGTGAATCGTCATTTTTCTCTAAAACAGATCGGGGTCGGGAGGAAGGAAGGAGACACACGATCGAAGAAGCGAGAAAAATGGAGATCTGATCTGTTTTAGAAATTAGGGATTTAATTTGTGTGGGTAGGTTCCAAGGTCGGGTCTGGTTAGAGGATTGGGTTGGTCCAGATGACCTGGCGGGTCGGGTCTCACCATTTTCGGGTTAAATAAGGCTGATTAGATGATTATGTCCGCCACATCATCACTTAACGGATTCCATTGACGGAGATGGACGGCAACTAACGGAGAGTGACCAAATATGAACGGTTTTACTAAACTAAAGGACCACTAATGGATTTAAATATTTTGAGTGACCAAACATGAACGTTTTAATCTCAATGACCAACCATGCAATTAACCCCTAAAAGAAGAGAACGAATATACAATAAAATAAATCATCTTATTAAAAGTAATAATTACATTTTAATCACAAACCTCATCCACTATATTACAAATAATAAAAGAGACAAAGTCCAAGTCCAAGTCCAGGTCAACTCAGGTCAACCTTAGTTCAAGGCTGGTCAACCAAGTCCAAACTTCAGTCAAGTTGGGCTGAAACCCAAGTCAAACTCGAACCAAGCCCAGACTGGTCGAACCAAGCCCAGACTGGTCGAACCAAACTGATCGAACCAGGCACAGGCTCAGCCCACTCATCCACCAATCAAAAAATACACCAACACGGCAACACCTAACACCCTTATTAACCAATAAAAAACTACCACCAATGGCCTCTTTGGCTATAAAAACAAGACTTGTTTTCCCTCTTCTGGATCTTCTTCTCCCCAAACTTCCTTCCCCCCTCTGAATAAAAACAGAACAGTGGGAAAAAAGAGAGGACAACCTCTCTTCTTTCGGATTCTTCTTCCTTCTCACAACTCACAAGCAGTAGAAAAAGGAGACTCTGGGCTTCTTCTCTCCTTCTTCGGCTCCTCCTCCTCAAAGAAAACTCTGCAGAAAAAAGAAACTTCATTAGTCCCTCTTTTTTCTTCTTGGTTGTTGGTACAGGAATAACAACAAGAAACCACTTTCCCTTTTCTCGAACACACACAGACAGAATCCAAGAGGAAAATTCTACTTTCCACTCCTTTTTCTTTCTTAACAATAAGCATACAAACAACAAAACACACAAATACCCGAATATCACCTACAAAAGAGGAACAAAGGAAGATAGCAAAGCTAAAAAGAAAGGAAACAACAGCAAAAGAAGCAGATGGCAGCAACAAGAAGGGTACAGTAGGGAGCAGAATCATCATCAAACAACAAGTATAAAGGTTGGAATCCAATTAAAATCAACCATCATCATCTTAATCATTCATCATCTATAACCATTAATATATATAAAGTGAAAGTTAGGTTACTCTTGCCAAATAATTTACATTTTGATACCTCAAATTTAATTAAATCACAACTTAGTTACTATAATATAAATTTTATGTTTTGATACCTCAAATTTAATTTTAATATGAAATTATTGAACAATTATGTTTTGGTATCTAATTTTATGAGATTTTCATACCTACAATTTTTTCAAATTTACATATTTGTCCAATGTTTATATTTCACTTGAGTCCATGAATCCAATCCACCAATCCTCTCGAACAAATTCATGAATCTAATCCACCATAACATAAAATTATAAATTTAGTTTGTACAATACAAGATATTGTATCGCGCAACTGTACGAGAAGATTCGACCATTTTATATTTGCTCATTATGTGAAACATTAAATAAATGATAAAAGAGATACAACTCTAAAATATTGCAAGAGCGAATTTATAAACTCATTGAGTACATTTACGAGGTACTAAACAAACTTCTACTGACTACATATAATAAAATATACAACATCTACATAAGCAAGTGTCGATAAATTGCTACAGTGAAAAGGGTTGACTGTTGTATTGACGGCTAACTAAAAGAATTGGTCAAAACCTTTCTATATTCTAATTCCTTTTCGTTCATTTTTCACTCGCCTTCCATAACCCTTTCTTTATTTCTTTCTTTGCCTTCTTTGTCTAACCCATATGCCATCTCCGCCCCGCGACAAGGCGCGGCATCGCCACCTAGTCTTATTATAAGGTTCTAAAATCAAAACCTAATCAATCCCATGTCAAATCACAACTCGACCTAAACACTCTAAAAGCAATCAACACAATCAGATTTATTGCTTTCCTTTATTTGTAGTATACATCGATTGCACTTTTGTCATTTTAAGATTTCCACTGTTTAACCACACCACAAGCAAAAGCTAGATCTACATATATACTAAGCTAAATCAAACTCATAAACAAAATAAACACTCAGATTTGGTAAACATGGCAAAAAATCAGCAACCTACTCACTAGACCCGATTTGGATGGAATTTTTATTTGTTTTGAAAGAACCCTTGAGTTGGATTTCTTTTCAAACCCAAAACATCATCACTACCGTATTCCTAGTACCCAATTCCTACTCTTACCAATTTCCATATTTGAATCCCTAGCACACCGAAATCCAGATTCAAATCATCTATTACCTTACACAGGATTTCAATGTCAAAATTATCAAAATCACATCGAAAACAAAATCCCAGATATTCAACCTCTCTAAAAGCACCTATGCAAATAATCTAGAATCACAGATTCGCAAGTAAAAAAAAGCCTAGTATAACTACTAGCAATTTCAATTTCATAGTGGCGAATGCATTCTTAGAACCGAACGCTTATTAACCTTTGACCTCCACCGTCGGTATCAATCGCTGTCATTCTCACCATCACTGTCGTTTTTCCTTTCTTCTTGTTGGGGGTACTACCCATGAACTAGGGATCTGGGCCCCAGGCAACGGAATTGGGGGGCAAGGCCCAAAAATGGTTCTGTGAAATACCTCAAGGCCCAAACAAGAGGAAGGGTGCATAAGGACAAAACACTAAAGGCCAAGGGAGACCAGACTGTTAGGTGGTCCATCGCCTGCGGGCGCCTGTTACGCGTCAGAAGCCTGACAAGGCAGTTGAGATATCTAACAAAGAGGGTACAAAGCATTAAATTGGGACAGTGACGTGGAGGAGATCAACCTCGAGATCGGTGAGTATAAATAGGGGCAGTTGATAGCATTTACACAGGTTGGACTCTCTCACTAAAATTCCTATTTTGGGCACTTCCCTCTATAAGGAACTAACTTGGGCGTCGGAGGATTAACGGGCCTAGGCGCCCTCCTCTATGTGCGTGTGTGTAGGTAGGCGCCAATCGAAGTGAAGTTTCAGGTGCATCGGCGAGTATCGTGGCTCAAACACTTCTCACCGTTACCAGAAAGAGAGTAAGAGAGGGCAGATCGAGAGTGTTGAGGAAGGGGAGAAAGGTCGGCAATGAATAAAAGAGGATTTCTCCTCCTCCTTCGTCGTGGTTAGAGTATAGGAGAGGCAACAAAAATTGAGAAAGGAGTTGGAGACTCAGAGAGAGTGAGAATTTTTTGTTTTGTTACTTTCTTTGTTGTTCGTTTTTATTCCAGTGAGATTGAGAGTGGGGAAGGAAGAAGACGAAGAAGGGAGTGAGGAAGAGGCGGCTCAAGATAGGGTGCATAACCCATATCTGGACCCTTCATTTAGAAAATCCAGATCTAAGGAAGGTGAATTAAAGACCATTTTTATTTTCCCTAGTTTTCTTAATCAGCTCATATCTTCTTCGTTTTAACTCGATTTTTTTTTGTACAAATCGATCGAGTTCGTTGTTCTCTATAAAATGAGATCCTCCCTTTTCAATATTTTTTGAGAAAAAAATTTTCTTGTCTCTCGGTACCAACTGCGTACCATATGGTATCTTCTTCGTTTTTAATTCGTTTTTGAAAACGTTTGCACAGAAGGAACGAGTTCATCATGATCTATTGGATCTACAAATTTCTGAGTGAACAAATTACAGGACAAAAAAATACCATACAATACCACACAATACCACCCTGGTACGGGGTGGTATCTTGTGGTACACAATGTAAAAAGTTATAAATGACAGTTAATATACTTCTACTATCATGTATTCAATCATCCTACAGTCTTGGTTTGTTCATACCACCATGATACGTTTTTCAAACCATATGTATGCTCTTATTTCAATACTAGTCAATACCATATAGTATAGACTCGTAAAAAATGTCTCAAATTTTTTTTGTTCGGAAAAAAGACCAAAGTGGATATCATTTTGAAGAGCACAATTAATCTGATCTAACTATGCAAAAAAAAAATTAAATTTCAACTTAAAACGAGTGAGAAATCGACCGTCAAAGATTAATGAGTAGAAAATTCAAGGTTTTTCAGGAGAAAGAGAGAGGGATGCTGATGTGGATGGGTTGGGTTACTCATGGTTACTCACCATAAGGTTACTGACCTGATCCGTTCCCAGAAGAGGCAGATATGAGTTTTTGGCTTCTTTCTTTATGTTTTGCTTTGTTTTCCAGAAAGAAACGAGGGAGAGGATTGAGAGATTCGCGGCGCCAAGTTTAATAATAGGATTAGGATTTTTTGAGCTTCAAGTAAGGATTATATACCCAGCCTTGTGAAAAGACAGAAATACCACACTCTAATTTCGACTAAACTACCTGCTACCGCCTTCCTCCTGCTGAAAAATGAGACAAAAAATACAGCATTTTCGAGTTTCAAACTTCCCACCTCCAAGCCACAACATTACTCAGTCTACAGCCCTAACCACTAGGCAGATCACCTGCCATCTGTTCATATTAAACTCAGCAAACTTTAAATACGTAAATCTTAGTAACAACTTAACGTACTAAAATCTCTAGTCTAGCTTCGCTATGACCGTTCCTAATACGTCTAAAAATTTCTAATAAATTATTCATGCTGATTTTTCCTTAATACGACATCATGGTCAATAGACCGTGATAGTCGTTCTCATTGAAACTCCAAAAAATTGCCAATCATTCAGTTACCAAGTCAAAATGCATTTTTACAAGTACTCAATCTCAAACCTTAAACATGTATCAATAGAGACGTGTTTAGGTCCAATATTTATAACTCAAAATTACAACGAACTACGTGGACTTTGATCCCGATTAATCGGGTACGTAGGCAACCAATAGATTCGAGTCCAACTATCCTAAAACTTTTTCATTCCAAATATGTACGTCAATAGACGTAAAATCCAACTAATCCAAAAGCTCTATCTTTGCATTTGAGAATTACGTCAATAGGCGTATGATCAAATCTTTAATAATTTAAACCTAATTAATTGAATCACATAATTAAATATGTAAATGAGGCGCAAATTATGAAAACACCTAACCCTTAAAAACTTATCGATTTAAGTAGTACCCATTTGGGGCGTTGTGGGGTGTGAATACACTTCCCCACACGTAACCGTACTCCCGGATCCCGAATCCTAAATTTCGCAGACCGAATCCCGGTTCTGACCCTAAGGTTGGAACCAAACCAAAAGGTGTTCGATCCATCGCAAAATAAGATCGATGGCGACTTCGAGCCATTCGCGAGCGATCCTCCGATCTCGAGGGGCGGTTGCGACAGTGGCGAATCCGATGGGGACCTATATGAGAGTCAAACTACATTAACTATCGATAATCATTTTCTTACTTTCTTAATGGGTGTTATGTGTTTACTATATTTTTTGCGCTTTTAATTTATGTCGTATATAGTTGATTGCACTCATGCATAAAGCTCTATACCCGAGCTCTCCTCGTAGAAAAAGGGAAGTAAGTACCATGACTCCTACAATAGTAGGGGAAATGCGAAACCTTCTAACCAGGTTGAACTCAAATCCGAGGATGATTTGGGTATCACGCTAAACTCGAAAGGGTTATTAGTGTGGTACAACTTGGGGGTCAAATCCCTAGAAACTCCTATCCAGCATATAGTTTGCTTAGTAAACTATCTAATCCACAACTTTTCCCAAAACCTACCCTTAAACCATGATGTTATGCAGCCGAAATACCCTAGGTTTACCTCAATAGGGTAAAGTTTGTGAAAGAGTTTATCTTATGATCAGTTATTGTCCTGCTTATACGAGTAATGTGTGTTCTGCAAATCATTCATGAATGAGAGAAATTTATTTGTATGTGTGAAAGTATTTTAAACTTATTACACCATCATTTCCGCATTCATTCGTATTAATCACAAAAAATTTGCACAGTACACATGCATCCACCGGAAATCATTTTGCATCATTAGTATAAACATCAATATCATACATACATCTCATTTAGAACCATAAAACGGCTTAACAATATCGATGTTTTCTAAAATTGCTCATCCACAATGACAAAGTCAGACCCTCAAGTACTCGACCAGATCCAAAGTTGAGCTCGTTATGGAGTCAATCCAGAAGGAATAGAGCGACACTAAAAGAAGGGTGATAGCAGTCGAGGATATGAAAGAGGAAGTTAGCATGATCTTGAAAATTTTGACAAACAATGAGGATTCAATGGAAGTAAAAGATGGTGATGTGTTATTTGATGGCAAGAACTTGCGCCGGCCACCCGGTAGCGAAACATCAAATGATAAGCCAGACAACATGGCCTCAAAGACTGTGCATGACCTGGAAGATGTAGAAGAATCAAAGCACCGTGAGCTGCGAATTTCAGAGAAAAGGAAGATTGTGTGGGCAACACAATGTTAAGAGATAAAGGGGAGTCATCGAAAAAGACTTGGAACTATCGCCCCCATATAAATCGAGCTCACTCATATGTCGCAGCTAGAACAATAGTACTCCAACCACCAAACTATATCATCCCACCAACAGTCCCAAATATGAAGAAATTGCCACGAGAAGGGGGTAATCGAGATCTCATTATCCCAAGGAAACAAAAGAGGAAATTTGATCCTATCCCGATCACATATGCCAAACTTTACCCTCAGTTACTCCACGATCATCTAATCACTTGTGTTGCAGGCGAGACTGTGCAACCCCCATATCCAAGGTGGTACAGAGTTGATAAGAAATGCGAGTACCATTCCGGAGTATTGGGACACTTGGTGGAAAATTGTACTGCCCTGAAGGTAAGGGTACAAGAAATGGTGAAAGCTGGATGGCTGAAGTTCGAAGAAGAAGCCAGTCGTCCAAATATCAACATCAACAACAACCTACAACCAAGTAATGGGAATCAGTAAGCCCACCGCAAGGCGAGGTTTGATTAAAGGATGATGTTGATCATTGTACGAGATGCATCACCATGTATAAGCTCTTTCCTTCTTCAAGAAATAAAGGATCATCTACTTTTTGACTTATTTGGAACATTGAGTGACTATTATCGATCTTGATTTAGGACTTTGCATCAATGATTCTCTTTTCCAGAATGATTACAACCTCTTCCAAATATTTAAATCAAACATTTCTTCTTCAAAAATGGCAAACATAAAAATGCATTTCCTGTTTTCAAGTTAAGCCATGAGATTCTTATTTTAAACCACTATAAGCACCCCACTGGTGTTGAGTGACTATAAACACCTTGATAGTATCATAATTTTGCACAACCTGCTAGTGATGAATGTGCACACTATACTAGAGTTGAGAGTATAAACACCCCACTGGTGTCCACAAATAGTGTGAGTTAAATAATCAAAGGGTGTAGCAAAGATACGATATCAGGCTACTTGTAGAAGCTTATCACTACCATAGCCAACTTCTCTATCAAATCAGGGCTCGACAAGAAAGGAGGTTGAGCAACCGAATTATTGTATACAAGCATCAAGATGCCGGCTTCAAAATACCCAAGTTCTCATGGAACCCTCGTGGCTAGAGATTAGGGAAGCTGAATTATCCTCTTTGACGAACTCGTTGGTGCACAAAATCAAAAGCAGTCAAAATGACATCATGAACGGGCATAACAAGTCAAGTAAGTCCCGCGCCAAAAAAAAAAAAAGGAAAAGAAAAAGGCCAAAAAGGCAAGAGAAAAAAAATAAAAGGAAAATAGAAAGTGCTTATGGGACTTACACATTAGATACCCCGTCATGAGCATGATCTATACACCTCGATATAGGCCAAAAGGATAATTATGTGTTTATCCACGACATGGTCACAAGAGCGCACTACATGGCCTTTCCTCTCAACGGGAAATATCTACACACCCAAATTGGAGTCGGTCGTCAACTTAATCAGTCTGCTAAACCAATGGACATTTGCCTGCCCAAACCTGCGGAAATAACGCAAGAAAATCCTAATGAGAAGGATTCCCAAGACAAGAAAGTAGACAAATGCTAAAGTACATCCCATGATAATCCCCATTATCCATCACTTACCTTGTGATAAAAGACTTGGTGACCACCATTGTGCCATACATAGACCTCAATAATTGACCACTTAACCTCACCTTTTCAAACAAAATGTCAATACGAGGGGGCAACATGAGTCAAAACATACCCACAAAGATACCCAAGATCAACCACCATTTTTGAAGAAAACGAGATTTTTTTTCCAACAAGGATCTTCTTTATCCATCAATCAGTCTTATACTTTGGGGTCAAGCAAAAATCTCTCCACAAGGCACTTTCCGCGACAAGAAGAGATAACCTCCTCTATCCGCATCAGGACCATACTTCGGGGGCAAGTGAAATATCCCTCCCCAGGGACTTTTTACGACGAGAAGAGACGGTCTCCTTTATATATCAACTAGTCTCATGACTTGGGGGCAAGACGAAAACCCCTCAATAGGAAATCTCATCTGACTAAAGAAAATTTTATAGAAATTGCCTTTACCAGCCTCTCATTTGGGAAAATTTGGATTCCCAAAGCACTAGGACTCTTCCATGCTGATTCATATCATATAAGAGCCACAATTCAAGAGAGTTCTGGAATTTACGAGAGGGGACCATACGGGGATCTACCAAACCTCAATGATCAAACCTATACCTCGAGCACATTTTCCATCAACATGGTGACAAGAATCTTAATAGTAGTCGAAGTATCGTAAACTCAACACACCCATAGGAATGAGTGAGAGTGAAACTGAGAGTGAGAATGAGAGAGAGGGCTCATGAATATTCTCATGGCTTGGCTTATGATAAAAAAAAGTTTTCAACAATGTGGCAATAACCGCACCAGAAATCAATTTTCTCAAATTGCGCACACTTCCCTCAACCGAGGCTTTGATTTCTAAAATGATGTTCCCGTTATACTTTTTCAAACATTGTTTGCGTTCATCTTAAGTCAAGATTGGCATAAGTCACGCTTTATTTCAAAGAGTGGGAAGCAAGTAACATATTCCCTGGGGCAAAATTTGGACAACCAAAAAGGGAAGGAAGTTCAAATACCCATGAAGTGGTTCTCCTAGTCCCTCAAATCATGAGTAAATGGGAAATCTCAGAGATCTTGAATCATTCTGTTCAAGCTACCTAACTGGTCGATCGACTATCCTCCAAAAAAGTATTTTGTACATCACACCTCCCGACGAAGTCAATCAAGCATGTCTAGATTACCGAAATCAACAAGACAATACTCCGAGATGACAAATCTCTCTTAGCCAAGCACGACATACTCGCATAGCAAGCAAGATCAATCAAAATAAAAGAACACACTATCTTGAGGCCACCATGCTACCAAAGCCTCCTACGTAATCAACCTAACAAACACATCTCATGAATAAGAAGATCATTTGGCAAACACATCAGCCACTCAAACACTAGTGGCCAAGGTGGATAAGGAAGAAAGTACCCACCAATGGCATCCATGGTACTCTAGCGCGAGCACCACTAAGGATCAAGTTTACTAAATGGGAATGACATAGTTTCCTTGTGGATGATCGATTTAAGATAATCCATGACAAAAATAAAGACCATGATCAGGGATTATACTCTTTCTATTGCATCAACATATAACTCATCATACAATATTTTTTGTCAAATGCATTTCATATGGCATCATTCATTAGAGGCCTAGTTTCAACGAATTCGCGGACAAAAAAGCAAATCAATTACTCTCGACCTAGCAATCATGCATCAAGCCCTCATTTGTGCATAACATTGATGACATCACACATAATACGACCATTTCTACAAGCATCCTTATGTTTATTCGGATTTCAAACATTCATTAAAACATTTCCTCCTAAGTCTTGCATGTCTCCGACTTCATGTCTCCTAACGATTGCATGTCTCCGACTTCTTAAGTCTTGCATACTTCAAACTTGTTATCCGAAAATATGATTGGCGAGAATCAGAAAATCCGCTGGCGCTATCGAGCGTCAAAGAAATACTGTAGAGGATGATTGGCGAGCATCAGAAAATCCGGTGGCACTGTCGAGCGTCAAAGAAATACGATAGAGGATGATTGGCGAGAATCAGAAAATCCGCCGGTGTTGTCGAGCGTCAAAGAAATACGATAGAGCATGATTGGCGAGCATCATAAAATTCGTTGGCACTGTCGAGCGTCAAATAAATACGATAGAGGATGATTGGCGAGCATCAAAAAATCCGTCGGCGCTGTCGAGCGTCAAAGAAATACGATAGAGGATGATTGGCGAGCATCAGAAAATCCGCCGGCACTATTGAGCGTCATAGAAATACGATAGAGGATGATTGGCGAGCATCAGAAAATCCACCGGCACTGTCAAGCGTCAAAGAAATACAGTAGAAGACGTTTGGCGAGCATCAAAAAATCTTCCACGAGAACAAAGAAACGACACGGCAACATACAAAGGGAAACCAATTAGCACTCACATCTAGGATACACTACCAAGGAGCTAATCGGTACCCATAAAGAGGGCTACACTACGAAAGACGGCTACATCGCAAAGGATAACTACACTACGAGTGAATCTAGTTGGCACCCAGAAGTCAGCTACACTGCCGAGGAGCCAATCAGGACCCACTGCACGACTACGCCACATGGGAGTTGATCAATAACTTCAATTCTCATTATACCTCAAGAAAGTTAGTAAGAGCACCAAAAAATAAATAATCACGACGCCACTAATAAACAGGCCAAAATTTTTGTAATATGTACTTTGTATACCTCTAAAATACCAAAGAGATATACAAAGTGGGGGCAACTGTGGACACCACTTTTTGTATGGGTTAAAATATTTTTAATTAGTTTCAATTTAAGGTTTGCAATAGCAAATCTTAGATGACCTTCTAACTAAAACGTATTTGTAGTGTTTGGAAAAGGTATTGGTTATCATAACTGAATGAGATTAGCAATAACAAATCATATTCGGTACAAATTGAATTAATGAGATTAGCAATAGCAAATCTTAATCGATACAATTTGATAGTGATGGCATGCTTCAGTTAGACGATTTAAGCATTCACTAGGTTTGGTTGTCGTGTGAGTTGATTGTGAAATTGGCTTTCAAGACTTTGGGTTTTGTAAGATTTGGGACTTGATTTTGGACACTAAAAAAGAGAACGAATATACAATAAAAATAAATCATCTTATTAAAAGTAATAATTATATTTTAATCACAAACCTCATCCACTATATTGCAAATAATAAAAGATACAAAGTCCAAGTCCAATTCCAGGTCAACTCAGGTCAACCTTAGTTCAAGGCTGGTCAACCAAGCCCAAACTTCAGTCAACTTGGGTTGAAACCCAAGTTAAACTCGACCAAACCCATAATGGTCGAACCAGGCCCAATCCACTCATCCACCAATCAAAAAAATACATCAACACCTAACACCCCTATTAACCAATCAAAAACCACCACCAATGGCCTCTTCGGCTATAAAAACAAGACTTGTTTTCCCTCTTCTGCTCCTAGATCTTCTTCTCCCCAGACTTCCTTCCCCCCTCTGAATAAATAGAACAGTGAAAAAAAAAAACAGAGGACATCCTCTCTTCTTTCGGATTCTTCTTCATTCTCACAACTCACAAGCAGTAGAACAAAAAAAAAGGAGACTCTTGGCTTCTTCTTCTCCTTCTTCGTCTCCTCCTCCTCAAAGAAAACTCTGCAGAAAAAAGAAACTTTATTAGTCCCTCTTTTTTCTTCTTGGTTGCTGGTACAAGAATCACACCAAGAAACCACTTTCCCTTTTCTCGAACACACACAGGCAGCCAAGAGAAAAATTATATTTTCCACTCCTTTTTCTTTCTTAACCATAAGCACACAAACAACAAAACACACAAATACCTGAATATGACCTACAAAAGAGGAACAAAGGAAGATAGCAAAGCTAAAAAGAAAGGAAACAGCAGCAAAAGAAGCAGAGGGCAGCAGCAAGAAGGGAGCAGAATCATCATCAAACAGCAAGTATAAAGGTTGGAATCCAATTAAAATCAACCATCATCATCTTAATCATTCATCATCTATAATCATGTTATATAAGGTTCTAAAATCAAAACCTAATCAATCTCTTGTCAAATCACAACTCGACCTAAACACTCTAAAAGCAATCAACACAATCAGATTTATTGCTTTCCTCTTCTTCGCACAAGTTCATCTTTGCTCTTCTTCGCGTGTATCTCACGTGCTGGAAACGACTTCAACGAGCTTCTCCATGGAGCTTCATTAAAACAACTTCATTATTTTCCCCACAACCTTGTCACCTGCAACATTGTTGGAATGGCGACGTCGTGGAACCTCGCGACATTGCTCAGCTCACAACGCCGCCAACCTCGCAGCATTGTTGAACTCGCTATACCATCGACCTTGTAATACTGCAGTCTGCAGTGTGGTTATACTGCTTGCCGTAGCGATGTTGTTTTGAATAAACAATATCGCTTTTTGGCATCGCGACACTTTTGAAGTAAAAAATCTTGTTGAACTTGCAATATATGTCCCATGACATTGTTTAGATCTATGGTGTCGATGTCACTGACATTGCGGATTCGTTGAACTTTTCAACATTGTTCAACTCACACCATCGTTGAGCTCCGCGACGTTGTCAAACTCGCAACGCCACGACATTGTCAAACTTGCTCATGAATTCGTTGGATTCACGGAGGCACCACTGATCTCACGGCACCGCTAAAACTCACGACAATACTCCATACCACGATACTGTTGAACTTGCGGCATTGTTAATCTCGCAATGCCGCTTCAATATTAACGATCAAATTATTTTTAGGTGTAAACAGAATGGTTGGATCTTCCTCAGGATCCAAGCTCGGGTGGTTGATTAATGGTCCCTTGTTCCCCTCCTTCTTTTTTGTCTGTGCAGGATTCGACGGTGGGTTCCCCTTTGTGGTGCTATGTCGATGGAGCTGTCCGGGAAAAGTCACATGGTGCAAGTGGTTGGCTCATTCAAGATGATGTTGGTTCCGTTCTTTATGTGCTATGATGGGATTGATGATCCATTTCTAGTTGAGGTTATGTCTCCCAGGGACGCTCTTTATTTCGAAAATCAGCCAATCATTATCAGGCCTGTGGACAGGGGGAAAGATCTTAAAGATACAGATTTTAGTTGCACAGAGATGTGGATTAGAGTCAGGAAGATCCCAGCAGAGATGAGAACAGAGAGTATGGCTACAAAAATTGGGGCCATGTTTGGATCTCTTAAGGTCTATGACACCGCGAATTCAGGGATATTGAGCACCTATATGAGGATGAAAGTAACTTTCAAGATCAAAAATCTGTTAAGGAGAGGTGTACTGCTGGAAGTAGATGAGCGGAAAGAATGGTATGTCGTGGCATATGAAAAATTCCCAAATTTCTGTTACAATTGTGGGATGCTGGGACATCTAAAGAAGGATTGTCAGCAAGAAATGGTGTCAGAGGATGAAGTTCAATATGGAAGTTGGCTACGTGCTACGTCCCCAGTCAAAAAGTATGATAAGAAGGGTAGGTCGGAGGCAACAAAATTGGAAAAAATTTGGTCAGCGGCGAAACAGAAGATCTCTGGCGAGGAGTCCGACGTTGCTAAGAGTACAAACTCGATTGGCTGGGTGACGCCTCGATTACCAAACTCAACAAAGAAAAAGTTATTTGATATAATCAACGAGGATCTCCTTACCCCAATGGTTGGATATCTAGAAAAAGAACCTGAAGTGCAAGGAAGTCGGAATGGCGATTTGGAAACAGAGCAAAATGATGAATCATAAGGGGTTTTCAAAAGGCACGTTGGAAAAGTGGAAGAAGGGCCAAACGATAGTAGTTGTAAAACTCATACTGAACCCCTGGCCCAAATTTTTGTGGGCCTGGATATACAAAGCTCTCAGTCCGGAGCAGAAGAAACAAATGAGGAGATTGGGCCAAAGGGCAAAGAAAGTGTTGCTAGCTAAAAGGGTAAAAAAAATGGATAAGGAAAAAGAATAGAGAAAGGAAAGCAGATGGCTCAGTGGATGTTATCGAAGTGAGAAGGGGCGACTGGTACAAGCATGAAGGAAAGAGGATCAAGGATGAGGAGAGAAACAACAAACAAAGACTACCAGAGGCAGACCCTGTCAAGGAACATGGCCGTCTACAACAATGAGTCTACTATGCCTCAACTGCCAAGGTTTTGGGGATCCTAAGGCAGTTGTACTTCTGGAATCGATAATCAGGTTCCAAAAAACCCCAAATTGTTTTCTTTTCAGAAACAAAGTTGAAGAAGACTGGATGGGAGAAAACTATGAGGGAACTGGGCTTCCCCAAGGGGGATGTGATGACTCGATATTTGCACATGTTTTCCACTTTGTTTCTTGATCGTTTAAGCTTGAATTATAGATTCTTTGACCTATTTTACACTAGGTTGTGTTCCTTTGTCACATTTCAGGTCCTAGCACATAAAGTGAAGTATAGGCGCAAGTTTCAAGTCAATCGGAGATCAATTGGCGACTCGGGGGAAGAAACTCGGGTATGACTTGAAGAAGATGGATTTCTACCTCACTTTGTGACCATATAATCATGTAATCTTGTCATGAGAATAAAGAGGACGAGACTACCAGCGTCTGGTATCAAACGACACCTGATTTGGAGTCCGAATGAGGGAGAAACGAAGAATCAAAGATAGGGGACCCGGAACTGCAAAATACCCGACCATAATACCCTACCGGGTATTTTGACCATCTGATAGGGTATTTTTGGCAGCAGCAGAAGGCCCCCGGTTGTGAACCAAAAATACCCGACCGGTACTAAAAATATCCGACCGGGTATTTTCCCTTTTGCCCAGAAGAGTGACCCGGAGCATTTTGTTGATACCCGACCGGTTCCCTAAATACCCGACAGGGTATTCTGACCGGGGATCGCGAACGCAGGCTGTTAAAAGCCTGGTTTGTGCGTTTTTGCAAGGGAGAGCTGGGTTTTGGATCCCAAACACCCAAGGGACTAACCAAAGAGAGAGAGGGCGATTTGAGGGCATTCTTGGAGTGGAATTGGAGGATTTCTTCGCCTTGGAAGCTCGAGGTACAAGCCCGGACTTGAAGACTGATCATCTGAATATTCTTACTACAGTCTCTCTCTTCTCTATGGAGTAACTTCCCTTCACTTAGGTTTTGAGGAACCCTAGCTATGTTTGTTTGATTGGATGATTGTATGAGTACTCCTACTTGATAATCTTGAGTTCATATTCAATCTATGCATGTTTTCATGATTCAATTCTGCTTTAGTCGAGATTATTGATTTTGCTTTGATCCTATGAGAGCGAATACCTGATTAGGTCAATAGAGCACCATAGATTGATAGTATTGGATCGATTGCTTTAGTCGATGGTTGATTCAATGCTTTGTATCGATTAAGAACCTCATTCGATATAGGGAATCTAGTTTAGAACGCCTTGATCGGTTGTTCTAGAGAAGGATACGTCCCTCTAGGCAATTGACTCAAGAGGGCCTTGATCCTTTAGTCGAGATTCAAGGTCTAGTTAAGGATTCTCCGCATTGTGAATGAAAGTGAAACAAGTTAGAAATCATCAATCATTAATCTGGCTAGTGGCTAGGGGGAATCATACCTAAGTGAGTTCCCAACCTGTAATTAAATTCACTTTAACAGTAGTTTGCTAGAGTAGTTTTAGTTCTTCCATCTTAATTTGGTTTGCTAGATAATGAACTGAAATTGAGTAATAGTAACTCTAGAGACCCGTGGATTCGATATCTATTACTTGAGCCACTATATTGCAGTCCCTTTCATTGGTTACACTTGGCCATTGTTAGGAGTTGTGTCATAGCGAGTCAAGTTTTTGGCACCGTTGTCGGGGACTTTCTAGATTATTAGGAAAGGCAGAAGTTTGTTACTTTAGCGTTTTTATTTTCTTTTCCACCCTTGCTTTTCACTTGGGTGTTTTTGTTTTTGTTGGTGCAGATCTGAATCATGGATCCTCATGGCTTCTCCAACCAATGGGTGTATCCACCACCATCCGAGTGGTATTACCCCGAGACTCCCTGGAGCAATCAAGGAGGAGAAGACTATGGATTCGGGTTCCAGTACCAACCCCCTTACTACGGAGAACAATCAGACCCCTGGGCATATTAAGAACAACCTCATTACCAAGAAGACTTTCTCACACAACCAAAAGGGCCATCGGAGCTGGAGTTACCCATGGCGGCCTTCACGGGCCATTCTGTAGAGCCATGCTACACTCCACAGCCAGATCCAAACTATGAATTGAGGCTTCTCATGGAGCAGTTTTCTCGAGACAGTGAGAGATCATGGTCAAGTATGGATCTTTGTACCCAGGCCTATCGTGAAACAGAGGAGATCCTCCTGAGAATTAAGAAGAGCGTCGATGATCTTGAGCGATCTTATGCACAACCTGCTCCAGATCACCCTTCTGCTACCATACTAGAAGAGGAGGAGGAAGAAGAAGGCTACAAGGACATGGTGGAGCACACTGAAGTTGTCACGGAGAGCTCCCATGATGATCATGATCAAGAATGTCTTGTCGTAGCCGGCCACACCTTCCCACATCCCAAACTGAGCTTTGAAGAGGCGGGCATGAGTGAGGAGATGCAATAAGATCTCATGAAAGAAATTGCTTGGCAACTTGCCCTCCAATCTTTCTTGGAAGAAGAAGAGCAAGAAAGGGTTCAAAAAGAAGTTGTGGAGGATGAAGAAAGTGAAACAGGGGTGATACCACATGAAGAAGAAAGGGAGGTTGAAGAAGCAATTGGCGTCCAGGCCGAGGACGAGTTGATGTGGAAGAGGCTTGCACCGACCATGAGTTACATGTGATATCTCCACCAAACTTTGAGGAACTGCTTAGCAAGGACCCATTTGTAGTGTCTCTTTGCCAGACCAAGGCCACATCAACATCGGTCCCTCTTGGTGGACGCGATGGTGGTCATATCTGGTTTGGGGCAATGAGACGAGAGAAGAGAAGAAGAGGTCTCGAGGGTGGAGACATTATCTGCATCAAGTGCACGAGCTTCCATCACCTGTCATACCACATGTTCGTGACTTGAGACTCCACCTCATCGACGAGAACCTCAACTTCAAGGAGATTTTGGGGTTGACCGAAACTTAGGAGCAATCGTCCGGCTCATGACGTGAAAGAAGCGCTTGTTGGGAGGCAACCCAACCATTCGGTTTGCATTTCTTTCCCTATTTCTCCTTGGTTGAGTCAGTTTTGTTCTTTGATTTTGGAGTCAATAACTCAACCTTTGTGAGATTTTGTGTGGTGTTTGTGTTCCGACTACTCTCTCCTCCTGGAATGCACCGCCTGCCCCGTCCACCATCATTCACCGTTGATCTGGTAACTTCGTTCTACCCTCCTTATCTTTCCTCCATTGAGGACAATGTCGTGCCTAAGTGTGGGGGGATGTTCGATTATGAATGCGTGTGAATGTTTGGTTGTTTGTGTGCTTAGAGCCTAGTCCACTGTCCAAATTTCGATTTGAGGGCTCCAAGTATGTGTTCCCTGCAAGTACCTGCTCAGTATGCTTAGAATTGACAGTCTTTATAGTAATATGCAACCTAGGGAGGTAGTGTAGCACTATGGAGGATGTTGATGCATTTAAGAAGTCTCTTTTCTTCTTCATATTGTGTTGGTTGATTGTGTGAATTAGTGATCTTAGGACCCTTGAATTGTGTGGTGTTGTGAACTCTCTACCTGTCATGGACTCCTGTATCATGTTTTGAAATAAAAGGTGCTCGAAAATGTGCTTTAAAATAACGTCTCCCGTGCGAATAGGGCGAAAGTGTGTAAGGGGAGATGGGAATCCGTTCCCAATTTCCACCTACGACCTCCAGTCCTCTTACATATCTTTCCCCCGCACGAGGCTCGAGACATCCGCTCCTGGCATGGCCGGTAAGAGACGGGCTCCCGCAAAACCTCTGCTAGGTGGGAGCCCCCATTTTCTGAAAAATAGGTTGGAAAAAAGAAAAAAAACAGAAAAAGGGAAAACAAAGAAAGAAAAGGGGTTCCAACCATCTTCAAGAAGAAAATAGAGCACCTTAAAAATGCGAGACCATGATCTTTTGTTTTTGAGATTCCATTCGTCCATGATTCATTTGTCCTCAGATCACTATTTGCCATGATGCCGACTCGAGACTAGCGTTCTCGCCGAAGAAGCTATGAGATGACTTGTGCGTCGCTTGACCTCGTAAGCTGCTAAATGATCTAGAAAATCCTCTATCAACGATGGAGGGTGCATGTTGCTATAGAGGTCTGGAGAGCTGCATTGGTTTGAGTTAGGTTTGCTTGGGGACAAGCAAACGGTTAAGTGTGGGGGGATTGATGACTCGATATTTGCACATGTTTTCCCCTTTGTTTCTTGATCGTTTAAGCTTAAATTATCGCTTCTTTGGCCTATTTTACGCTAGGTTGTGTTCCTTTGTCACATTTCAGGTCCTAGCACATAAAGTGAAGCATAGGCGCAAGTTTCAAGTCAATCGGAGATCAATTGGCGACTCGGGGGAAGAAACTCGGGTATGACTTGAAGAATATGGATTTCTACTGTAACACCCTACCCTATACGTTTTGCCTAATCATATTGTTCATACAATTGCAGCGGAATTTATCTTGGGTGTTACATTAATTATCAAAATTTACCCAAATAAAATTTCGACATGAATTACTCGCGTAATGGGCTAACAGTTCTTCCATCTGATCCTGCAAAATAATTCATCTAAATCCATGCATTCATAGACAAACATATACACTCACTGCCATATGCATTGGCTTTTCATAGCCATAGTCACAGTTTCATGTTACACAACTGCATACTATACTGATACATGTTATAATCATCACAACTTACATAATTACACAATATACACATATCATCCACTTTCCACACCTGTGGATATCTCACACTACATCAGAAGCTAGTATGCACATGAAAAACGTTCTCAAAACATTTTACAAAAAGGTGTGGATCACTGGCCAAAATCTCAAGTAGTCGTCCAAGCACAGAATAGTTGAAGACCATACCTCATCTTGACTTCAACTCTAGCTCCTCTCCCACCTAACACCTATCTACTGCTGCTGCTGATGATCTACTTACACATACCATAAGCAGAGAAAAGAATAAAGAGGGTCAGCTCATAGCTGAGTGAGATAATCATAGCATCGTGAGTTCATAACAGAGCATACCCCTACCATACATCTAGCAAATAAGCCCGAGCACTAGGATCAGACCTCAGGCATCCGACATCCCAATAGGCAAAAGACTCAACCACACTGACTTATGCATATGCATCTTATCATGTTTTACTTATAGGCGCCTGGCTACTCCCATGCTATTAACTCTCCCGGGAAACATACCCCACATCCCGTCGGATGTAGTCATACATACCCCAACATCCCGTCGGATGTGGTCATACATACCCCACACCACTATGGGTGTAGTCATACCCCGACACCGCTCTGGGTGTGGTCATATCTCGTAAGAATTCTTCAGTCACCACCAAATGAGAGGTGTGACTATCATACATATCATAATAGAGTAATAGCATAGGGAGCCCTAATTACTATGTAGTTGACCGTGAGACCACAACACTCATATTTGGGATCCTTATACATGATTCATATCTCATCTTGCTTAATCATAATTCATTACTTGCACATGTACTTGACCTGGCCATAATTGGCTCAACATAGGTAAACCAGGAGTCGTATAATTGCACTTCATCGGGATAAACCCTCGTGCAAGTCATCCTCCTTAAATATCATAATATCACCATGAGATATATATTTTCCCATTTGTACATCCAAATACATCAATCATGAAATGTCATACCCAATCACCTTTTCGAACCATCATAAGGCATATCAACAGTCAAGCCCACAATTTGCAACATATACGAAATCATCAGCATAAACAAGGTTCATATCGATTAGGGCAAGTCAATAATATCATACAGCAATCCAGGGTTCAACATATAGCACAAGAGTTCATACACCCTTAATCATGCCATTCTAGTTCACCTAGGTCAATTCTAAGCATCAATATAATTATCGTGATACGACAAACCCGGTATGCCGTGCTAATCCCTCACCAGTTCTGGTCGTTCAAACACCGGTTCTAGCCTCCCGTACTAAAACGTCAATTTCACGAACGAACCCCGAATTAAAATCCGAGAGCGCCCTCATATCCCCTGCAGTATCCCCGTCAATATTAGTTCTAGGCTCCGGGTCAAATTCTCGATAAAAACACATCAAACCCTGGCCGGAGCTAAATTCAGCGATTAGGACCCCGACCTAAATAATTGCCGAAATTCAGGGATTAGAACTAGAGGATTGGTTACCTCGCTGCAGGAAGCTCGTATATGAAATTTGGGCTCAATCCGGCTTCCGGATACTCCGAAACTCTAATTTGGCTTATCGGGAATTCAAGAAATTCCTGAACCAAAAACTCGTTTTAAAGCTCTAAATCGATAAATCACGATGTATAGATGAATTAGGCATTACTTACGGGATTTTTGGATCGCTAGGGCTCAAGAATTGAGCTTTGGAAATTCTCCCCGAGCTCCCCTGTACGCTCTCTGTTTCTCTGCTTCTCTCGGATGGAAATGAGAAAACGATGGTGATGGGGAAAGAAAATGGACAGGTGGTGGGGAATTAAATGGACAGGTATATATATATATGGTGGCTTCTATGGTACCCCGGGTGAAATCCAGGGTACCGTATACCTTGAGTATGAAAACACTATCTAGACCTCGAATTAGCAGAATTTTTGGGCTTGATACTATACCCTAACCCTTAATGAGTGAACCCTAGGTCCTAATTATCTAAATCATAAACTATAAACCCTAAGATGAAGCATTCATCTTTTTGCCTATATTTGGACGAATAATAGCCATCGATTCTTGTTTCTAATTAAATTGATCTTGGGGTTTAAGATTTAGAGAACTAAGACCTAGATTTTGATCTTTAAGAGTTAGAGCATGACATCATGTCCAAAAGATCAATAAATTCAAGGTCTAGATAGCGTTTTCATACTCAAGGTATGCGGTACCCCGGATTTCACCCTGGGTACCGTAGAACTCACCATAAATATATATATATATATATATATATATATATATATATAATACGTATACTTATCCGATCGATCGATAATCCGATAAGCCATTCCCAGATAAGCCAAATTAGTGTTTCGGAGCTATTCTCGAATTTCTATCAGAATCCGAGACTAATCTCAGGGCCAGAGGTAGTTCAGATCATAGTTGATCGGAACTCTCAATAAATTAATTTAGCTCTCTCCGACTAGTTGGAAAAACCGATGATAAAAGCTCCAATAACATTGGATACATGTTAACTGCGAATTAACAAGGCATTCAATTTTATATACTGAATACTGAAATGATGGGTAAAAATTAATATGGGACTAAAGTGTATGAAATAGGTAATCAATGATTGTCGGTGTAATCTATAATTAATATATTTATAAATGATTTGATTTTAATTAATTAATTAATTAATAAGTGTGAACGCAGACGTATAGCGTACATCAGGTGTACGCTAGCCTTTACCATATATATATGGTTCAGGCTAACGTACGCCAGGCGTACACTATACGTCTGTGTTCACACCTATTAATTACAATCAAATCTATTAATTTATTTTCAATACTATTTAGTCCTAGATGCATTTTATCGTTTTTCTTCTTGAATCAATCAGGTAAATTATCAATTTAAGACCTACACAAATCAATCCCGACTTCACCATCGGGGAAGCAATTTGCTTCAAGCAAACAAGGTGGTGTTCATCTCATGACGGCGATCGACGCTAATCTATGGCGAGGGACTAATCTAAATGACCCTGTGGTTTCAAATAGAGATGGATTTATAAATATTCATATATGTTGGGAGAGGGACTCATCGGCAGAAGATGAGAAGGAGACCTCCCGCCGCTACTCCCATCGAAGCTCGCCAAACTAGTGTACCTTCTGATTCCCTCTCCCGTGTGTCGACCTTCCTTCTTCACTCTCTCCCTCTAGATGTTTTTCCCCCTGAATTTCTTCCATTAAACCAGCACTCCTATTGTAAGGAAGAAAACAGACCAAATCCCCGACAAATCTAACCCTTAACAGTTGGAAATTGATTTTTTTGGATCCAGTACAAGTGGAGCCTTCAACTCTTTCATCCCTGTTATAAGGAATATAGTCCCATGGAGGAATCGTAAACATGGTGGTTTCAGTAGTAAGTTATAATCCAAAGTAAAATACAGGGCATATTTGATTAATCTCACCAGAAGCCATGTTAGCTCTAGTTCTCCTTCTTGGTCTCTTCCATTTAACGACCCATTAAATTCTAAATTTTATGGAGGAATAATCCAACTTCGCTTTATACAAGTTCTTAAAATTAAATCTGTTCCAGATTTCCGGGACCAAGAACATCAACCTACAACCGTCATCGCTCGGAGCTATTCCCAGACCCTGGCTAGTATTAATGATCTATTTTGCCGGTGATCGGAACTCTCAATAAATTAATTTAGCTCTCTCCGACTAGTTGGAAAAACCGATGATAAAAGCTCCAATAACATTGGATACATGTTAACTGCGAATTAACAAGGCATTCAATTTTATATACTGAATACTGAAATGATGGGTAAAAATTAATATGGGACTAAAGTGTATGAAATAGGTAATCAATGATTGTCGGTGTAATCTATAATTAATATATTTATAAATGATTTTATTTTAATTAATTAATTAATTAATAAGTGTGAACGCAGACGTATAGCGTACATCAGGTGTACGCTAGCCTTTACCATATATATATATATATATATAATACGTATACTTATCCGATCGATCGATAATCCGATTTTCGTCGAAATACGGCCAAAATGATCGATTTTAAATCGTGAAATTTTCTAGTGACAGTAATACGATATTAGTCGAAACGGGGTGTTACAATTCTCCCCTCCTTAAAAGATTTCGTCCCCGAAATCTAACCTTGAGTTGATACTACGCATCCGCTCGTTCTCCTCCTGACAGACACTATCACATATATTGTTACTACCTAGCTCTTAGGTTAGGAGATCTGAAGTACATAACTAAACACATAACACCTCAAGTTCCCAATATAAGGTTTCAAAAACCTACACTGGGCTATCACAACAAAACACATCAGCAAATTCAAAACATAACTGACTAAGCAAGATTGTTAACCTGTAAAGTAGTTTGCTACCAACTCAGGGTACTTCTCTCGCATACTTGCTTCCGTTTCCCAGGTAGCACTCTCACTTTCTTGATTTCTCCAAACCACTTTCAACATTGGGATTTCCTTCCTACGAAGATTCTTAATCTGAAAATCAACAATCTCAACTGGAACCTCCTCAAAAGTCAAATTTGAACCCAACTCGATCTCTTCTGGTTGTATAACATGGGAAGGATCCACTTTGTACCTCTTTAGCATACTAACATGAAATACATTGTGGATTTGGGATAGTTCTGGAGGCAATGCTAGTTTATATGCCACTGGTCCAATCTTCTCTGTGATTTCATAGGGTCCAATATACCGAGGTGCAAGTTTCCCTTTCTTACCAAATCTCATTACGCCTTTCCAGGGTGACACTTTGAGAAATACTTTCTCACCCACATCGAAATTAACTTCACGCCTATTTGTGTCAACATACACTTTCTGTCGATCTTGAGCCACCCTCAAATGCTCCCTGATTTCCTTAACCTTGTCAACTATGATCTGAACTACCTCTGGCCCTGAGATTTGCCTTGCTCCTTCTACATCCCAACATAATGGTGTTCTACATTTTCTCCCATAGAGTGCCTCATAGGGTGGAACACCCAAACTACTATGATACTGATTATTGTAGGCAAACTCAATCAGAGGCAAATGGTCAATCCATGATTCCTCCCATTGCATTACACATGATCGAAGTAACTCTTCCAAGGTAAGGATGGTTCGTTCACTCTGCCCATCTGTTTGAGGATGATAAGCTGAAGTAAAATGCAGTTTAGTTCCCAAGGCATCATGTAAACTTTGCAAAAACCGAGATGTGAAGCTCGGGTCTCGATCAGAGACAATAGAAATTGGCACACCATGCAATCTGACGATCTCCTTAATATATAGTTGAGACAAAGTCTCCAGTGATGGTTTCCATCTAATGGGTAAAAAGTGAGCCGATTTGGTTAGTCGGTCCACAATAACCCATATTGCATCTTTTCCCCTTGATGATGGGAGACCATATACAAAATCCATTGTGATTCTTTCCCACTTCCATTCTGGAATTGGAAGTGGTTGCAGTTTCCCTACAGGAGCTTGATGTTCTGCCTTAACTTTCTGACATACCAGACATGTGAAAACATGTTCAGCCGCTTCCTTTTTCATCCCATGCCACCAAAAATATGGTTTGATCGTGTGATACATTTTAGTTGCTCCTGGGTGCATAGCATAAGCAGAAGAATGAGCTTCATCTAGGATCTCTTTCCTCAAATTATCAACATTAGGAACGCATGCCCTTCCAGACATGTGAAAACATGTTCAGCCGCTTCCTTTTTCATCCCACGCCACCAAAAATATGGTTTGATCGTGTGATACATTTTAGTTGCTCCTCGGTGCATAGCATAAGCAGAAGAATGAGCTTCATCTAGGATCTCTTTCCTCAAATTATCAACATTAGGAACGCATGCCCTTCCATTAATCTTCAACATGCCATCTACCATTTCAAATGGGCTTTCTTTTCCTTCCTCAATGTCTTGAATGATTTTTGCCAACTCTGGGTCCTCCTTCTGCTTCTCACAAATCTTGTCGTGCAACAAAGGTCGAATGTTCAACCGAGCTAGTAACCCTGTTACTCCCTCCACTTCCAAATCAACATTCATTGCCCTCAAATCAACCAGATCATTTATATTCTTCTTCCCCTTTCTGCTTAGGGCATCAGCAACTACATTAGCTTTACCTGGATGGTAATCAATTGTACAATCATAATCTTTCAACAACTCTATCCATCTCCTCTGGCGACTATTTAAATCCTTCTGATCCATAATATACTTCAAGCTTTTGTGATCAGTTAGGATTTTAAAAGTCTCACCATACAAATAATGTCGCCAAATCTTGAGAGCAAATACCACCGCTGCCAACTCCAAATCATGAGTGGGATAATTTACTTCATGAGGACGCAATTGCCTAGAGGCATATGCAATAACTCTTCCATCTTGCATTAACACACAGCCCAATCCTTGATACGAGGCATCACTATACACCACAAACTCTCCCTGACTTGAAGGTAGAGCAAGTATTGGTGCTGTGGTCAATCTCTTCTTCAGTTCATCAAAACTCTTTTGACATGATTCATCCCAAACATACTTGGTATTCTTCCTCAATAGTTTAGTCAATGGGGCAGCAATTTTGGAAAATCCTTCAACAAACCGCTGATAGTAACCCGCCATGCCAAGAAAACTTCTCAACTCTGACACATCTTTTGGTGGAGTCCAACTCACCACTGCTTCCACCTTTTTCGGATCCACCTCGACACCTCTTCCAGAAATTACATGTCCCAAAAATATTACCTCCTTCAACCAAAACTCACATTTTGAGAATTTTGCATATAATTGTTTCTCCCTTAGAATTTGCAATACAATTCTAAGGTGATTTTTGTGCTCCTCTTCGCTTTTAGAATAGATGAGAATATCGTCTATGAACACAATCACAAACTTATCAAGATATTCATGAAAAACTCTGTTCATAAGAGCCATAAATACCGCTGGCGCATTAGTGAGTCCAAAAGGCATTACCAGGAACTCATAATGCCCATATCTTGTTCTAAAAGCTGTCTTTGAGGTTGTTCCATCTGCCACTTTCAGTTGATGGTATCCAGACCTCAAATCAATCTTAGAAAAGACCGATGCACCCTGCAATTGATCAAACAAGTCATCTATTCTTGGGAGGGGATAACGGTTTTTCACTGTTGCTTTATTCAACCTCCGGTAGTCAATGCACATTCTCATGGAGCCATCTTTCTTCTTGACAAACAAAACTGGTGCACCCCAAGGTGAGATGCTAGGTCGAATAAACCCCTTGTCTAGCAATTCTTGCAATTGTTCTTTAAGCTCCTTCAGCTCAATTGGTGCCATTCTATATGGTGCCATTGAAATTGGTGTTGTGCCAGGTACCAATTCAATATCAAACTCTACTTCCCTTTCTGGTGGAAGGCCGGGAAGTTCTTCGGGGAATACATCAGGAAACTCCCTTACCACCTCTACATCCTCAACCTTCTTCTCATTTACAACAGTAACTTGAGCAAGAAAGGCTTCACAACCTTCCTTCATTAATCGAAAAGCTTCCAAGGCAGAAAGAAAACCATGATTCTCCTTTTTCTTAATGCCTCGGAATACAACAGGACCTTTATCTGGTGTGTTGAATAACACTTCTTTCTTTTGACAATCCACAACAGCTCCATGTGTTGCCAGAAAGTCCATCCCAAGGATGACATCAAATTCATCAAAAGGTAGCAGAATTAAATCTGCTGCTAGGAAAGCTCCTTCCACACAAATGAAGGAACTTCTAATAACTGAATCTACCTTCAAGGTATCTCCCACAGGTGTTTTAACACACAAAGTATAACCTAGCTTATCTGGAACTAAGCGTAGCATATGTGCAAACGTATATGACATGAATGAGTGAGAAGAACCAGTATCGATCAAAGCATATAATTGCTTGCCAAGGATAGAAAGCATACCAGTCACAACTTCTGGTGCCACTTCTGCCTCACCTCGAGTCATTGCATAAACCCTCGGTGCTCCCTGTGCTCTGGTACCCTGCGTACCACTTCCTGATGGCTGATTTCGACCACCACCTCTACCACCCTGTGAACCACCACGACCACTTTGAAATCCACTACGGCCTCCCTGGTAACCACCCCTGAATGGGGCTCTACTAAATTGCACTGAAGGCTCGGACTGTGTAGCTCTTACTTCTCTCGAATGCGGACAGTCCCTCATGATGTGCCCAGGTTGGCCACAGTGAAAGCATACACCAGAAAATCTCCTACACTCTCCAAGATGCCTCTTCTGACAAACTTGACAAAATGGAAATTGTGTGGCTGAGGAAATTGGTGCCCTGTATGATGTTCCCGACATAGATTGACTCGGTGTTCTCCCAAAGCTGCTAGGACCTCTCCTGGGTGGGTAACGAGGTGCAGAATAATTTACTCCTAGCTTCCTTTTCTTCTCCTCTTCTTTGGCTTTGTGTTCCTCTCTACCCTCAACTTCATAGGCTTCATACTTAAGTGCTGCCTCCTTGATTGTGGCCATGCTCTCTTCATCAACCCTGTGGATCTTTTCTTTCAACCCTAGGCGCAGCCCATGCAAGTATCTCATCTTCTTCTTATGCTCAGTATCCGCCAACCCATCTTCAAAGTAGAGTAGTCGAACAAACTTGATGGTGTACTCAGTAACCGTCATGTTCTCTTGCTTAAGGTTGGCGAATTCATTATTCTTTGCCCTGATAAAAGCTTCGGGAAGAAACTCTGTCTTAAAGGCCTTCAGGAATTCCTCCCAGGTGAACTGAACTCGTTCACCATTAACTCTAGAGATTGAGGAACACCAGCTCCTCGCGTACCCCTTTAGGAGAAAAACAACATATTGCACTTTTTCCTCTGGGGTTGCATAAAGATACTCAAACACATCTTCCATCTCCCTCAACCACTCTACCACAGCATCCGGACTCACATCTCCTTTAAAGTCCCTACCACCCAAACTCTTCATCTTTGCATAGTCTAATACTGGCGGTCTTGCATCAACCGCCCCCACTCCTCTCGACTGATCAGTAGGAACATTATGACAACTTCCGTGCGAGCTACAAGGAAATATTGGCCTTAGATTGATCCACACAAAATTCATTCTTCACAAAATCTCTCACTTGGTTAAAACAAAAAATTTCCCAAAATAATTACTTGAAAACAAATACGTTCAAAACTCAATTTTGAAAATCATGATGCAGGTAATTTCATCCAATATACCAATACACATAATCATGTCAAACTCAATTACCAGTTTAAGTCATTATGGGGTACTCCCCTCCTTAGGAGTGTTTAACCTCCCATTGGGTATAGTACGCCATAACAACAAAAAGAGGGAACCGGGCTCTGATACCAAACTGTAACACCCTACCCTATACGTTTTGCCTAATCATATTGTTCATACAATTGCAGCGGAATTTATCTTGGGTGTTACATTAATTATCAAAATTTACCCAAATAAAATTTCGACATGAATTACTCGCGTAATGGGCTAACAGTTCTTCCATCTGATCCTGCAAAATAATTCATCTAAATCCATGCATTCATAGACAAACATATACACTCACTGCCATATGCATTGGCTTTTCATAGCCATAGTCACAGTTTCATGTTACACAACTGCATACTATACTGATACATGTTATAATCATCACAACTTACATAATTACACAATATACACATATCATCCACTTTCCACACCTGTGGATATCTCACACTACATCAGAAGCTAGTATGCACATGAAAAACGTTCTCAAAACATTTTACAAAAAGGTGTGGATCACTGGCCAAAATCTCAAGTAGTCGTCCAAGCACAGAATAGTTGAAGACCATACCTCATCTTGACTTCAACTCTAGCTCCTCTCCCACCTAACACCTATCTACTGCTGCTGCTGATGATCTACTTACACATACCATAAGCAGAGAAAAAGAATAAAGAGGGTCAGCTCATAGCTGAGTGAGATAATCATAGCATCGTGAGTTCATAACAGAGCATATCCCTACCATACATCTAGCAAATAAGCCCGAGCACTAGGATCAGACCTCAGGCATCCGACATCCCAATAGGCAAAAGACTCAACCACATTGACTTATGCATATGCATCTTATCATGTTTTACTTATAGGCGCCTGGCTACTCCCATGCTATTAACTCTCCCGGGAAACATACCCCACATCCCGTCGGATGTAGTCATACATACCCCAACATCCCGTCGGATGTGGTCATACATACCCCACACCACTATGGGTGTAGTCATACCCCGACACCGCTCTGGGTGTGGTCATATCTCGTAAGAATTCTTCAGTCACCACCACATGAGAGGTGTGACTATCATACATATCATAATAGAGTAATAGCATAGGGAGCCCTAATTACTATGTAGTTGACCGTGAGACCACAACACTCATATTTGGGATCCTTATACATGATTCATATCTCATCTTGCTTAATCATAATTCATTACTTGCACATGTACTTGACCTGGCCATAATTGGCTCAACATAGGTAAACCAGGAGTCGTATAATTGCACTTCATCGGGATAAACCCTCGTGCAAGTCATCCTCCTTAAATATCATAATATCACCATGAGATATATATTTTCCCACTTGTACATCCAAATACATCAATCATGAAATGTCATACCCAATCACCTTTTCGAACCATCATAAGGCATATCAACAGTCAAGCCCACAATTTGCAACATATACGAAATCATCAGCATAAACAAGGTTCATATCGATTAGGGCAAGTCAATAATATCATACAGCAATCCAGGGTTCAACATATAGCACAAAACTTCATACACCCTTAATCATGCCATTCTAGTTCACCTAGGTCAATTCTAAGCATCAATATAATTATCGTGATACGACAAACCCGGTATGCCGTGCTAATCCCTCACTAGTTCTGGTCGTTCAAACACCGGTTCTAGCCTCCCGTACTAAAACGTCAATTTCATGGACGAACCCCGAATTAAAATCCGAGACCGCCCTAATATCCCCTGCAGTATCCCCGTCAATATTAGTTCTAGGCTCCGGGTCAAATTCTCTATAAAAACACATCAAACCCTGGCTGGAGCTAAATTCAGCGATTAGGACCCCGACCTAAATAATTGCCGAAATTCAGGGATTAGAACTAGAGGATTGGTTACCTCGCTGCAGGAAGCTCGTATATGAAATTTGGGCTCAATCCGGCTTCCGGATACTCCGAAACCCTAATTTGGCTTATCGGGAATTCAAGAAATTCCTGAACCAAAAACTCGTTTTAAAGCTCTAAATCGATAAATCACTATGTATAGATGAATTAGGCATTACTTACGGGATTTTTGGATCGCTAGGGCTCAAGAATTGAGCTTTGGAAATTCTCCCCGAGCTCCCCTGTACGCTCTCTGTTTCTCTGCTTCTCTCGGATGGAAATGAGAAAACGATGGTGATGGGGAAAGAAAATGGACAGGTGGTGGGGAATTAAATGGACAGGTATATATATATATGGTGGCTTCTATGGTACCCCGGGTGAAATCCAGGGTACCGTATACCTTGAGTATGAAAACACTATCTAGACCTCGAATTAGCAGAATTTTTGGGCTTGATACTATACCCTAACCCTTAATGAGTGAACCCTAGGTCCTAATTATCTAAATCATAAACTATAAACCCTAAGATGAAGCATTCATCTTTTTGCCTATATTTGGACGAATAATAGCCATCGATTCTTGTTTCTAATTAAATTGATCTTGGGGTATAAGATTTAGAGAACTAAGACCTAGATTTTGATCTTTAAGAGTTAGAGCATGACATCATGTCCAAAAGATCAATAAATTCAAGGTCTAGATAGCGTTTTCATACTCAAGGTATGCGGTACCCCGGATTTCACCCTGGGTACCGTAGAACTCACCATAAATATATATATATATATATATATATATATATATATATATAATACGTATACTTATCCGATCGATCGATAATCCGATTTTCGTCGAAATACGGCCAAAATGATCGATTTTAAATCGTGAAATTTTCTAGTGACAGTAATACGATATTAGTCGAAACGAGGTGTTACATCTACCTCAGTTTGTGACCATATAATCATGTAATCATGTCATGAGAAGAAAGAGGACGTGACTACCAGCGTCTGGGATCAAAAGACACCTGATTTGGAGTCCGAACGAGGGAGAAACGAAGAATCAAAGATAGGGGACCCGGAACTGCAAAATACCCGACCATAATACCCTACCGAGTATTTTGACCATCTGATAGGGTATTTTTGGCAGCATCAGAAGGCCCCCCGGTTGTGAACCAAAAATACCCGACCGGTACTAAAAATACCCGACTGGGTATTTTCCCTTTTGCCCAGAAGAGTGACCCGGAGCATTTTGTTGATAACCGACCGGTTCCCTAAATACCGGACCGGGTATTCTACCGGGGATCGCGAACGCAGGCTGTTAAAAGCCTGTTTTGTGCGTTTTTGCAAGGGAGAGCTGGATTTTGGATCCCAAACACCCAAGGGACGAACCAAAGAGAGAGAGGGCGATTTGAGGGCATTCTTGGAGTGGAATTGGAGGATTTCTTCGCCTTGGAAGCTCGAGGAACAAGCCCGGACTTGAAGACTGATCATCTGAATATTCTTACTGCAGTCTCTCTTCTATATGGAGTAACTTCCCTTCACTTAGGTTTTGAGGAACCCTAGCTATGTTTGTTTGATTGGATGATTGTATGAGTACTCCTACTTGATAATCTTGAGTTCATATTCAATCTATGCATGTTTTCATGATTCAATTCTGCTTTAGTCAAGATTATTAATTCTGCTTTGATCCTATGAGAGCGAATACCTGATTAGGTCAATAGAGCACCATAGATTGATAGTATTGGATCGATTTCTTTAGTCGAGGGTTGATTCAATGCTTTGTATCGATTGAGAACCTCATTCGATAGAGGGAATCTAGTTTAGAACGCCTTGATCGGTTGTTCTAGAGAAGGATACGTCCCTCTAGGCAATTGACTCAAGAGGGCCTTGATCCTTTAGTCGAGATTCAAGGTCTAGTTAAGGATTCTCCTCATTGTGAATGAAAGTGAAACAAGTTAGAAATCATCAATCATTAATATGGCTAGTGGCTAGGGGGAATCATACCTAAGTGAGTTCCCAACCTGTAATTAGATTCACTTTAACAGTAGTTTGCTAGAGTAGTTTTAGTTCTTCCATCTTAATCTGGTTTTCTAGATAATGAACTGAAGCTGAGTAATAGTAACTCTAGAGACCCGTGGATTCGATATTTATTACTTGAGACACTATACTACAGTCCCTTTCATTGGTTACACTTGGCCATTGTTAGGAGTTGTGTAATAGCGAGCCAGTATGGCATCCCGGCTGAAGGCAAGTTTGGAGGTTTGTGTATGTTTTGGCATGCGAAAGTCAATCTGGAAATTAAGGGTTCAAGGAAAAATTACATGGATGCAGTAATCATAGATGAGAAGGGAAGAGAACAGTGGCGTTTTATAGGAATATATGGCTGGTCAGAAAAGGAGAATCACTTTCGTACTTGGAATTTGTTAAGGGAGCTCCATGAAGGAAGCGATCTCCCCTAGCTTTGTGCAGGCGATTTTAACCAAATATGCTCTAATGCAGAAAAGGAGGGCGGGAATCTCGTTAGTGAAGCTCGTCTGATGGGCTTTAACAACTCGTTGATGGATTATGGTCTGAAAGATCTTGGTTTTGTGGGATACCCGTTCACCTGGGAGAATAAGAAAAGTGGCAAGGCCTTTATTGAAGATCGATTAGATCGGGCGGTGGTGAATGGGAAGTGGATGGATCATTTTTAAAATGCCATTGTCCTCCACTTGGATGAAGTCATCTCTGATCATCTGTCGATTTTGATCGATCCTTATGGAGAAAAAGAAGAGGAGATAAGGTGGGGAAAATGTTTCTGCTTTGAATCTTTTTGGGCAAAAGATGAGGAAAGCTCTGAGATAATTAGAGATGCTTGGGAGGAAGCAAATTTTGGGACTTTGGATCAAAGCTTGAAGAGTTGTGAAAATAAGCTGAAAATTGGAGCGAGGCAAAGTTTGGGGAGATTCCAAAAAGAATTGCCTAGATCAGAAGAAGTATCAAGGGGATGAGAAAGCAAAAGAAGAACTACACCTGGAGATTGAGGAAGAGAAAGCTGAACTGGAGTTGCAGGATCTTTTGTCTAAAAATGAGCATCAATGGAAACAAAGATCGAGAATGGAATGGCTCAAGGAAGGGGACAAGAACACTAGGGCTTTTCACGCAAAAGCTTCGGAGTGAAGGAAGAAAAACACCATTAAAAAGCTCAAAGGTGAACATGGGAGAATTCATAAGGGTCAAGAAGAAGTTACTGGATGCTTATTCCACTATTATTCCAAGCTGTTCGAAAGAAAGGCGGATTAGAATTGCTAGAAGGTAATTGATGCGCTCGAAAAGAAAGTCACAGAAGAGATGAATCAAAAACTGCTACGGCCTTTTGCAATAGAAGAAATCCATGCAACATTGTTTCAAATGGGGGCTACCAAAACCCAGGGTGGTGACGGTTTCCTAGCCCTCTTTTTCAAGAAAAATTGGAGTACCCTTGCGCCAAAAATCGCCAGGGAGTTGACAACTTTTCTCCATGAAGCAAGCTTCCCAACTGAGCTGAATAGAACACTCATCGCATTGGTTCCAAAGGTAAAAAATCTCACCTCTCCAAAAGAATACAGACCTATCAGTTTATGTTATGTCCTGTATAAGATACTATCAAAGACTATTGCTAACAGACTAAAAGGAGTCTTGGATGATCTTATATGCGAAGCACAGAGTGCCTTTGTTCCTGGGAGAACAATTACAGACAATGTGATAGCTGCTTTCGAGTGTTTCTTTATAATGAAGAATAAGAAAAAAGGTGAAAAAGGTTTCCTAGCTTCCAAACTTGATATGGCTAAGGCTTATGACTGTGTTGAGCGAGTCTTTCTTGAAAGAGTCATGGCTAAACTGGGGTTCAATGATAGATTGATTAAGCTCATTATGAACTGTGTATCATCTGTGTCTTATGCAGTTTTGGTTAATGGACACAAATCCAGCTTTTTAAATCCTGGTAGGGGGCTGAGGCAAGGATACCCGCTCTCCCCATACCTATTCCTCCTGTGTGTTGAAGGCCTATCTGCTTTGATAAACAAAAGTGAGAGGGAGAAGAAGATACATGATTTAAAAATCTGCAACAGGGCTCCGGTTGTCTCCCACTTGTTGTTCGCTGATGATTGCATTATATTTGCTAGAGCTACTGTGGAAGAAGCGAAGAAACTGAAAGAGATTTTGGCAGATTATGAGAAAGAGTCGGGGCAAATGGTGAATTTTGATAAGTCAGAAGTTAATTTCAGCATGAACATCCTGGAAATAGAAGGCGAGAGATCTGGCAAGAATTAAATATCAAGGAAATGGATAAACTGGCGAGGTATCTGGGGCTTCCTACAAGCTGGTTTTCAGCAATCTTAGAGATAAAGTGAGGAACAAGCTGATGAATTGGAAAAACAGGTTCTTTTCAGAGGATGGGAAACATATTTTAATTAAAAGTATTGCTCAGACCCAAACGACCTATGCCATGTCTATTTTCAGAGTCCCTGATGAAATTATTGATGATATTCATAGCTTAATAGCTAATTTCTGGTGGGGGCAAAAGGGAAATGAAAGAAGAATTCACTAGAAGCGATGGGAGAAGCTTTGTAAAAGGAAAGAACAGGGAGGAATGAGGTTTAGGAACCTTAAAATATTCAACACAGCTATCCTAGCAAAGCAATTATGGAACTTGAACCTCAAGCCTCGGTCTCTAGTTGCAAGACTCTCATGGCAAAATACCATCCGAAGTGCAATATAGTGGATGCAAAAATTGGTTGGAGACCGAGCTATATATGGAGAAGTTTGATGGGGGCTCAAGAGCTACTAAAGTCAGGGTGTAGATGGAAGATTGGCTCAGGAGAGGAGGTTCATATTTGGAGGGATCGCTGGGTTCCTGGTCTGGACAATTTCCAGGTTTTCTCTTACAGTCCTTTTCTGGATTGGGACTCAAAAGTCTCTTGCCTCATTGACCAAGATACTAGAACATGGCGAAGAGATCTGATCGAGATTATCTTCACACAGGAGGAACAGCAGGTCATTCTGGATATTCCCTTAGATCCTGTTATTGAAAGAGACTCTTTGTGTTGGACTGGTTCTGAGAATGGGAAATATACAATAAGGTCAGAGTATGAGGTGGAGATGAATAGGACTAGTAAGGTGCTAACTGGAAGTGATAATGATCAAGAGGTGAATGTCGGATGGAAAAAATGTGGAAACTGAACATCCCAAGGAGGATCAAGACGTTTCTGTGGAAGGCTACCCATAATATTGTTCTAGTAGGAGTTAGGATCAGCAAAAAAAAAAAAGTAAAAGAAGAGGGGATGAATGCCCAAATTGTGGCATGAAGGAAACGTTGAAGCATTGTCTTGTTGACTGCAGTTGGATGGGGAGAATTTGGTCGAAGACCCCAGTTGCATATTTGTTCTATCTTGCTTCCACCCTCTCCTACAGGGCATGGATTTTCAAAGTGGTTAAGGAGGCAAAGGACGGGGAGATTGAAAGATTCTGCTCACTACTTTGGTTTTTCTGGAAGGAGAGAAACAATTGCCTATTTAATACCAAGATGTTACAAGAGTGGGAGGTAATTACAAAAGCTGATGATTTCATACATGATTTTTTTGCTGTTCAGGGAAAGGAAAATAATAGAAGTGGAGGAGCCGACAAAAGGAATTGCATATGGGAAAAGCCTCCATAAGGGATCTATAAGCTTAACTCTGATGCAGGCTTTAGTGGTAAAGGAGAGGTGTGAATGAGATGTTTAATCAGAGATTGGAATGGAAGTGTGAAGCTGACAGTTTGCAGAACGCTCAAAGCGAATTGGCCCCCTGATATTGCGGAAGGGATGACGCTACAGTACGGTTTGCAGAAAGCAAAAGAGATGGGAATAAGAACCATCCTGGTGGAATCTAATTGCCAGAAGCTGATCAATATCCTTAAGGGAAAAGAAGACAACAGAACAGAAATTGATAATGTGTGCAGAGGCATTTCTTTGGTTGGCTCGGAGATTGACGTTCTTGATTGGAATTTTGTGTTCATGGAAGCAAATAGGGCGCGGCTCATCTCCTAGCACATTTCCTTCCTTTTCATATTGTTAGTGATAGACTGTGGCAAGATTGTGTCCCTACCCATATCGCTGATGTAATTGCCCTTGAGGCTAGTGTTTGATTTCAATGAAATCAGATTGAGTTTAAACAAAAAAGTTGGCCTATTTAGTGGCCCAACAAGTTCTTTCATTAGGTTCTCATTTGTTTGATGGGATTTGATTTTGTGTCTTGTCTTCAGTCATGTTGATGTGTTGAACTTTGTATCTTTCTATTTCTCGGTAATACGAGTTATCTAATGAAAAATAAAACAAAAGACAGAAACATTGTTCCGGTAACGATATGAAAGTGATTAAAATTCATAATTAATCTTTTTTTAGTTACTCGAAATACTGAGATGAACCCGTTGATGACATGATATCATAACAAGTTTAATCAATTGATCGTGTGTTCAAATCACCACGACTCATAATATTAACAATTGATTTAAGCACCAAGTATGATAGGACTGTACAAACTTCAAATTAGTATTTTGTGAGAGAGCATATAAAAAGTGATATAAGATCCATAATTAACTTTTGCCCATGGCAAGATACCAGTTTTGTTAGCTAGGTTTTACTCTTAGATAAATCATTTGATAAATTTAGTATTGGAGATTTTTTAGTGTTATATATTTGAGTAAAAATAAGTTTATTAGGAGTTATTGTCACTTAGTTGTGAGAATCAGATCCTTGGAGTCTGACCGCCGCTCTTAGAATATGGGCGTTGAATTGCAGCGAGTTCCTGGTAGGTGATTTGTTATATAATTTTATTAACAATTTAATAGCCAAATTTTTTTGTTTTATAGTGCAGGTTTTTTATTGGTATGTATTCTCAAGATGATATTTTTGTACGAATTAGATGATTATTGGTATTGATTTTAATTACTTGCATAGATTGACAAGTTTTTGGTATGAGTTTAGTGATTACGCGTATGCATTAGACAATTTATGTAAGGATAGTTCTAATTATCACTGTTGTGTATCATTTAATTTTTAATATATATTCTATAATTTGTGATATACATTATGCAGTTTCTAGTATTGATTTTTACCAGTATTAATTCACAAAGATCCGATCGTCGACCATCACAATTCGGATTGCCAGCCACTAGAACCCGAGTATCATCGCGAGGATCCATCCTTCGATACTGAAAATGGTGGTCAACATCCACAAATTTAGAAAACTAACCCTATTAAATATTAGGGTTGTAAGCCTGGCCCTGGATACTCAATAACCTGGCACGACCATATCTTGAGGGTCAGGCAGTGTCTGTTTGTCTATAGGATCAGTTTAGGGTCCCGGGTCATTTTTTGACCCTGTAAGAGTCGGGTAAGGTCAGGTGAACTTAAGGTCGAGTAAGCAACAATTAATAATATGAAATTACTCATACCAACACATTGGAATTGTTTGACCCTATAATTGCAAGTCAAATAAGATTCTGACACGGTTAGAGACTAGTCTGGCCCAGTTTCAACCCTAAATAAATATAGACCCTTTGATTTATAACTTTTCAACTAAGATTAATTATTATTAACTTAATCAAATTTATAAACTTATCTGATCCTTTAATTATAAGTGGATTCTGTTTTTATGGTTGTAATTAATTTTTTATACTATTTTCTTATTTTTTTAATAGACTATTATAACTTTCATTTTAAATTGTTTTTGAAAATTTTTGCACAAAATCAACGATTTCATTGTAATTTACAAAATTATGTCAGCTTGTAATATATTTTGGAAATTATTTTGGGACCAATTATATCACCCTCTAACATAGTGGTAGATGGTGATAGACAATGATGGATGATGAACTACTAGTTAATATATTCTTACCACCATGTATATCACCATTCTATATTTTAGTATATTTCTAGCATCATATTACATTTCCATACCACCATGATATAATTGTCTATATCACTAAGCTCTACGACCAATCGACCATAGTATATGATGGTAACAAAATGTCTCAATTAATATTTTGTTTTCTTGCTTGAAAATTTATATAAAATTATGTTATTTTGCATAGCATAATTAATCTAATTTATGTGATTTTTTAAAAATTTGAGTAAAAACAGATGTAATATAGTCTGTTACATTTTAATGGGGATAATAGTTACGTACGAATGAGTAAATATACGTTACTCACCGGATCTGCTCTCTGATTTACAGACTCATGTTTCTTTAGGTCGAACGAACATTTGTTTAGTGGAATAAATAGTTTTTTTTTTTGTAATAACCTAAATATATACACATATAAGATTATGAGTATGACTAACTTAATTAATTATTTACTGATAAATATTCATATAATAATCATGGATTTATAAAGGTATACCTAACAAAGTTTCAATGTACTCAAAATAATAAGTAAGAATAAATCATAAATAACTTGTGCACAACATCCATACATGTTCCTCATCATAACGTGTCTAAGAGTTAAATTTTATTGGCATAATTCGATGATCAGAATAAAAATTACGTGAAAATTATGGATAACAACGATGAGAAAAGGACTGCACTGCCCATACTTTGCTTATAAATAACAGCAATGGAAAAGTGAATCAACCTTCATGAGCAAAAGAATCCAACCAATCGAAAGAAAATGGTTAATATTTTCGTATGGCCTGAACTTTGACCAAAATAAACATTCTGGCCAATCTTTTCGATCTATAACATCCTGGCCCGAACTATACACCAAAATAAACAATTTGACCAAACCCGATGTTTGACCGTTAACTTGGACGGTCAAACGCGTTGACTAACGGTCAACGGGCCACGTCACTGCCAAGTCAGAACATCTGATAAATATTTAATTTTTTAGTTTTTTATTTTTGATTTAACTAAGGTATTAGATGATTTTTTTAATTTATATTAATTTAAAATTAGGGAATGTGTGAAAATTGTGAATTATTTTAAATATTTTATGCTGACTTGACAGTGACATGGCGCATTGACTAACGGTCAACGCGTTTGACCGTCCAAGTTAACGGTCAAAAGTTGGATCTGACCAAATTGTTTATTTTGGTGTATAGTTCGGGCCAAGATGTTATAGATCGAAAAGATTGGTCAGGATGTTTATTTTGGTCAAAGTTCAGGCCATACGAAAATATTAACCCAAAGAAAAAAATTAATGAACAAAAGGATTTGACTTTACTTTCTATGCTATTTTCATTTATTTTATTAATTATTATTCCCCCCGTTTTTGTGTCAACTAAACATTATAATGCAATAAAAAGAATTGAACAAAGAGGCCCTTGGAAAATGGAAGTGTCCTATAAATCTGCCAAGCCTTCTTCTCCACCACTTCTCATTCTTTCTTACATCCTCAACTTCACCCCCTCTCTTTGTGGAACTCAACACGACTTCCTGATTCGTCTCATCTCAAGACCACTCTCACTTCCCCTATAATGGCTCCCAACACTTCAACTTTCTAATTATATTCTTACCTCCGCTTCTCACTCTTTTCTTTCCTTCTGTCTCTCCTCTTTCTCTCTCTAGACTGTCCTTTTTGTTGGATCAGTTACAACTTAATATCGCTCACAGTACTTCTCCTCTCTTCCCTCGAAAACAGAAGACCCCGTTACAACTGAATTGCTCTGTTTTTGCTTCTCCCCCCCTCAACAACCACTCTCCTTCACATTGCTGCCCGAACAAAAGGTACCATCTTTGCTCTTTAATCTGTGAAAATGGCGATTGCCCTTTTCGATTTGGTGTGTTTCCTCATCTGGGTTTGATTCATTTACCGCCCTTCTTCTCCTCTCTGCATGCAAAAGAAAGGTCGCCGTAATCAACTAATTCCCCTGCTCCCTTTCCTTTTGTCGTTTTTGCTCTATTCTAGAATATAGATTTGCTATCAGCTGATTCGTTTTGTTGTGGACGAGGACAAAGTTTTCATTCTTCTTCACTTATTATTTATTGTCGTTATTGCATCTCTGTCTTTGTTGGGGAATTTATGAGATTAAAAAAAGAAACAGAGAGGGGCATTTGAGCCACTGCGGGGACATATTTGTTTCCTGGTGGCAACATTCACAAGACCAATAGCCAGTTGTCTAGTTTTGAAGAAGCCACGTAGGATTTGGATTCGGACACGTGGGGTGGGGAATGTGATGGTAATAATGACAAAGTACTAGCGCCGCCGCCGCCGAGCACCATTTGAACTTAGAAATTGGCTTCCACCGTTAACTTGATTGCCATTCCTGATTGAATTAGCATGATCTTGATGAACCTTATTGACAAGCTCTAGTGCAGTTTTAAAGCTATTGCCTTTTCAAGTAAAACTCCACAAATTTGTTCCTATGTAATGTAATCATCATTGTTATGCATGATGGCACTGATTCAACTTTCTTCGTTGAACAGAAAGAAAGGAAGTGAAAACCTTAAAAAAAACAAACATGGCTCCCGGGAATGGGACATGTTATAAGCCCATGAAAGCAACCTCCAATGGAGTTTTCCAGGGCGACACTCCCTTGGACTTTGCCTTGCCTCTCGCCATCCTCCAGATCTGCCTTGTCGTCGCCCTCACTCGTGCTCTCGCCTTCGTGCTTCGCCCCATGCGCCAGCCTCGTGTCATTGCAGAGATCGTCGTAAGTCAAACCACCATCTCATCGATGAGCAAAATCGTTCGTTACAGTTTACGTTGTTGCGGTCAGTAATGAGTAGAAATGTTACTTGCTTGGATTACAGGGAGGGATATTGCTTGGTCCATCTGCATTGGGGAGAAACCATGAATACTTGAACACACTCTTCCCAGTTAAAAGTCTCACGGTATTGGACACTCTTGCCAATTTGGGACTGCTCTTCTTCCTCTTCTTGGTGGGACTTGAATTGGACCCCAAGGCACTCAAGAGGACAGGGAAGAAAGCCTTTGCTATCGCCATGGCTGGGATCGGCCTCCCCTTCATCATGGGAATAGGGACATCCGTTGTCCTCCGCGGGACCATCTCCAAAGGCGTGAGTGGACCTCCGTTCCTCGTCTTCATGGGCGTGGCGCTCTCCATCACTGCTTTCCCCGTCCTGGCTCGAATCCTGGCAGAGCTCAAACTCCTCACTACAGACGTCGGTCGGATGGCAATGTCGGCCGCAGCTGTCAACGACATTGCCGCCTGGATTCTGCTCGCTCTCGCCATTGCCCTCTCTGGCACAGGCTCCCCTCTGGTCTCCCTGTGGGTGCTTTTGTGTGGAGCAGGTTTCGTCATAGCTTGTGTGGTCATTCTGCCTCGAGTGTTCGCAATGATGGCCCAACGTTGCCCTGATGGCGAGCCTGTCGACGAAATCTACGTGTGCGCCACATTGTGTTGTGTCCTGGCTGCAGGATTCGTCACCGACACCATCGGAATCCACGCTCTTTTCGGAGCATTTGTCGTGGGAATCCTCGTCCCTAAGGAAGGTGCATTCGCTGGAGCGCTAGTCGAAAAGGTGGAAGATCTCGTCTCGGGTCTATTCCTCCCATTGTACTTCGTCTCGAGCGGATTGAAGACCAATGTAGCCACCATACACGGTGCACAATCATGGGGGCTCCTCGTTTTGGTCATCGTCACGGCTTGTTTTGGCAAGATCGTCGGCACCGTGGTTGTCTCCTTACTCTGCAAAATGCCATTCCAGGAAGCATTAGCCGTTGGATTCCTGATGAACACCAAGGGTCTAGTGGAGCTCATTGTTCTCAACATTGGCAGAGACAGAAAGGTAATCCAGTTTCCATTTTTCTTCTCTTCCTACTAATTTCTTTAGAGCTCAATTGGGAAACTGAATTGAATCGAATCTTGGCGACTGAATTCACAACAGGTTCTGAATGAGGAAACGTTCTCAATCCTAGTCCTGATGGCTATATTCACAACGTTCATCACTACTCCCATCGTAATGGCGGTCTACAAGCCCGCGAAACGAGAGTCGAAAACAGAGTACAAGCACAGGACATTCGAGAGGCAAGATCCAAGCGACCAATTCAGACTACTGGCGTGCTTCCACTCATCGAGGAACATACCTGGACTGATCAATTTGATCGAAGCTTCCCGCGGGACCGAAAAGCGACAGGGACTCTGCGTCTACGCCTTGCATCTCATGGAGCTCTCGGAGCGGCCATCGGCGATCCTCATGGTCCACAAGGCGAGGAAGAACGGGCTCCCCTTCTGGAATAAGATCCAGCAGTCGGATTCCTCGAATCAGGTGGTGGTCGCCTTCGAGGCGTTCCGGCAGCTGAGCCGGGTCGTGATCCGGCCCATGACGGCGATCTCCGCCATCCACGGGATGCACGAGGACATCTGCGAGAGCGCAGACCGGAAGCGCGCGGCCATGATCATCCTCCCCTTTCACAAGCACCAGCGGGTCGACGGAACCCTAGAGACGACCCGAATCGAGTTTCGGAGCGTGAACCGTCGGGTCCTGGAGCGGGCAACCTGCTCCGTGGCGATCCTCGTGGATCGCGGGTTCGGCGGGTCGACCCACGTCGCTGCGAGCAATGTTTCTTCGAGCATCACCATGTTGTTCTTCGGCGGCAAGGACGACAGGGAGGCGCTGGCGTACGGCGCCAGGATGGCGGAGCACCCGGGGATCAGCTTGACGGTGATGCGCTACGTGGCGGGCCAGAATTCACCGGGGGAGATCTCGACCGTCGATTTGAACGACGGACCTGACTCGTCGGGGATTTCAGATGGTGAGTATTTGGCTGAATTTAGGAAGAGGATTAGGGAGGATGGGTCGATTAAGTATGAGGAGAAAGTGGTGAACAATCCGGTGGAGACTGCGGAATCGATTCGAGGGTTCAGCAAGTGTAATTTGTTTCTGGTGGGGAGGTCGCCGGAGGGTCCGGTGGCGGCGTGCCTGAGCGCGAAGATTGAGTGTTCGGAGCTGGGTTCGGTGGGGAATTTCTTGACGTCGCCGGAGTTTGTGACGTCGGCGTCGGTGTTAGTGGTGCAGCAGTACTCTACAGAGAAAAGGTCGACGCCGAGGCACAGCACGATGAGCTCCGGGAAGGTGGCGGAGTTGCCGGCTGGGGAGATGGAAGAGGGGAAAATGGAGGTCTGAAGTTTTTTTTTTGGTGCGAATGGGGATGGAAAATTAGAATGTCTGTATTTCGTTTCTTTTCCTTTGTTTTCTTTTCACTGTTTTCCTCTTTCTGGGTATAATTTTAGTTTCTTGCTCGTTTGAGTACAGAAACAAAAAAAATAACAGAAAGAAAGAAGAGAAAAAGATACCGAAAAAACAAAAAGGGAAATAAAATAATACAGAGGATATAGAATTTCCATATTCTCCTTTCCCTTTCAGAGGTTCAATTCGAAGTAGAAACACAGAGATACGTGCAAACTACGAATCAATATTTTCGAGAGAGATGGAGACTGGAGAATGAAAAAAACCTCCTCGAGAAAATCTTAGTAGCGCTCAAATTATTCCCACTCTTTCTCTTCCAGCGGCGTTCTTCTCTACTCGCTCCCAAGTCCCAATTTACCTGCAACCCAATTGAAGGATTCCAACTGCAGGTATGCCAATCGCCCTTGCTTTTGTTGTACTATGACGAATCCGGCATTGTGCTTTCTTGATTTCTTTCATCGAAAGATTGTGTCTCGACCCTTCAGTTCTCCGATTATCCGAGTCAAATTGAACTGGGTGGATCAAAAATTTGGTGGGTGAGGGTTAATTCAACGAGATTTCAACTGGGTTTAGATGATCTTCAGGACTTTTGGGTTTTGATCCTGGAAATTGATTGGGAATATGGAAGGTTTTTCTGATTCCCCGAGAATCTAATGATCTGGGGTTTCTTTCTGTTTTTTGTCTGGATTCTTTTTGGGGGAAGGTAGTGAATGTGAGACTGTGCTATTGAAGGCAGAAATGGTTACTGCAAATGTTACATGTGCTAAGCCCATGGTGGGCTACATCGAATGGGTTCCTCCAAGGGTACAGTCCGTTGGAATTCGCTCTTCCTCTTGTGATTTTCCAGATCTGTCTCGTGGTTGCTCTGACCAGGGATCTGGCTTTCCTTTTGAGACCATTGAGACAACCCCGTATGATTGCAGAGATGGTGGTAAGTTTCATCTCTCGCCATATTTCCTTCTGTACTAAGTTTCTCTGGGAAAATCGCCTCCATTTATGTCTTAGTTTCTTTTGTGCAAAAGTCTACATCTTGCTGGCATAGCCTTGGCACGCACCTGTGTTCTATGCAAATAGTTGGTCTTTGATCATGTTTAGAAGCAGCTGAAATTTTAGCTGGATCAAAGAACAGATGTAGTTATGTGCAGATTTAGTGACATTAACTTGAAGGTTTGGAAATAGTCATGCAAATTGTGCAGATCTGCCTTTCTGTAATAGCATATTGATGATGTTACCTGATGAAACTGTATAACTTGATGCTTTCATCTCTGTGTCACCAGAAAGTTGGTTTATCTGTCAAACTCATGCAGTGGCTTTCACACGTCGCAGGGAGGAATTATGCTTGGGCCTTCTCTCTGGGTCGAAACAAGAGACCTACTTGCACACAGTATTGGACAGTCTGGCAAACATTGGTCTTCTCTACTTCCTGTTTCTATCCGGCTTAGAGATAGATCCTAAAGCACTCTGTCGAACTGGGAAGAAAGCTCTAGCTCTAGCCTTTGGAGGAATCAGTCTCTCATTCTTAACGGGAATTGGTTCCTCATTTGTCATCCGAGCAACCATATCCAAAGGTGTAAAACGACACTGCGTTCCTTGTCTCGCAAAACCAGCAGCTAGTGTTCCACATACGTACGTTTCTTGGACAGGCTCACCTTCATGACACCTTGGAGCCATCACTTAAAGATCGGGCGAACTATCAGTATGGCGAGAATGACAAATCCACAGCCTGAATTTGAACCAAAAGTGCAATAAGGGGGGATTTGCCAGACCCAGATATTGCTATAGTAGGAGCAAGAGCCCATGCAACCACATCATTAACTGCTGCAGCTGACATTGCCATTCTGCCAATGTCAGTGGTCAGGAGCTTCAACTCGGCCAGAATACAATTCTCAAGTACAGAACCATCAATATTGGCAATGTCTTTGCCAACTCGTCCTCAATATTGGCAAAGACAGGAAGGTAAACCATTCTTTGAGAGAGTTTTCTAGGTTCCTGATAGTTAAGATAGATTCTTGTGTTAAGGACCTAATAGCTCTGCCATTGTTTTTTCTTATTTCAGGCACTGAATGATCAGACATTTGCCATTATGGTTCTGATGGCTCTTTTCACCACCCTCATCACAACATAACTGGTTTTAGCTGTATACAAGCCAGCAAGAAAATCACGAAGGCCTGACTACAAGTACAGAACCATCAAACCGAGGAACACTGGCAAACAACTCCGAATTATGGCCTGTTTCACACTACAAGAAACATACCATCGATGATAAACCTTCTAGAAGAGGAGTTCAGCAGGTGGAGAACCTCTGTGTGTATCCATTGCATCTCATGGGACTCTGTGAGAGATCCTCTTCCATCCTAATGGTTCACAAGGCCAGGAAGAATGGGCTGCCCTTCTGGAACAAAGGCCCTCGGACAGATGCTGACCAAGTTGTGGTGGCATTTGAAGCTTTCAAGCAGCTGAGTCACGTCTCAGTAAGGCCAGTGACTGCAATCTCTTCAATGATGGACATGCACGAAGATATCTGTGCAACTGCTGAGGCCAGAGAGAAAGAGGGCTGCATTGATCATCCTTCCATTCTGCAGACACTATAGATTCGATGGCTCACTTGAAACTTCTCGACCGTTGGTCAGCAGAAAGGTTTTGACCCATTCCCCATGCTCAACATCCACGTCCACTAACTGATTTGAAAACAGTAATGGTCAAGAGCTACAAGCTTTGATTCAAGTGTTAAACTTGAAAACAAACACAGGCAGACACACAGCATACCACCTGGTTTTGAACCTTCCCTCGTATTTCGACCAGCCCTTGTTCATTGGGAGAGTCGAGAATCCAATGCCAGATGCTTATTATGTCTTGAATTTGGCCCACACCATTAGTTTATACGAACAGGCAAAGTATTTGTTAATTATTTATTTCTTCCCCACAAACAATCCGCATTGACAAATTGGACAAATTTCAATCATCTTTTCGATAATAATGTATAGGGTTCCTTAATTCTCTACACGATCGCCAAAGAATATTTCGATATGTGTGGCTGTGGCCCATGTACCACGTGTGGCTTCCAAAATATATTGTATATTTCTATACTTGAAAAAAGTTTTGTCGTTTAGTCTCTGTCTGGTAAGTGTTATGCATGTAGCCGCTTGAATGGCAATGAGTTTTTCTCAAAAAAAAAAAAAAAATGGCAATGACAATGATTTGTCTAAAATCATCATCCCATTTTCAAATAGGCAAAATACAGTTCCATAGCCAAAACTTTCACGTTTGTGCCAATAATAACCACATTTGGCGAAATACCACTTATAGCCACCTTTTGAAAATGTTGTTGGACAAATATAGCTTTTTCCGTTAGAAACATTGACGGCGTTACTAACACCGTCAAATAAGCAGACGGTTTGCTGATTAGGCGAGAAGAACACTTCCACGTCAGCGCCAACTAAGCAAGTCTTGACACGTCATCTTGACACGTCATATATTCATTTATTAAAAATAAAAACTTATATATTACATTATTAAAAAAAAATCAGACTATATATTCCATTTCCATCGAAACCAATCCTTCAGCCCCTATTTTTGCCCGATACAAAAATTAGGGTTCCTCTCCCAAACTTCAAATTTCGACTCTTCTCCCCGAATCCTCAACTTTCCACTCTCCCCGATTCCTATACTAATCGATTCCTATTTTGGAATTAGGGTTCTTCCCCCAAATTCCACTCTCCACGAATCCTCTACTCCCTTCTGATCGAATCCTCACTCCCCTCCGCGATTCCGATTCCGATCGATTCTGTTCCGACTCGCAACGACGACGATTGCGACGCAACCCTCTCCTTCTCCTTTCGCGATTTCTCCTGCCCAGCACTTCAAGCGAGCTGCAGGCATGTCCAGGCGAATAGCTTCCTCAAGTTCGACTAGCACTCAGAGACTAGGCGTGGTACTCTGTTGGTGCAATAAGCCTTGTGTGGTCAAGACATCTGCCACATAGTTAAACCCAGGCAGGCAGTTCTATGGGTGTCCTTTTTGGAAGGTAAGGTGGCGTAGACATGATTTATGCATTTTTGTGGTACTTGTGTGTGAGCTTTAGTCGCAAGTTGATCGTTGTAGTGGTGCAGGACGAGACCAAGAATTGTCGCTTTTTTAGGTGGGTGCGACAGAATGCTGATGAAGATAAGCAAGCAAACTCTGAAAGTAGTTGTTCGATTCTGAAGCTCGAAGACAGTTTGCGTACAGCACAGTGTAAGGCTGAGAGGAGGAAGAAAGAGATGAAAATTCTGTCCGATGAGTTATCTAGATTAATGAAAGCACATGAGATTATGGTTGCTGAAGGGAGGAGGGTTGATCATGATATTCATGTAATTCGTTATCAGATCACTGTTATTGTCGTACTCAATTTGATAATGGTTGTTCTTCTATGGCACCACTTTCTGATGTAGAATGTTTTGTAATTTGACAAGGTTGTTTCGTATGTGTAAGAACCTGCTGGTAACGTTTATGATCAATGTAGCTTTTGGTAAGACAATCTTCATTCCGAACTAACGGTGTTCCAATTACATACCCCCATTATAGAACATAGTAACCATAATCCGAAGTTTTCCAATTACATACCCCCATTATAGAAGTCGGTACACATAATCCGAAGTGTTCACAATCTGACCTAAAAGAACATACTTGGCCCTAACATACACTTGGCCCTAACATACAAGGCCATTACATGAGGGAACTTCTCAAAAGGCAAAATGCAGTTCCACCTCTAACTGATATAGCAAAATGAATACCCTAGCCTTTAGATACAAGGCCATCCCACGTCTAAGGTTGTGTTGGTGGTGGTTGGCTTCCACGCAGCTGGACCTCATCGTGCTGAGTGCCTCCAACAGCACGTCCCCTCGAGCCATTCAGCTGCATATCAGAAGAGAAAGTCATTAGTCAGTTTGCAATATAATGGACCAATCTTGTACATCAAATTGGTACACACGAATGCTTACTATGACGTATTGATTCCCTGTTTCCTCAGATACATAAACTCCAACTCCTCTAGTGGCAGTCCTCATCTCACGTTCAATAGTCCTCCGGTCACCAACATTGATATGAACAGCCTTCCAGTACATTGGCAAGGAAGGTAATTAACTTGAGTACATAATCCACGGTTATCTACAATCATTCTACAAGTTAACCTAATTTTATCAACTTACTTGAATACCAACTCCTCGATTTAGAGGACATGTTCTGGCATTGTGAGTAGTAGAACCACACTTGGAGCAATGTCCGATTCTAGTTTTCCGAGCTGTAGGTTCTGTATTTCCAGGATTTGGTGCGGCTGTTCTTGGTCTCTTTCCTCTACCTCCACCTACATTATTGTTAGCCTAGCAAAATGAACAACAAAATAACTATTTAGTGAAGCAGCAGGAACAAGGCACTATAGATAAATACATTTAAAATGAAAAGTACTTACAGCAGCAGCAGTAGGGGCAGCAGCAGGAGCTGTACACGTTCTCGCATTATGGCCTTCACCTCCACACTTCTTGCAATGCATCACTGACCCCCTTCTAACCACTTCCTCTCCTACTCCATTTCTTTGAGGCCTAACCTCGACTTCGTGAGCAGACTTTCTGCGATTCTTCTTCGGTCTACCAGGCATACTTCTCTGCTTAGGTGGGTGCACTGGATATCCTACGGCATCAGGCCAAGCTTGTCTACCGTCGAGACAAGGTATGCCATACTTGTACGCGTATTCAGCATTTTGTACAAGGTAGGTAGGATGAACATAACTGTCCACTTCCTTCCTCAAATGGGAAATGGCAGACACAGCATGGCAGCATGGAATGCCACTAAGTGTCCTTCCTCAAACTCGAAAAACCGATGTACATACGCTGTAAGTAGACCTTGTCTTGTGTAGGGTGTGGTTCAACCTCAAGCTTGAAAGTCCCGCTTCTATCACGCTTCACCAACTCGGCCAAATATGATCTGACTTTCTGGTACTCCTCTATAAGTGAGCCTCCCAACATCTTGATTGCTGCAAGTTTGGCTCTATAACACGTTCTTCGCTTCACCTCCATATTATGCTTTAGCTTAACTTCAGCCATAATCTGATCAGGAGCCCATTCAGGGTTAATTCTAAACCTCTCCAGCATATCACTAGCAATCCAGTGTGCAGTAACTTGGTTAACACGAAGCTGCCTTGCACAAGAATGAGGCAGACCAACCTTCCTAATCATGAAACTCTGATTGCGACGGAACCAACTAGCATAAAGCTTCCATTTGCAAGTCTGATCCTTGCATCTCACCTCCCTCCTACTTGGATTACTCCTAACCCATCTTAGACCAGCCCCAGCCGCTACAGAGTGACGAACAACAGCGGCCTTGAATTCCTCTACACTAGCAAACTTCATTCGAGGAACGAATTGGAAAAGCTTGTGGTCACATTGCGGATCATATTGTGGAGCATCGTCGAATATGTCCCTGCCATCCGAGTCAGACAGGTTAGGTCGAACATGGTTTGACTCTTCTGAAAGCCTGTAGCTTGAATGGTTTGAGTTTTGGCCCCTTGCTTCCTGGACATTCTCTGAATCATCAACATGAACCTCATCTTGGCGTTGTGAAGCACCAGGAGCTGCTCCCTCAGCAGCCAACCCATCTGTTTCAGAATCTTCTTCATCTGATCCTTCTTCCTCGAAATCATCAAGCTGCTCAACCTCCTCCCCATGGCCATCAACCCGGGCCTTTACCTTCCTCTTCTTCATCTCCCCATAAGCTCGCAGATTTGCCCTTGCTTCATGGTATTCGTCGTCACTTGTATCTGCATCATCTGAGTCGTATACGTGGTATATGTCTCGAGCAACAGAGGCCTCAACACCATCATCTGCAGCCAAGGATATATCTGATAAAACCACAGCCGTTGGATCGTTCTCCCCAAATGCTTCGTACCAAGAATCAGCCATCTGTCATTCACGATTAAGATAAATTGTATTATAATCACCATTAACCACGTGGTTATACAAAATAAACTGTATTTTACTCACTACCTAACAAATGGAAAACGACAACGAAAAACAGTATTCAATTCTAGGGTTTGTGGACAGCAATAGGAATTGACAAATCTAACCTAGTAGAATCGACCCACTCACCTTCAGTTATGGGGGCAAACTCGCCAAAAAAATGAATCCAGTGGTCCCTAGATGTCTCTGTCCTGTACCTCTCTCGCCTTTACAGCTCGCTACCAACCAAAAAAGATGAAACTATAAGAACCTTTCGACAAGCTTTCAGAATTCAATTGCAGCTATCAAACCCACAATAAAGAACCAAGAAAGTTTCCTTACCAGTCGCGACTGACGAGGGAGAGGACAAATCGGCTTCGAGGGAAGATTAGGGTTTCAGAGTACAATCGGTCGATTCCCACTTTCCTCCTAAGCATGCAGAAGAGAAGAAGCTTAGAAAGATTCGGCCAAAGCTCGGCGTCGATTAGTCAACCCATTCTCTGTTATGTTTCTCGAGGAAGGAGGCGGTAGGTTCACTTTCGGATTATCGAGGAAAATCGAGATTGGAGATGAGAAGAGTCTAGATTGATGGTGGCGGAAGGAATAAGGGGTTCGTCGGAGGGGGTTCGTCGGAGGGGGGGCGTCGGAGGTGGGGCGTCGGAGGAAGATGGTCTTCGTGGTGCTTCGTGCTCGTCGCCTTTCGAAGGAATATGGGTGGGTGGTTTCAGAGAAAGAAGATAAGGTAAGATGGAAAAGTCGACCAAATGGTCGGTGGGTAGGCTATTTCGTGTTTTGTATTTTTCTTTTAATTATTCGCCACTTGGAAATCACTAGCGGTCCACGTAAGCTGCTCCGTTTGCCCAGTCACACTTAACGTTAACAACGTTAAAGAATTGGACGGAGGTGGCTATAAGTGGTATTTCGCCAAATGTGGCTATTATTGGCACAAACGTGAAAGTTTTGGCTATGGAACTGTATTTTGCCTTTCAAATATACAAATTCATACTCAGCCAATCTCCATATATTTATGCGGTGGAAGGTTTTCAAATATCCATGGTAATACCTGTCACGTACATTCAACATTATTATATCTAAAATTTTACATTTAAGGTGTTGTTTGGAACCTTTGATTGAGAAAATTTTATATACAAGAATGTGTATATTAAGATTAGATATATTCTAACAATGTGTGAGTTCTAATACTACATTGTTTGAAGAACATAAAAGAATATGTACGTTAAATGAACTATGATACTAAAATCTCACAAAAATGTGAGATTAAGGGGTCGTTTGGAATTGAGATTTCAGATTATGTATTTAGACAACATGTAATCCGATAATTCGTCATTTTTTAGTGAAACACTATACTTTATTTAAACAGAAGATGAGACCACCAAAACCATTCATTATGGAGGATTGTCAACCTCAGCTAGTTGAGATTGTTAATCTCTCTCTTTTTTCCTTCCTCATTTTTTGATGGATCACCAAAATCATTCAATCTCCAAATAAAGTTTTTTTTCCTTCTCAAATTCATACATTCAAACAATGCATCTAATTATAATACATAAATTTATTAAATGCAACAATGTATAGAATCCCAACTACCATACATGGCCTAAGCATAATCATTTTTTACGTAATAGGAATACATCATGTATTGTCAATACATACATTATGTGCTCAAATCAAGTAAAATAATGTTGTATTCTGCTGGATGTGTATAGTCAAAATATATCATTAGAATCACATGTTCCAAACGAGGCATAAATTCCCAATTGCAACACTAAACTGACCTAATAAATCATTAAATATATAATCATTCTCAATACGATTGAAATCATATGATTCTAAAACATCCATTAATTCGTAAGATAGAGTACAATATTATAAAAATCATTCTTCTCCGACTTTGATACATCTCCTAGAAAATAAATAAATAACATAATTTTGTTAACAATGGGGAAAGTGAAAGAGTGAAGAGAGAATTGAGGGAAATTAATTAGGTTTTAATTTGGTGGTCAATTGCCACTCAACATTTCTAATAGTGATTTTATTCAATCGCCCTCATTATCATTGACATGTTACTATTTGATCTATATATTTTCATAAGTAAAGAAATACTCTTGTTTGGACACATTATTTTATATGTGAAGAATACTCTTGATGGGGCGAGTTCAGCGGCGAATCCAGGACATAGCAGATCATTGGGCCGCATTTCATTAGAAATAGGGATGGCAAAAATATCTGTAACCGTAGATATCCGCCCGAATCCGGCATAGTCGGGTAGGGTAAAACCCGAACCCGAAGGACATTTAGTGGGTACGGGTAAAACCCGAACCCGAATATTGCGGGTAATGGGTGGGCATGGGTTTCTCACTATCTGACCCGAACCCGCCTGATTATACACATGCATGTGTATTTTGTCTAGAAATAATCATTATATTTCTCTAACATATTTTATATTTAGCATATAAATATAACATTTTCATGAAATTGTGTTGTTTTAGTTAATTTTTTTCATTCTAGTGAATTCTTGTCATACTTTTTCTCTTACTTAATATAAGAATACGTGTGAATGTTAACATATTGGTTGGAGTTATGAAGAGAAATTGATATCCATGGATAACCGTGGATACCCGAAATCCAAACGGGTATGAGCATGGTTTTGATTTTCTACCCGTTTCACATGTGGGTATGGGTATGGGTAAAACCAGAAGTACTTTGGGTAGGGTAACGGATATGCACTATCCGCCCCCGACCCGACCCATTGCCATCCCTAATTAGAAAATTAGATACTATAAAAAAATCGTAGTTTTTCTTACAATGTCAATTGTACATCTCAATCTTTTAATATAGCAAATTCATCAGTAATGGAGTCTACATCCATACCAATAGCATACTACTCTCTTTCAAATAAAATAGTTAACCAATCAGCGAGAAATTCATCGTTCACTTTGTTGCGCAAATCATATTTCATCTGTTCCATTTTTGAAAAGGTTTTCTCCATAGTAGCAATTTAAAAGGGCAATGTCAACACTAGACAAATCAATCGACTGATCAATTTGTATTGTGTGTTCATCCGGGGTCGGTTAGCATGCTAACCCCCTTGAGTGGTTGAAAAAATGACACCCCCATGGGGTATTAAATACAATTATAGAATTTAATACACATATTAAATACATTAGGAATTAAATGCACCATTTTAATTATTTGTTTTTTTTTTCAAATTAAAATCTACACTAAATACATTCTCTCTCCATATATCTGATTTTTCCTTTTTCAATAGCCTCCGACCACTAGGCTTCCTCCGACTGCCACACTTCTCGGTGAAAATCCAATCGGCAGACTCCCTCCGACCACCTGCAAAAAATATACCACTACACTGATACGTTGTACCACTACACTGGTAGGTATACCACTGCACTGACTGGTACCAATGTCATATCTGAGTATCAGTGCAGTGGTACAAATACCAGTACAATGGATCGGATCAATATTGAAACGGTTCGGAGTCATGATAGCCACAATCTATAGTGAAATACATTTTAAGATAATGGATCGGATCAATATTGCATTCAATCCGCTATGATCCGGTCTAATGTCAATGTGATCTATTTTCTTCATTATTTATAAAATTAATGGGGACCAAAAACCGAATCACATTATATTCTTTTTGGTACGGTCCGATCCAAGTGTTTATTTAGTGTGGTCCGGTAAAACAAAAACCCATTGCACAACCCTTTTAAGCACAAATAGTTCTAATTATAATTGAAAATCAATATTTTAAAATGGTTCCAACTTTATCCTTGACTCGTCCCGAATATCATAATAAAAATCCCAATTAATGTCCAAGTAGAAACCTCAACCGGGTGTAATATAGGGCAAGTATGTTGATATATCAACCTGGGGCGGACCATGTACCCTTACTTCGATTGTTGAAAACATTATCTAGCAATTGGTTTTTGGTGAAAACAACAATCTTTAACTAAAACGTTTGGAAAAGTAAATGGATTGGACACTAATTGAGAAGGCTTCACCCGGGCGTTAGTCCCCCTAGCTAATAATAATGACTTGTCGGATCAAATTCATAGGTGTGGGTAAAGCGGTTGTAAACCGTTGGGAAGTGCACCTGTTGAACAAACGCCACTCTCTCGGTCTATAGGCCAAGAGAATCCAATTCAAGCTACCAAAGTAGCTCTCTTGACCTATCAACCAAGGGTTGATAAGAATCCACCCTCGAATCGGATTTCGGACGGCCAAATTACAACCAACCCTAGGTGCTAATACTAATTAAGAGGTTTGTCCTAATTTAACCTAAGTAGGAGACAAATATTGCCCAAGGAAATCCAGCTTTTACAAGCCTCTAATCAAAGGAGATTCGCCTCTACCTATGTTAAAATGACATAAGACATTGAAATGCACAAACACAATCAATCTTCATGAAAATACCTCATAACTTTGTATTAAAACACACCCACACACTAATCATTCAACCCATACAAACATTCACATCATTGTAGTTAGGGTTTACACACACCCAAGTGAAAAGAAAAACTACTCCATGCTAGGCAAGGAGGAAACACAAGGGAGAAGAATAAGGGGTCGTTTGCTTCATGGATTAAAAAATGAGGGTTTTTGTAATTTAAAAACCCAAGGATTAATCAAGGATTTGAGCCATCATGGATTTGTAACAATCCTTTGTTTGTTGGGATGTTTTTATCATGGATTTAAAGGTGTGAGATTTACTACTTGAAGTCAAAAATTACATTACTGCCATTTTCTATATGTTTGACATGTTTATGATATGTACACAAAACAAGGACAAAACTTCAAAATTACCTTACTATCATTTTCTATATGTTTGACATGTTTATGATATGTACACAAAACAAGGACAATACATACTAATAAGCATAATGTTGCCACATGGACAATAATAATAAACGAGAAAATTCCGTTTTAACTTTTAATGTAACATAATCAATTATCAATTCTTTGTCCTCCTTTTCAAAAGTAACATATAACAACATATATTAGAATCGGGAGAACAAAGAATTACACGTTCCATGAAAAGGTCAAAGAAAACTAGAACACAAGAAATGATATAAAAAATCTAACTCATGTTTGCACATTAATTGAACGTTTATATTATTCATTAATTGTTAATTATAATGTATAATAGTTAAATTTGAGGGCAACCTTGGAATATTAAAAGTGCATGAGGGTATATGGGTAAAATCTCATCAAGGATTTATGCCATATTCCAAATCCCACATCAACATGTGGGATTTATAAGTCCGTGGGGTCCACGGATTTGGACCCTTAAAATCCGTGGGCCCCATGGATTTGGTCTCCAAAAAAGGTGCAAGCAAACATCGTATTGTACCTAAATCCTTGATAGTTGATTTTTTGGTACCAAATCCATGTACCAAATCCTTGAAGCAAACGACCCCTAAAAACCATCTTGGAGATGCTAACCTTGCTCCTTGTGGTGTAGAGATCCTCCTTTGCGGAAGAAATTCCCAAAACCTTACTTGGAGTTGAAACCCTAACCTCTTCTCTTCTTTGGTTCGTAAATTTCTTTCTCTAGAAAGCTGAAGAGGAAGAAGTTCCTCACACTTGGTCTCTTCTCCCTTTTTCCTTTAGTGACACGCCAAATCACAACACCAAACTGCGACCAAGTGTAATCACAGTCCGGGAATGCAGTAACAAGCAAGTTATATTATCAACCCGGGGTCTAGATCTACTGCTTACTCCGTGATTCTCTATTATCTAGCAAACTAATTCGAGTGATTGTTGTTTAAAAGCAAAAGCAGTAAGAAAGCAGTAAATTGTTCGGTTTTCTAAAGCAGGTAAGAGTCACTCGGGAATGAGTCCCCCTAGCCCCTTAGTCAGGTTCAATTGTAATTCCCTGGGTTGATTTACTATTGATTAGACTGCGAAAGATCCGACAGTAGCTTGGAATCTCTTAAGCTGACCAAGCCCTCTCAGTCTAACTACCCGACAGAAGACTAGTCTTCACCGGGATAGAAAGCTGAAGCAGTAAGCACAGAACTCCACTACTGGAATTGAGTTCCAGTACAAAGCAGTAAACTGGCTAACTCTGGTATAGCCAATCTCCTACTATCGAATGAAGAAGCTCTAACAACCTAATCAGATTCTATCTATCTCAGGTTGCAGCAGAAATTGAGAAAAGCTGATCAGACTCCAATCAATTCAATAAACATGCATCATTCGATTAAAATCAAACAATAATATCATCCCAAGTCATTACAATCAAATCCCTAACAAAAGGAACTAGGGTTCTTCATACCCAAGTGAGAGAAAGGTTCTACTCCATAGAGAGAGAAAGGAAAACAGAACTCAGAGTAGTCATACTCATAAAGATGAGGAAAATCTGCTCTGGGATGTCAATCTTCACTCCTAGGGACGCAATCTGGGCTTCAATGATGAGAAATCCACTCCAAAATAGCTCCTAGGGTTTGTTCTTCGCTCTTTCTCTCTCTAAAACTCTGTTTGTTGCTCAGAAAATCTAATTCCTCTTCCTTGGCTCGAATCTACCTCCAAAAACCCGACTCTGGGCGAATTACGGGCAGAATTACGGCCGTAATCACGTCCTGCCTGTAACACCCTACCCTATACGTATTACCTAATCATATTGTTCATACAATTGCAGCGGAAATAATCTCGGGTGTTACATTAATTATCAAAATATACCAAAATAAAATTTCGACATGAATTACTCGCGTAATGGGCTAACAGTTCTTCCATCTAATTGGTGGCGACAAAACTGCAAGTGCACAGTGTCGTACAAGTAATAAAGTGTAAGTAAAATTATCGTTCTCTAGGGGATTGGTGAAACTCAATAATTAAAAAATTTAGTTCAAGAAACTATAGGAATTGCAAAGGTTGTAATCAAGTGATGATTTGCAAAGATTGCACAAATTAAGTAACTCGATAAATCAACTATTTTGGAGAAATTGATATTGGAGAGTTCCGGGGGAAACACAAGATTTTACTATTTTACCTCAGTAAATTTAATTACCCTTGTTAATCGATTTAATCCATATTTCTACAATCGGGATACCTATAATTTGATAGCTATCTCTATCGAGAATTACCACGTACTAACTAATTAAGACAATTTCTACTATCGTAGTTAACTGAATTAATTAATTAGCCTTAAGAACGATATCCCTGAAATGACTGCATAATTCCCTATTTAATCCACTATCGCTTCGATAGGCAATTATGTCGTGTGAAATGTGTTCAGTTACTAGGTTTTCACTATCGTTATTAACCTAGAAAACTACAAATCATTGTGAAGGTGGCCAATCAACACAAAGCGTTAAACAATTTCACACGATAGAAAATGGAAGAAAAACAAGTCATGATTAAAACATCGAGGCTAGATAATGAAATCCATAAGTTTCCCCCAGAAATTGGGGGATTAGTTCATGATGAAAAGAAAGTACATAAACATGCTAATGTTCAACATGATGACTAACTACCAAAACAAAGGAGTAGAGAAAGTACTAAGTGTTGAAGTTAATCCACAACTCACAAGAGTCTTCCTCTCTTCAAAATGCTCAACTCCAAAGTGTGCCAAGGTGAGCTCTCTCCTTTGATTTTTCTGTCTAAAACTAGTCTCCAAAAGTGCCCCCCCCCCACTCTCCTAGTTGCTGCCCCTTTTAAGTTCATCTCTGCAGATTTTTATCCCCCAAACCAAGGAGATTGCAGACCCCATTTCCAAGAGAAGGCTGCTGCCAGCTTAACTCTCTCTCTTTGCAATAAATTCTTGCATAATTTTCTCTATTGGTGAGCCACCAAATCCATTTGCTCACTTCAAGAAATATGATCAAATCCCAATAATTTCTGAGGGCTGCTGATAGTTGAGTGAAAATTCCAACCACAATAATTCGATTTGGGTCTTCATCGGTTTGGCCTCCTGCTGGACGTTTGCCTCTGCACATCTGCATTTTGACACTGCACCTGCATTCGGCCACTGCACTTTGTTTTGTTCACAATCTTAGCTTCAATCTGTGTTAAATCGCTACATGTCTTGGTAATGACACTAGGGCCATTCCATGGTCAATATGAACTAATTTAGAGCAATTTAAACACATACATACATAAAGATCAATCATTTATTCACATAATACATATATGTTTATGAAGCTTATCACAACCCCACACTTAGCATTTGCTTGTCCCAAAGCAAAAGAGAGAGATAATTGAAAGAGAAGCAAATAAACATACAACTAAGACTCCTAGGACTCATATAAAAAACACACTACTCCTAAGACTCGACTAACACCATTGTTGCTTGAGTGACGGTGTGACTAGCTGTGGACCTACTATGCTTTGGTGTAGATATCTATGTATATACACTATCGTCAAATTCAACCTTTCCATGCATACCTAGGCTTGCAAGTTAGATTACACTCCATCACATGATGTACCCTACACCTAGAATACACACACTAATAGTGGATTGTGCCAAAACTCATTCAAACAAAGAGTAAGGTAAGTTAAGAGTAAAAGCATGGCATCTAGATTTCCTCACTAGGAATGTGTATTTCGCTCAATCACACAAGTGTTTAAGGGTTGGTGTTTACACTCAAGTTTTTCCTTACTAGTGCTTACCTGAACCTTGTTCTTCAACCACAGTTGGATCGATCAGTACAAACACAAGCATATCAAGATGACAACGTTTGGGTAATATGTGTAAGGATAAGGGTTAATGTGAGGTTTGATAGGAGGGAAATGGTGATGCTCACGAGGAATGAGTTACAAAGGTGGACCCAAAGCAAGAACTATCTAATATCGAGGCCTTGAATAAAGAAAAATGCATAACATATGCAAAACTAAGACTATACAACAAGGGAAGAACATTGATTCCCAAAGATGATACATCGATTCTTATTTATTTGCCCCCTTTTCTCTTTCTCTTTTACTCTTTTTCAAATTCTTTTTTTTTCAATTTTTTCAATTTGTTTTTTTTTATGGGGGATGAGACTAAAAGACACTACATTGATGGTCAATACCTCTTTTCTAAGTAGTAGAAGACAAAATGATGCAAAAGGAGGTGCAGTGGCAGAATGCCTATGCAGTGTCAAACTGCATACTGCAGTGGCAAAATGCATCTCTCAGCTATTACTTCAACTACTACATTAGAACATCAACTTTATTTACAAGACAATGAAAATGAAAATGGGCCACTATATTCACACAAAAGACCTCATTCCTCGTGAGAAGGGTTCAATGGGGGATACAAGAAAAAGGGTAAAGGTGAGAGGTGTGATCGAACCGAAAAACAAGGCCAAGTCTCAAAGAGGTTGATCCTAGTTGTCAATGATAGGGTAGGCTTTTTGGCTCGAGTTTGTAGTAATTGTCTCTATCGTTTATGCTTGCATACACACAACACAATCCATTTGTGGTTTTGATCAAGATTACCGAAACACAAAGTAATGAAAAACTTCACACAATATGAAATTGACATTGAAGGTTCAAACTCACGGCTACTAGATGCCATACCCTACTCTATACAAATTATACTCAATTTTACCTAAGTTCGGGCACAATTCAATTCTAGTGAGTGAATTTTAATATGAGAGTACACCATGTGAAATAGGCAATCCTACATGCAAACACAAGTTATGCATTTCAAGGTTAACTTGGGATAACCGAGAGGCAGATTCATACACCGAAGCATAATAAGTTCACAAACCATTCACACAATCATTCCAAGCAACGACATTCTACCCTATCAAGTTCAAGACACAACACATCAAACCCAATGGGAACGACTCACATTCACCAAACATCATGTACAATACATACTCATAACAAAACTAAAACTCTCCACCCCACACTTAGGATGGAACATTGTCCCTAATGTTCTGTACCTAGACTCTAAACATGCAAACACACAAATGAAAAAGTAAGCAAAGGGAAAGATGAAAAACCTCGGGACAAATGCTAGGCGGATGAGGTGGGAGGTGGTGGAAGGTCGCTCGGGCAATCAATTCCACTCTTCTTGAGATGCTCGGCCATTTTCTGAATAAATTGATGTTGGATGTTGATTTGGTGTTGCTGCTGCTGGTACTTGTGATCTTGTTGCTCCAGTTGTTGTTGTAGGTGAGCAATGATGTCCCCCGGGTGAGTGCCTTGTGGCGGGGTGCTTGTGGAGTGATTTGGATCAGCTTGGGGAGTCCTTGAAGATGCTCCTGAGGTGCTGGCAGCGGCTGCTAGGATTTCTATTGCACGGGCAGCAGCCAAATCATCTTCTTCTGTTGCTTCCTTGGTCGTGGTTTTCTCCGTCTTGGCTTTTGCTTTCTCTTCCTTGATTTTTTTGAACTCAGGTATCGATACATACCTTCCTCTTGATCTTATTCTTCTTATGTAGTTCATATTGGATAGAGTTCTTTCTTCGATTACTATGGTTCCCTCGCATTTGTCAATGCCGTTTGGATTCTTTGGAAATCTGCAACAAGTTTGGGCTATAGCAGTAATGATTCCTCCAAATCTGATGTTTCCCTTTGATCCTTTTGAAGCTTGCTCGCCAAGGAGAACTCCCAACCAATAGCCCAAGTTGAGTGGCTTCTTCGTGACACAACTGTAGAGGAAGCGGAGGTCGGTATTGTGTACACCGGGGTTGTCGGAACCACGACCCAAAGCTGTCCGACACAGGTATTCATGTACCAGCACCAAAGCAGGATCTCGAATGGTCTTTCTTCTTGTCTTCTGTGAGTAGAACTCTTTATCATCATCTGCAATTGTTCTCCAAAAATCCTTTTCATCATAAGGAAGCTCAGGTTCTGTTGTTGCTGCCCCATCAAATAGCAAAGCCTTGTGTACTTGGCTCAAGGACAACTCAAATTGTTTGCCTCCCAATGAAAATTGAAACCTGCTGTTGATTCCATCTTTATGAAAGACAAATGTTGCTAGAAACGCCCTTGTCAGTTTTTCATAAGTAGGAAATCTCATCTCTTGGAATCTAGGCCAGCCCATATTCTTGAAGTAATTCAGCACATTCTCCTCTATTCTAGTAATTTTCAGCACATCCAAATCCATAAATTGAGAGGGAATTACCGGCCGAGCAAGAAGAATCTTGTATTTCTCCATATGTTCAGGAGGAATGAGAGGTTTACCGAAGGTTGCTGAGACATCTACTCCACTGTTTGTTGCTGCCGATTTTGATTTTCTAGTAGTTTTGGCCTTTTTGCTTCTCGGTTGGGCTGTAGGTTGTGAGGGAGCTTGCCTCTTTGATGGTGACTTCTTGTTGTTGTCTTTAGCCTTCTGTTTTCTTTCCGGTTGAGGTGCATTGTTGCTGGAACGTGTTCGCTTCAATGGTGGCTCTCCCGGCTTGGTTTTGGCACTTTCCTTGGCTTGTGGTAGGGGTACATGACTTCTGCAACTTTGGTGCTCAGATGGCAGCTCCATTGAATCGTCAAAAGCGTCGATTGTGGCTTGAACATAATCTCCCATCATCTGAAGTTTCGATCCATCCGGTAGAGGCATAACAATAACTCTTTCCACTATCTTCTTCCCAATACTGCCTCTAACAACCCTATGAAATGTGGAGGGAACTTCAACTCCGGCAACTTCTGGTCTAGGCTCTGGAACTGGACTGGTTTCAGAGAGAAGATCTAAGGAGTAAACCATATTCCATTTTCTGAATTCTGTCTTTCCGTCAATGCTCCGATCAATCACTTGAAAATGGCCGACTCCAGCCCTTTTCTTCCGCACCATGTCTGCTTCCCAAAGCTATTTCCTCCAAATGTAGAGCAGAATCAAGCTGTCTTCTTCTTTGCTCAAACTTTGTACTTCACCATAGCTTGCAACAAGCAATATGCTCCATTCTAATCAATTCTTGACGAACCCATGAGCACTAGAGTCATTTCGAGTTGATGGAGAAGGATTTCTGTCAATTTGATGAGCAGAATTTGGGTTTTAGAAAACCCTAGAAATTGGGCAAAAGTGACGGAGAAGGAGGAATGAGGAGAATTGGTTGGATTGATAGAGAGGGTGGGTAATGAAATTGATGGATGGACTGAAGTTTGGGATTAATTGGAAATTTTTGATGGGATTTTGTGGAATAGAAGTAGAGGAACGAATGAGAGGAAGAAGGAAGAAGAAGAACGAACGAGAAAGAAAACGAAAGGGAGAAGAAGAAGGAGAAAAACGGGGGAGGGGATCAACCGAAAGTTGCTTTTTGCTTTTTTTTTTCCCCGTGTTTCTGATCTCTCTCTCTCTTTTTTTTTTCTTTTCTCCTGGAGAGACCCGCCCTCTCTCTTCCTCTTTCTTTCTTATTTTCTCGGATTTTTTTTTCTTTTCCTTTCTTTTTTTTTATGCGGGAGAACACACCCGCCCCTCTGTCTCTCTTTTTTTTTATTATATTTTTTTTCTTTTTTTTTTGTTGTGCACCCGTGCACAACTCTTTGAGGGGGTATTTTTTTTTTGGGTTGTGTACCCGTGCACACCTCATTGGTTTTTTTTTTTTTTTACAAAAGAAAAGTACTTCATGCTCCCTCCTTTCTTCTTCATTGCATTTTAGCTCTTCAAGTCCATTAGTGTTGCCTTCCACCCCACACTGCATTTCTCCATTGCAAAAAAACATTTCTCCACTGCACATTTCCATCAAAGCATTCTGCCAATGCACCTATAAAATTGGAAAAATACCTTCCTCAACGAATTTTGAGCTCAAACTTTATGGAGATGCCTCAAACGTCCTAAAAAGTGAAATTATTAAAAAAATTTGAAAGAAAAACAAACCTCGGGTTGCCTCCCAAGAAGCGCTTGTTTAACGTCATTAGCTCGACGTTGGAATGGCTTAGTGTAGGCGATAAGAGGAGATCTCCAGCAGGGATGCTCCTTCTATGTATTGTTTGAGTCTCTGGCCATTCACCTTGAACACTCCATTGTCACCAAGAATCTCGATTGCGCCATGAGGGAATACTTTGGTCACCGTGAACGGTCCGGACCACCTTGATTTCAACTTGCCCGGGAAGAGACGGAGACGAGAGTTGAAGAGTAATACCGTGTCGCCTACATTGAATTCTCGCCTTACAATGTGTTGATCATGCCACTTCTTCGTCTTCTCCTTATAGATTCGGGCATTCTCATAGGCGTTGAGGCGGATCTCATCTAGCTCATTCAATTGAAGGAGTCTCTTTTCTCCGGCTTGTTTCATATCATAATTCAACTTCTTGATGGCCCAATACGCCTTGTGTTCGAGCTCCACCGGTAAGTGACATGCTTTGCCAAACACTAGCCGATATGGAGACATGCCTAATGGGGTTTTATAGGCAGTCCTATAGGCCCATAATGCATCATCCAACTTCCTCGACCAATCCTTCCGAGAGGAGTTAACGGTGGTCTCTAAGATGTGCTTCAACTCGCGGTTGGATACTTCAACTTGCCCGCTGGTTTGTGGATGGTATGGTGTCGCAATGCGGTGTTTGACCCCATATTTGGCCAAAAGTGTATTCAGCTCGCGACTTGTGAAATGAGTTCCTTCATCACTTATGACAACTCGTGGCACTCCAAAACGGGTGAACAAGTTCTTTCTCATGAAGTTCACCACCGTCTTTGATTCATTGGTTGGTAATGCGGCTGCCTCCACCCACTTTGATACATAATCGACAGCGACGAGAATATATTTGTTGTTGTAGGATGATGGGAAAGGACCCATGAAGTCTATACCCCATACATCAAACATCTCCACCTCCAAGATTGGTGTTTGTGGCATCTCCATCCTAGATGAGATATTACCTGTTCTTTGGCATCTATCACATGCAGCAACAAAGTTACGGGGATCATGAAATAAAGAAGGCCAATATAAACCCGATTGTAAGACTTTTGCTGCTGTCCTTTGAGGTCCAAAGTGACCTCCTGCAGCTAAGCTATGACAAAAGTTGAGTACACTATAGACTTCATTCTCAGGAATGCAACGCCTTATCATAAGATCAGCACAATGCTTATACAAGAATGGATCATCCCATATGTAATTCTTTGAAATAGTGATCAATTTCTTGCGTTGTTGGTAAGAAGCTTCAGGAAGCTTACCTGTTGCGAGGTAGTTTGCAATATCAGCATACCAAGGGGCTCCCTTCGTTATTATGGCAAAGAGTTGCTCATCGGGGAATGAGTCATCGATATCCAAATTGTCAATTGGAAGTGATTTTGCTTCCAACCTTGAGAGATGGTCGGCTACCAAGTTCGCCGAGCCTTTCTTGTCACGGATTTCTATGTCAAATTCCTGCAAAATAAGAACCCAACGAAGTAGCCTAGGTTTGGCTTCCTTCTTAGAAAGAAGGTGTTTGATGGCTGCAGGATCAGTGTACACAATGGTTTTTGAACCCATTAAATATGATCGAAACTTCTCAAATGCATAAACTACCGCAAGTAATTCTTTCTCAGTTGTCGCATAATTCATTTGTGCATCATTAAGGAGTTTACTTGCATAGTAAATGGCATGTAACTTCCCTTCTTTCCGCTGCCCCAAAACAGCCCCTACTGCATAATCACTAGCATCACACATTAATTCAAATGGAAGATTCCAATCGGGTGCTGTGATAATGGGTGCGGATGTGAGCTCCTTCTTAAGCTTGTTGAAAGCCTGCAAACACTCATCAGAAAAGTTGAAAGCATTGTCTTTTGCTAACAATTCACATAAGGGTTTAGTGATCTTAGAAAAATCTTTAATGAACCTCCGGTAAAAACTGGCATGTCCTAAGAAACTTCTAATCCCTTTCACGTTGCTAGGTGGGGGAAGTTGTTCTATAACTTCAATTTTAGCTTTGTCAACCTCAATCCCCCTAGCTGAAATGCGATGTCCAAGTACTATACCTTCCGTCACCATAAAGTGACACTTCTCCCAGTTAAGGACTAAATTGGTCTCTTCACATCGCTGCAAAACCTTAGACAAGTTAGCTAGACAATGTTCAAAATTGGTACCAAAAGTTGAGAAGTCATCCATGAAAACTTCAAGACTTGTTTCTATCATGTCAGAGAAGATGGCTGTCATGCACCGTTGGAAGGTAGCCGGTGCGTTGCACAACCCAAATGGCATTCTTCGGTATGCAAAAACTCCTTGAGGACATGTAAAAGCTGTCTTCTCTTGGTCCTCCGGTGCAACTGGAATTTGAAAGTAGCCGGAGTAGCCATCTAAAAAGCAATAGTGAGAGTGACCAGCCAATCGTTCGAGCATTTGATCGATGAAAGGAAGTGGAAAGTGATCCTTTCGGGTTGACTCATTTAACTTCCTATAATCGATACAAACACGCCATCCGGTGACAGTTCGAGTTGGTATGAGTTCATCCTTGTTATTTCTCACCACGGTAATTCCACCTTTCTTTGGGACAACCTGCACAGGACTCACCCACTTGCTGTCAGAAATAGGGTAAATAATTCCTGCATCTAATAGTTTCATTACCTCATTTCTCACAACTTCCTTCATATGTGGATTGAGCCTCCTTTGGGCTTGGATTGAGGGTTTGTAACCCTCTTCCATGAGTATCTTATGCATACAAAAAGTTGGACTTATACCCGTAATGTCGGCAATAGTCCATCCTATGGCTTTGATATGTCGTTGCAAGATTCTCAAAAGCTCTTGTTCCTGAGAAAGGGTTAGTGAAGCCGAAATTATGACAGGCAATGTGGAATCCTTACCCAAATATGCATATTTGAGGTGACTAGGTAGTGGCTTTTGCTCTAGCTTTGGTGGTTGAATTCTTGATGGAACTAGCGTTTGGCGAGTTTGAGTTTCTCCTTCATTCTCAATCTGCATGGGTAAAGCCTCAAGCAATTGTGCCCTTTTTGACACGGTTAGGTTTTCATGTTCAACATCATCATCAAAAGCGTCAAAATCAGAATCAGAATCATAATCATTGTTGAGAACCTTTTCGGTGCATGATTCTATCACATCCACCACACATACATCATCATAAGAGTCGGGATACTTACTTGATCGGTAAACATTAAATCTTACCTCTTCTCCACATACTCTGAATGTAAGTTCTCCCTTTTGGACATCTATAAGTGCACCACCTGTGGCGAGGAATTGTCTTCCAAGAATGAGAGGCACCTCCCGGTCCTCATCCATCTCCAAGATCACAAAATCTGCCGGGAAGATGAACCTTCCCACTTTGACTAGGACATTCTCCACCACACCCTTTGGAATCTTCACTGATCTGTCCGCCAATTGGAGGGTGATCCGTGTTGGTTTGATCACATCTCTCAACCCCAATTTGTTGTAAACCGAGTAAGGCATCAAGTTGATCCCCGCTCCAAGATCACAATGGGATTTAGTGAAATCCTTATCTCCAATGGTGCAAGGAATGGTGAAGCTCCCCGGATCGTCTCTTTTCTCCGGTATTTTATTTTGAATCACTGCACTACACTCAGAGGTGAGGGTTACCTTCTCAATATCGGACCACTTGCGCTTCTTTGTAAGTAACTCCTTCAAGAATTTAGCATAGGTAGGCATTTGTTCCAATGCTTCCGCCAAAGGTATGTTGATGTGGAGTTGTTTGAAGAGATTTAGGAACTTTTTGAAGTTTGGGTCTTCCAAGGGCTTCATCAACCTTTGAGGGAAGGGTGCAGGTGGTTCATAAGGTTTAACCACCTCATCTTTTAATTTTTCATGTTTTGGAGGTGCAGTTGACGAATGCATATGCAGTGGCAAAGTGCTTGCATTTTGACCCTGCACATCTGCTTTTGCATTTTCTTCATCAGAATTTCCTGCATCTTCCCCCGTGCGTGGTTGCTTCTTTTCCTTTGGATCTTCTAACTCCTTCCCGCTTCTTAAGGTGACGGCTACCACCTTGGCATCCCTTGGATTCCTCTCCGTGTTTGCGGGGAGAGTACCCGGGATGCGACCTTGAATGTCCGCCAATGTTTGAGCCATTTGACCCATTTGTCGCTCCATTGCCAAAATGGATGATTGCACATTATTGTTGAGGGCCAATTGTTGTTGAATGTGGGTGCTTGTATGTGTCACAAATTGATCTAACCCCTTCATATTGTTGTCCGTTTTCTGCATGTGGGCAAGAATCAATTCTTCAAGATTTGACTTCTTCTCCTCTCGAGGTTGTTGAGGTTGAAACCCAGGTGGTGGGTTGTTGGGACGAATTCCAGTGGTGTTGTTATTTGACCATGAAAAGTTTGGATGTTTGCGCCATCCCGGGTTGTAGGTGTTGGAGTAGGCACCGCCTTGGTTTCTTTGATTATTGATAAATTGAACTTCCTCCAATTGGGCTGCTCCTATGGGGCATTGGTCTCGATGATGAGCACCTTCACACAACTCACAAGAAATAGTTTGGTCAGCGGAAATGAGAGAGAGCTTGGCCACTCTTCGTTCAAGTGCATCGAATTTGGCATCCAACTTGGCTTCGATTCGTGCTTCCAAGCCGGTGAATTTGTCGACTTCATGCATACCGCCTCTCCTTCGTGAGCTCTTTTCTCCACCCCATTCATTCGCATCGGAGCACATGTTCTCTATGAGGTCATAGGCGGCTCCGGGCTCCATAGAAGTAAATCCTCCACCGGATGCTGTGTTCAAAGCTTGCCTGAACTCTCTTCTAATCCCATCAAAGAAGATGGTGATCACATTCCACTCCTCGAGGCCGTGGCTTGGGCACTTCAGCAAAAGCTCTTTATATCGCTCCCAAGCTTCACTTAGGCTTTCATCCTTGGCTTGTACAAAGTCTACAATCTCCTTTTGGGCTTTCATGGCTTTAGCGGGTGGAAAATATTTGTCAAGAAATGCCTTCTCTAGCTGCGCCCACGTGGTGATAGATCGAGGGGCCAGGTTTTGGAACCAATGAGCCGCTCGACCCAATAATGAGAATGAAAACATACGCAGCCGGATTGCATCATCGGACACGCCAGGATTCTTCATGGTATCACAAATGCTACAAAATCTCCTCAAATGGTCATGAGGATCTTCTGTACTTGCTCCTGAGAATGTGTAGCCATTTGTGATCATGTTGATGAAGGATGGTGTGATGTCGAGATTGGTGTTTCCGGTTGGAATGACAACCCCTGAAGCTCGGGCTCCAGTTCTTCGATTCAGCTTGCCTCGGATGGTTCGATCTTCGGGTGGGTCATTCCTCCCTTCACGGTGTTGATTGTTGTTGTGGCCTTGGGTAGCTCCCTCCTCCATTTTGCCTATAAGTGAAGAGATGAAACCATTCTCTTCGTCTTGATGGCCTTTCGGAGAGGTAGGTGTTGATTTAGATTGGATGACTTTTCCTACCCTTGCCTGCTTCCGGTTGTACTTACACGCCTTCTCGATTTCGTGATTTAGCGGCAAGAACTCCTTAGTCTCCCTTCTTCGCATACGCCAAGAAGAAATATTCTGAACTTTTCCTGCACACTAAAACACAAATCAAAATAGTTCACTCAAACAAAAATTTATTAAAACTGAATTTTTGGCAATCCCCGGCAACGGCGCCAAAAACTTGGTGGCGACAAAACTGCAAGTGCACAGTGTCGTACAAGTAATAAAGTGTAAGTAAAATTATCGTTCTCTAGGGGATTGGTGAAACTCAATAATTAACAAATTTAGTTCAAGAAACTATAGGAATTGCAAAGGTTGTAATCAAGTGATGATTTGCAAAGATTGCACAAATTAAGTAACTCGATAAATCAACTATTTTGGAGAAATTGATATTGGAGAGTTCCGGGGGAAACACAAGATTTTACTATTTTACCTCAGTAAATTTAATTACCCTTGTTAATCGATTTAATCCATATTTCTACAATCGGGATACCTATAATTTGATAGCTATCTCTATCGAGAATTACCACGTACTAACTAATTAAGACAATTTCTACTATCGTAGTTAACTGAATTAATTAATTAGCCTTAAGAACGATATCCCTGAAATGACTGCATAATTCCCTATTTAATCCACTATCGCTTCGATAGGCAATTATGTCGTGTGAAATGTGTTCAGTTACTAGGTTTTCACTATCGTTATTAACCTAGAAAACTACAAATCATTGTGAAGGTGGCCAATCAACACAAAGCGTTAAACAATTTCACACGATAGAAAATGGAAGAAAAACAAGTCATGATTAAAACATCGAGGCTAGATAATGAAATCCATAAGTTTCCCCCAGAAATTGGGGGATTAGTTCATGATGAAAAGAAAGTACATAAACATGCTAATGTTCAACATGATGACTAACTACCAAAACAAAGGAGTAGAGAAAGTACTAAGTGTTGAAGTTAATCCACAACTCACAAGAGTCTTCCTCTCTTCAAAATGCTCAACTCCAAAGTGTGCCAAGGTGAGCTCTCTCCTTTGATTTTTCTGTCTAAAACTAGTCTCCAAAAGTGCCCCCCCCCCACTCTCCTAGTTGCTGCCCCTTTTAAGTTCATCTCTGCAGATTTTTATCCCCCAAACCAAGGAGATTGCAGACCCCATTTCCAAGAGAAGGCTGCTGCCAGCTTAACTCTCTCTCTTTGCAATAAATTCTTGCATAATTTTCTCTATTGGTGAGCCACCAAATCCATTTGCTCACTTCAAGAAATATGATCAAATCCCAATAATTTCTGAGGGCTGCTGATAGTTGAGTGAAAATTCCAACCACAATAATTCGATTTGGGTCTTCATCGGTTTGGCCTCCTGCTGGACGTTTGCCTCTGCACATCTGCATTTTGACACTGCACCTGCATTCGGCCACTGCACTTTGTTTTGTTCACAATCTTAGCTTCAATCTGTGTTAAATCGCTACATGTCTTGGTAATGACACTAGGGCCATTCCATGGTCAATATGAACTAATTTAGAGCAATTTAAACACATACATACATAAAGATCAATCATTTATGCACATAATACATATATGTTTATGAAGCTTATCACTAATCCTGCAAAATAATTCATCTAAATCCATGCATTCATAGACAAACATATATACTCACAACCATATACATTGGCTTTTCATAGCCATAGTCACAGTTTCATACTACACAACTGCATACTATACTGATACATGCTATAATCATCACAACTTACATAATTACCCAATATACACATATCATCAACTTTCCACACCTGTGGATATTTCACAGTACATCAGAAGCTAGTATGCACATGAAAAACGTTCTCAAAACATTTTTACAAAAAGGTGTGGATCACTGGCCAAAATCCCGAGTAGTAGTCCAAGCACAGAATAGTTGAAGACCATACCTCATCTTGCCTTCAACTCTTGCTCAGCTCCCACCTATACACCTATCTACTGCTGCTGCTGATGATGATCTGCTTACACATGGCATAAGCAGAGAAAAAGGATAAAAGAGGGTCAGCTCATAGCTGAGTGAGATAATCATAGCATCGTGAGTTCATAACAGAGCATACCCCTACCATACATCTAGCAAACAAGCCAAAGCACTAGGATCAGACCTCAGGCATCCGACATCCCAATAGGCAAAAGACTCAACCACCTTGACTTATGCATATGCATCTTATCATGTTTTAATCATAGGCGCCTGGCTACTCCCATGCTAATAACTCTCCCGGGAAACATACCCCACATCCCGTCGGATGTAGTCATACATACCCCAACATCCCGTCGGATGTGGTCATACATACCCCACACCACTATGGGTGTAGTCATACCCCGACACCGCTCTGGGTGTGGTCATATCTCATAAGAAATCTTCAGTCACCACCACAAGAGAGGTGTGACTATCATACATATCATAATAGAGTAATAGCATAGGGAGCCCTAATTACTATGTAGTTGACCGTGAGACCACAACACTCATATTTGGTATCCTTATACATGATTCATATCTCATCTTGCTTAATCATAATTCATTACTTCAACATGTACTTGACCTGACCATAATTGGCTCAACATAGGTAAACCAGGAGTCGTATAGTTGCACTTCCTCGGGATAAACCCTCGTGCAAGTCATCCTCTTTAAAACATCATAATATCACCATGGGATATATATTTTCCCACTTGTACATCCAAATACATCAATCATGAAATGTCATACCCAATCACCTTTTCGAACCATCATAAGGCATATCAACAGTCAAGCCCACAATTTGCAACATATACGAAATCATCAGCATAAACAAGGTTCATATCGATTAGGGCAAGTCAATAATATCATACAGCAATCCAGGGTTCAACATATAGCACAAAAGTTCATACACCCCTAATCATGTCATTCTAATTCACCTAGGTCAATTCTAAACATTAATATAATTATCGTGATACGACAAACCCGGTATGCCGTGCTAATCCCTCACCAGTTCTGGTCGTTCAAACACCGGTTTAACCTTCCCGTACTAAAACGTCAATTTCAGGAACGAACCCCGAATTAAAATCCGAGACCGTCCTAATATCCCCTGCAGTATCCCCGTCAATATTAGTTCTAGGCTCCGGGTCAAATTCTTGATAAAAACACATCAAACCCTGGCCGGAGCTAAATTCAGCGATTAGGACCCCGACCTAAATAATTGCCGAAATTCAGGGATTAGAACTAGAGGATTGATTACCTCGCTGCAGGAAGCTCGTATATGAAATTTGGGCTCAATCCGGCTTCCGGATACTCCGAAACTCTAATTTGGCTTATCGGGAATTCAAGAAATTCCTGAACCAAAAACTCGTTTTAAAGCTCTAAATCGATAAATCACGATGAATGGATGGATTAGGCATTACTTACGGGATTTTTGGATCACTAGGGCTCAAGGTTGGAGCTTTGGAATTTTTCCACAGTCGCTCCCTGCACTTCGCTCGCTCTGCTTCTCTCTCGGTCCGAAATGGAAAAATGACGATGGTGATGAGAACAAAAGGGACGGGGGAAAGGGTTTATATATATATATGCCCGTCCGCTTAATTAATATATATATAATTAATACGTATACTTATCCGATCGATCGATAATTCGGTTTTCGTCGAAATAGTGTCGAAATGCTCGATTTTAAATCATGAACTTTCTAGCGATCGAAATATGGGTTTTGCCGGAACGGCATGTTACACTGCCCGTAATTCGCACCAAAACGCACGTTTCACTTAAGCTGCAGGAGGAGGAGATACGCCCGTAATTTCCCAATTACCGCCAGTAATTTGGGAATTACGGTCGTAATTCTTGGGGTCTTGCCCGTAATTTTATCACCGAGAGGAAATTCTGGGGAGAAGGCTCGGCCATTAATTTACGGGCATGCCCTGGCCAATTACGGCCGTAATTTGGCAGGGGCTGCCCGTAATTTTGTCTGTGATTCGCCATCTGACCTCCAAATGACCCGAAACTTGCGCCTATGCACCTCTTTACTTGATAGGACCTGAAATACGACAAAAAAACACAACCTAGCGTAAAATAGGCCAAGGAAAAATCAATTCGAGCCAAAATGGACAGGAAACCATAGTGAAAACACGTGCAAATACGATGCTATCAAATTCCACCACACTTAACTGTTTGCTTGTCCCCAAGCAAACCAAGTACTACACAAGGTAAGCTCACATATTTCAGTTAACCAACATTGGGGACAAGTCATAAAGGCACAGAACACGTGAATCAAACTGGTTTTCAAACATCAACACATGAACAACTTTAATAGCAACCTGGACAACCACCACAAAGGACATTCGAGTGCAGCAAAATCGAGCAACGGAAGAGTTTCCCTTCTGTTCACCAACCAACCCAGACTTGACTCGACCACTCACTCAAAACAGTCAACTCATGCATCCAACTCAAGACATCAGAACAGAGACCGAGCAATCTAGGTCCTCACCGGGGTACAAGAGTATAGAGAATATGTAAATGAATCACTCACTCTCGACCAGTGGGGTCAGGACAATTTAATGCGAAAAATGCGCATGCTATTTCTCTCAATCCCTAACATCTCTTCACCATGATGGAAGCCTCTAAATGCTAGAGTTCACATACATAATGTCATCACTAACTAATCAGGAGGTCTTAGACACAGGTTCAAATGACTGGCTAGGGTCTTGGACATGGGGAAAAAGCCTTTTAGGTGGTGGAAGTATTCATAGCAAAAGGTTCCACATTTCCAAACCCACACAATCACAGTCAAACAAACCGGTATTCCCTTTCTGCTATTTTGCAATACTCAACATCTCAAGAGCACAAGAGCGAAGGAGGCATAAACATTAGCATTTCCAAGCCAGACTGCTAAGAAACACTACTTAATGGGCATTATTCAGATTTTTGGTAGTGACTCTCTTTTGCTTTCAATTTTTCTTTGTTTTTCTTTCATTTTTCTTTTTATTTCTTAAGAGAGCCACCACTTTTGCACATATTTCAAACATCTGCCCAACTTTTAAGCACTACCTCCAACACTCACATACTTTAGCAGAAACAACACAGAATACGTAACAACCACTCTGTGGAACCTTCTAAAAGATGCAACAAGGGTGATTTTTTCGTTATGGACCAAAAGAAAGGATAACACACGGCTCAAAGGGGCTGACTAGGGGATATGACACATCAGGACAGTCAGTTTTTGGGCGTGGGCTAATCCTATGCCCCCATCATTTTAGCTAATGACAACGTGAATGCTACACATCATGGAAGAGGGATCTATCGCACAAGAAAGAAACGAGCAGGCTCAAATCTCACATGGCTACCTATATGCTCTATCTCACATTCTGATACCCTGAACTAGATGCATAAACGATTGTCAAGAACAAGTGATCAGATCAAGTCACAGTTGGTAAGCAAACAGTTGAAAAACTGAACCCCTACATCGTTCTACTGCACATCTCAGTCCTCATTATAGGTTGTCCTAGTCGCAAACAAGTTGTCATGCATTAATCCGAAAACCGTTCCATTCATCCATCAAAACACAGTGCCAATATGATCAAACAGCAGTACTTGGAGCTCTCAAATCGTAAGATTCGGACAGCGGACTAGGCTCCAAGCACCCATATATACGTTCCAATAAATACAAAGAACCCCCCCCCCCCCCCCACACTTAAATGCGACAGTGTCCTCAATGGAGCCAAGGGAAGGGGAACGATGTTACCGTGAAACAGTGGTCAGGAACGGTGACTGGATGGCGGACCAGTCAAAAGCAGAGGACTGGACAAGGACCAGTCCGATGGGCACAGAGCTAGAACCAACAGAACACACACATGGGGTGAAATAAACCATAGTTCCAAGTCAACAATCCACACAACGGGAACAAGAAATAACACCAAACACAATCCGGAGTCTAAATCTGGAAAGATAGACAAAAGCCAAGCCCCAACTCGATGGGCGGGCAAAATCAGATCACAGCTCGTCGCCTCCATCGCCAGTGGGAGGCGGGTAGTAGTCTTCATGCCCCGGGGACGCCTCCCAAGGGTAGCTCACAGCAGCAGGATCCATGTTCCAGTAGCTCATCATGTAATGCTGAGCTGAAATGATGCGGCGGCGACCATCGCGCTCACGGTCGAGGCGGGCGTTAATGTGCTCCTGGCCAGCAAGGATCTGCTCGTTCTGGCGGGAAAGGGCTGCCAGCTGCTCGGCAATGTAGGTGGTGGGTGCCGCAGCAGACGGGCCGGCACCGGAAGTGGAGTCGCCAGGTGCAGAGGGGGTGGGCCGAGTCCTCGTCCGACGAGTGGTCCGACGGGCTGCAGCATCACTCGCCTCGGGTAGCTCCTCACCCTCTGGTGCACGAGGAACAGGGCGAGGCAGGCCCCGGATCCAGGTCAAGTTCCCGTCACGCTCCAGTATCAGCTGGCGCCGGAGGGTCTCCCTAGAGAATGGCGTCGCCTCCTGGATGAGAGTGAATCCGGAGAGGTCGACGTTGTAGTATCGCGCCAGGGCAGTGACCACCGGTCCACACGCCAGGGGTCGATTACACCGTTTATGCTTGGCAACGGTCCTGGCGATGAGAGAGGACAGATGGAGGTTGTCCACCTCGTGGCTCATGGAGTGCAGGCAATGCAGGGTGCGGAGCTGAAGATGACTGGTGGAGCCCTCGCAGGGGGTGTAGGATTTCCCCAACAGCTGGTTGATGATGCGCCACTCTGGTCGCAGCTGAGGGGCCGTGGTGTGGCCCGGTGTGAAAACAGCTCCTGCAAACTCCGGGAGGCAGATCCTCTCGAAGAACTGCTGGTCCCGAAAGATTGGACTGTCGGGCTCCTCGATGGCCAGGTGACAGGGGAATGGTGGAAGGAGGCCCAGCGCCCGACCAAAATCATCATAGCTCAGGGAGTAGAACTCCCCTTCGAGTCGGAACTGGATGGCATTGCCGTGCGCGCCATCGTGGGTCCGGAAATGCTCGAAGGTGGAGTAGAACTCCCAGAGGAGCTCCTGATAAACCGGCTCGGCAAGGCAGAGGAGGCGGCGCCAAGAGAAAGCGCGGATGGCAGCCTCCATTGCCTCGCGAGCACCCAGCTCTTCAAAGACCCTCCAGTCGAGGTAGTGGTGTTGAACGACTTTGCGGCGTCGGATGTCCCGCAAAGTCTTCCTCTGGTCGGCGTCGAGCAGGTGCAAGAACGTGTTCATTTTCCTGCAGCCACAAAACAGCAGAAATCCAACAGCATACATGGAAATTCGTCAATGGTGAGGTCACAATCATCCTCACCCGGGGCCCTCGAATCATAAATTCGGACAGTGGACTAGGCCCCGAGAAAGGAAAAACATTCATAACCAATCAGAATCATTCACCATTCACAACCAATCAAAATCATTCACCATGCACAGAAACTCAAACGCACTTGGAGCCCTCGGATTATAAACCCGGACAGCAAATTAGGCTCCAAGCGGGACAATCACAACTCATATTACTCGGTAGGCCAACCGAAAGATGAACAAACAACGCAAGCAACAATGTAGGCCTACCGAATTAATTCAAGCACAAACCAATTCCCGAAATTCCTCACTAAACCCACAATATCAATCCTCCACAAATGACAAGTAAAAGTATAGAAGCACACCTGGAGGCACAAGAGGATATAGTGGGTAAGGTGAGGGAAGACTGAGAGACCACAAAAAATCGCCGGGAAACTCGGTGGGAGGCTCGCCGGAGTTTCGTCGCCGGCGACTTCACCGGAGCCAAACTCACCCAAAACTTTGGGGAATGAAGCCCCAAGTACCAGGAACACGGTGGTGGTCGCGGTTTCTCGATCGAAGGTCCGAGGAGGGAGATCAGGCCGGAGGAACACCGAAGGGTCGCGGTTTTCCGGCGACCCAAACCACCACGAAACTCGACCCCACTGGTATAGACTTTTGGGCGCCGTCGAGAGGAGCACGGGGGTGGTCTCGGAATTTAATTTGGACCTCCGGTGAGCGAGATATGGTCGAAAAACCACCGGAGAAGAGAGTGGTTCGAGTTTCCGGTGAGAGGGGAGAGAAACTGACCAGAAAAAATGGGGGAGAGAGAGAGTGGGGTCTCGGCCGCCACTTTTTAAACGAGGCTCGGGCCTTGCCCGTAATTTTAAGGCCGAGAGCAAATTACCCCCTCTGATCGAATTACGGGCAGGGGTGGTTAAAATTACGACCGTAATTCTTACCCCATTGCCCGTAATTTCTATGCCGAGCCCTTTTCTCAGTTTTCCTGTTCTGAATTAATTACGGGCAGGGGGTAGATGAATTACGACCGTAATTACTCCCCCCATGCCCGTAATTTTACTGTCGAGAGCCCTTTTTCTCCAGTTTTTAAGCTGCAAATTCGAACATCCAAACCCAAACGTGCCCCGGTTCAAAAAATACACCACCATAGACCAAAATAGACCATCCGGGGCACGAGAAACATTCCAGAAAGACTCCAGACAGACTCAATGACTCGAAAACGACAAAAATTAAAAAGGAAAAAGGATAGCAATGCAAACCGTGGTGGGGTTGCCTCCCCACAAGCGCTTCTTTACCGTCTTTTAGCTGGACGCCAGTATGGATGCTCAGGGAAGTGTAGGATCAGGTGCCTTCAAGAGCGGATCCACATCGCTCTTGAGGTACAGCTTCAAATGATGGCCATGCACGCGACGAATGTGACCACCAGCATTTGCCAACTCGACTTGGCCATCCGGTAAGATGCAAGCGAGTGAATACTCGGATGGCCAAGGTGGGGGCGGGACCAGCTCATAGTGGTCTCCGGCTTTCTTTCGAGCAGGCTTGGCTGCCTGCAGTTTCGGCCGCCACTCCTCCTTGATATACTCCTTCACTACTGGTTGCGGTGTAGGTGCAGGCACCTCAACCTCCTTCTCTACTTCTTCTTCAGCTGCTGGAGATGCCGAGGCAGGGGTCTCTCTCTCCTGTTCCCGAACAGGTGGATCAACAGTCATCTTGCCACTCCTGGTCATGATGGCATTGCAGTGCTCATTCGGTGTCGGCGGATGAGGGATGGTCTGCCCGGGTAGAGTACCGGGAGCCCTTTGAGCCACTGCCTGAGCCACGCTCCCCAGCTGGGTCTGGATATCCTGCAACACAGCCTGTGTGTTCCTCTGACCAGCTTCAAGAGCCAGGAATTTTCCCGAGGCCTTCTCCATGAACTGCTCAATGGTGTTGAATTTCTGAGCACTACAACTGGCGAGAGAACCCACCAAGTCCCGCAGTTCAGCCATATGATCATTCTGCACTGGGGCAGCAGGGGCTGCACCTGGCTGCTGGAAAGGTCGCGGCTGTGAATGAGCAGCATGCCCTTGCATGGGCTGATAAAGAGACTGTTGTTGCTGCTGGAATGGCCCCTGTCTGGGCTGATATGGTGGCTTCTGGAAACCCGGCGGTCCCTGGGGACTGGTGGTCTGGAATTTGCCCCACCCCAGGAGAAGTTAGGATGCTGGCGCCACCCCTCGTTGTAAGTGTTATTGTAGGGGTCGTTGCGCCTGACATTATTGATGAAGTTCACCTGCTCCTGGGGTGTGGTTGACTCCTTCATCGCCTGGCAGTCTTCCACCGTATGATGGGTGCTTTCGCACCAGTGGCAGAGCATCGCCTGCTGCTGTCCGGTCCCTGGAATCATCCCGGAACGATCGATAGCTGAGACCAGCTTCGATACTACCTGCACCAAATCAGAGGGATGGGCTCCCACAGAATGTACACCTCGGCTGGGTGCTCGCCTCGACCTCCTGGCAGTGCCCCAATCATAACCGTTCTCCGCCATCTCCTCAAAGAGTTGATTCAGCTGTGGCGGGGTTTTGGTCAGCATGTTCCCGCCACAGACCGAATCGATCAGCTGCTTGTCCTCCGGGAAGAGGGCGTGATAGAAGGTGCCCACCTTGAAGGCGTCATTGAAGCCATGATTTGGACACCTCAGGAAGAGACTGTTGTACCTCTCCCAAGCATTCCTGATGGTCTCATCCTCATCCTGAGCAAAATGTGTAATTTGCTTCTGCATGTCAGCTGTCTTGGAGGGAGGATGGTAGCGGGTGAGGAACTTGTCCGCCAGGTTGGAGAACGTGGTAATGGAGCCCGGAGGTCGAGTGTCTAGCAACTCCTTGGCTTGCCCCTCCAGAGTAAATGGAAAGTACCTCAGCTGGATGGCATCTGCTGGTACTCCATTGATCTTGATTCCATCAATGAGTTCGTGGAATCGCCTGAGATGTGATCGAGGGCACTCTCCCTCCTTACCACGGAACACCACTGAACCGCGCAGCATGGTGATTACTGATGTGCTCACCTCAAAATTGTTGGCTGGGACATGAGGGTGTTGAATGGGTGACCTCATGTCTGCAGCCCTAGCGGTCCAGTAGGATCCCATGGTCTGCTCCTCCGGGATCACATCACGGTTCTCTGGATCAGCCATCTCGCCTTCTTCTTCTTCTAACTGCAGCTGTGATAGCTCCTCCTCCGCAGCCAGTCGTGCCTTTAGAGCCCGCTTGAAGTTCCTGCAAGTTCGTTCAAGCTCCTGGTCTAATGGTAGTAGTTCTCCCGACTGGCTACGGGTCATGCACTACCTGCACACAGTCAGCAGAAACAACCCGTGAAGGCACACAGGTGGAAGAGAAAAATGCAATAAAGAAAAAGCTAGAGTAACAGATTCTCACGTTTCCCCAATAACCTAGAGGGTCCCCGGCAACGGCGCCAAAAACTTGACACGCCAAAACACAACACCAAACTACGACCAAGTGTAATCACAGTCCGGGAATGCAGTAACAGGCAAGTTATATTATCAACCCGGGGTCTAGATCTACTGCTTACTCCGTGATTCTCTATTATCTAGCAAACTAATTCGAGTGATTGTTGTTTAAAAGCAAAAGCAGTAAGAAAGCAGTAAATTGTTCGATTTTCTAAAGCAGGTAAGAGTCACTCGGGAATGAGTCCCCCTAGCCCCTTATTCAGGTTCAATTGTAATTCCCTGGGTTGATTTACTGTTGATTAGACTGCGGAAGATCCGACAGTAGCTTGGAATCTCTTAAGCTGACCAAGCCCTCTCAGTCTAACTACCCAGCAGACGACTAGTCTTCACCGGGATAGAAAGCTGAAGCAGTAAGCACAGAACTCCACTACTGGAATTGAGTTCCAGTACAAAGCAGTAAACTGGCTAACTCTCGTATAGCCAATCTCCTACTATCGAATGAAGAAGCTCTAACAACCTAATCAGATTCTATCTATCTCAGGTTGCAGCAGAAATTGAGAAAAGCTGATCAGACTCCAATCAATTCAATAAACATGCATCATTCGATTAAAATCAAACAATAATATCATCCCAAGTCATTACAATCAAATCCCTAACAAAAGGAACTAGGGTTCTTCATACCCGAGTGAGAGAAAGGTTCTACTCCATAGAGAGAGAAAGGAAAACAGAACTCAGAGTAGTCATACTCATAAAGATGAGGAAAATCTGCTCTGGGATGTCAATCTTCACTCCTAGGGACGCAATATGGGCTTCAATGATGAGAAATCCACTCCAAAATAGCTCCTAGGGTTTGTTCTTCGCTCTTTCTCTCTCTAAAACTCTGTTTGTTGCTCAGAAAATCGAATTCCTCTTCCTTGGCTCGAATCTACCTCCAAAAACCCGACTCTGGGCGAATTACGGGCAGAATTACGGCCGTAATCACGTCCTGCCCGTAATTCGCACCAAAACGCACGTTTCACTTAAGTTGCAAGAGGAGGAGATACGCCCGCAATTTCCCAATTACCGCCAGTAATTTGGGAATTACGGTCGGAATTCTTGGGGTCTTGCCCGTAATTTTATCACCGAGAGGAAATTCTGGGGAGAAGGCTCGGCCATTAATTTACGGGCATGCCCTGGCCAATTACGGCCGTAATTTGGCAGGGGCTGCCCGTAATTCTGTCTGTGATTCGCCATCTGACCTCCAAATGACCCGAAACTTGCGCCTATGCACCTCTTTACTTGCTATGACCTGAAATACGACAAAACAACACAACCTAGCGTAAAATAGGCCAAGGAACAATCAATTCGAGCCAAAATGGACAGGAAACCATAGTGAAAACACGTGCAAATACGATGCTATCATTTAGCTCAGCCCTCCTTTTATACATAGGTCGCGGTTAGTTCACGGTCCCTTTTGACGGTCGTGAACATCCTTTCTGGACCGTGATGTCGAGCAAATTCGCACAATCTTGTACAAAATGCATATTCTGATATGAATTATCACTCAAAATGATTGATTTGACTTAATTCAAGTGTTGATCATTATGTTGGGCGATCAACCCACCATGTCAACATAAAAAAAGTTAAATTGTTTTTATATTTGAACAATTAAGATTGCCGAAGATTTGGCGGAGCTATGCAAGGTCCAAGGTCAGGAGGAAGAGATGAAGAAGAAGAGGAACTCCCAACCCGATGGGTGATGGCAGCTGCAGTAGGTTTCAGGAGTGGCGGTCGTAATTCGGATTTTTGTTGTTTTTCTTATTTTTGTTGTTTTAAATTTTATTTCAATTGTATTAAATTGAAATTGGAGATTATGCGAATTGTCCGAATTTTTTTAGTTTGTGCCGACAAGATAGTGACATAGCGGGTTGATCATTAGTAATCGATTTTAACTGTTCAACTTAACAGTCAACACTCGGATTAGAGCAAAATCAGTCATTTTAGATGATAGTTCAGACGAAGATAGACATTTTTGAAAAAATTGACCAAGTTCAGACCATTTTAAAATATTAATTCATGATTAAATACGTTTTCAAATGTAAAAGTTATTACTAAAATCCTTCGTATTGAATTAAATTAGAAATAATATATGAAAGTAGCCCTCTTTATTACTTTAGTAGAATTTAATTAGACCAACCAACCAAACAGAACAAATCCATCATAGCTCACCGACTTTCTTCTAGCAGCTTCAGAAATTGCAGCAGGACAGTCGAGAAGGGGGCAAAATAATAAAAGCCCAAAAAGGAAAAAAGGAAAAAGAAAAGAACCAAATGAAGGGGGAAAAGGAAAATGGAGTGTTTTTTTTTTTGTTTTTTTTTTTGGTGTGTAAGAAAATGGAGTATTTCTGAAGCTCACTGCTTTGCTGATTTTGAGGCAAACGCTCCAGAGAGAGATGGAAGTCTAGAGAGAAGGAGGAAAGGTTAAGAAAGGGAGAGGGAGTACTGTGCAAGTTTCAACACACAAACACGCAACTATAGAGAGGGAGAGAGTCAGAGGCAAAGAGGGGAAGCTCCTCCTTTGTCTTTTGTTTCCTTTTTACTGCATTTGAGGGCTCCAGCCTCCATATCTCTTCTCCCCTTTTCTCCAAAACCCATCACCAAACACTTCTGTTTTCGTTCATCAGTAGGGAAGAAAGAAAAGTTAGGTGGGTGTGAGGGCGATTGATTGATTTGCCCCTTCTTTTTTGCTCTAGGATTCTGCTCTCATTTGTTTCCCCATTTTTGTGCTTTTAGGTCTGCTAGGTGTTTGATGCATTGTCTCGCAGAAGAATCTTTGATGTTTGTGTTGTTTCATTAGGGTATTTTCATTTTGCGGGGAGGTGTTATTGGTTCATCTATTTCTCCTTCTCGGTTTCTGGGTCTTGCATTTTGTGAGATTCACCTAATCTGGGTAATGTTAGCTTTACCATTTAGAGTGAGTGTCGGTAGTCTAGAACAGATTGAAGCTTCAGAAATATTGTAGCTTCCCCCTCCTATTTTCCCAGTCGATAAAGCTTGTACCTTTATTGTTCTTCGGGGTTCTTTCAAGTTCCCTGCTTTTCATTTCCTATCTTTTTCATCTAAGAGCTCCGATCATGTTTACTTGCTGTTTCTTTTAACAAGGCAGCCTGTTGCTTGATATTGATCTGGGTTAAAGGCTGTTTCTAACTGCGAATCCGATGGTTTTGTGTTTCAGAGAATAAAGGAGGTTTTGGGTGTTTCTCCTTTGAGGTAATGTTGAGGAAAAGAACAAGGTCAGTCCACAAAGATCAACCTCAAATGGGTCTGCTTAGAGTACCTGATTCTGGCTCTGAATCCTACTGCCGGTCTGAAAGCCACAAGACAAGTTCTTTGTTCAGTGTCCCTAGACTGTTTGTTGGATTTACCCCTAAGGGATTGTCTGATTGTGACTCTGTGAAGAGCCCAACATCACCTTTAGATTTCAAGCTGCTTCCAACTGTAGGAGCAAATCCACCTTTTAGCTCCCCAAGGTCACCCCATCAGAAGAGCTGGGACCGTAGTAGACTCGGCCTAAGCATTGTAGATACCCTTGATGATGATCTTATCAATACCTCTGGCAAAGTTCCTCGTCCATCTGAGAGTAGAAACATTATTTTTGGCCCAGGGGTGAGAAGCAAGGCATCAAACACTAATAGTCATACAGATAGTCCTGTTGAGGCAGCCAAGTCACTTCCAAGAAATTTTGCTATAGTTCCTCGTAATAGTCACACCAAATCTCCCCTTCATAAGGGCAGCTCTGATGTTCTTTTCGAAATTGGAGTAGCCATAGATGATCCTGAACCACCCTTTGCAGGAGTCAGGTCTTATTCATTGGATTCTTGTAGATCTTCTTATCCAAACCTGTCGTCTATGAATGGCCAGAAGTTGAAACCCAGTTCTGGAGTTTCTCGTTTGTCTAATTTAACTACTGCCCAACTGAATCCTCCTCCTGTAATCATTGGAGCGAGCTCGAGTGTGAAATCTAGTTATGCAATTAGCACTCTCTCAGCCAGTGAGATTGAGCTCTCAGAGGATTATACATGTGTTATTTCACATGGCCCCAACCCAAAGAAGACTCATATCTATGGTGACTGTGTTTTAGAATGTCACTTGGATGACTTGAGCAATTTTGGCAACAATGGAAGGAAGGAATTTGGATTGCGCTCCTGGGATGCTAAGCACAGCAATAATCCAGCTTCATTCCCCTCTGATCACTTTTTGAGTTTCTGTCACTATTGCAACAAGGAGCTGGAAGAGGGGAAGGATATCTATATTTACAGGTCAGTCTTGTTTGTTTACTTTCTTCTATTAGTTCAGCTTCCAGCATTTCTTACAGTCTTGAAGTTGGATTTGTTTGGATTGAAGCTTTTGTATCTTGTTTGGTCTTCACATTCAGAGGTGAGAAGGCCTTTTGCAGTTTAAGTTGTCGCTCACACGAGATGATGATTGATGGGGAGTTCGAGGAAGAGAACGACATTGATGATACTCACGGTGAGGTATTGGAGAAAACCATGAATAAATCGTTGGAGAATTTTCTTAAGCTGGAAGAAGGCAATGGGCATGAACTCAGTGAATCGAGCATTCTTTATGCTCCATAACCATAAGAGAGTTGCCATAACTAATAATTATTATCATAGATAATAGCAACCGTCATGGCCATGATTGATGAATTACTCAACAAAGGTAGACACCCTTGATCATCAAAGAGCTGTATGTTTTTTTGTGCATCTATTAGCAGCCATTGGTGATCATTTTGTACATGGTTCCCTTTGTCGGGTCATGGTTCGTCAATCATGTTCTCGGGCTATGTGACTAGATTTTTCGTTTTCCCCATTTCCATGGACAAACCAAGACTTGAGTTTGTCTCTTTTACCTCAAGTTGTAGCCGATTTTAGTGGCTACACGAGTTTATCTATCTACTTATATTTTGATGAGGACTTTATAGCAGTTGCAATTTCTTGTATAAGCCTGCAAAGTCCTTTTTCTTTTTGACTAATGTATTACTCATCATCCATGTGTTGAATTCCTTGGGAGTTTTGGAATGTTTGAGACTTTGATTTGTTAGTCAACAATGTGGGTTGAGAATGTGTAATCCACTCTATATAACTTGTATAATTAATTTGCTTTCATTTCCCACATCCAATGCGATGTGATGTGGCTTGTTGGCATATGGTAACACCTAGTTCGATAAATCAATGACTTAACACCTGAGACTTTGGGCTCTTTCAATATCGCAGCTGCAATTGTCTACACTCACAGAAGTCAGAACCATCCCTAAGGATATCGCCATCCATCACTTGTATCCAAACATGTTGCGGGGTAAACAATGTCATCTGATGCTTACCCCGTGCATTCTAATTATATCAAACCAATCCGTGCGGTTTAGCTGTTAGATCGAACAAATTCCGCTTCTTATTTACGTGTTAATCTAACGGTTATAAACACGTGTGGCTAATCGAACACAGTAGTTTGAGTGTTTGACGAGACACCAAATTGCTAATAGCCACAACCAGAGAGTAGGTGAGTCATTGAAGTAGGGACTGTAAGGTCTTGTTTTGTTTCGCCAATATGGTCTGCCAAGTTCCTCAGGTGAACTATGGCCCATAGCATCGCTTTCCTCTCATCACCTGGGCCGCATCTACCGGCGCATGCGGTCCATTCCATCAGTCATCACTCATCAGAAACGCCAAAGCAGAAATAATGAAGAAATACATCGTCCTCTTCAGTCTTCACTCTTCACTTACCAGAAAGAACATCACATGGGCCATATGGCCCATAGGGATGACAATGGGTCGGGTTGGGTCGGGTTTTGTAAAATCCAAACATAAACTCATGAGTTTATCCGTGAAAACAATTCGGGGTAAAACCCATTGGATTTGGAAAACTCAAACCCAACCCAACCCAACCCGTTGGGTATCCGCGGGTTCATGGGTACCCATGGGTTTGTCGTAAAAAATTTACAATAACAAGTTTTTATCAAAATAAAAGTCAAATATCAATCTCTCAATACAAATAATCCATATATAAAACACCATTTTAGAAAATTCAAGCAATTTCCAAATAAACCATACAAATTGTTCAACACCAATCTAAAAAACTAATAGCATGTTTGTATACAATTCAGGAATAAATGAAAATGGAATTCTATTTCCATTTCCTATTTTTATAGAATTCCATTTTCAATTTCAGTGTTTGGCATAATTCCTTCAACTATAGAAATGAATTGTACTTTTAACAATAATTAATAATGTAATATATTTGTTTTATCTTGGAAAATGGATTATGAATGATAGAGAAAGAGAGTAGGGTGATAGTTGGTTAATAAAATAATAATAAATAGTGATGAGACCCACTAATTCCACCATCATAAACCCAATTCCTATCACTTTTGATATGAATTGTAATTCCCAAAACTTAGCCCAAATGAAATTAATTTCTCAACCTTCTTATCCTTCCAAACATAAAATTTGGAACTAGAATTGAAAATGGAATTCCAATTCCTGAGTTTTTTGTCTATCCAAACAGGCTGTAAAGAAAATTGAAGCAAATAAAAAATTATACATAACCAACATGATTAATTGGAAGTTTCTTCCTCGTCAATTAAGTTTCTTCACTCTACACTCGATAATATCAACTTCATTCTACACAATTAGAAGAAGAAAAAAATAGATATGTCTCCACAAACATAAAGAAGATTAATTGCTTATAATATTTGATATACCGGGAAAATTGATTATATGCGTGTGGGCGGGTATCCATGGGTCGGGTACACCTAAACCCAAACCCAACCAAACTCGATGGATAGTTAACGAGTTTAAACTCAAACCCGGGCCAAAACCTATCAACACAGATTTTACCCGCATTGATCAGGTTGGGTCGGGTGAGTACCCGTGAGTTCGGGTTTTGTTGTCATTCCTAATGGCCCGTATCTCATGAACTCAGGATCGAAAAAGGAACGCCGTAAACAAACCATTTTCTAAGAATTAGTCACGTTTATGCTTATTTTATTCAAGGGGAAATATATATTTTTTTATAATAGGGGGAAATAGACTAATTATGAGTTATCATAAATGCTTACATAACTTATTATTAGTATAAAATCGTCACCAATTTTTAATTTTGCACGTTTCGATAAAATACATTTAGACGAATAATAAAATGGACATTGTCTATTTTCATCCAAAATTATGTTAACTTTACCTAATCAACATTCCATATCACAAAAATATTGATAAATAATTCATCTAACCATAAAATTTAACCAACCAACCCGACCTGACCGGAACTCTAATCCACCCTATGAAAAAACAAATGATCTTACCCTTATCCGGGAATGGATCAGGTCAGTAACCTTACGGTGAGTAACTATGAGTAACCCGCCCACATCAGCATGACATCATCATCCTCTCTCTCCTGGAAAACCTTTAATTTTCCCCTCCTTAATCTTTGACGGACGATTTCTCACTCATTTTAAGTCGAAATTTAATTTTTTTTTGCACAGTTAGATCAGATTAATTGTGCTCTTCAAAATGATATCCACTTTGATATATTTTTCGAACAAAAAAAAATTGAGCCATTTTTTACCAGTCTATACCATATGGTATTGACTGGTATTGAAATAAGAGCATACCTATGGTTTGAAAAGCGTACCATGGTGGTATGAACAAACCAAGACTGTAGGATGATTGAATACATGATAGTAGAAGTATATTAATTGTCATTTACGACTTTTAACATTGTATACCATAAGATACCATAAAATACCACCCCGTACCAGGGTGGTATTGTATGGTATTTGGTGGTATTTTTTGGTCTTGTAATTTTTTCACCCAGAAATTTGTAGATCCAATAGATCATGATGAACTCGTCCCTGCTATGCAAACGTTTTCAAAAACGAATGAAAAACGAAGAAGATACCATATGGTATGCAGTTGGTACCGAGAGGCCAAAATTTTTTTTCCCTAAAAAAATATTGAAAATTGATCTCATTTTGTAGAGCACGATGAACTCGTTCCATCTGTGCAAAAAAAATTAAAATCCGAGTTAAAACGAAAAAGATATGAGTCAATTAAGAAAGCTAGTGAAAATAAAAATGACCTTTAATTCTCCATCCTTAGATCTGGATTTTCTAAATGAAGGGTCCAGATTTGGTTATTGATGGGTGCATAACCATGGGTTATGCACCCTATCTTGAGCTCCTTATCCCTCATTCTTCTCCATCTAAGCAAATTGGATGTCTTAAGGGAGTCGCTTTAGACAATAGGTTAGGGTTGGTTTCAATATATACCATCCCGAACCACGGTTTTAAAATCGTAACCTTGTAACCAAAAGGCCAAATTCACTTGCATAGCCAAAACTTTGAGGCTTGTAACAAATATAGCCACTTTTGGCGAAATACCAGAAATAGCCAGGATTTTGAAATTTCGATGAAAAATATAGCCATTTCCGTTAAATAGTTTGACGGCGTCAATGACACCGTTAGTCTTTTTAACGGACAGATGATGTGGCTGCCACCTCACCGTGTGTTTCCTTCCCACCTCAGCATGTATTGACAGGTGGGATGCCACGTCATTTTTAATGGGTAAAAAAAAAAAATTTGTCACTTTAATCTTTCAGTTCCCCAATTCAAACCCATTTAGGGTTTCCCATCAGCTGCTCTTCGCGACGAACCAAGCTCCGCCGATTAAAGCAGCTCCGTCAACGACTTCCCCCGCTCCGCCTCACTCGTCGACGACTTCCCCCGCTCCGCCGCACCCGTCGACGACGTCCCCCGCTCCGCCGCCTCCCTTTCATTTCGCGCCAACCCAGCCTCGAACGAAGACCCACCCGCCGCCTCCCTTTCCTTTCGCGCCGACCCAGCTTTCGATTTGCTCTCACGAAGACCCAGCCTCGAACGAAGACCCCCCCGCCGCCTCCCTTTCCTTTCGCGCCGACCGCCGCGACGACCCCTTCCTCGTCTTCACTGTTACTCGCCACCCACGACCGCCGCAGATCCGCGAAGACCCCTTCTCCTCGTTCCGCGCCGTCCTCGTCTTCGTCATGTCTCACCGGGGTGGGTCATCTTCCAGAAGCGAGAACAGCATTGGGGTAGTCTGTTGCTACCACAATGTTCCTGCTGTGACTAATAGAGCCGGTACTGAGTCCAACTCAGGAAGGAGATTCTACGGATGCAAGTTCTGGATGGTAAAGGAGGTTGCGAGAATCATTTTCCAGTTGTGTATGTTTGAGATTTGTGAACCATACACTCTGTTGATGCAGGAACCAAAAAAGAACTACAAATTTTTTAGGTGGGTGGATGGGGCGGTGGATGAAGTCGATGCAAGGAACTCTGGCATAGACAGTACAATTCTTAATCTACAAGAGAAGTTACGGTTGGCTGAGGCTAAGGCAGAGAGGAGGAAGAAGGAGAGAAAAATTGTCGTCCAAGAGCCGAGGAAGGTTAACAATGATGTTCGTGTCATTCGACATATGTTCACCGCTGTTATTTTGTTGAATGTAGTGTTACTTGCCATAGTGTTGGCCAAGTCTAGCTATTAGTATGATTTAGGATGATGTGTTCTAAATTAGTGTTGTGTATTGTTATGACAAGTAATGGGTTTCTCGCAAGCTATGTAGTGTTTATGAATTTGGCAAGCTAGTGTTTATGAATTGAATTGGCAAGCTAGTGTTTATGTATTGAATTGGCAAACCTTAACATTCATAACCTGATGCGTCTATTTAACAAGGCAGGACTTAACAACCAAAGGAGATACCCTTAATTACATCCATTGTTTGCCATCCTAACATCCATCTACTAACATTCAGAATTTACATTACATCCAATGTAAACCATCCTAACATCCATCTACTAACATCCAGCTACTAAAACTAATCCGAAAGGTAGACAGGGTGGACATAGACCACGAGTCACATAGCAAAAAAATCTCCACCAAGTGCATCCATAACACGCATCGTTTCCAAAAATGTGACTCATGGTGACTTTGGCATCTAAGGTTGTGTCGGAGGCGGCTGGCTTCCTTGGGCATCCATCTCAGTTGGCTGAGTACCTCCAGCAGGACGACCCCGTGATCCATTCAACTGAAACAAATTATGAAGTTAGGAAAAACTCACAACAATGGGGTACCAACCATCATTCCAAAGAAAGAGCATAACTCAATCTTACCCTCACGTACTGATTCCCAGTTGCCTCACTTACATACACCCCTATCCCTCTTGTTGCAACTCGCATCTCACGCTCAATCGTCCTTCGATCTCCCACATTCAACACAACATCCTAGTGGTAAAAATGACCACACATTATTCCAAACAACATTCAACTGATCCTAACATTCAATAAGAGGTACTTGTATTCGTTATTGTTTTATTACCTGTATTCCATTTCCTCGGTTGAGGGGGCAGGTTCTCGCATTATGGGTCGCTGATTGACACTTAGAGCAACGGAGAACTCGCTTCCTCCTTGTGTCGGGGACAGTTGGGGCAGCAACGTTGTTTCTAGCTGGAACAGGGGGGGCAGAAGTGTTGTTTCCAGCTGGAACAGGGGGGCAGCAGTGTTGTTCCCTCCATTAGTGCGAGTAGCCCTTCTAGGTGCTGTTCGAGCACTTCCTGCTTGATTCCGAGTGTTAGCCTGAAAAATAGAATGGCCCAATGTTAGTATAGTAAGAAATCAATTAATTGTAATCAATCAAACTCATTCATACCTGAATCTCAGCTGCTGTAGCCTTACAGCCCCTCGAGTTATGCCCATCAGCACCACATTTCTTGCAATGTATGATACTCCCCCTTCTAGTTACCTCCTCGCCAACCCCATTCCGCTGAGGTCTCGTTTCCAACTCGTGAGCAGCCCTTCGTCGCTTCTTCTTAGGCCTTCCCGGCATGGCTCTTTGCTTCGGAGGATGAACTGGAAGACCAATAGCATCTGGCCAAGCCTGCCTCCCATCTAAGCAAGGGATGCCAATTCTGTAGCCTAACTCGACATGGTGGGCCTTGTAACAAGGATGTACATAATCGTCCACCTCCTTCCTCATATGAGAAATTGCCGAGACAGCATGGCAACAAGGCAGCCCACTCAATTGTCAGTATCCACATGTACAGCTCATATCATTTAGGTCCACTATGTAGCCATTCTCACCCATCTTCACTTCACACTTATCCGCCAATGTCTGCCTAGCAATGCACAACCTTGCAAATTCCTTTACTTTCTCTACCCTCTTCCTAATTCTAGGGCACAGCATATCCGGGGTGTCCATCAACATGTTATACTTAATTACGAACCTATCCATCATGTAACACCTAATACCCTCTAACATGTCGATTATTCTCAAGCCCCTATACTTCACAATTGTCCCATTAAACGTCTTACAGATATTGCTTTCAACACTATCACACTTAGATAATGTCGACATGAATGCTCGGCAAAAAGAACGGGGTTCGGCAGCCATGAAATCAGTAAAGGGTGTGGATCCAAGTTCGGTACCTTCAATTGTCTCCAATTCCTTGGTGGCCTTCTTCCAATCATTCTCATTGCAAGCATAAACTGCCTTCCAGAACAATTCACGAACCCGGTCAATTTTGTTCTTTGCCTTCCAATTCGCATAAACATGGCGGGCACACTTGCGATGCTCTGCATCGGGTAACAACTCATGAGTAGCTTCAACTAGACCCTACAAGTACAAAGAAAACAGTTAATGATGGGCAGCAAGTTAAACATCATGTAAAAGTAAAAAAAAAGAGAGCAAGTTGTTAAAAGTAACCAAAACTATATAGATGTAACTTGTCATATAAAAACCAACCATTATCTGGTACGCAAAAAACCCACATCAAAACTATATGAATGACATGTCATATAAAACAACCATTATCTGGTACAAGGAAAAAGCCACTTGCACCACCCCGTACAATTATGTATAAAGATTTGCATATAATCTATAAACTTTCTTTGAATCAATTTAAAATGAAGTTTATTTGTCGCTAAGAGAAGATGAACCATATTTGAGGTCCAAGATATAATTAGGGTTAATTGCATGGTTGGTCACTGAGATTACAAAAAACGTTCAAGTTTGATCACTTGAAATATTTAAATCCATTGGTGATACTTCAGTTTACTGAAACCGTTCACGTTTGGTCACTCTCCGTCCAACTCCGTTAACTTTGATTGATGTGGCAGTCAACTCTTAAAGTTGACCATTAACTTAGTGAAGTGGCAATTAAAAAATAATAAATAAATTTAATTTAATTTATTTTAATATCCAACTCATTTTTACCATAATAAAATAAATAAAAAAGAAATAAAAAATTATAATTACTAATTATTATCAAATTAAAAGTGGCAACCGACTCCACATCCCTTCTTCTCCCCCTCGCCGGTTAACCAAAACCTACAGTTTTCCTCCGCCCCAACCACACCATGACCAGTTCGGCTGCTCCGTCGCGCAAGGTTTTTCTCCGTCGCCTCCTTCCCCTTATCCCCGATTTCTCTCCTTTTCGTTTTGGTTAACGAGACCAATTGTGGTTGTGAAAATTTCCACTTTTAATTTGATAATAATTAGTAACTAGCTTATTACCCGGCCCGTTGGCCGGATTACTGTATGTTACCCACTTGTGGAATGGGAGAGAAAGCAAGTGAGAGTGAAGGGATTGGGATTCCACTTGATTAGGACCGACCCACTAATCCAATTCTTCCCGCCCCGCCCCAACCTACAGGGTCAGAAAGAGTCAATAAGAAAATACGAACGGGGAGGATTAGTCATATATCTTGACTCTTCAGAAGTGGGTCAAACAGGATAAAGGTTGGGTGAGGGCAATTTTTAGCGCTAAGCAGAGTTCTGGGTTGAATACCTTTACTTAGGCCTAGAAATTGGTGCTGATGCAGACTGCAGTTTTTATTATACCATCATCGATCATCATTGAATTAGTCCTGGGCATCCCTCCCCGTTGTCGGTCTGAATTCAAATGATGGCTTCATTCCTTGCACCAGCCATATCAGCGAGTTGCCATCTCGAGCATGATTTGCCTATGTACAAATAATACAATTAGAGTATGAAAATGAATTCAAAGAAAAGGAAAAGAGAATTCTATCACATGCCAATAAATACACACATAATAGTTGAAGCTAAGTGAAAGTCATTACTCGCACATCAATTCTCAAAAATTACAGACTAAACATTGGCTAGAATGACACTGAAACTACCAAGAATCATGGACGAAACAACTTGTCAAATTAAATAATCCTTATACTGAAACTACCTTCTAACTTGAAATAAGACATGATCACAGTTCATAGCTCTCTTCTCACTATGAATTGGTTGCAGCTCGTCCTTATCACTGCCTCTCAAGCTCAATTCAAACAGAATAGAGACCGTTATGTAAGATAACCATATTCTTACTGATCATAATTCCTTTCTTCACTCCATTTTTGTTGGAGAAAAGAGTTATCCCCCTCTCATGCATTTCCCTTTCCCCCTCTCTTCTCCCTCTTCTTCACAAACCGATCCCTAAACCAGCAACAACAACACAAAAATAGCCTTCGCCTCTCCCGTCTCCATCTATTGAACGCGTTGGTGGCAAGACAGGACTGTAGAAGCAAAATTTTCTAAAATCAAACTAAATTTTTTGAAGCAGACTCAACCACGAAAAAAGAGTAAAGCAACAATGCAGTAGAACCCTAAATTTAACTACAATCAAGCACATATCAGCAAGATTTTCGATTTGTCTGAGAGTTAACTACACGGAGAGAACAATTGATGCATAATTGAAATGCTCCAAGCAAGTTGAAGGCAAACCATAACTTTAGAATTTGGTCATTATAATAACCTTCAAGTATTGATGCTTCTAAGAACTATCATGTCCAATCCCCACTTATACAACTACGTAGCCATAGTAATTAGTTGTATAATGAGAAATATTACAAAGAAACTACATAAACAACCAATGTAAGTAAATATTAAAACTAAAAACTGATAAAACTTAAAATCTCTCTATTGGTATAAATGTATCTATTAGTAACTACTATGCAATCGAGTATATATGATTTTTAGGCACTGAATAAGAAAAGTATAGATAGCTCACAAATGAAGACGTAGCAACTGAAGGTAGCACACAAAAACCAAAAATAGAAAAAAAGATAAGAAAAAAGGCGAGAACAAGTCAAACAAAGAAAAAGCCCACATAGGAATACCTCGCTAGCTTTAGGGACTCTCTGCCACAACAAACAACCTTCTTAAAAATCTAACACCCTGAGACATCAAACAAACCTCCCACGACACTAATGTATGGCATTCCTATTGTCCAATAGGTTTGTCCAATTTAGACTTCTAAATAAATGGACTTTTCACCATTAAACCAAAACTCACAATCATTAACAGTTAATGCAAAGACATACATTTCTGAGGCCAATCACAGCATTTAAGCATAATTTTTAGTTGAAAAGAACAACTAAGTATTTAGCTAAATGATATAGTAGAATGGACACAATCTGCTACCTACTAATGATATAAACGTGTACCGGTACCATCGTTGTATCCTGACTTGCCATTTGCAACGGGCACTTTGAAAGACAGCTGCATTTTAGAGAATAAACACCCATAAGGGAGTTACGAAACCAAACTTAATCCAAAATCTTCATATTCCACTTCGAAGACTCCATTTTCAAAAATAAGAGAGTTTAACATGTCAAATCACTCATTTGAAAAATCTCAAACAACTATTAATCAATGCAATATAAAGGCACGTTCCAAATTATGTACTTGTAGGAATAATCCCAAATAATTATCAATTAATGCCCCAACTACCTAATGTGCAGAATAGCCCTAGAGCTGTGCTGTTGTTTGCGTTGGTCTACCTTCAAACATAACATAGTTGCATCACGAACCAAAGCAATTAAGCAAAAATCTTCATATTCCAAGTAGAATGACTCAATTCAATTTGGCCAACGCTTTATACAAATTATTTACCCCTGGACCTGTTGCACTTGCGCCTTCAGATCTTCGTGAACACAATACAATTGCGGAGAGGAGGCTGTCAACGGAATAAAAATTGTTAATTAAGTGAATCACCATACAACTAAACAAACGCGCTCTTCTTGATTAGCTATCAAAATAGTGGGGGTCGCTACAATCCATCGGTTGCTCCCTCTGCGCCTAAGTTGTAGATATTAGGTTTCAGTGAGAACTTTGAGTACATGAGGAGATATTTTGTAGTGGAGGAGATGACCCGGCGAGTAGAATAGGAAGATTTGGAGAGGCTGCGATGGGCAAAGCAGTTAAAATCGAGATTTTACCTAAAATCGAAAACTGGGGTAAAATCAAAATCGTATAATTGAATCGTAAAATCGTAGGATTTTAAGTACCATATAGAACATATCATATAAGAATATTAATAAGGTAAATTATTAATATCACAAAGACACATAGCATTTAAAATGATAATTCAGAAGATTTTTTTTCCATAAGATAATTCTCAAGATTAATGTTCCAAAATCACTATTTTAATTGTTATTTAATGTGTAACTCAAAATAATTCATGATGAAGGGATATAGTTCATGGGTTTGGCTCTTATTTTCATGTTATGTCTAGGTTGTTTAACTCGAAGTAATATTTCGACATCGTCCACTAAGTATGATTTAAAACTAAAAATAATTGAACTCCAATAAAATAAGTAATGTTAGTGGCTTGGTACAAATATATTCATTACTAAATTAATTAGTTAATAATGATGTTAGTTCTTACATACTTCCAATATTAGGACATGTGTTTTACCAATAAGTTAAATGGGGTGAAGGGAAAGAGATTAACCGAACTCTAATTTGGTTATTTTTATTATTTTTGAATATTTTTCTAATAGAAAAATATCTGAGAAGATTCCATTGCCCTTTCCGCTGAAACAGTTATACTTATTTTAAATTGGCTCAAACCACCTATTTTGTTCTCTTACGATCAAAATCCCAATTTTAAACGATTTTAAGGTCCACCGATTTTATAGTAAAATCAAGATCGGAATCCCTAAGTAAAATCCTAAAATCCTACGATTTTACGATCAAAATCCCGAATTTGACTGCATTGGCAATGGGTGCACGATTAGTGGGCCAAATAACAGTTTGGGCCCGTTTAAATGAAAACATATTTTTACTTTCGTGCTCAACAGACCGACCGCACTGGCATCTTCTAAATTTACCCCTAAAAATTGCTCTGTACGCATCATATTTGAAATGGAATCCCTCTTTTCTCATTTCACATTTCACATTTATATGATGTGTAGATTGTGATGAGTGTAGATGTAGACCTGTCATTGTCCTACAAATTCATTAACACGCCAAAAAGTGGTGAAATGAGCCACCCTATTAAACACAATCTTGTATAATGATCATTGGATCCAATCATGCCAGATTATGAAGAAGTTTAAAATGTAGCGGTTATCCCGACTAAAACATTAAAAGAACCAGTCTCATATAGTTTGCACAAAGATATAATTTCTCCATAGTAATTCTGAAAAATAATATTAATTTAAGAAGTCGATATTGCTTCTACATGTTTAATATTGCAATTCGATATGCAATATTCGAACCAGTGATATTTAGCCTGCAATTTTAGGGTTATTGTATATTTATAAAATAGATAGAAATTTAAATTAAGTATTAAACTACAACTAAAATAATCAAAGTATTAAAACACCAAATAAGTACTTACGGGAGATTCAGTGGCCAACTAATCGTTAAAAACGTCATATGATTTTCATAATTTAGGTTCGTGTATGTTTGAATTTAAATAGATACAACAAATATACTTTTTTTTTTATGAAGGTGAAAATTTTATTGAAAAGGAAGTAGTCTGAAGCAACAAAAAGGCACCAGGAGTGCCGACAGATGAATCAGACGCAGAAGAAGGGACGAAAGAAGGAAGGAAGAAACAGAGAAAAAGAAAATTACAGGTGAAATTACAGGGGAAACTTCACAAGCGCCCACAAGCAAGCCACTCAATCAAGAGCAGCAAGCGGCCGGGGAAAGCACGCAGACCCAGCCATCCGCGAGGAGCGCACTGATGCCAACTTAGAGAATCCTGTGGCGAAACCATTGAAGCCAGGCAGAGACAGAGACGCGATCTGCTTTTCCTTTGGCTGTAATCCACCTTGAGATATTATTGATTGATCTTGTGGCAATCCGATCTGGACTGGATGAAACATTGTGAAAAAGTCTCTGGTTCCGTTCGAGCCAAATGTACCAAGAAACGCCATGGAACGCACAGTAAATAATCCATCCTTCAAGGCTGCTAGGAATAGAAGCAGACCATTTCTCAATAGTTGCAGCGAGATTATCGCCCAATGCCGGATTAGTAAAGTTGCAGCCCTTCTCAAACTCTTTCCACACCTGGCTGGTGAAGTTACATCTAGTCAGGATATGCTCAATTGATTCCTCTTCACTGCAGCATAGCTCGCATCTATTAGCCAGCTGTACGCCTCGTTTCTTCAATGTATCAAGGGTTAAAGTTCTTTGAAGCGTAGCAATCCAAACGAACAAACATATCTTCTCCGGAACCACCTTTCGCCAAACCGATTTGAAGGGGAAATTAGGCTTCCCCACAAACCTTTCCTCAATGATAGTTCTGTACATCGATTTAACTGTAAAACCCGTTTCCGGGTTAGGCTGCCAAACAACTCTGCAAGGGCTGTTAATTCTGGATAAAAAATCATAAGAATTAAGAATGGACAGCAAGTTTAACCTCTCCCGCTCAGCCCCCCCTCTCAACACTATATTAATATCAAGATTGATATTGAGATTCTCACCTGAGAGATCCACGACGTCGCTGATCTTGGCTTCCGGGTTAGAGGCAGCAGCAGCAATTCTTGGAAAAGCATCAGCAAGAGTGAGGTTTGGAATCCACCGGTCAAACCAAAAAGAGACTTCAGAACCGTTTCCTGGATCGATAAGGGCGAACCTCCAAAATAGATCACTTTCCCTCATAATATTAACCCAAACAGAAGTAGCTCGACCCCTACTTCTGTAACCTGTGTGCCATTGTGAATGCCCGCTAGAGTATTTAATGTCAATGAGGGATCTCCACCATGTTTCTCTGCTAACAGCATATTTCCAAATCCATTTACTGAGCATAGCACTGTTAAAAGAGGCTAAATCCACAATTCCCAAACCTCCCTTCTCTTTCTGTGATTTACACAAATTCCACCCCACGAGAGGAGTTTTCTTTTTGTCCCCGGTACCACTCCACAGAAAGTCTCTTTGTAGCTTCTCCAGATCGGATATCACTCCTTTAGGAGCTTTAAACAGAGAAAAGTAATATGTGGTGAGGCTAGTAAGAACAGATTTTAACAGAGTCAGCCGACCTCCAAGAGAGAGATACCTGTTGCTCCATCTTTGAAGCCTCTTCTGATAGTTATTCACGATCGAATCCCAGAATTCTCTATTGTTCAGTTTTGCTCCAAGCGGGTACCCGAGGTATTTAGGGGGACTAGAGCTCCATTTACACCCAAGGATGTCGGCAAAAAACTCCAGTTCTGGAACATCCCCCACAGTATAGAGAACTGTTTTATCCAAATTAATTTTCAATCCTGTTACAGCTTGGAAGCAGGCAAGAGTGGCTGAGATGAGAATAACCTGCTCATATGAAGAGTCGCAGAAAATGAGGGTGTCGTCAGCGAATAGGAGGTGAGTAACTTCCCCTCTCATCCCTTCTTCATCCATGCAGAAACCAGCAATCTTTCTTTCAGTCTGCAGTCTGGTTAACATGAAAGATAAAATATCCATTACAAGGACAAAGAGGCCTGGGGATAGAGGATCCCCTTGCCTCAGCCCTTTCTGAGCCGGGAAAAAGCCTTTGGACTCGCCATTGACCAAAACCGAAAGGGTAGGAGAACAAACCGCACTGCGAATCCACCTCTTCCATCTTTCTCCAAAGCCCAAACGCGAGAGGACCTTAAATAGACAGCTCCAGTTGACATTATCAAAAGCCTTTTCGATGTCGAGCTTAAGCATTAAACCTGGTTTCCGGCTCTTTCTTCTACTTTCCACCAACTCATTGGCGAGGAGGCCTGCTTCCGCAATCTGCTTTCCTTGGACAGAGGACTGCTGGAAATCAGAGACTAATGATGGTAGAACTCGCCCCAAACGCTTCGACAAAACCTTGCAGATGAGTTTGTTCACACTTCCCATCAAACCAATGGGGCGGAGATCCTTTACGTCCTCAGTAGCATCTCTCTTAGGCACAAGACAAATAAAAGAGTGAGTAGCGCAGATAGGAAGAGATCCGGTCTCATGGAATTCCTGGAAAGCACCCAAAATATCCCCTTTAACCGTGCTCCAACATTTCTTAAAGAAGTCGAGAGTAAACCCATCGGGCCCCGGAGCCTTAGTACCGTCGCTGTTAGCAAGGCACTCCCAGATTTCCTTTTCAGAGAAGGGCACTTCAAGAGATGATGAATCAGAATAGCTCAGCACTTTAGAACCATAGGACCGCGGAAAAGGACGATTCTGAACACTTTCCAGGAAAAGATTTTTGTAGTAGTCTGAGACACCAGTAGAAATAGCTTCTTGATCTTCAACCATGATCTCGTTGATTTTGATTCTCCAAATGAAATTTACTTTCTTTCTGAAATTTGCCATTCTGTGGAAGAAATTAGTGTTTTGGTCCCCAAACTTAAGCCAAACTTCCCTGGATTTTTGTCTCCAGCAAATTTCCTGCAAATATAATGCTTTACCCAAATCCATCTTCTTATCGATGAGAGCAGCAACTTCCGAGACTGATAAGGCCCGAGATTCTTTGGCTAGGCATAATTCGGAGATCTCCTTCAGCAGATTGTCAACTCTGACGTGGATATTTCCGAAGACCTCCTTATTCCACTGTTTGATCTTCTGTTTCAGATCTTTCAACCTCATGATTATCCTGAACACAGCGCCATTTCCTTGTATAGGATTCGAATACCAAATATCAAGACTTGTGTAAAAACGATCATCTTCAAGCCACATGTTCTCAAACCTCCAAGGTCGCTTAATTCTTCTGTTACCACCCCACTGAAAGAAAAGCGGAGAATGATCAGATTCAACCTTTTCAAGCCCAACCAGCCTGCAATCACTGAACAGAGCGTCAAATTCAGGGGAAATCAGCACTCTATCGATGCGGGATTGAGAATTGCTGTTGTCTCCGAGGCTCCAAGTAAAGCGACAGCCACTGATGGGGAGATCGAGCAATTCATTGTCATCAATGAAATCGTTAAAGCAACGCATAAGATCAGGATTTCTTCTCCCCCCTATGTAGTCATCGTGAGATCTAACGAGATTGAAGTCTCCAGCGATACAGAGAGGGGATTGATGAAACTGATGGCAGTACGAGTTCAACTCATTCAGAAAAGCAAACTTGTCCACTCTCGCCTGTGGACCATAAACAATGACAAGACGCCAAATTACCGATGTGAGACAGTCCATGAACTCAACCGCCAAAAAGAAGGATCCAGTGAAACTAGATAGGCTCTGAAACCTGCTTTTGTCCCAACATATCAAAATACCTCCTGAGCTACCCGCAGAATCTTTTGCAACCCACCCCATATCTCTACTGCCACACACACTGGTCACAAGGGAGTCAGAGCAAGAAGACCATTTTGTTTCCACAAGGGCGATTATCTGAGGTTTTCTTCTACGAATAAGCTGTTTAATTCGACCTCTTTTCACCGGATCACACACACCCCTAACATTCCAGATAAATACTGCTGTGTTCATTGATCAAGAGCAAATATAGGAACTCCACCCGAAATCTTCTTACATCTTCTAGGCCCCAATGGTTGAGGGGAAATGGGACCTAAGCGTCGCCTTTCCATCTCTAATTTCGATCGCCCATTCTTGATTTTCCTCTTATGCATTGCAGCCGCCATTTCAGTAACAATTTTTTCCACTTGTCGCTGACCGTCTTCATGCTCTAGATCGAACAGATTGCTCATAGCCAAGGAGCTTTCAACTAATGTGTCTGAGTCAAAGGGAAACACGTCGGAGTCCCAGGACAGCCGATCATTATCACGGGTGCAAGATGGGGAGGGAAGGTCGAGATCAGAAAAACTATCTACAGCAGCAGGGGTTTCCGGAACGAAAGAAATGGAGGGGGACGATGGCGAGGTGGGCAAGGGGGGCTCAACAGGGCTTTGAGAGAAGGGGTTGCCAATTAGCTGGGTGGAGGGAGGGGAAGTGGAGGGATTTGTGAGAGAGGCTTCAAAGGTTTCGGGATGGGGGGAGGAAAGGTTTAGGGGAAGCGGTGAGTGAATGGGAGAGATGAGGATGTGGGAATTGAAACCAAGAAAGTTGGGGAGGGAAATGCTGATCTTAGGATAGGGGAAATGGTTCGGATCAAAGGAGAAAAGGATTGGAATGGGGGCTTCTGGGCGGGGAAAGAAATTGGATAATAACACAGCTAAACGTGAGAAGGTAATGGGCTTGGCTGGCTGCAAATCAAGGTGAGGAGGTTGCTGCTTAGTGTGATTGGTTATGATCCTTGCTTGCCTTTAAAGAGACGAAGGTTCAAATCCCAGTGCATGCCTTTTTTATGAATAAATAAATAAGAAAATAAGCAATTGTGAAGACCAAAATGTCCTTCCTATAATCACTCTCGTTGCAGGAAATTTGAAATGGAGCAACAGTTTTCATCATTCGGCTTTTATTTATTATCTAGATTATAATTTTTATTTATTTTATTATGGTAAAAATGAGTTGGATATTAAAATAAATTAAATTTATTTTATTTATTATTTTTTAATTGCCATGTCACTAAGTTAACGGTCAACTTTAAGAGTTGACTGCCACATCAGCCAAAGTTAACGGAGTTGGATGGAGAGTGACCAAACGTGAACGGTTTCGGTAAACTGAAGTATCACCAATGGATTTAAATATTTCGAGTGACCAAACTTGAACGTTTTTTGTAATCTCAGTGACCAACCATGCAATTAACCCGATATAATTATAATGGTTTACCAATATGGATGAACTAAGTGTTAAATTGAGTGAGTCTAAAACATAGCTGTAATCTATCTATCTATCTATCTATCTATCTATACATAATATTATGGAAATTCAAAATTAAATTTTTGCCACATAAGCACTTGGAGAGATCTCAAGTTGCCAAGGTGGACAATTTTTTTACCAAAAAATAGTTACTGACCTATTTATGGAGTTGTCCCTCTCTTTTCATTTAATATTTAATTCTCTTTTATTCAATAATTATTTTGCTTTTGTTTTGCATTATATCTATAAATAATATATGGAGAGAAGGTTATCAAACCGGTTTAGCAAGTGAAATGGTTTTACTAGTGGTACAACCGGTTTGTGTCGTTTCATGCCGGTTAATAAAATATGTAGAAATATAAAAAATTATTAATATCAAATGAATTTAATCATATATAAACCATATTTGAATACAATTTACGTACAATTCATATTGATATTTGAATAAAATATGATATTTCAAATAAAATTGCATGTACTCATACTTAAATTCACTAAAACTACGTAATTTACTTAGAAATTCGTAAAATGATCATACCGGTCATACCGATGGTGTCATGTCGATTTCATGACCGGTACCGGTTGAATGGTTCAACCGGTGGCATGCCGGCCGACGTGACAATCATGATGGAGAGTGACATATATCATATTTTGGTTTTGTATTATATCGATGTACGCAACAGTATACTAATGTTTGTAGAGTGACATATATATCACACTTTTTAAACCAAAATATATATGATTAAAGATTACCATGTAAATTTCTACTCATTTTTACTAAAACTTAATAATAATTTACTTTTTAATGAATAATTTAAACAAACACACAAAAATAATAATATCTTGTCGATGGGGTCTGAAAGAAACTTGTCCAAGAAATAATAGTTATTTATTAAAAAAGCTTCTTATTCATTCTGATCAAGTAAAAACATCGCATGTGCAGTATTTATAATGTATCCTAAGTTCACATTACTAATATTTTCTCTAGGTAATTTTGATTGAGCAAGCTCTATTGAGGTCTTACATCATATGCTAAGAAATTTTCTTTTCAGACTTGGAGTTATTTATTGTTAAAGATTATAAATTGAAGTTTCCAAAATAACTTGAGTATAATAGTTGATGAACTTTGACTTCATATTCTAGGATGAGACATGAGATCACTTGAAAAATGAAATGTGTGAAATTTAGAGAAATCTTTGTTAAGGATGTATGGTAAACATCACATTTCATGCTAAGAAAAATCTAAATTCGAAGATTGAGGTAATAAATAAACATTAATGTTTTACTTCACATATATAACAAAAAACATTTATAGTTACAATAGTGTAAACCGAGCTATTGGGTCAAAAGAAGAATATTTAATAAATATGAGTTTAGTAAGAAAATTGTAACAAGTCTATATAGTTGTGAGTCTGTAATTTCATACCAAATTTTGGCAATAATAAAAAAAATTGATACCATATTTCACCCAAGGAGCTGAGTTCAAAGGTATTAATTAGTGTTGAAAGTAAAATAAAATCTCTGTATATATATGTTTAGATATTAACAATAGATGTGTCTACAATACATTCAATAATTTAAATACACGTGAAAAGCCACAATGTTTGTATGCACTTTAAAATTTTGCTACAAAATATTTTGTTAAAAAATTATAAGTTAATTATTCAAGGAATACATAATTTTGAATGCACCTGAAATATTTGTTGGTATACACACTTTACCAATTATTAATATAAGTAATGAAATTTTTGTTCTAGAACAAAACCAAATATAAAGAAATTTTAGCGAATGGACATTCAAATAGTTGAAAAGTTATACATTGAAGGAACATGTTAAGATGAGAACCTTCGACAGTGTATATGAATCTTTGGATTCAGATTTTTTTTTTATTATCAATCCTTGGATTCAGATTCTAAACGAACATCTAGACAAAATGCATGGGTTGTGGGTTAGTACAAACTTAAAATATTAGCAATTGTAATAAGTTGTTATACAAAGACTTCATGAACATCAACAATAAAAATGAGTGAGGTTTAGAGAATTTAATCATTTTAAGGGATACAAAGTGTCAAATTTCAATTGGGATAAACATAATTTATCCAGTAATCAAGTATATTTTTCAAATAATTTGAACTCTTATTAATTGGGTGAGAGTTCGTACAAACTCGAGAATCATGAACTGATATATGTTCTATAAGATAATAAATTTGAGCGTCTTGGTGGAAATTGTTTTATATAGGATCCTAAATGGGACGTGATAAACCTTTACGACATGATTTATGATCAGAGAATAAAAACATCACAAGCGAGTGTGCTAACTATTAAATATTATTCGATATAGACATACCACATATTCACTTATGAAGCGAGAGCATAAAATGTATACAAAATTCAAAAAGTTCAAAACATGTAGATAAGTTAACTAATATAAATAATAAAACGAACTTCTCCGGCCAACTAGTCGGGTAGAAAACTAGTACATATTTAGGTGAATTCAATGCAAATACCTCACCAAACTCATTACCCTTTTTATTGCGTTCGAAAAAACTAACCCAAAGATAATATCGGTTGGATTTTTTCCGACATAATCAATTTGGATTCGTTTGGTACCCACGGTGATGTTACCATTCAAACTTTCGACCAAACTTTGTAGATGGAGATGTGTTTTTAGCCAAAACGAAAACATATACTAAAAAAAGCCACCCTAGAATCTAGATATGAACTACAACTGCCACAACATTACACTTGCAACCATATACAATTTGCAATCATAAGTTCATAACATTGAGGCCTCCCTCGTAGGGACAAGACAACAATATCTATATGAATACACGAACCACTTTTTGTCGTCAACAACAGAGTAGAGAAAAACAACAAACAGAAGACCTGTCGGAATGCAAATGGAGCTCCCTCTCCTTCTAGCGAGATCATGGCTCGGGTCCGGTGAAATTACTGCAGGAAGGAAGATATATCACCAGCCAGCTTTCACTTCTTTCAGTTTTTTGTTTGGCGAGTGTTGTAGGACTTGCAATGGGAGCACTTATGACCAACGATATGGAACTGTACTTGTGAGGTTTTGCTGCAATCGTTGCAGAGTATCCAAACCTGCCAAAAGTAAATAAATAACGGTTACTGCGAGAGGTGGACATCAGGGTGTGAGAGAGAGACCAGGCGAGAGGACTACAGAGTTCTGAAACAAACCATTTTGCCCCTGTATGGTTCTGGCATTGGGGTAGCGGCAATTTCAACATCGAGTGCCTCCCACGTCGCTGACATGTCACATACCGACTTTGAACATAGCGGGCAAGCATACCTGCATTCAAAAGCACGATTATATGAATTAAAGTGAAGCATAAGATACAATCACTTGGAACATCTATAAGGCCAAGTGATGCTCAACTGATTATGTTGCAGCATCTCGCTCAAGCAGCCTTGGTGAATGGTGTGCCCACAGGGTAGTACAGTTGTAACCCGTCTAGACTCAAATAGGTACTGCAAAATGAGGTGGAACATTATACAAGGCTTTGTGAAGAAAATCTTAATGAATGAGGGAAAAAGAGAGTGGAAAAGACTTGGAAACATTCCATACCTCAAAGCACACAGGGCAATCATGACGCATTGAGCCCTCCACACAGGTGTGACTTTTCTTAATAGAGATAGGGTAGCAGGAGCCTTTTGCAGTGCACCGAAAGATGATTAGGTGTCAGCTAAAGATTTTGATCCAAATTCATTAAGATTACCAGATGTCGCAATGGGAAGTAAGCTTACCACAGTTTTTGCAGTGGAAAAAGTTTTCACGTCCTCCAATTCTGCCAGAACATTCCCAATTTGAGAGCAAGTAAGAATGTAGCATTGAGAAAGCACATCACAAACAATGAGTGAGCACACACAAACAACATTGTTTGGCTCGGCTTATCTTATGTTACTTATTTTGTATGCTATTATGTAAGATATATAAGCAAACACATACAGTTTCATTCAGTGCATTTGTTAGGAAATTGTGTTGTGAAGTGAAAAATAAGCATGTGAGGCCTACTTTTCTGGAGTGTACTTCCATAAGCACCCTACCCCAATATATTTGAGATTGTCTAAAGCGTCAACAACAAAAATGACGGATTTGTTTAGTTGCATTATGGTGCACCCATCCAGATGACCTGATAGTAGAACTATGGGAGGGCATGGAAATGGCGAATATTATGAACTGTGATTAAACAAAGCCTTGCTGCTGGGATCCTGGAGATTTATAGGATGGAGTCTTTCATTCTGGCTAGAGAATCTAGCATGGGCGTTAAAGCCATGACAACTGGCAATCAGCCATTGGCATTACTACCTGTGAAACAGAGAGCACACAGTGTTCCTACTACCAAACAAGTTACTTGCAGTGTAACCAGGTCCAGACTCCAGACCCAGATTGTAACCCTTAATTTCAAGGGCGATCCACACCATAAACTACACTTGAGATGTCGGCTAAAATCAAAGTTGTTCTGCCTCCACTAGTTTAGTGAAGATTGCAGAGAAAAAAGAAAGCATACCTGCATATCCCACAGGCATCACAATGAAATTGCCCTCTTGATATCTGCTCAACAACGTTGATGGACATTCAAAGAAGATCTCCAGTCAGTGTGGATGCACCATGAGGCACACCAAAATGCAGAAAAGCTGATAACCAGTGTGGATACTACTACATAATAATATAATAGCTATAGCTCAGATATGCAAGCTGCATCGCTGATCGACACTTCCTAATATATGAAAAAACAAATCCACATTCAAGATTCATCGCTTACATCATCATCAAAGAACTTGCAGGTTTCGCAATAGTACTTCCCCATGCACACACCACAATTCCTGCAAACTTGTTGAACCTGTTCATGACATCGAATAACAGACAAATCACATGGTGCACGTGTGACATAGTTAAGAGAGGAGTATACAATACAGTGAAAGTTACCTTAACTGCCTAACCACTGGTTTACATTGTTCCATTTTAAGTCAACTAGTATGATACACAGTTGGCCCAGCGGATGAAAAGATATATAGTCCACCCAAGATCTAAAGCTTTGTGCAAATGTATACACGAAATGTTGATTAGCAGGCAGTATTTTAAACTTCCCATTATTTATCCCTCATTCATGAACACTATATCCTCTAGGTTTATTGTCAAGTCAACAACAGTTAACAATGAAATAAGAATACTGCCGATGGGAAGATAACGAGTTAACCAAGTTGGCATACCTCCTGCTCTGTGGCACAAAGCGAGCACACCACCTAAAAAACGGAGCCAGTGCCATCAGATTAAAATGGATACCAAGTACAGAATCTTCACTGGAAGGTTTTTCCAGTAAGAGAATGCACCCCAAATAGTTAATGAACCAAAATCTCTCAAGTCTTATACCTGTCTAACTTCATGCCGTGGCATGTCATGCCTCAGTTTCTGATCGACTTTGATGTCGTTCTGCAAGAGAAAACTATATTCAGTAATGAATTTAGGGAACCAATTACATTCCTGTGTACCACTGCAACTAACAGAAACAAGAAGTATGCCATGATGCAGACAACTACCAGCCATGATTCAACAAGTTCTCAGAAAAAGGAAACAGCCGGCCTTTCTTATTCTCTTTATTTCTCCTTCTAAATCCTCCCATCTTCAATTCAACCCTAATACCCTCTTCATTGTATTGCTTTCAATTACTCAGACTGATAGCGAACAATTGTAAGGCCAAAAGTAAACTTCCAACAAGATCACGGAGAGAATTGACATCTCAATCCACACTCCACAGGCTGATTCAAATCCACTAACCTTCGCTTCATTATGACAATGACGACAACTAAACACCTCATTGCAACAAGGGGCTCTAACGCTACACCTTCGTCGATAGTGCGAGCACCTGCCGAGAGCGAGAAGTAAGAGCAGCAGTATTAAGAAGGAAGCTCCAGAAGCTGCATTAACAGGTTGCGCGTCGAACGAAGAATGGACTCACCCGTGCTCCATTAATCCCTTCTCGAGCACGTCAGTGGTCTTCCCGTCCTGTGCCTCACATCGCTCGATCGACGGCTGAGGATCTGAGACAACAGTCTCCTCATTGTTTATCTCACTAGCCATCTGCTGCAAAATTTACGTAACCGGAGTCGACTGCTTCTCCGACGCAGGTCACCGGTAAATCCTCCCTAGTCCCTATCCTCCCTTCCTTCGAGTGGCCAGTATCCGACCCTAAAATTTCACAAAGCCAATTCCTGCCTGCTTGTTTATTGTCAAAAAATTAAATTTAAAATTGCGAAGCCTCCACGGGAACGGGAAGTAAATCCTTCTCCCAACCTAATAAGTCTGTTTGCACGATTTTTAAAAAATAAGGATTTGGGTAAAATTGTGAATTTTATGAATGAAAGTTTACTTAGGATTTTGTTATACTAGCGTTTACCCGACCCGTTGGTCGGATGAATTTTGCTTTATTTCTTTTATAGTATTTGATTTAATTAATTTGTTCATATTTTAGATAATTTGGAATTTTTTAAATAATTTATTGTCAATTTAAAATATTTTTTCGTGCTACTTGTCGATTGTGACATTAATGATAATTAGTTGTATATATTTGTGTTGATCAGGATATCCTTAGATTAATAATGCTTATATTTTTATTTCTATTTCATAAGAAATTTTGCACTTCCTATCGGTGACATAAATTGTTTAAAAATTATTTCTTCGTAATATTTTGCATTACTAACTTTCTTTGCATAACCATCACCTGAAAAGAATCCCCAACATCATCCAATCCAATATCAAAACCATCGCTAATTTGGAAAAGCAACAACAACCATGCAAAAGTCCTGAAATAGTCAATGATGTACTTGAAATCAGCAGATTTTTTTTTAGAATGCTAGTGTCAAATTAAGCCAAAATACCACCAAGTCGAGAAAGATGAGAAAGAAATGTTTCCAAAAGCATTCCCACTATCAATCCTACCGATATCGTTTCTCGCCAACAATTCTTAAATGATGGTGGCGCTCCAAAGAGTACTGATGTAGTTGGGTTAGGCAATTCTTCTTGAAGACACTCTCTGACTACGATGTTGGACCCAAGATTCAACGGAAAAACTCTCCATCCATCCTTATGCACACCATGCGAAAGAAGGAATTGCGGTTCGTCGAGAGGAGGTAGGGATGACAAAAGTATCCGCAATCGCGAATATCCGCCCGAATCCAACCTAATCGGGTAGGGTAAAATCCGAATCCGAATATTGCGGGTAATAGGTGGGCATGATTTTCTAACTATCCAACCCGAACCCTCCGATTACACACATGCATATGTATTTTGTCTAGATATAATCAGTAATTTTTCTCTAACAATATTTTATATTTAGCATATAAATATGGTATTTTCATGAAATTGTGTTGTTTTAATTAATTTTCTTCATTCTAGTGAATTATTGTCATACTTTTCCACTTATGTAATGTGAGAATACGTGTGAATGACTACAAAAAAAAAAAAGAATACGTGTGAATGTTAACATATTGGTTGGAGTTATAAAGAGAAATTATTACCCATGGATAAACGTGGATACCCGAAACTCGAACGGGTATGAGCATTGTTTTGATTTTTTTACCCGTTTCTTATGTGGATACGGGCGGGTATGGGCAAAACCCGAACTATTTTGGGTAGGGTAACGGATATGCACTATCCATCTCGACACAACCTGATAAAAATAATGATATGCAATAAAAACATTAAAATGAAATTTATTTAGTTATATAAATGATAGATGAAAGTTTAATTAAAATGGAAATGTATAGGTTACACTTTCATTCAAGTGTGTGTCAGATTCTCTTAATTTCTCTGGAAAAATACCAAACCATTATTATTATTTTTTTTCTCGATAAAATTTATTTCTTTTGGCCATAAATTTATAAGATGATTTGAAATTTTAAATAGGCAATAATTAAAAACCCAATATGATTTTTTAGTCTGTGGGGGAATATTTTATCAAACTGCTCTAATATATTTTAAGACATGTCTCATAAGTTATAAAGAACGAAAAATGAATCATAAAAAATAGATGATCAATCCCTTGTCTGTAGCCAGACTTTCCCATATATATTACTAATACGTAAATTTTCTAAAGATAATCATATATGTCATCCTTTCTTTTAGCTTGGCAGAGTACCCGATAGCAATAATCTGACTCACAACTATAACACAAAATAATGGGAAAACTAACTGATTCGTTGAACAATCTTATGCATAGATTAACAATATACTTGCTTGGTATAAAATGAGACAAACAAATTGAAACCCTACTGCAGAAAGCAAGCTACAGTGAGTGAGCAAGGGAAAATACACCATAATCAAAAACCTCAAACAGAGCTCATTCCAAGCACTAAAATAAACAGAGTTCAATTGGTGGTGAAACGAAAGCTTAGAACCATGAATCTTGATAATCATACAGATTAGACAGATGACAAAAAGATAAAGAACACACAATTGGCCTCACATATTGACCATCTTCGGTGCCTTCAACCCATGATACAACATGGGTTTGCTGTTCCACTCGCTTCTCAATTCCACAAATCTGATACAGATGATGGTTCCCATCAGTTGCAAACATAAATAATGGACGGAAAAGTTAAATTTTTAGGGGAAAGAAAGCAGAAAGAGAGGAACTCATCTGAGAATTAAAGAGTTGAAACTCCTTCGCAATAAGTTCCCTCTGCCTCTGATCTCACCAATATCCGCTGCAGTTCCCCTTCATCGCGGATCTTTGAATGTCTTACTCTGACTCTTAAACTTTCTATCAAGACCATCCCTACTTCTGTGACCAAGCTGTAAAAAAGTCACCCTAACCAAACCGACGAATCATGTTCAGTAACTGAATATTGAACAAATATTTACATGATAAATGGAAATACGAACTAAGTAAAAAGACCAACCTAGATAACGCTGAAATCCTTCTTCTACTATCACTCACCTCAAATCCAGCCTCCTCCTCAGTTCTCTTGCACTGCAGGAGATGAGACACATAGATTTCTCACCAAAACTACACATTTCAAATATTTTGAAAAATTTAATACTGTATAGTCTTAAACTGGCTAATGAAGTACTTGGTACTGTCCCCCTACTTTCTCTATCAATTTTGGGTACCTATTTCCCTGCAAAAGAAAGTAAAACCTTCTTCTTGGGCTATACCAATTGCACAGTCCTGCTCCTGCCCTTCCCTCAACTTGAAAAAGACAACAACAACATCAAAGCTTTGTTGTCTTTCACTTCCCTCCCCACTTTCCTTCCTTCCATAGAAACTTCTGCTAATAGAGTTCTCTCTTCTCTGAGTAGTGAGTAGTTCCTTCCTTCCTTCCCCCACCACACAAAACAATTCCGTCATTTTCCATGTTGAAGAATCAGGACTTTACTGTCACAAAGTAAGAAGAAAATGAATACTCAAAACAGGAGAGGAAAAACTATAAGATATATGTATGGGTGAGGATGCTAGTAGCGCTACTGTATGTTTTGTTCATGGTTAGGTGGGGGATTGATCCATCACACATAAGCTCTGCAATTACCTAGTATGTATATATGTGTGTAGACAAAAAATTGGTTCGTCAGTTTTTTCTTGGCAGAAAAGGTCATTGAATAGCAACTGAAATATAATTGTTTCATGTAAGTGGATACCATTTGGCTGTATCTTTGTTTGCTTAAGGAGCTCTAGGCAATTTTCTACTTCTACCCACGGGTCAAAAACAATTTTTCGGGCTCTTTTCTACCATAGCTTTATTAGCCTTCATATTACTGCTAAATGCTTGAAGGACATGGTTAGTTCGAAGAGTTTTCTGCAAAAAAAAAAAGGGTTAGATGATTATATCTCTATATTGTTCAACTGACGATCTCTAGCATTCAAAGAATCCATGAGACGATACTTTGAACGACTAATTTGACGAACCTACCAATTAGCTTGATCCTACAGAAGCCATCTCAGAATAGCAGCAATTGGCATGCAGAGGAACCCAAAGAGATGTAAAAGAGTAAAACATGGTAATTGTACCAAACAGCCAAGAAAACCTGAGATTAAGGAACCCCAAAATCAAATAACAGATTGATACTGCTAAACTCCAATTTCAGGACGACCGACCAGGCGACCACTATAGCATCATCACCATTAAAGCACAAACTTAACTGAAGTCACTCTTCAAACTTCCAACCGAAATTCCAACCAAAACCCCAATTCCCAAACTGACCCTTTCAACTAATCAAAACCTTGCTAATGAAACGACTTCCCCTCTTCCCTTGGCCGCCAGGTAAGGGCACCACAGTTGGGGAACCACCAGAAGGTGAGATTCCAGGTGCCGGTGATGGAGCAACTGACTTAACAGCTATAGAGAAATTAGGTATTAGAAAACGCTCACCTCTGAACCCTTGGCCGTCCACACCAAACTCCGTCCCGACAACAACACTGAAGAGGAAAGTGACACTGCCCAGTCCTACGAGGGCACAATTCAGCTTGGACACCAGATTTGACCGATGTGCAAAAACGGAACTGTCGAAAATCACCGTTGGCCGTAACTGCCGGTTGCCTGATTGATGAAATGAAAGTTGAAAGGAGAATGACGAAACGAGTGACGACGACACAACCCACAAGGAAGAGAATATGGGCCAAGGAATGGAAAGTGAAAACCGGCCCACATGATTTTGTTTTATCCGCGCCTTGGGCAGCCACCTCAGCAGCCGAAAATCACTCTAACGCCAGGAATTTTTGAATTGGGTAGGCAGTTTTAAGTTTGGGCTATAAATGATACTGTAGATTGAATTTGTGTCGTATTTTATCAAGTGCTTTTTTGTTTGTTAGATTTAATATCGAATTTGTGTATGGAGGATGTACTAATCAAAGGTTGAATTTATAATTTTATTCTTAATAATTTTTTTTGATTTTTTTTATGGGTAATTTTGGTGTTGTATTGAACGACCCCTCCTTCTCCTTTGTTTTACCATCGTTGCGGATTCTTGTATCCAAGAGAACATAATCCTCTAACGGGAGAGTGACTAAATGTGACCTGTTCTAGTAATTCGAGTGACCAAAATTGATATTAATTTTTTTAGTGACTAAACATGACACAATTTAGTAATCTCAGTGACCAAATGTAGCATTTATCCCAACATTATGATAAGGCGGAAAGAAAAAAAGCAACATTAACAAAAAAACATATTTGCATTAGAACTTGCAAATCTTCCCTTATTGCCAGTCTTGGCCTTTTTCTTCACATAATGGTTATTCAATTTCATGGTTTCTTCTTAAGGAAGAGGAGGCTATTTACAGGCAAAAGTCTAGAATCTTTTGGGTTAAGACTGGCGACTTAAAGACACATTTGGTCACTGAGATTACTAAATCGGGACATGTTTAGTCACTAGAAAAAGTTAATATCAAATTTGGTCACTATAATTACTAAAACATGACACATTTAGTCACTCGCCGTTAGTTGCCGTCCAACTCCGTTAACAGAGTCCGTTATGTGCTGACATGGCTAACGTGAGCGCCTAGTCAGCGTCGTTTTGGGCCAGAAATGGTCAAACCCGACCCGCCACATCACTAAACCCGCCACATCAGACATCCAACCCACACCATTAACCCAACTCGATCCAGAAATAAACCCTAACCCACTTAAAAATAAACTGATCAGTTTCCATTTGCAGACCCGGAAACCCTTCTCCTTCCTCCCGGAGGCGATCACGGAAGAGAGGGACCAATTGACCTTGAAATAGAGGAGAACGGCGAGCAGGACGACGGAGTAGATGACGGCGAGAGCGAGGAAGTAGGGAGAATCAGCGTCGATCTCGAGGCACACCAAGTCCAAACCCTTGATTACGAAGTAGAATGAGCAGAGGAAGAGAAGCGCCACCAGGGAGAGGAGGAGCTTGACGACGATGTGGGTGACGAACAACCAATCAGCGAAGAGGGGAGTGGAATCGGAGCGGCGAGTCGAGCTGGGCGTGGTGCGAGTCTGAGTTGGAGGAGGAGGAGCGCTTCATGTTCCTGGTGTTGAGGAAGTCGACTCGAGGCTTCGATTTTGAAGGTCTCGAATCCATGACTAGGTTTCTGACTCGCTCTGGAAAAGAAGAAGAAGAAGGGGGAATGTGAATTGAATGAAGAGGAGAGAAAGCGCCGAAGGAAGGGGCTGTTTGGCGAGCGAGAAAACATGGGAGGAGGAATAGGACGGATAAGACTAGGAAGTGGCGGGAGTGGGCATTGATTGTGAGCTTTGATTCAGATAGGACGACGGAGAAGTCCAGCGGTGGCGGCGACGGTTGGGCTGACATGGCGGTGGACGACGGGGGTGATCGTGGAGTGGGGATTGGATGACAGAGGAAGGAGAAGGGTTTCTGGGTCTGCAAATGGAACTGATCAGTTTTTTTTAAGTGGGTTAGGGTTTATTTATGGGCCGGGTTGGGTTAATGGTGTGGGTTGGATGTCTGATGTGGCGGGTTTAGTGACGTGGCGGGTCAGGTTTGACCATTTTCGGCCTAAAACGGCGCTGACTAGGCGCTCAGGTTAGCCACGTCAGCACATAACGGACTTTGTTAACGGAGTTGGACGGCAACTAACGGCGAGTGACTAAATGTGTCCTGTTTTAGTAATTATAGTGACCAAATTTGATATTAACTTTTTCTAGTGACTAAACATGTCCCGATTTAATAATCTCAGTGACCAAATGTGTCTTTAACCCTCAATTTCATGGTTTCTTCTTAAGGAAGATGAGGCTATTTACAGGCAAAAGTCTAGAATCTTTTGGGTTAAGACTGGCGACTTAAATACTTCCTTCTTCCAAAACTCTGTGAAAGCTCGCCAGGCTCTTTCAACTATTAAGAAGGACATATCAGAGGAGGGTGAAGTCCTAACTGAAGTTAAGGAAATGACTTAGGAAGCAGTTAGGTTTTATCACAATTTGCTGGGTACAAGGAATCCTGATGTTAGAGGGTGAGTAGTGATCTGATATCCCAGCTGTTACTTCATACACTCACCTCTGAGCAAGCAGAACCTCTTTGTAGCTCAGTAAATCGAGAAGAAGTTAGAATAGCTCTGTTCTCCATGAATGAAGAAAAATCTCCCGGACCAGATGGCTTCACAGCTGGTTTCTATCATCATAATTGGGAGATTTTGGGTGATGAGATCACTACTGCTGTCATGGATTTCTTCAGATCAGGGAAGCTACTTTCAGAGGTAAACTCCACCTACCTGGCCCTCATTCCTAAGGTGGTAAACGCTGACTGTATGAAGCAATTTAGACCTATATCCTGCTGCAACATACTATATAAATGTATAGCCAAAGTTCTTGTTAATTGATTGAAGGAAGTCCTCCCACTAGTCATTAGTCAGAATCAATCTACTTTCATAAAGAGCAGATTAATTAGTGACAATGTCCTATTGGCTCATGAGATGGTTAGACTATACAATAGGAAGTCTATATCCCCTAGGTGTGCTCTTAAGGTGGATGTGATGAAGGCATTTGATAGTGTTGATTGGAATTACCTAGAGACTGTCATAGAAGCTATGAAATTTCCAGCTCAATTCATAAATTGGATTAGAGTTTGTCTCTAGACCACAAAGCTTAGTGTTTGTTTCAATGGGGAGCTCTGTGGGTATTTTTCATCTCAGAAAGGGTTGAGACAAGGTGACCCTCTCTCCCCCTATATTTTTACTATAGCCATGGAGGTCCTGTCCTGCATGCTTAACAAAGCTTATGCTGTCAAAACGCTTCCTCCTCATCCACAAACACATAGAATAAGGCTTTCCCATTTACGTTTTGCTGATGATCTCCTGATCTTCACCAAGGGGACTCCTGAAGCTGTGGGGAAAACTAAAGCTATTCTGGATGCTTTCTATGTTGTTTCTGGGTTAAAATGCAATCTTGCCAAGAGTGAAGTTTTTTGTGGAGGAGTGGATCCTAGTGTTCGGGCCCTCCTATCTTCTAGAACTGGGTTTGCCATTGGACACCTCCCTGTACATTATCTGGGGATCCCTCTTATTGCTGGAAAGTTGAATAGTGCAGATTCTACTGCTTTGGTTGACAAGATAACTGCAAGGATTAGAGGATGGAAGGTGAAATCCTTATCCTATCCTGGCAAATTACAGCTCATCTCTGCTGTCATTTCAAGTGTTACTCAATATTGGATGAGAATTATTCAACTCCCAGTCAAAGTGCTAAAGCTGATTGAAAAAACTTGCTCGGATTTCCTATGGAGTTCAGAGGAGGAAGGGAGAAAGGCTAAGGTACTCTGGCAGGTGGTAGCAAGGCCTAAGAAGGAGGGTGGTCTAGGATTTAAAGATCTTCGAAGTTGGAACATGGCTTGTCTAGTCAGACATCTTTGGGCTATATCCTCGAATTCCTCCTCTTTATGGGAAACCTGGGTAAGGCACTATCACCTTAGCTACACTTCAATATGGGATATTCCTCCTTCCATTCCTTGTTCCTGGGCTTGGAGGAAGGTGCTTAAAGTTAGAACTCTTGCAGCACATCATCTCAGGGTCAGACCAGCAGGAGTGTACTGGGAAGATAGCATTATGGCTAAGTTCTCTGTTAAGCGAGTCTGGGAAACCCTTCGTGTTAGACATGAGAAGGTTCAGTGGTATTCGTTCGTATGGAAATCTTTTGGGGCTCCTAGAGACAAGCTGATTGTTTGGCTTGTCATTCTGAATAGAATCACTACTCTAGATAAGGTGTAGAAGTGGAATGGTTCAGTAATAAATATTTGCCCTTTATGCTCCTCTGCGGCTGAGTCTAGAGATCATCTCTTCTTTGAATGCTCTTATTCAAAGCATATAATCCAGACTGTTTTTGAAGGACAAAATATGGTAGGAGCTAGCTGGGATGGGTCACTGGAGATTGTTGTGTCTCTTTTTCGGCTAAACTGTATTGCCTCTGATCGTGGTAGGCTTCTTTAGATTATGGTGGTGGCAGAGCTTTGGCGGGAAAGGTGCAGGAGAATTATGGCAGGGGAGTTGATGACTGCAGGCCAATTACCTAGCAAATTGTAGGGTCTGCTGAAGTTGTTAAGGAGTGGATTTCCCCAAGTAGCGCTAGCAATAACTGAAGACTTCATTAGTAGTATAGTGTAGTTGTGAGAGTAATAGTTAGATGGTGATTTAATCTCTTGGTGCCCTATTATTCAGTGGCGGAGGCAGAATCTGTAAGTACCTGTGTCCCTTTTCTATAATATAAATATATAAATAAATGAATAGTTTATAAATATTTTATAACTTAATAATATCCAATTATACAATTCATTCATAGATATTAAAGAAATACTATACTATACAATCATTATTTTCATAAGCAATCACGATGCGTTTTCAAATTCTTAATGTATCCAACTAAACAATTATTAGCAAATTGGTCTCAATTCGACTTTTAAACTTGTTTTTAATATAGTTCAAAGCTGAAAATGTTCTTTTTACACTTGTAGTTGCAACCGGTAGAGTCAAAACTAACTTCAGAAGATAGATAGATCGATTTTTCGATATTCTGAATTTTGTTTATAGTGTGATAACTTGATTTATGTTAGCATTGGAACTTGAAATAACTTGTAGTGTAGTGATAAAATATTTTTATATTACCTAAAAATGATGAATGCAATCCTTAATTTATACATATATGGGTATTTTATTTTTACCCAAAAGTTACATGTGTCCTGGGACACATCCAAGAACCCCTAGCTCCGCCTGTGCTGTTATTGTAATCTGAGTTTTTGCTTGTTTGCTTTCATGAACTGAGTTCCAGTTAGGGGGTTTTCATTAAGTCTCCCTTCCTTAATGAATAAAACAACTTATTCATAAAAAAAAATTAATGGTTTCTGACTAACCAAAAATGAGTTTTTTAATTAATCAAAATGAGTTTTTTAGATTAATCAAAACGAGTTTTTAGATTATTTATCCATTTGGTTTACATATTTAAATATAACGTATACGTTAGAACTTTGAATACGACCGTCATTTTATGCTCGTTAACATGTTACCATTCTTAAACGATACCATCACGTGTGCCACAATGTCCCGAGATGCAAATCATGTTCAAACTGAGATAATTTTTTCGGGTTAATTGTATGGTTGGTCACGAGATTACAAAAAACGTTCATGTTTGGTCACTGGAAATATTTAAATCCAATCTTGGTCACTCAAATTAGTTAAATGGTTCAAATTTGGTCATTCTCCGTCCAACTCCATTAAATTTGTCTGTTGTGACAGTCAACTCTCAAAGTTGACCGTTAACTCGGTGACGTGGCAATTAAAAAATAATAAATAAAATAATTTTTAATCTCCTACCATTTCCAACTCATTTTCACAATAAAGTAAAATTAAAAAATTAAAAAAATTATTATAATCACAATTTGAAAGAGTAGCTTCCTCCTCCGCCACCACATCCCTTCCCGCAACCAAATCAGCTCCCAATTCCTCTGTCGCCGGCAGCGGGTGGAGCTAGGATGAATGGCAGAGTTTTTGGACGTACACTGGGTAATAAGGGGACTGAACGCGAAAAACGTCACCGGCATTAGCGAGGCAGAAGGTGATGAGCTCGTTGGCTCCCGTCGCGCCGCCGCCCATCACATCCTGATCCGGATCGAACCTGACCTTCTTCCCCCTCGCTCGCTCCATAATCCGCGCAACCGCCTGCAAACAAATCCATCCCAGTAAGTAGATTTAGTAGGGGGGCATAAATTTTTGTCGTACCTGTCTGAAGCGTGGGAGGCCATGATAATCCTGAAAGAGGGTCACATCTTTGAACAAGTGAAGCCCCTCCGGTGTACAAATGGAAGCCTGTGGTTCTTCTCGATCCAATCTCGAATCATATCAAGACAAAGCTGCATGCGGCATCATTATAACGTACGTTCATGAACACTAGCAGTGTCATTATTGTTATTATTCCCGCCTTGTGAGTACACCAAAACAAAGCTACAGCTTAGGACACAGAAAAGCACAACCAAAATCTTTTCCCCAGGAGTGTTCTGAAACAACTCAAGATCTGGGCTTTACAACATAAATGGGCAAGGCAGCCATGAAAGTATAGAGCGGGGAAGGAAAGAAGGGCTGGTGGTAGATAGAGAAGACGACCCAAATGGTTCACAAGAGGGGGATTTAAATGGAGACATGCGCGGTTTATGGAGCGAGCGAGGGGGGAAGAAGGCGAGGTTCGATCCGGAGAGGATCGTGATGGGCGGCGGCGCGACGGAAGCCAACGAGCTCATCACCTTCTGCCTCGCTAACGCCGGCGACGCTTTTGGCGTTCAGTCCCCTTATTACCCTGCGTACGCCCAAAAACTCTGCCATTTATCCTAGCTCCACCCGCTGCTGGCGACAGAGGAATTGGGAGCTGATTTGGTTGGCGGAAGGATGTGGTGGCGGAGGAGGAAGCTACTCTTTCAATTTGTGATTATAATAAATTTTTTTATTTTACTTTATTGTGAAAATGAGTTGGAAATGATAGAAGATTAAAATTTATTTTATTTATTATTTTTTAATTGCCACGTCATCGAGTTAACAGTCAACTTTGAGGGTTAACAGTCAAACTTTGGACGGCCATAACTTTGTGCTCCAAAATCCGAATGTCATGAATTTTTTTTTTATTCCGCATAACCTTTCAAGATCTACAACTTTTAATATAATCATAGTTTCAAAATGTACATGGATTTCTGAAAAGTAAAGGTAAAGTTATTCTCAAGGTCCCGTATATCCACAAATAGTTCCTGTTTTGAACATTTCATCCTAGTAAAAGTTGTAGATCTTGAAAAGTTATGCGAAATGAAAAAAAAATCGCTACGATCGGATACCCGAGTGCAAAGTTACGTTCGTTTGAAGTTTCGACCGAACTTTTGGACCAAACCGCTGGTTGGGGTGGCGGTTTTGGGCCAAACCGCCACCCCACCCAGCGGTTTTGGTCCAATATTTTTTTTTTATAACCGCCCCCTAGGCCCGCGGTTTGGTCCAAAACCGCGCCCCCGACAAGCGATTTTCGACCAAACCGCTGGGGGGGTGGCGGTTTTTGAAAAAGGGTGGTATTTTTGGAATTTTTTGGGATTGGGTGGTATTTTTGGAATTTTTTTTAAACAGTGGTACTTTTGAATTTTTTCCAAATTTAACGGAGTTGGACGGAGAGTGACCAAACTTGAACAATTTATCTAATTTGAGTGACCAAGATTGAATTTAAATATTTTCAGTGACTAAATATGAATGTTTTTTTGTAATCTCAGTGACCAACCATGCAATTAACCCTAATATGGACCTTTCATAACAGTTATAAGCCACGGAAACAGTGTAGCATATCTTTGCTGCACAACTCCACTCAAAAGAGGCAATACGCATCCATAACCATAGGTATCCCATAACAACAACTACTACAACAAATCATGCTGAGAAAATCCATTACCCATTACAGTTCCACCATCACTTCATGCCCTGAAGAATTGAAGCACCCCAACAATTCTGGACATTTGACAAACATATGGAGTAGAGACCCAGCAAACGACATACAGAATTACAAATAACGACTTATCGGAATGAAAGATGAACAGAGCGAGAAAAATAATAGTGTAAGCTGAGAGAGGGGGGAGGAGGCGAGGTTCATCACAATGAGCTCCATCTCCAAGTAGAGAGATCATGGCTCCAGGCCAGGTGGAAACTGCAGTCGGCAGGAAGGACCAAGATTATGATAAATCACAGCCAGCAGCCTCATTTTCGTATCGATTAAGTGATGCATGGCATACATCTTGCTTCAGCTTCTTGTTTGGCGAGTGTTGTAGGATTTGCAATGCGTGCATTTCTGAGCCACGATATGGAACTGCACTTGGGAGGTTCTGCCACAATCGTTACAGAGTATCCGAACCTGCCAGGCAAAAGAAAAAAAAAATATAAGAGAGAAACAGAAGGGTACGTGCCTAAGTGGGGAGTGGTAAGGACTAGAGTTCTGGAAATGGACCATTTTGCCCTGGTAAGGTCCAGGCATTGGGGTAGCCGCGATTTCCATGTCGAATTTTTCCCACACCTTGGACATGTCACAAACTGACTTTGAACACAAAGGGCAGGCATACTGATAATGTTCCTGCATCTCCTTCAGGCAGCCTTGATGAATTGTATGTCCACAAGGCAGGACAGTTACATCCTGTCTAGACTCGAATAAGTACTGCAAACGGATAAAACATTCAACAACAATAGCAGTTAAGGAACTGCAAACAAGAAAGAACCCATGCACAAAGAAAGAGAGGCACTCCCATACCTCGAAACACACAGGGCAATCATGATGCATTGCGCCCTCCACACATGGGTGACTGTTTCTCAGGTGGATAGAGTAGCAACAGCCTTTTGCACGTATAGCGAAGATAAATAAGTAGTCAGCTGACGATTCATTCAATCAATTCCTCATTTAAGTTTAACAAGAGAAGTAGCTTACCACACTTGTCGCAGTGGAAGAAATTTCCACGTCCTCCGATTCTGCACAACATGGCCATCAAAGCAGGTCAGAATAAAGGATGGAGAAAGCACACCACAAACAATGAGGAGAAATAAGACCACACAGTTCATTCGGGAGGGGAAGTTGGTTCATTCATAAGATGAAGAGTTGATTAAACTAAAGGCTTCAATGATAGAGGGATGACAAACAGAGTATTTTCTTTCTGGATACAAAATATAGCATGCAGGTTAAAACTTAAAAGCTCAACTACGTACTAAGACATCAGAGAAAACAGATTGTACTACTAAACACGTTGCACTTCCAATGCCAACCAGGAGATCTAGATCCACTTTGTCCCCTAAATTTCTAAAGGTGAGCAAGAGCAACACACCAAATTGAACTTGCTAGATCAGCAAATTTCAAAACTAAACTGCCTCCACTATAGTAACAAACTAACAATAAGAGAACAAAAAGACCATACCTGCATATCCCACAGCCATCACAATGATATTGTCTCTTTGATATCTGCTAAACAATGTTCATTAACATTCAATCAGCGTGGATGCATCCGGTGGTACCTCAACAAGTAGAAATTTAGGTGCAAATTTCCCACAACAAAAATTTGGGAGTAATTGCACTGCTACATTATGGTATTTAACGAGCTTAGATACACAAATGAAGCTTCAAGCATACTGCTCAATCTCACTTGTATACGAAGATGCAAAACCGGATTGAGAGTCATCACTTACATCATCATCAAACAGCTTGCAGGTTTCACAATAGTATTTCCCCATGCATACACCACAGTTCCTACAAACTTGTTGAGCCTGACAATATAATAGCAAGTAACAAATGAATAGCCAGGCAGACAGATGATAGAGTCGAACCATAAGATCATACCATGACAAATAGAATGGAGTCCCTTAACTATTTTGTCCTTAACCCCTGACATAGGTACTTGGGAACAAATTATAGAAAACAAGTTGACATACCTCCTGCTCCGTGCCACAAAGTGAGCATATCACCTGAAAAAGCAGACCAGGGAGGCCTGATCAGAATGGATACAAGCATAGCACACTGACTGGAATAACCAAATCAGTAAAAAAATTCAGCAGAATAGTCAATGAAGCAAAATCTCAGGTCTTGTACCTGTCTAACTTCATGCCGTGGCATGTCATGCCTCAGTTTCTGATCAACGTTAATGTCGTTCTGCAAAGAAATCTGAATTCAGTTCCTAGGGACCAATAATGTATCACTGATCATCGTTGCCTCTAAGATTCACAAGAACAGCATGATGCAGATTACTATAATCACAAATAACAAGTATATTTGGTCACCAGCAGCAATCTAACACGTTCACAGAGTTGATTATTTTCTTTTTCATCCTGTATCCTCCCATCTTCAACCCCAACCTCTTTTTTCCATCATTTTCAATCACTCAGACAGATAAGTGAACAATGAGGCTAAAAGAAACATTCAACAAGATCATGGACGATGAACAAATTGCCACCCGTACACATAGGATGATACAAAGTTCCTACTCACTATTGCTTCATTATGACAATGACGGCAAGTGAAAACTTCATTGCAACAAGGAGCTCTAATGTGACACCTTCGACGATAATGAGGGCATCTGCAAAGAAGAGCATGTCGTATTAGGAAGGAACAGCCAGAATCTACTAACAAGTGGCGTTGCTAATAAAGAATGGACATACCCATACTCCATTAACCCCTTCTCAAGCATGTCAGTAGTCATTCTGTCTTTTGACTCGCATTCGCCATTCAGCTGCTGAAAATTTGAGCTAATAGTCTCCTGATTCTTTTTCTGAGCCAATAGACTCCTGATTTTTATGTTATCAAAGCCAAGACTCATAATTTCTGCCTCTCCCATCTTATCAAGACAATGATGGATATCTAGAAGCAGCCAGGTAGCTACAGCACCTGCATATGGAAAACTGTTTAGAAACGTTTCCAAAACCTCACAAGCCACAGACCTGGTCAAGCCACCGGAACAGCATAGCAGATCTTTGGTTTCTTCTACACTGCTGCAGACATATTGAAAATTTAGCAAGCGCATTATCCAACTAATGCTGCACAGCTCCACACTGGAAGTGGCAATGCGCCAATAGAAGAATTATCCAAACAAGAGCTACAAGGTCCCATACAACAACTCATGCAGCACTGAGAAACTCCAATACGGATAAAGAGTTTCATAACCACTTGATTCCTTGAAGAAGAAGTCCCAGAACAAAAGTCCAACTATTCTGGACATGACCAACAGATCCACGAATGAAGAACCTATCGTAAAAGGGAGTATCACCCAGTCAAATGTGTTCTCAGAAGGACAGAAAGATAGAAATTTTGACTGTAAAAATACGGAAATTTTGTCTATCATGGATAGGCCTACCTCGGTCAGCAACTCAGATTCAAGTCTCTTCTGACATGAACTTACCCAAAACTAAAAAAGTTCATGTTTCGGGAACAGAGGCCTCCGTTCTGTCCAATTGACCGTAGGAAACCCATACATAATAAATTGAGTTTCGTGAAGGTAGATCAGACTCCATGGTCGACAGCAAACAAAAGCCTCGTTCCCTTTAAATACCAGCTTCATCACATTGTTGCAGCATCTACATACTCGGAAGAACAGTACAAGAATTCAGAAGCTTGAGCTGTAATTTGGACACTACTAGCTAACAGCGGCGGCAAAGTCCATGAACCTTGGACCAGCTTGATTCTTGGATACAAGAAGGGAAGATGGGAAGACAAACATATAGAAGTTGTTTTGGGCTGTCAGGTTGAAAAGATGGCAACCCAGATTCGAGGAAGAAGTTACCACCATTTGTTAAGCCTGACATTCGAAGGTCGCCGTCCCTTCTGGTTCTCTCATAAACACAGCATTGCTCATCACCAGGAAACCAATCCATGCTTCTGGCGCTCACATTTCCAAAGTCGGGTATAGAGAAGCACATTCATTCTTGAGCAATGTTTGAAGACCCAACTTGAGAGATGCTACCTAAGGACTTACTACATAATCACTTGGCCTAACATCGCACCCTGGAACAACTCGTCCATTTCCTAGACTTAGACCTAAAACTTCAAAAAGCTACTCGCCAGCTTAATTGGACTCCAATCTCAACAGAAGTTATCAGTAAGCACCTGAGAAAGAAGGGAACTGAATGACTGATCAACACTCCTAAATTGGCAATTCCTTCTACGGAGGAGCGCAGATGAAGGGGATGTACAATTAAGTTAACTTAAATTTCAAGAACGAAAGCCTACCAGACTGTGTCAAGGACTGGTACGTTTCAGGGATCGATTCTACAAGAGACTAGTAACAAAAATCTATCACTACAGGCTCAAGATCAGGTAATGATCCTCTAAGGCACTCAGTGCTGCAGTATTAACTTGGATTCCCCCATACGTCACTTCACACAATCACGTTTTAGCATTACTCAATCAACTCAACAAGTATAGCAAAGACCGGAAGATACATTTCCGGCCCGGCCACCCATAACATAAATTCACCATTAGCAGTATCAGACAGCAAGCAAGCGGAAACCGAAACCAGTCGTTTCAACAAATTCGCCATACCATCTAAGCTACCAAGCCAAACGATGTTAGCGAGCAGGAAAAAACAAATCAGCAAGTCACCGACACGTTACCTATCACCAACGCCGCACAGAACTAGCCTACAATCAAGGACAACAAGCGGACAGAGCCGGGAGAAAAGGAAAGAGATAAAGCAGAGAGCACGAAATTTATAGCTACAATTCGCAGAAACGACGAACTTTCGATCCTGGCGAATTGAAGGAGGCTGGACGCACGGCGGTCGGAATCGTACTGTCCTTTAAACCGCTAAAAAATGATTCCCTCAGAGCTCCGGTAGTCTAAAGATTTTCCGATCAGAGTTTGCTTGGTCGCGAAATTATCAGATCGGAAGAGCCAGATTTTTATATGCCGGATGGCGAGATTCCAGAGGGTTCGAAATTCGGCGCGTTTTTTATGAAATGATGCAAAGTTGAAGACGAGAACCACTCGCTTGCTTGCTTGGGCGGCCCATGCTTCGCGACAGGTGGCGGTGGGATAAGACTGCAGTGCGCGTCAGCGCTTATCTGATTTTGCACAAAATATCTTTGGGAAGAGGAATGCTCTGCGTCCGGTTCCATGCCATATTTGCTGAGCCCCGTGTTCTGATCGTTGGATTAGGCGTCAGATAGAGTCGAAAGGAGAGGGTGTCAAATGGTCAATTGGGCCGGAAATGGGCTAAGGATTGTTTTGTTTTGTCATAAAAATCCTTGTGGAAATGGGCTACGTTGAATTATGAGTGAATTGAAAATTTAAATTATTTCCTTTTTTTTAGATTTTAAACCTAGTTTATTTAATTAACTAGCTTATAACTGTCTTGTTGGCCAGAATATTCATATTTATTATTTGTATTTTCATGTTATATTTAAGTTTATCAACCCGTTTAATTTTATTGACAATCATTCGATCGAGATGATACGTAAAGAAAGAATATATAGGTCGAAAATTTGGAGAAATATCATCATCGTTTAAGAATATAAATATAAAAATTTATCATTGATCACATTTTCATAATGATAATTACGTCCCCGATAAAATGCTATTGGTTAGTTGATTGTCAAGAAAGATAGAGTATAAAAGCTCACTAAAATTTCCACACGAACCATAGATAGTTTGAAACTAAATGGAGAGTTGTTGATTCAAGTCAACTATATACTAACAATTCGGCTAAGAGGGGACCATCAAAACTTGAGAGCAAATGCCAAAATTAGGGTACTTCCAATATACTAATAGACTCGATCAAAGTAATAAGGAACAAAATTAGACACTCCTTCTTTATTAGTTCCAGTAGGTTGAATAAAGAATCAACCAACCTACTTCAGTAAATCAATCAATGATTCTTCTTTTTAAGATAGAATTAGGTTGCGATAGCTGCAAAGCCATAAACCTAAAGATCCAATAGCCACCGCTCTCCGTTGTACAATAAAAATTTTATCCACTCTATCTTCAATCTCAAGAGGCGTATGTATGTTTCAACCAAATATTCAATTTCTAATCCTCCTTCTAGAACTCCATTTATTAAACTCCATAGTCCATTCTATTCACCATGGATTGATATCAAAGTTGAAATCTTCTACTTGCCCAGTTTAAATCCTCAAGAATAAAAATATAAAATCTTAGTGCCAAGAGATATCGGAAGATTGATTTTCAAAGGCAGCCTTGTATTGTGAAGTGAAAGGGGCGCAAACTATTGCACGATGGTGGAATTTGGGAGGAAGTTAGAAAGAGATAAGAAAAAAGATAAAAATTACTAAATTTAAATATAAATTGAAAACTGCAAGCACACAATACGTAGTAATAGAATTAGTTTCTTCCGTGTTAGCCAATTACCAATATACCTTTAGTGAAAAAAAGGAGAGAGCAGTAATTTTAGAATTGAGAAACTACATGAAACTCTGCTATGAAAATTGAAGTATCAAACACAATAAAAATACATACGGTAGACTTCGTGGGCTTGCTAATCACGATGGAAAAGTCCACTGATTTTCATAGTTTTACTTCGTGTATGTTTTGTATTAAAAAAGATACAACAAACTTGCTTAGTGTGATTGGTTGTAATTGTTGTCTTTGTTTGAAGAGACTCGAGTTCAAATCCTGATATTGAGATTTTTTATATGGAATAATTAATTAATTGTAAAGACAGAAATGTTCTTCCTACTTTCACTCTCGTTGCATGAAATTTGAAATAGAGAAAAGTAGACAAAACTCTACTATATATTATTGGAGTATTTACTATTTCTCACCTCATTTTTATTCGGTTGAAAAAAAAAGAGAAAAAAAAAATTTTGAGGGGAAATTTAATCATTTTCCACCCCCTAATCGGTCACTTTGACAAAAAAATTGATGTAGGGGTATATTTGTCAACTTGTAGGATTTTTTTTTTTAGATAAGAGTGATATATGTTACTTTTTTGTTATTAGGTACTACTGGAGGGACTTGAACCTGAGACCTCCAGGTTCATGGCTAGTGGTATTACCACTAGACCAATCCATTGTTCGTATGTAGGATATTTTTTATGTAGGAATACATTTGTGAGAAAAATAGTAAAATAGTATGTTTGTTAACTTGGTGTCAAAAATTATTAATCCTTTATTTTATTATCTAGTTTAAAATTTAAAAAGTTTGAATTCTTCACATTCTCTTAGGCTCAAATGTATTGGTTTCAAAATCAAACGGTATGTTGATTAAATAATATAACAATTTAACAAAGTCATATAAATTTAGAAAGTTTCAAAATCAAAGACATATAAATTATATAACAATTTAACACCAAATTTATCACTAATCCTAAATAATTTCAAATCATTCAAACTATCTCACAAAATAAATAATACAAAATTTTACAAAATTCAACTGATAATTATGGTGACAATAGATATTGGATGAAGAAGATGAAACAGAAATAAATTATTATCCATTCAAAAAAAATTATTAATTATAATTGGATGGTCTTTATTCGCGTTATAGTATTTAATTTTCTTCTTAAATTTTCATAAACTTTGTGGTTTAACGAGATTGATGGTGTTTATGGTGAACAGGAAGAGTACGCTATCCATTTCATTGTCATCCCTATTCTGAACTAGCTAAATAATAATAATAATAAAATACATATAAAACGAAAGATAAAAACAAAATTACAGCAGAGAAAAGGAAGCACCATAACAAGAATCCAAGTGTAAAGCCTTAGACCAAGCAAAGAAGTAAAAGAGAAAAACACGTTGAACAAAATGCGCAGACCACGTTCCCCTCAAATCGGCCTCCTTTCCACCGCAAAAAAACAAATAAAAGCTCAGTCAAAAATCAGTACGTACAGTACGCATTTTTACATGCACATATACGTAGCGTAGCCTTATATTCACTCCTCCCTCAACTCCCCCACCAAACTAACAATTTTACTCACAGTAATAAAGTAAATAACAAAGCGCAAACCAACTCATCAATAAGCAATTTGCACGAATGAGTTTTTACCTGCAAAAATCATGGTGATCAAGTACAAAACCCATCTCCTTCTCTTCCACTTGCTTTTAACCTGTGCCGCAGCGGCACCAGATCCAAACCCACCTCTCCGACAATCCTCAAAATGGATCGTCCGCCACCGCACCCACGACTCCGACCCGCCGCCGTCACCATCCTACACGTTGAAATTCGAGAACCCCCGGCTGGAAACCGCCTACTTCGCCCTCCAAACCTGGAAACAAACCATCCTATCCGACCCGTACAACCGAACCGCCAACTGGGTCGGACCGGACGTGTGCAACTACACCGGCATCTTCTGCTTCCCGGCCCCGGACAACACCTCGATCCAAACCGTCGCCGGGATCGACCTCAACCACGCCGACATCGCGGGCCAGCTCGTTGACGAGTTGGGCCTCCTCGCCGACCTGGCCCTTATCCACCTCAACACCAACCGGTTCTGCGGCACGGTCCCCCAGACGTTCAAGAAAATGAAGCTCCTCTACGAGCTCGACCTCAGCAACAACCGGTTCGCCGGGCGGTTCCCCTCCGCGGTCCTCAACATCCCCGGGCTGAAGTACCTCGACATCCGGTACAACGAGTTCGAGGGAAGGATCCCCTCGAGGCTTTTCGACAAGCACCTGGACGCCATTTTCTTGAACCACAACCGCTTCCAGTCCCAGCTGCCGCCCAACATCGGGAGCTCCCCCGCGTCAGCGATGGTGCTCGCCGGGAATAATTTCCGGGGCTGCCTGCCACCCAGCTTCAAAAACATGTCGGCCACGCTGCGGGAGCTGATCCTCATGGACAACGGGATAGAGGCCTGTTTGCCGGCGGAGATCGGGATGATGACCAACCTCACGGTTTTCGACGCCAGTAACAACAGGTTTGTCTTGTGGGATGGGATCCCTCCAACTTGAATCAGTAGTAGAAAGAGATTTCCCTAATGAAAAATGTTTTCAGCTCTGCCTAATATTCATTTCTTTTTCAATTACTTTTTCGAATACATTTTTCAGCTACGCTTTTTTTGAAATGCTATTTAAAAATCAAAAAGGTTTTTTTTTTATTGTTCTGGTTGGAGGTGAAAGACGTTAAAAAAATTGTTCAATACTATTCATTATCCGGTTTCCGGTCTCTTTGAAGTCGTACTAATCATTACTTGAGATCTCAGAAGTTTTTATTTAGATGAGTTTGTGTATCATTCATTTGTCTTTTATGAATTTTAAACTCTTTCTTTCATTTAATACATACTCTCAACACCTGTTTTGCATCCTCGTACTCGTAAAAAAAAACACAGGTTTGTGGGGCCCATACCGGACTCGTTTGCTGAGCTGGAGAATCTGGAGGTTTTGAATCTGGACCACAACTTCCTGTCCGGGGAGATCCCCGAGGCGATCTGCTCGCTACCGAAGCTGTGGAATTTTACGGCGTCGAATAATTTCTTCGACGGGGAGGCGCCAGAGTGTTCGGGGGTGGAGGCGTTTCGCGACGGCCGGAACTGTCTGCGGGGAGGGAGGAGGAACCAGCGGACGAGGTGGCAGTGTGAGATGTTCAAGTCTAGGCGGGGGAAGGTTAGGTGTGAGGATTTCAAGTGTTTTGAGACGAAGCCGTGTCAGGTTCCGCCGCCTCCACCGCCGCCGCCGGTTCCTTGCCAGAACTCAACCGCGGAGGGCCCGGTTGATCATGATGTTGGTGGTGATGGTAATTATCAAATTCAATCTCCGCCGCGGAGGATGTTGTCGCGACCACCGGTGAAGGAGTCGAAGCCGGCGCGAAGGGTTACGGTGGAAGATGCAAGGCCAGCTTCATTAGTATGATTGATTGATTGATTAATTAGAGATTTGTGATTTGTTGGATATGATATTTTATTGTTTCTTGTTATTAATTGGTTAATTTGTTACTAATTTCTCACTAGAAGAGTTTATGTTGGAGAAGTTTATGTGGAGCAAACTTGTTTCAAGAAATGTGATGTCGTTTGTTTAGGTTAAAAGTGTTAATTGAGATATTACCTACGCATGATCAGCATCATGTTGTGCCTTCATCACGCCCATACTCCATCACAAGATACGATATGATATGCTCAATATTATCAAATTCTGTAATTAATGTATTTCTTTGTATGTTAGCCTACGTATGTATATATATACCTGTAATTGTAAACCTTCAAGACAAGACAATCAATTCAATCTCTGTGAACTGTAACATGGTATCAGAGCTTCCCGTTTATATCTCCTGCCTCTTTATCTAGCTAAATCGCCCTGCCGCCTGATCCTCAGAGCACTTGCCAACGAGCTGCTCGCTCTCTACTTCCTCTGTAAACAGCTCTCTGCTACCGGTTTCCCTTGCTTTCACTATGTCACCTGCTCCTCAGAGCCCTTGCCAACGAGTTGCTCGCTATCTGCTTCCTCTGTAAACGGCTCTCCGCTACCGCTAAACCCTTCTCAACCACTCAAATTTACCCATCTGCTTCCAAGTTGCAAAAACACCTCCACCCCTCTCCCTTTATTTATTGCACTCTCAGCAACCACTTTTTTATTTATTCTCCTTCCCATACCATTTATCCTCGTCATTCTCCACTACCCTTCTATGTCCACTAAATTCTAAAGTTCCCATGGAAAAATCTGATGTCTCTCAACCCATCTCCACTGTACTTAATGGTGCCAATTACCATATTTGGATCCAAAGCATCCGCAGTTTTCTGAAAGGGAGAAAGTTATGGCGATACATTTCCGGTGAGATAGCCAAGCCTACCAAAGCTGCTGATGAATCTGACGTTTCCTTCTTGGAGCGACTCGATGATTGGGAGAGTAAAAATCATCAAATTATCACCTGGTTTCGCAATACATCTGTCCCATCTATTCATCTTCAGTTTGGACGATTTGACACAGCTAAAGAAGTTTGGGACCTGCTTGTTGCCCGATATGTGACATCTGATTTGGCTTATCACTATCAACTTTGGGATCAATTGCATCAGATGAAGCAGGAACCGGGTCAGTCACTCATTGATTTTATTGCCCAAATGCAAGCCATATGAGATCTTATTTCACAGTCCGAGCCAACTTGGAAGTGCCCTGAAGATGCCAAACAGTATACAACGCATCTTGACAAGCTACGTCTCATCCAATTTTTGATGGCTCTTCATCCAGATTTTGAAGCAGTTAGAGCATCTCTTTTACATTGGAGTCCTCTACCTACTCTTGAGAATGCTATTTCAGAACTCATCTATGAATAAACACGGCTTGGCATGCTAAAATCTCGCCGAACAGACATGGTCCTAGCTACTCCATCATCTACTAAATTCTGCAAGAACTGTTGCAGTTCAGCTCATACTTTAGCACGTTGTCCTACAGTTGAGTGTAGGTACTGTCACAAAAGGGGTCATATTTTACCTTACTGCCCAACGCGCCCACTCAAACCGGATAACGGAAAGGCAAACTTAATCCTAAGAAGGAAAGTTCTCAATCATCTTCTGCTATTGCTGCCTCTGCCACCGAGTGTTCTAGCTCTACTATGACCACTCCCTCTCCGACCCTTACTCTCAGTGACCTCGAAAGCATTCTCACCCAGCTTCAAGGTAACTCTAGACCCACACCTGTGATGTCGGTTCTTCCAGGTACAGATTCTTGGTATCTTGACACAGCCTATTGTAATCACATGACACCCATCTCTGCTATTTTCACCTCAAAACGCTCATGTCCCCAATCCTCAAGTATAAAACCGCCAATGGATCCTCTATGTCAATCAAACACATATGCACTATTTCTACTTCTGATATGGTCATCCCTGATACCTTTTTTTGTCACCAACCTTACTCTCAACCTTATTTCCGTGGGACAACTTTGTGACCTTGATCTTGAACTTACCTTCTCAAAATCTGGTTGTCGTGTACAGGATCTGCAAACAGGACAAGTTATTGGGACCGACCGTAAAGTGGGATGCATGTTTCAACTCACCTCACTTCATCTCCCATCCTATCCCTCTCCTCCTATTGCTGCTGCTACTCACTCCAAGTTTGGCATGATCGCTTAGGTCATGCCTCCCTCCATAATCTTCGTATTTTGGCTTCTCAAGGAAGTATAGGTCCAGTTCCAATTACTTCCATTCAATGTGTGCCCTGTAAAACTGGTACTATGTCCGCTCTACTTTTTAGCCTTAGTGATTCTGTTTCCTCATCACCATTTGACCTTGTTCATACTGATGTTTGGGGACCCTCCCCCACAAACACAATGGGAGGATCTAAGTATTTTGTGATTTTTGTTGATGATTACTGTCGCTATACTTGGATTTATTTATTTCGTCAACGTTCTGAACTTTCTTCCATTTATTCTACTTTCACATCCATGGTTCAAACTCAGTTTAACCGTAGAATTAAATTTCTTCGCTCTGATAATGCCATGGAATATGTTAACAGCACCTTTCAATCCTTTCTCAGAGACCATGGTACTTTGGTCCAACAATCTTGTCCAAATACCTCACAACAAAATGGTCGAGCGGAAAGGAAACATCGCTCAATCTTAAACTTTGTCCGCACCCTACCAATTTCATCATCTTGTCTTGAATCTTTTTGGGGAGAAGCAGCCCTCACTTCTGTTTACCTTCAAAATCACACTCCCTCCACCGTCGTGAACTCTGTCTCCCCTTTTGAACGCCTATATGGTACCCCTCCTACATACACTCATCTTAAAAATTTTGGTTGTGCCTGTTTTGTTCTTTTACCTTCTCATGAACGTAGTAAACTTGAGCCTCGTACTCGTCTTTGTTGTTTCCTTGATTATGGGATTGAGCATAAAGGGTATCAATGTTGGGATCCTATTTCCAATCGCTTGAGAATATCACGTCATGTTGTTTTTTGGGAAAACACTATGTTTTCCAGTTTGTCTCCATTTCGTACAACCACCCCTTTTTTTTGTGATCCATCTATAGATCTCTTCCCAGAAGTTGATTCATCATCAGCGTCGATCCCTGAGTCCTCCATAGAAACTTCGATTGCAGATAATGCTTCTCCCAATACGGTTGCTCCTAATAATGTCTCGCCTGCTGATCTAGTCGCTCCAGGTACTTCTTCTTCTCGCCCTATTCGCAATCGCCTTCCCAATACTCGTTTGAATGATTATTTTTGTTATTTAACCTCTCTTCATCAGCCGCCTTCTTATAAAGAAGCTAGTATTGACCCTCTTTGGCAAAAGGCAATGACAGACGAGTTGGAGGCACTTGAGAAAACTCACACTTGGGATTTAGTTTGTCTACCTCCAGGTAAAACTCTTGTTGGCTGCAAATGAGTGTACAAAATCAAGACCAATGCTGATGGATCTATTGAACGTTACAAAGCGCGTTTAGTGGCAAAAGGTTTCACTCAAGAATATGGGATTGATTATGAAGAAACATTTGCTCCTGTGGCTCGTCTAACATCCTTCAGAACTTTACTAGCTGTTGCTGCCGTTCGCCGTTGGAAGTTATTCCAGATGGATGTCAAAAATGCACTTTTAAATGGTGACTTACAAGAGGAAGTTTATATGAAGCCTCCTCCTGGATATTCTTGTCCTCCCAACAAGGTTTGCCGACTACGACATGCGCTATACAGTCTAAAACAGTCCCCTCGAGCATGGTATTCCAAATTCACCAACATTATGCAGTATCGGGTTTTACCTCCAGTGCCTATGACTCTGCTCTTTTTATTCGCCGCACTTCTCGTGGCATTATTCTTCTCCTGTTGTATAAGGATGATATGGTTATTACAGGGGATGATCTCCAGGGCATTTCCCATCTCCAACAACTTCTTAGCTCAACCTTTGAGATGAAGAATCTTGGCAATCTTCGTTATTTTTAAAAAACAATGATAAATTGCTTGGGAGTTGATAAAAATAATTTAGGCAAGAGATGAAACAAACAATGATCATTGTTTGCTACAAGTTAATTTGCCACTGATTCAATTGCTGATAGATGACAATAAGGAATTAAGGATGAATTGAATAGTTATAACTGGTGTGTAGGTATTTTTTTGTCCAAGATATGTCAAGAAGGCTCGAACCAACAAAAACAAATTACAAAACGACAATGACCAAACACGGTAGTCCGTAAGCAACAGAACTACCGATGAAAGAGTCTTTTCTGCCACTACACAGACAACTTTAGAAAAGCTCCGACGAGCAAAGGACACGATATTGACACAAAATGAAATAAAAAAACATCTCCAAGATAGCCCTGCGATTGAGTGAGGTTGATTCATATTCAAAAGACCATTGAAATGAATTTATGATTCCCCTGCAAAACAACGGGGGAAAAAAATCAATTTGGTGATAGAAATATCTATCCTAAGAGTTTAAAACCTACCCTTACGGTATAGTCGGAATAACTGAATTCTCACGCCAATGGTATGATAAAACTTGGAGAAGTAAAGCTTCATCGGAAGATCGAGAGATTGCTTTTTAGTTTAGTTTTAAAATAAAAGGAAATAACTCAACTCGAGAGATTAAAAACCAATTTAAGTAAATAAGCAATTATAAAAGTGACATTATAAATAAGAAAGAATTAAATTATTAAAAATTGAATATCCTCATCTAGCGAAAAATAACGTAATGATTTTTTTATTATTACCCAGGAACCTCAGCCCCACGTGCCACTTTGTGATAACGGTTCCTACTAAATTTTGGGGGCACCTGCCATCAAATTGGACGCCAACGTGGCTTTGCTCCCAGCAGCCTTGTACTTCCGGGAACACCAACGAGCCTCGCCTAGATTCGAACCTGGGATCTGCAACTCTCAAGTCTTCACCGTCGCGGCAGCTTTACCGTTAAGCTATCTTACCTTTAGTAAAATAACGTAGTGATTAAGGAGCTAACAAAGACTAATTTGAACTAAAAATGTAATTATAAATAATAGGAGAAATAAAAGATTTTTCGAGCAATTATAAAGCTTGATAATGAAAATAGAAGGGTTAATAGCATTTTCTACCTCTCTACTTTGGCAAGTTAACAAACGTATCACTCTATTAAAATTTTGCAAAAACATACCCCTCTAATATTAAATCGTAACAAGTTTACCCTTCCATCTAATTTTCCGTTAAGTGACTCATTAAATAGGTTGGGAATGACCAAAGTTCCCCTCATTTACTACTAATTTCAGTTTTAATTATTTTATTCTTTATGTTCATTATCAATTAATTAGAAAAACAAAAAAATCAATTAATTGAAAAAAAACCAAAACACGAATCTCCTTCCCCTGCCAATTCCCCCACCCCCTGCACACCCGACACGAAGGCACAACGTCGAGTCCCTGAACCAGAGAAAGCCGACCTTCAACGCCGGCAGCCTTCAGCAGAGGCGAATCGACCTTTCCCCACGCGAAGGCACAACAGCGGCTCCCGCAAAATTGTAATCGATTCCCGTGAACAGTAGTTGCAACTTTCTGCGGAAGCTAGCATCGACGGAATGATGGGGAAGCTGGCATCGACGAGAGAAGCTGAGTCAAGGTGTGGCATCCGAGGATGGATCGACCAGGAAGTTGGCGCCAAAACTCACGGGAGAAGCCGGATGCTATCGTCCGAACGTCGCATGGAGAAGTCGGGGAAGCTGCCATCTGCTATGTGATCGAGGGGAGAATCGTACGGCATCGGGAAGCTGGTCGTATGGCCGTCTGGCATTGGGATTCTCTCTACTCCAGCTGCCGTCGACGAGGAGATGCGGGAGCAGGCGCCGCCGGCGAGCAGATGAGGGAACAGGCGTCAAGGAGTCGTGAGGGAGACGAGTGGTCTCTCACTCGGGAACTTCTATATAGTTTAGAGTTTTTTTTCTAATTAATTGATCATGGACATAAATAATCAAAACTGAAATTAGGAGTAAACCATGGGCAATTTGATAATTTCTTAACCTATTTACGGTCGCTTAATGGATAACTAGATGGAAGAGTAAACTTGTTATGATTTAATATTAGACGGATATGTTTGTGCAAAAATTTAATAGAATGGTACATTTGTTAATTTATCAATGCAGAGGGGTAGAAAATGCTATTAACCCAAAATAAAAACATAATAAAGAGATTAAATGTACTGAATGCAAACCCACGCACTAATTGAGTAGGGCTGGCTATTTGGACCGGGACCGGATGAAAAACCGGAAACCGGACCGTATAACCCGGACCGAGACCGGATAGTAAACAATCCAATCCAATCTTTGGGCTTAGATTTGAGGTAAAAAACCGGATAAAGACCGGATAAGAGAGCTCAACACCCAAAACTTAAGGGTAATTTGCATAACGGTCACAAACCTTTCCACTTAGTACAAAACTTAACCAACTCCTCACCCTTTTAGGCCTTAGGCCACTCAAATTCCCACAATCTCAATATAAAATCAAGACCGAATTGGGACCGGACCGGGTCAAGACCGGACTGTATCCAATCCAATCTTCGGTCCTTATATTCTCAAAAAAACCGGACTGGACCCCATCAATTCGGGCCAATTTAACCGGACCGGACCGTATAGCCACTCCTATAATTGAGGAGGAAATAAAAGTATATATATGAAAACTAGAATATGAAGGTAATAAAAAAACAATTAGAAGGATAATTAAATGGAATAATGCACTGATTAAGAAAGTAATAATAAACTTTCTATAATGTGCGCGTATTAAGCCCATAATCGGAGGTCGCTGACGTTATCGTAAATTTTAGGAAACGGGAGCCGGAGAAGACTGGTTTCGGTGGGGAACGATATCAATTCGCTCTAGTTCACGGGGTAGCACCGTCGGCAGTGGTTATAATTTTTTCGAACTTCCTTGATCATTCGGGAGCACTTCATCCCGAGGAGATTGAGCATCTGGTGGAACTCGGCGGTGGCAGGAGGCCCCCGAGATCAGAGTTGCGCCTGCTTATTCGGCAAGAGGCCCCCGAAATCAGAGCTGCACTCTGGTTTTTCAGTAACACACTCTCTTCTCCAACTCGCACCGCAAATCTCATCCCCAAAGACTTAGAATGAAGGTTCGCTGAGCAGGTGGCGTTGACGTTGTCGTCGTTGAACATGTTGCTGACCTTGTCGTCGCCGCGGTGGATGACGGGGACATTGTCGTGGCGTTCGGCGACGGCGAGGTTTACTTCATTTCGATAAAGTCGATTGGAGAAGTTGGGGAGTATGTTTGAAACCAAAGGATTTGGCATAAGAAAAATAATGTATTGCTGCAAACATACACTTCATCGCCATGAGTTGGTCATTCCTCTACTTACGCTACAAAAATGTGATTTTAACGATAGAAGAAGCAGTCGTTAAAAGTGATTAACAACCGGAAACCTCCTCTACCCCTTATAATAGGCTTGTGATAACGGCATAACGCCATATTCAACATATTTTTCTCGTCATTTCTTGACCGTTTGATCTTTGTTTCTCGCTCTTGTGGCCTGTTTTACGCTTGTGTGTGTTAGTTTATGATATTTCAGGACTTAGTACATGAATGGGCGCGAAGGAGCAAAGTTTCAGGACATTTTGGAGCGAGTGGGCAGTTTGATCCTGGGAGTTACGGCCAAGAGGAGCCGTAAGTTGCAAGTGGAGAACGAAGAGTTCCAGGAGGCTTCTTTGAGTTACAGGCTGACCTTCCAAGTTACAGCCAAGCCCGTAACTCAGCCTTTGCACCCGTAACTCCTGAAAAGCATCGACATTAGGTCCAGAAGCATCTTTGGAGTTACGCTCCCTCTTCAAGTTACGGTCGGGACCGTAACTCCCCAAAGGAATCTGTAACTCTTGGTTTACGGAATGAAACAACGGCGTCATTCTTCCTCAAGTTACGGGCAGTCAAGGCGAGTTACGACCGTAACTCACGGATTCTCAGCCTATTTAAAGGCTGCTTGAGAAATTTGCAAAGGATCCAATTTTTATGAGTTCCAAAGCCAGGTAACGAACCCTAGAGAGATTGACGAAGAGAAACCCTTGGGCAAGGATTGGAGCGATGTGAAGACCTCGGAGCTCGATTCCTAACCTCGGAGTACCGATTAGCCACCAGGAGAAGTTGCTCATTGTCGTTCTCATGATGTCTACTCCGAGCATGACGTTCTCACATCTCTCCATGGAGTAATTTTTCCTTTCATCTGGGTATGAAGAACCCTAGATGTGTGTGTTAGGAATGATTGTATGAACCCCATGTTATGAATGATTGATTTGATAAATTCAGTTGAGGAATTATTCAGAATTGCATGCATCCTGATCAAACCTGTTTAATTCCGGCTTTAACCTAGAACGATAGTATTTGCACAGGTTAAAAGAGCAACCTTTGATTGGAAGTGGTGAATCGACTGCTTTAGTTGATAAGTCGATTCACTTCTCCATACTGGAACAAAGTCCAGTAGTGGAAGTTTCGTGTGTTTAACCTTGGTTAGTGTATGTCGATGGAGGTTATGTTGGTCCTATTGGCGGAGACCTTCACTTTTTCTGTTCTTGTCTCTCTCACATGCAGCTTCTGCAATCTACGATATCTGGTTTTTTTAAAAAAGAATAGTTTGGGATGATAAAAGATGGAAGTTTTGATCTAAACAATCACCCTAACAAACTTAGAAATGTGTTTTTGTTGTTAGTAGAGAAATGCAAATGGGCCACTATGGATGATAAGCCCACAAGATGAGTTAAATTCGTTTTTGAAAGAGCCCAAGCAAAGACGAGTTTTAAAGTGATCAGTAGGCTCACTTTTACTCTGATTAAAAAGGAAGCAACCAATTCCAAACGGACGCGTTTAAGTTCAACACCAATTTAGTTTCCTCTTTACTAGTTTTTCGATCAAAACAAGCTATATGCACAACTTCGGACGAAAAACAAAGCATGAGTACAAAAACAGAGTATGCAGAACTGAAATGCAGAAATAAAAGAACACAAGCAATTTTTACGTGGTTTTCTCAACACTGACTAGTCCACGATCGGAGATTCACGACTTTGTGATCTCCGACGATCTACTAAGGATATGTCTTTGACGCTCTTTGGTTTATAAATGAACAACCCGATATTTCTCAGTACCGTCACCTCGATTAACTCCCCGTCAATCGAAACCCGTGTATCCCAATACGTAACCCAAGCTATCTAACCTATGCTTGAACCAAGCAACTCCCCATATGCTTGAACCCCTTTCCTACCAAAACACTCTTAGCAAATCCCGCTCTCTAGTATTTTGATCTCCCGGAAAGGTGCCCAACCTATCTAGCCAGAAGCCCTTTTATACTCTTACAGAATCTGGCCGTTGCATATTGAACATTTTTCCATGTTGAGTTTATTCCAAATCTTCCCCATAAATGGTAAGCATCTTCATATTTGAATCCTACTTGCCATTTGCTTGCTTTTCTTAATCACCAAAACTATGCACCCGGAAAGCCCTGCATAACAGGCAAGTTTCTCTTCCATACACTACATAAGACCTTGTTGCTAATAACACGTTTCTCCCAACAATCTCTCCCTAAACATGATATTAGATATAACTTGACTCAGCTGTTGGACATATGACCAAGGTTTTCTAATGACAAGTTTTATTCCAACAATCTCCCCCTAAACTTGATATTAGCAATGCTAATTATGACATGACAGTGTTGGATATAAGGAGGCAACATTATAGCCTTTTGATCAGTTAAGATAAAGTTCTAGAGTTTACTTTCATTTGCTTTAATGGAAATAGTGACTTAAAGACAACTCATATTCAACAATCAATTTGTTGGATTACTTAACATGCTCTTCCTAAATTCTAGACTCGTGATCTTAAAATGTTAGCAAAGTGACATAAACACCAGCATTCTGTTTTGCTCCCCTTAAAGCTGATCCGTAAGAAACATCTTGGACTAAATCCTTTTCTTTGATCAAAATCACATAAAAACTAATGTCCTGTTTACTTTCATTTCTGTTTTCTGTTTTTGAGAAAACAGATGTTGAAAACAGGTGAAAACGACATTTTTTCGTTTTCGAAAACAGCAGGAAGTTGCCACTTTCTGTTTTCAGAGTTGGAAACGAATAGAAAACAGAATGAAAAGTAAACATGTTTTCTCGTTTCGTTTGCCAAATTTATGACATGAAAACAGAAAACAGGAATCGAAAATAGAAGTGAACAGGGCCTAAGTTTATCCATATTTCTCCCCCTTGATTTTAAGCAAAGAGACAATAGAAGACATTAGACATGACTCATAGATCGGCACAACAACTCATTTGTAAGAATAAAATCATTCAAGACCAAATGCATTACTAATACTGTATTGAAAATAAGCCAAAGCATAAAAATCAAAACTCAGAACCAATAGTTAATCACCATATGAGTAAGACAGAAAATATCAGCAAGAATCAACAATCAAATCATTAAAATCCAGATATAAAACATAGAGAATTCTAGTCAGTCTCCCCCTAAGATCAAGCACAATCCAACCAATCCTAAGAGTTATCGTGCGCTAGCAGCATAAAGAAAAAAAATTGCAGCAGAAATTTAACGTCTTGCTTAACATATGGTAGGAGCTCTCATTGTTGAGAAGCCTATGGCTTCCTTCAGCTCCCAATCGCAACTTCTGAAATCTCAAATATCATTTTGTTTTTGAACCCAAACTTGTTTGAGTATGGGTTTCCAATGCCATGAATACCGAGGAATAGCTTTATGACAATTTCTACTAACATTACCAGGTTGTAAGCATGTAAAACAGTTTAATAAACCAACCTTGTTATAGCTATTATTACGAGATTGATTAGGTCTAAGATTGGTCTTCTTCTTATCACAATGCAACCTGTTATGCATATGCTTGTGATTGACGTTCGACGTGGAATGATTTACTCTTCTACTAACAACCTTAGCAGAATGGAACCGTGATTGACTTGTAAGGTGCTTTATAACTTTGTTAGGTTCTTTAAACGCTGACATACTGGTTGTTTTGCCACCAGAGGAAGACGCATAAGATGATCTATGTTCTAACAACTTATATAGATGATTCTTGTCCATTCTAAGGACCTCATTTTCACGTTGCAGCTCAACAATCTTAATGATGTTTAACTCTGTGGTTCGAGTAAGGTTGACGACATCAGCAGTCTTTTTACGAACCTCTTCCTGAAGACAACAATACTTAATTTTTAAGCTGCTACACTCATCTTCTAGGTTTTTCAAGGCAGACATGAAATTTTCAGAATTTACCTTGGATGATTCGGAGGCTGACTTTACCTTGATAGTAACTGTTTTAAAAGAACGTTCAGCAGTTGGTCTAGAAGATTTACCTTCAGGATCCAAGGAGAAAGCCATGAAGGCTTCTTAATCAGCATGCTCATTCTCTAACTCAGATTCATAGTCACTCCATGAGGCCATCATGACTCTTTCTTTTGCCTTAACAGGGGGCAGTTTGATCTGATGTGTCCACTCTTTCCGCAGTTGTAACATGCTTGTGGATCTTTATTCTGCAAACCTGCACTTGTTTCTCTGGTCTGCTGATAAGGCAATCTATCTTGAATAAATTTGTCACGCTCAAAAGAATTTGCTTTATTCGAATTAATTTTCTTTAGTTCATTCTTATATTTTAACATACGATGAAACTTCTTGCTAGTTAAGGCAAATTCTTTCTCAAAATTAGAATTTGAATCAATATCATACTCAAAGTCCATATAATGAGTTTTAAAAGATAGACTCCTCCGACGTTTATCATCGTCTCTACCTACCTGTTCTATGACGGGTTCATGACTAAGCAGTGAACCAATTAATTCCTGTATAGACAACATTCTCAGATCCTTTGCTTCCTTAATAGCAGTGCGTTTGGGCAACCACTCTTTTGGCAATGATCTGAGAATTTTCCTGTTTAGGTCTTTTGATTCAAATATTCTTCCTAGCCCGTTGAGTTTATTTATATAAACAGTATATCTGGAATACATTTCCTGAATGGTTTCGTCAGATGTAAAGGCCTCATAATCATGCATAAGTAAATCGATACGCGTATCTTTTATATTAGAGGTACGCTTTCCAGGGAAGTCCAGATATCCCTTGCTGTCTCGTAATGCTCGACCTTATCGACTTCCTCCGGCAACATTGCCGATTGAAGCACATGCATTACGCGCTGATTCAATTGGGCGTTCTTTATCTGAGCAGCGCTCCATTCCGATTGATCATCGACATCCATATCGAGAAGACCATTTTGCACAACAAGCCAAAGCTCATCATCTATTCCCCAGAGGAAGGTCTTCATGCGTTTCTTCCAGGAGGTGTAGTTCGCGCAGGTGAAAATTGGAGGCGAGTTCAACGCCCTATGCCCAAAACTTGACAACACCATGGATCCTCGCTCGGCAGCAGTAAGCTTCGATCAAGCGCCGGCTCTGATAGCACTTGTTGGTCCTGTTGGTGGAGACCTTCACTTTTTCTATTCCCGTCGCTCTCACCTGCAGCTTCTGCAATCTACGATATCTTAGTTTTTTCAAAAGGAATAGTTTGGGATGATAAAAGATGGAAGTTTTGATCTAAACAATCACCCTAGCAAACTTAGAAATGTGTTTTTGTCGTTAGTAGAGAAATGCAAATGGGCCACTATGGATGATAAGCCCACAAGATGAGTTAAATTCGTTTTTGAAAGAGCCCAAGCAAAGACGAGTTTTATAGTAATCAGTAGGCTCACTTTTACTCTTATTAAAAAGGCAGCCACCAATTCCAAATGCACGCGTTTAAGTTAAACACCAATTTAGTTTCCTCTTTACTAGTTTTTCAATCAAAACAAGCTATATGCACAACTTCGGACGAAGAACATAGCATGAGCACAAAAACAGAGTATGCATAACTGAAATGCTGAAATAAAAGAACACAAGCAATTTTTACGTGGTTTCTAGTGTTGAGAGAAATAGAATCTCAACACTGATTAGTCCACGATCGAAGATTCACGACTTTGTGATCTCCGAAGATCTACTAAGGATATGTCTTTGACGCTCTTTGGTTTACAAATGAACAACCCGGTATTTCTTAGTACCGTCACCTCGATTAACTCCCCGTCAATCGAAACCAGTGTATCCCAACACGTAATGTAAGACTTCCTTACACGCCCCCTCAAACGAAAGCCGACTATGGGCTTGAAGTTTGCACAGGCCCGCAATACCATGTGTTTGAAAGACAACGTTTAATATTGGGGGTCGTGAGGACTTGAACATGTGACCTCACGAACAAATTAGCTCTGATAACCATGTCATAAACCAGTTGGTCCCAATAACTCGAGTTGTTGGGAGAAGGTTATGTTGGATTTTATACAGGTCCATGTATGGTACTTAACCACTTCCTTACACGTAACCCAAGCTATCTAACCGATGCTTGAACCAAGCAACTCCCCGTATGCTTGAACCCCTTTCCTACCAAAACACTCTTAGCAAATCCCGCTCTCTAGTATTTGATCTCTCGGAAAGGTGCCCAACCTATCTACCCAGAAGCCCTTTTATACTCGTACAGAATCTTACCGTTGCATATTGAACATTCTTTCCATGTTGAGTTTATTCCAAATCTTCCCCATAAATGGTAAGCATCTTCATATTTGAATCCACCAGCTACGGGAAGTTCCTTCTTTTAGTTAACTTGTCATTTGCTTGCTTTCCTTAATCACCAAAACAATGCACCCGGAAAGCCCTGCATAACAGGTAAGTTTCTCTTCCATAAACAACATAAGAACTTGTTGCTAATAACACGTTTCTCCCAATAGGTTAGTCGCCCGCCGCGTATTTGAATCAAGAGGGTCTGGATAAATTTAGTCGATAGTCCAGACTAGTAAAGAACTTCTCGCGGTTTATCTATCAATCTGGGTAATTTGGGATCGTATAACCTGAACTAGCTGCACACTAGGGGGAACCACACCTGGATGACCTTTTAAACCTGAAAAGAACCAGACCATTACTTGCTTTTGTTTCTTTTGTACTAAAATCATTACACTAGCTTAGTCCTGCTAGATTATAGGAGTTCACTGAGTAGGCAGTAGATCTAGAGACCAGTTCGATAATTAGACTTACCACTATTCTGCATTTCCACTCTGAGATTATACTTGGTCGCAGTTTGATGTTGTGTCGTAGAGTGTCAAGTTTTTGGCGCCGTTGCCGGGGACGCCTCTAGATTATTGGAGAAACGTGAACATCTGTTACTTTAGCATTTATTTTTGGGCTAATACCACTGGAAATACCAACCTTTAGTAAAAGTGTCATTTATATTACGTAAGTTCAATAAATACAAAAACATTCCAACCTATTAGATGTTTGTGTCATTTGTGTTACATGAATTTCTGTTGACCGTTAGAACTAACGGTTGACCTAACGGCGGTCAACCTTTGACTGACCACTGATGAAGTGGCGCCTATGTGTTGTCCACATAAGCAACACGTAGATGCCACGTAGGAAATTAGATTTAACATTTAAAATAAAATATATAATAAATAATAAATATTTTAAATTAATTTATTTATATATATAATATTTAATAAATTTATTTTTATTATATTTTCTCACCTGTTCCCCTCTCTAATCTCCATCACTCGTTCGTTGATTAGAATGCCCAACGCAATTTGGGGATTAGGGTTTGGGGGTGGAGATTGTGAGATCCAATTCGCCCTCCAATCTTCCCACCTGTATTCTCACCCCTACTCTCACCCTACCATTATTCCACCATCAGTTTCAGTACACCAGAACAATAACAACATCAATGAAGCGCCGGTTTGTATAACAGAGCCTCTGCCGGCTCGATTTCCCCGTCAGCGGCGACAATATCCGTTCGTTCGCCGAACAGATCGTGACTCCCCTATTCCCGACCATCCGAGCAAATTACGACGCCCACGTGGACATCTCAGACCCAGATCTGGCACACATCGTGGCAATTGATTTCCTCTTCTTGGTCGAGTTGCTTCTGCAGTCAAATGATCGGACCCTGCTTAATTGATGAACGGCGTCGGGATGCTCGGAAACCAATTCCCCATCTTCTCAATAATCGATCGCATCAAATCGATAACCACAGCTGCTAATTTCTGCAACCAGCAGATCTTGTTTTTGAGAGTAGGTGGGTCAGTTTTGCCGGCGAATTTCTCCCCTGCAATGGACGACGGAGAAGACAGCGTTGCGGGAGGAGCAGCGGCGGCGGCGACCTCAGCATTTGTTGGACTAGTTGTAACTTCAATTACTGCTGGATTAATGAAAGCCATGGATTCAACAACTGGGAAGCTAATTCGTCTCGGTCGATGTCGCCTCCTGAAAGAAGTAGCAGAAGCCCCCCTCATGCTTGACCTCAGAATCAGCTCGATCGCCTCCACCTCCCCCTCCACTTGATTGTCGATTGATTCCACCCACCTCGTCAATTTTGAGAAATTCTTTTTCTAGGGTTCTTCCTCTATTCGTAATCGAGAGTGACGAAGAGGAAAAGATGAGAACAAAATGAATGTGTTACTGGGGCCTCCTCTTTTTTGCATATATTGATGTGCATAGTGACAAGTTAATTTTGCGGGCTGGGATGAACAAGCTACATTTTCTGTGTCTGACAATACGAAACATTCCCATATGCATGATGACTTGGATTACTGTGACACGCTTGCTGATTTTGAAACTGCACTCTCCATCATGAGTGCGGGTACTGACGATGCCCTTGAGCGTTGTATTTTGCTAGGTGAGCAGGCATCGCAGGAGCTACAGCTTGAGGAGAAGTTGGTCACACTGGAGCGTGGCGAGCTCCTGGAGGTCGAGAACCCGTTCAAGCCGATCTCATCCTCGACCCGCATCACCACCACTCCGGAGGAACCACCAGAACTGGAGCTGAAGCCCCTCCCTTCTCACTTGGAGTATGCATTTCTCCAGGAGGGGAACAAGCTTCCAGTCATCATCAGCTCGAACCTCACACCCGAGCAGAAGGCCAGACTGGTGGCCCTCTTGAAGCAGTACGAGCGGGCTATGGCATGGAAGATTACCGATATCCGGGGGTTCACCCCTTCTTTCTGTTACCACCGAATATTGTTGGAGGATGAGATTCGGCCGGTGAGACAGCCGTAGTAGAGATTGACACTGAACCTGGAGGTTTTTGTTCGAGTGGAGATGATCAAATTGATGGTTGCGGGGATCGTCTTCATCATTTCTGATAGCGAGTGGGTCAGTCCCGCTCAGGTGGTGCCTAAGAAGGGTGGGACGACTGTGGTTCCCAATGAGAAGAATGATCTCATCTCGATGCTCAAGGTGACCGGGTACCGCGTCTGCATCGACTACCGTCACCTCAACGACGCCACCCGGAAGGATCACTTCCCTCTTCCATTCATTGACCAGATGCTCGAGAGGTTGGCGGGGTACGAGTTCTACTATTTTTTAGATGGAATTTCCGGGTATTTTCAGATTCCCATAGCACCGGAAGACCAGGCGAAGACCACCTTCACCTGCCCTTTCGGCACATTTGTGTACCAGAGGATCCCATTCGGGCTTTGCAACGCCCCAGCTACATTCCAGTGATTTATGCTCTCCATCTTCGATCGTATGGTTGGAGAAATCATGGAGGTGTTCATGGATGATTTCTCGGTTTATGGAGACTCATTCTCTCACTGTGTCCATAACTTGGAACTTGTCTTGAAAAGATGTGAGGAGACGAACCTGGCGCTGAGTTGGGAGAAGTGCCACTTCATGGTTCGTGAAGGCATAGTTCCGGGGCATAAGATCTCCAAGATGGGGATAGAGCTGGACAGAGCCAAGATCTAGACAATCAGCAAGCTGCCTCCTCCCACATATGTAAAGGCATCCATAGTTTCTTGGACCATGCGGGGTTCTATAAGCGATTCATAAAAGACTTCTCGAAGATCACCTTGCCCCTGACGAAGCTCCTTGAGAAGGATGCCCCCTTCTAGTTCACTGGCGCGTGCACAACATCATTCACGACCTTGAAGGAGAAGCTCACTCATGCTCCTATCATGGTCACTCCTGATTGGACCTTACCATTCGAGCTGATGTGCGACGTGAGTGACTTCGCAGTTGGAGTTGTCCTGGGGCGGAGGCGAGATCAGCATTTCCGGCCTATCCACTACGCCTCGAAGACCCTCAATGATCCCAAGAGAACTACACCACAAGTTTCGCCCTTATATGGTCTTGTCCCATGCGATAGTGTACACAGATCACTCCTTTCCAGATGAGCGACTGATGATGATGTGCCTGGTGGAGAGTGTCACCCCTTGGTTCTCCAATTTCGCCAACTATCTGGTTGGTCAATAGCTACCCATGGGGATGATGACTCACGCCAAGAGGAAGTTCTTGACCTGAAGCACTACTTCTGGGACGATCCACATCTCTTCAGGATCGGAGCCGACGGGGTCACCCGTCGCTGTGTCATGGACAATGAGATGGAGGGCATTCTATCTCATTGCCATGAGGAACCAACTGGCGGGCACCATGGCCGTAACCGCACGACGAGGAAGGTATTGCAGTCGAGCTTCTACTGGCCCTCGTTCTTCAAGGACGCCGACACCTGCGCACGCATGTGCGACCGATGCCATAGGTTAGGTAACATCTCTGCCCGTGTTGAGATGCCCCAGAATGTGTTAATTACTTGTGAAAATTTTTATGTCTGGGGTATTGATTTCATGTGCCCATTTCCTCCATCATTTGGTAATCTATATATCTTAGTTGCTGTTGATTACGTCTCTAGGTGGGCTGAAGCGCATGCTTTGCTCACCAATGATGCTAGACGTGTTTTTCAGTTTCTTAAGCAGATGTTCTCCTGGTTTGGGATGCCTAGAGCCATCATTAGACACAGAGGCACCCATTTTCAGGGACGATTCGATAAACTCCTCTCTCGCTATGGTATCACTCACAAGGTGTCCGTGGCCTACCACCCCCAAACGAGAGGTCATGTCGAGCTGACGAATCGGGAGCTTAAGCGTATAATTGAGAAAACGACGGATCAATCTCGCAAGGATTGGTCCACCAAGCTCGATGATTCTCTCTGGGCATACCGGTCTACCTACAAGACGTCGATCGGTACTTCGCCATATCGGCTTGTCTATAGAAAGGCGTGTCACTTGATTGTTGAGGCCTTCTGGGCCCTTAAGCTGCTAAACTTGGATTTAAGTCTTGCATAGATAAAGATGCTCAGCTGGAGGAATGGCGTTACCACGCCTATGAGAACACCAAGTTGTACAAGGAGCAAACAAAGCGTCTTCACGATGCTCGATTGAGGGGATCGAAGGAGTTTCAGGTTGGCGATCGAGTTCTTCTATATAACTCTTGCCTAAAACTATTTCTTGGAAAGTTCCGCTCCCAGTGGTCTGGACCGTTCACGGTCACGCAGGTGTTCCCGTATGGCACTATCAAGATTGCCAACCCGTAGACTGCGCCGTTCAAGGTAAACAAGCATCGCCTCTGTCACACCCCTTCCCGTAAAATCGTTTAACAAATGTACGGTACTCTTGTGATTTTCTTTCTTGAACTACTTATACACATAGATGACGAACGAGATAAATTGATGAGATATATATACACTTTTATCCAAAGTTTAATATAAGATGGATTAGTTTGAGATCAAACTTCTGGTTTCATGAAACAAACCCGCACTTGAGTTGATTTTGTTTAAAGGTATTAACATGAGGGTAACTGAAGTAATAGTTCTTATTAAATTTATAAGCATTCTCGGGGTTTTGATGGTAGCCCACACCAACAAATTTGAATGCTACAGTTGGTGAGTATGACATAAAATATTTATTGATTCATGAATTTAGATAATGGGACACCAACCAAAATCCTTTTAAGCCAAGGGGAAGAAGACAACGTGTTTACTCTACTTATCCTACCCTCTTATTTGCTCTACACGTTTGACAATTATAGTTCCCAAGAGCCCCGAGATAACCCCACGTGTGTCTCTTATCCTTTGGGGATTTAATTGAAGAGGATGGGGCAGTTGATTCCCTAGAAAAGCAGAGGAGATCCATTGTCCTTAGTTAACTTTATCTTGGAAAAGAGAAGAGAGAGCTGTGCTCTCTTGCCACTGAAAAGTACCCACCAAAACTCCCACTTCACTCGTTTTCTCCATGGCTAGAAGGGAGATTGATGGTTGGTGAGACTAGCAAAGGAGTTATAGATTAGATCAGGTATCATCATAATCATTTTCATTCTCTAGTAATCCAAAGTTAATAGGTATAATGGAAAAGGTGGTCTCGGATATCAGGGGAACAAAGAATGAGGTTACTACTAGTTCCTTCTATTATCATTTAACCCTTGAATCACCTTGTCTTTCTTGATTGTATGATTTGCATGCATGTTAGTTGCTACCCAGTAAAGTAAGATTTTACCTACATTAGAGAGGGTTACAATATCGTCAATAGTGTGGAAGAGTATTAGAAAGTTAATGTAAATGGATAATCTTAAGCATACTTAATTAATTATAGCTATGCGCATGCCCAAATAATAAATCATACTAATCAAGTAGTTATGAGAAATAAAAATAGGAGAATTATTTACATATATATATCAAAGTTTGCTTAAGTGAGAAGCTCATGATAATAACTACTCCCCTTACTAAGTACGGAAATGGGAAAAAGGGGACATGGCAAGACAAGTTCACAAAAAATGATAAGTATGTATCCCCTAGCAAATACTTAAAGAGAAGTTAAATATACAAGCATATATATTGGTGTCAATGAAAGGGTAACTAACTAATTACTGATATGGAATACTTTTAAATATTATATATGTATTTCCAGGGGATGCTTAATGGTACCCCTTTATGCAAAGGGTACGTAGGAGCAAGAGTTGTCAAAGCTGAGTGATAGAGTGGAATCAGGATCATGGGTGAGTAAATTCTAACCTAATGTTTATCTTAATATGATTATGGTATTCGGGTCATGAAGCGACCTGAGTACGAGGTATATGATAGCTTGGTAAGATTTAAATCGATAGTGATTGAAGTTTGCTATGTGGCATGGTTACATGATTGAATGATGAAGAAATGATTGAATGATCCTATAATTGGATGATGTTACCATATAGTGGTAATTGTATGATATGCGACGATATGATGGTATGACGAGAAGGTCATAATACATGTTGTTATGTGTGTGCTAAATGATATTATGTGATGAGTATATGATATGTGAAATGTCATTTGAGGCAGTCAAGTTAAAAGAATGGAGAGAAAGGTTGCCTATTGTGAATGATACGAGATGAGATAGAATGGCATGTGAGCCATACAAGTCAATGTGATATGAAATGGCCTTGCGGCACATAAGTGATACATTAAGTTGTGACTAACTATAAGACTTTGCATGGTCACCTAAAGCAAACGTAATGGCGCCCTGTCATGCACTCATTACAAGTGAAAAGAGGCTTCAAGCCTAAGAGATAAAGAGTTATACGAGAACTCCTTTTAAGGAGTAATGCCAGGCCTGGCTACGAGTCCACGAGATATGGCACTTTGTGCCCACGAGTTTACGAGTTTATGAGATATGGCACGTTGTGCCCCACGAGTTAACGAGTTCATGAGATAAGGCACTTTGTGCCCACGAGTTTATGAGATTTGGTACTTTGTGCCTATGAGATTACGAGATCACGAGATTACGAGTTCACGAGATCCCGGGGAGTGCATGACTTGGCAAATTAAAGAATAAAAGCTACTGAATCCAGCTAACTATATGTATGTGTATGATTGGATGCTGATTCATTGTTGATTTTGGATGCAACATGAGTATGTGAATGCCAAGCTTGATATTTGTCATCTTTGTGTGATATATGACTGAGATGGCAATATTAGTATTTTCCATATTTGAGGTATAGAATGTGAACCCTTACGTGTGGTATGTAAAGGTTGATGTGTTTTATATGTCATATTAAGTGATATGAGGTACATGTTATGATGATCTCCTATGAGGAGTAGTACAACGATTGATCAGGAAGCTGTGACATAAGTAGTAATGATTTACTAATTTCATTATGGTAGTGCCATGAGATATCGACGTGTATAATGTTATCACGTGTATAATGTTATGAATCTACAATACATTCCTTGATGTTGTACGTGTTGGTAGAAGTGTAAAATATGAAGGAAAATTCCGTATGGGATATAAGAATAAATACAAACCATATGCAACACTAGGTATGGTAAAGTAAAGGAGAAACCTTAAACGAAGGATATATGAAATATAGAAATGACCCATAACGTATACGTGATAGATCGAGTGATCAAGGGAAGAAATTTCCTATGAATCTACATAGGTGAGATCTAAGTAAATTTATTAAGTGATTAGATATACATTGAGTATAATGGACGGAAGACACTCCGAGTCATAACATAGCCTGATATCATTTTCGTATTAATATTTATATTAGGTTATTATTTACTCATTGAGTGACGTCTCACCCCCCGTCAATATTTTTCCCAGATGAATAGCTAAAATGGGTAAAGGCCATGGGACGAAGCAAGTTAGAGTTTGACATCGATGAGGTGGGCGGAAGGCTGAACTCTCCACATTGTTTCACATGAGCTATTTGAAGATGGGGTTTTCGCAGAAAAAAAAAATGAACCAAGAGTTTGAGGATTTTTGTAAATAGCTGACGATGTGCATACGTTTTTATGGGTTTTAAATGGAGAAGAGCAGCTGGGTGTTTCAGCCTCAAGCTGTACCTGGGAGGCGATGTCGAACTCGCGGAGTTGGGGATTGATCTCGCGGACCCTTAGTTCCGCCATGGGCATCCAACTAAAAGATGGTGAAGAAATGCTTGTGGGGAGACAACCCCACCTCAGTTTGCGTTTCTATCTTTTTCTCTCTTTGTTTTTGTGTGTGTCATGTGTCGAACATGGAGTTTTGTGGTCACTTATCATGCCATGTGGTGTCGTTCTAGTGAATTTTGGTCTCGGGCGGGGGGGGGGGGGGGGGGGGGAGCAGTGGGGTGTTTTTAGGTGCTTTGGGACGTTTTTGACGCGTTTGGGCGGAGACGGGTAGAAGCCTCTCAGAAGTTACGATCTGAAGCCCCAAGTTACGGTCATGGCCATAACTTGGAAGGCTAGACCGTAACTTCTAGAGACTGTCTGGAGACAATGGGGGTGGTCTTCTCCCAAGTTACGGGCAAAAAGGGATGAGTTACGACCTCCCCAGCCCGTTTCTCTCCCATATCAGGATGGTTAGGGAGTTATGGCCTGAGTTACGATCGTAACTCGCCGACTCGCTCCGAGTTACGACCGTAACTCGCCCGATGAAGCCGTAACTCAGGCTTTGTCTATAAAAGGGCGACTTACGCCCGTCACTCCGCACCTAAAGATACCACCTCCCTTCGTCGGAGAGCTCCGTGGCAGCGAGGCTTCATTTGCATTTTCCGGCCGCTCCCGACCTCTGATCGAGGATCCGTTTACGACGTTGGATTGCTCTCGTCGAGGCACACCGACTGGCTCCCTCCTCTCCCCCGCACCAACGTTCTGCCTTTGGCGATGCTCTGGTGAGTCTTTTCCACGTTCAAGTCTACCTGACATTCTCCCGCCTTTTTCCCCTCGCTCTACTTTCCTCCTTGCGTCTCCAGATTGGTCTTTTTGCCTTTACCTATAGTTCTGGAGAATCAGATTGTAGAATCTAGGGAAATGAGAACCTGAATTGCATGCTTAGATGATTAGGCGGGAGAATGTAGTTATCTGTTGTATGATTGTCTGTGTGTTATGTTGAGACCTGTTAGAACTGGACATTTTGTCATTTGTGCTGTCTGCTTCTGGAGGTATAGTTATTTGAGCTTCATTATGGGGGAAATGCTGGTCCTGTTGGCCCGATATCCCCGATTATTTTGGTTACTAAGGGGCTTCGAGGTTGTGATTGTCTATTTTGCAGGAAAATGGTTAATCTGGATCATGACTTTATACACGGCTTCCAGTATGCCGAGGCTTACGGTGCTGCGTTCGCCAAGATGCGGGCGGCCGAGATTGGGAGCCACTACGCTCTAGATTTCGCCTACTTCGACCAGTTCCTGTGTTGTGACGCTATCGAGGCGGCCATCCCGCACCCTCAATGGCGCCGCCTGCTGGGGGCTCCAGGACGACATCTACGAGGAGCTCACCCTAGAGTTCTAAAACACTTTCCCACACACCAGGAAGAAGCTCACCGCCCTTGCGGGTGCGGTTAGTTTCCGACTTGGGGGTCACCACCACAGTCTGAGCTACCACGAGTTCAACACCGCCCTGGGCCTGGACTCCACTCGCATGTACGAGGTCGAGCCGACCTTTCCGCAAGCCGACTACCAGGGGTTCTACGAGAGAATTTGCTTGCACCAGCACGCTGCCGTCCCCTACGCTCACAGCCGGACCAGAGCCACCCTGCTGCAGGCTCCGTGGCGTTACCTGCAGGCGTTCCTAGCTCACTCTGTCATTCCCAGCCAGGAGGCATCCGGGCAGGTGACGAAGCGCCACATGTATGCTCTCATCCCCATGAGAGAGGCTGCGGATGACCTCAACCTGGGGTCCATTCTGGCACTCTCCTTCTCCCGGGTGAGGAACCAAGACCTTCTGGACTTCCTATCGAGCTCCCAAACACTTCAATGTGTAGAGGGACACTCCAACTTCAAAACAAGATATTAATCTCCAATTTCCATCGAGCCAATTGTAAGATATGAATCTCCAAAGTAGGCACCATGAAACTGTTTTTACACTGAAACAACCGAATAGGTCGACCTAATCCGAAATGAGGTCGACCTAATCCGAAATGAGGTTGACCGAAAAGTGCAAGTCACCGTGACATGCATGTCACCATAAGCGCACCCTAAATATTAATATTATCATTTAATTAGGAAAGAGGTTGGTAGTGATAAAATCAGTAAATTATATAGTAGTCATTAACTATATATAATTATGTTAAATTAGGGTTTAATTGGATTATGGTTTAACGATACTAGGATTTGACCTTCACAAATACTTGCTTTTCTTTTTTTATGTAATTAAGTGTTTCTGTTGTTAATTAGGCGTGGGTAATCAAGGAAATTTGTGGAATAAATATAAATGTCATGTGTCCTAATTAAAAAAAATATTTTCTGTTATTAATTATGGAAATATAATTAGCCATGGTAATGGGGGAGGACGAAGGAATTACTAAAAGAGCATTAAATCACACACTTACTCTACATTTAATGTGATTTGGTAATCTCTTAATTACTTCAACTAAATAAGTTTATTTTATTACTTTCGTTGTTTTCACCAAAAAATAGGAAAACAAACTTTACATGATTAGATTAGAACTTCCATATTCAATGCATACATAAATAGTAATTATCATAAATCAAAATTTAACATAATATTTAACATTATTTTCTCTATATCCTACAAAGAAATTATTATGCTATTCTTCATTTATTCAAATTGGAAGTTTGTTTTTTTATGTAACTCCTAGGTGATAATGACCTTTCAGTGAGTTTAGTAGGAATAAACAAAATAAGTGTAAGTTTAATAAGCAAATAAAATAATGTATAATAATTAGGATAAATACAATTTAATAGTCAAATATTTCATTTAAACAAAATAATAGTCAAACCTTTTCAAAAACAATTTAATAGCCAAATCTTTAATTTTCCGTCCGGTCAATCGTTAGTTGACTCTAACGTGGCAAATATGTGTACACGTCAGCCTATATAAATATTTCTTTATCATATTATTCAATTATCAAATTATTTATTACTAAGGGTACAGATAACTAAATGAAACACAAAAACAAAAATCTTAACCTTAGAAACAAAAGCATCTCCGCCTCTCTGCTCCCTCAACTCTCCAATTCCAACCTCCACCAAATCGATCTCTTCTCTCCGACTCGTCACTTCTTTCCCTCATCTTCCTTTTTTTCACCACAGTTGCTTGCCTCCTCTCGTGGTGCCATCTCCTTCTTCTCCTCCTCATCAAAAAATCCGATCAACCTAGTACAGAGGCGGCCGACAGACGAATCATCATGATTTCGTAGCCTTGGCAATGATTAAAGCATCGTTTGAATCTTTGGAATTAGATCTATGTTTTTGCAGGGGAACAACGAAAGAGAAGGAGAGGGATGGGTGGCGACGAGAGGGAGAAGAGAAGTAGCTGTTCTGGTTAGAAATGTAAGGAAGTGGTTAAGTACCATACATGGGCCTGTATAAGATCCAACATAACCTTCTCCCAACAACTTGAGTTATTGGGACCAACTGGTTTATGACATGGTAGCAGAGCTGGTTTGTCCTTGAGGTCACGTGTTCAAGTCCTCACGACCCTCAATATTAACCGTTGTCTTTCAAGCACATGGTATGGCGGGTCTGTGCAAACTTCAAGCCCATGAGTCGGCTTTTGTTTGAGGGGGCGTGTAAGGAAGTGGTTAAGTACCATACACAGGCATGTATAAGATCCAGTATAACCTTCTCCCAACAACTCGACTTATTGGGACCAACTGGTTTATGACAAGAAACAAGGGACGAGGGGTGAGCATCCGTTACTACGAGTAGGGATAGTGAAGGAGAGAGGAGGCGGTCTTGGCGTAGATGATTGTAGGTACTGTTGGAGATCTGGAGATGAGTCGGAAGGGTGGGTAAATCTGGAATTTTCTGGGTTTAGAGAATCAACAAAATCACTCTTTGATGCCGCTACTGCCCGACAATTGAAATATTTCTAGAGCTACGATTATCAAATTTGGAGCTACGATTGGAGGTTGAGGAATGGAGGTGTTGGTGGCGGAAGACGAAGGATGTCAAAGAAGGTATGAGGAGGGGAATTGAGCGATGGAAGAAGGTGAGGAAAAGAATAAGAATTGTTATTAGGTGAATAAAAAAATCATCCTAAATTGTAAAATTATTAATTATCTTACATGTACACATAATTGCCACATATATGCCACGTCAGAGTCAACTAACAGTTGACCGGCCGGAAAGTTAATGGTTTGGCTATTAAATTGTTTTTGAAAAGGTTTGGCTATTATTTTGTTCAAAATGAAAGGTTTGGCTATTAAATTGTATTTACCCTAATAATTATGCATATCTCTTTCAATCATCGGTATAGCCAACTTATTAGTTCCGTTCAAGCCTTTGAACCTCTTGTCTTTTTGCATATTCGTGATAAATAAAACTAGTTGAAGGCAAAAAAAAAAAGTTGATTAATTACTATATAAACAACTCATAATATATACTAGTTGTATTTGCAACTTGTTAGCCTTGCCCTAAACCTTCCAGAAAAACTTATTGATCATTGATTTTAGAAACATCAATACCTTATTTGTTGGTTTTAAAATGAAACCACATAAACAAGTTGAGAATGGAATGACGAGCATCGTTGCACACTTTGGAATGCCAAAGAAGGTTGAGTCTATGAGTTCACCCTTTTTGAGAGGATACAAATACATGGAGAGAGTTACAGTAGAATGTCATCAACTCTTGGATTGAGTTTATGAAATCAACATTATAATAATGATTTCATCTTTAAATTTAGGAATAATAATTTATCTGGAGTAGCCTTTTTGTCCTTCTGTGGGAGATGCCTAAGTGAATCGAGATGATGGAGTTCTAGATTGTAGAATAGATAAAAAGATAAAAATGTAATGGGGTCCTGAATATTAAGCTCACATTAAAACCCATATGTATAATGGATTTTTTTGCTGCCGAGTCTTTCAAGTGGAGTCCTGGGACACCAGTCCCTAATCTCTCCTTCCGCAATTTGTTGGACCCTGCCTCACTATCCAATATCCTTCAAAACCTGCCTCACCGTACAATCATTGGCTTCGGATCGAGCCTCACCTTTCGATTGCCGGAGTTGGAACGCATTTCTAGGCCAAACCGACGTTGATTTCAGGAGGTCAATGACAAACAAACATGGCTATTGAGCTAGTTCAGAGGGGAGGAAGCAATGGCAGTGGTGGCTTGATTGCCGTTGTGGGCCGTGGGGTGGTTGGTGGCAGATTGGAGGAAGACACTCAGCTTGGAAGAAGAGATTCCCGGCGCATCTATTTTTTCCAATTCCGACAACCTTCAGTTCAATAGGTAAAGGAAAAGTTGTTATTTTGTTCTAAACAATGGGTGGCAAATAGTACTTTGTCGGGCAGCAAATAGCAGTTCATTAAAGAAAACAGTTATGCCTTCTTCCACCAAAGTAAATAGAATTAAAACATATTCTTTCATTTGTTTGATGGTGTAAATTTTACTATGTAAGAGCTTTGCACTTTATCTTTCCCATGATCCACGTGTGAGAGGAAGAGATTGGGGGCCTTATTATTTTTTATATATCATAGTCAGATGAAATAATAGACAGATATGTTTACAACAGGTAAAAGTAACGGCAGTCAATGCTAATCAATCTGCCGATGAAAGTGCCCTTTATGCCATTAAATGGGCAGCTCTGTTAGTCCCAATCAATCCATGGGGGACCACGTGAATGAAAAGGAGAAAGGAACCAATTTCCCTCTTCCCATCAACCCATGGGAGGACCACGTGGAAGAAGGGGAATTTATTTTACCCTTGTTAATTCATGTCAAAGAGGGTAAATGGTAGGTAGTGAAATTCTCACACTTTCCTTGTGGCCACGTTGGTGGTGATTTGTCCATCCTTTCCTAGCTTTAGTCCATCTGGGAAACGGTTGGTGGTTGCTGCCTTGAGTGCGATAGCAAGGGCACCATCACTTCTGTTTTACAATCTCAAACAAATTCCATTGCGAGGGACAAGGGGTTGGTTGGCCTTGACTTGATGGCTTGATCCTGTCAATTTTTTGTGCTTGCTTTATAGTGACCCTTAGTGGTGACGACGAGAAGAAGAGGTAGGGGAAGAGGCAGGCGAGGTTATAATGGAGGTGGAGAATGGTGATGGTGGTAACTAGAGGGAGAGAGCTATAATGAAGGTGATAACTTCACTTCCATCGGCATTTTTGATGTTTAGTTCGGGAGTAGTGTTGCCATTCATAAGGAAGCCTAAGATGATATACGACATACAATTCGGGCCATCTCGAATTGAGGTGGTGAAGATCTCGAAACAAGCGTGGAAGACTGGGTTCTTGAAGGGGATGATATACCTTAGCTGCCATTTTCGGTGTTGAACTCCGCGATCGGGGTTTGCAAGCTGTCGAACGATCTCTTCCCTGCGGGGAAGAGATTGCCTGCAACTTTTGTATTGGTGACTGATGGGGTGATGAACTTGGTGGGGTGCTGGTTCAAGGCAATACATTGTTGCCATGGAGCTGGAGGGTTAGCTGGGCAATACAAGTTTGGAGGGAGGAGTGGCACTTGTGTTGTAATTTTATGGGGTAGTGAAGTTGGGTTAGGGGTAGGGTTGGGGAGTTCACTTGTTGTGATACTGAGAGAGTTTCCTGTTGGGATTTTTGGAGTTTCTGTTGTTGTTCGCTGGGATTGAGCTCGTCATGGCTTTGAGAGATGTGAACTCAAAGGAGGATGCTTTTGTTATGCTCGTATGCAGCGCTTTCTCGCTAGTGAGATTGAGCGCGGCTCTAGGTTTTTTGTGTGGGTTTATTGTGCTTTTTTTTGAAGCCTTACAAGAGGGTGATGGTGGTGGTCAAGTTGGTTTGTGGTATTAAGAGACGATTGTTGTTAAGGTGATGGCTAAAAATAAATAATAAGTTGCCTCTGAATTGCGTTGATATTTACCTAATTTGATCTTTTGAACACTTGCCTTTTTGTTTAACTATATAATAGAATGTGAAACATTACATAGGATTGCACAATACACATAATATTGAAGTTTACAAAGAGAAGAACCTTGCTCGACTCCTGCCTTGCTTGTGCCACATGCCACCTGACTAGTCAAGGAATGTTGGCAGCACTGGTTGCTTGCTCCTCAATCAAATCACATGATACCTGAGAACAAAAAAATATAAAGATATGTAATTAAGCTAACAAAACAGCAGAAGCCAAAGCACTAGGTGGTAATGATCGAATTCGAAGATGTTACCTTGAGTTGGAATCGCGATAGGCCATGAGATGCATATCAAACAACAAAGTTGGGTACTCTTCGCCTATTACGTCATTTGAAACGAGTGTAGCCTCATCTATCCAAATGGGTTTCCTCCCCTTGAAGGGAGAGAGTTCTGGCGGACATGAAACGAGTTTTCTCCATCAGGTCGTTGCTGTTGGACCATATTCAATGAAGAAAAAGCGTCCTCATCAATGCCAAAGCTACCTCCTTGTTGCCTACAAATGGTACACACATGACACAAATTTCTCATCTTAATTTTCTTCCTATGTACAATTTCTTTCCGTCGAAGTATCCATGGTGGGTTAAGGATCAAAATTTGAACCTGAAAGGTGACAAGTTCATGAGCACCTGGTGCTCCACGTATGGACCTGAAATATTGAGAGAAAAAGAATGAAGTTAGTTAGTCAGGCATATGATTTTGTACAGAAAAAAGTGTATATGAAGATTGGTGGATGTACCAGAAGATATCGTAGACTCAAATGGGAAAGATTGTGAAGGGATTCGTGAAGAATCTGGGATCATAGCCGAAGAAATGTGACCCGTGCTGGAACTAGGAAACAAGATGGGACGATGTTGCACATTAGGAGGTGGTGCACCTCCAAAGTTCCCCATGGCAGGATACTATAATGATAAATATAACAAGTCATCAATTGAGCGCTTCTACACTCCTCAATTTTTTGGGGAAAATAACCTCAGAAAAAACTCTGCATGAAAGTTTTATTATTCCCATACCGGGTGTGCCTGTCTCTGAGAGTTGTCATCAAATGGGTTTGTTGACTTCACGGGGTTGGGGTATGCCATGACTTGCTGCGTAAGAAAATTGATCGCAAAGAAAATCAAGATCAGAAGGTTGGATTAGCGAGACATAATTTTTGTTGTTGCAAGAGGTCACCATTGGATTGTGGTAATACTGTGTCCCAAAGCCCATGTCGTATGGACTACTACCATATTTCCAACTTGGTGAAGGTCCTGTTGTTGGCATGAAGCTTGATGCAAACAGGTCCTATTAAAAAAAATAATAGATTTAACAATTTGACCAATTTTATTAGACAGTTTATGAAAATATAAGACTATGGGCATTGCAATTCACCACGGGAAGTTCCTGCCTCCCACTAGCCTTTGTTTCTGAAGCAATGGTAGATGGTTTTTGAACCCCAGAGTTAGACTCTTCAGCTGGTTGCGAGATTTGTTGTGAGGAAGTGGTAGATGGTTTTTGAACCCCAGAGTTAGATTCTTGAGCTGATTGAGAAATATTTTGTGAAGCGTGTTCAACTGAAGCACCTGAAGGTCCTTGCACAGTACATGATTCTAAGGAAGTACATGGCTGTGGAGATAAATAATAAGCACAAACTACACAAAAAATAAGTTTTTCATACATTACCCTAGGTTTCTTATCAACTTAACTATAGATTTCTCTCTGAGAAGAAAAGAACTCATATCTAACCTGGTTGTTTGTCTGTGCAACAAATGCAGAAGTTGTCTGGCCTGATTCAGTTGAACCAACAGTTAAAGAAGGTATGTTATCAGCTTTTTCTTGATACTTAACCTTGTCACCGTTGTTAGCTGTAAAAGAGGATTCCTGAAAAAAATCAGGTGTAGCCTCTGATGCGCCACCTCCACTGGAAGGTTGCACAGGCAAATTAGCAGCTGACGGAAATAAAGAGCCACCGAAGGCGTCAAACAATGAGAGCGACTGCCTATAGGGTTCTGCAAGTGAAGCTCTTTTAGGTACATCATAGGGTACCAAAGACATTTTATCCGAAGACCCAGCCGTTGAAACATTATCTGCAAGCAAGTTTTGGGCAGACTCAATAGTTGAAGATCCAAGATGATCACATTTAGCTGACACCCCCATGGAGGTACTTCCATCTGAAGAGGCTCCAAGTGCAGCAATACTGCCTTCTGATATCGTCAATGGAGGAGTGGTATCCCTTTCAGAAACATTAGCAGCAGATGGTGTAACTGAGGGAGTTGATAACTCAAAGAGTAAAAATTCAACACTGTTCGGCTTTGGTGCTAATGGTTCTTTCTTCACAAAGGATTCAATTGAGCTGTTAACAGAAGGTTGTGCTTCTGTGGCTTGAGGTGGTGGTGCCACTACCACAACCTTGGGGGACATGGAATCATTATCGAGGTCAATCAGGCTTTCTAAAGTCTGACTTTTGGCTTCTGCAATAGTATTGTCGGTTGGAGCCTTGATTGCAGAAGGTGTGGCAATCTGAAATGTTACAAAATTATGGGTTAAGCTCCAGATATGTGTGTCTCCCACAAAGTATGGTTAGCTCTCAAACAAGGTGACATAAATGCGGAAAATCAATTTCCTTAACACTGATAAAAGCTTTTTGCATCAATAAGGAGTTGAGTTTGCTCGCCTGGTCAGCTTCCTTCCCTTCACTTATCCTAGACTGCTTCCCAACATTTACCGGCGGGACAGTTTGAGTAGGAGGTACCACTGCAGACTTAGACCCATCAATGGTTTTCTCGGAGTCAGGTGACCTGCTTCGACATTCAGACCTAGACTCTTTATATGACAACCTGCTACTATTTGATGACTGGCCACTTCTACTTTCATTATCTCGAAACCTATCATCAACAACCTCAAAGCGAACAGGGGATTTCTTCAAGCCTCCTCCATATCTCGAACTTTCTGGGGTATAGCTAGGACTTCTCATTTCGTCGTAATAATATTTGAAGCTTCTTTCAGAACTCCATCTACTAGGACCATATCTATCACGACCATTTCTCCTGTTATCAAAACTTGGACTTCTGGTTACCTCATAGCCCGGACTTCTGGTTACCTCATAACTTGGACTTCTTGTCATCCCAAGAGCTGAGCTCCTAGCCATTGCGTAACTTGGACTTCTCCCATAATAAATACCACCACCTTTCCTTCCATCATAACGCTCATCATTATCGGCCTATGTCGGAATGGGAAGGATTAAAAAAGGGATATCCATTATGTTGCTTGATGAACAAGAAATACCAAGAAGAAAGATATAGTTCAAATTTAAGTACTATCTTGCAGATTTACCAGTCTCAGCTTTCTAAGCTTCTCGTTACTTCTTTCCCCGGTGTATTTTCTTTCAACATAAACATGCTTGATGAAATCCCGGAGTTTGTGAAGGTTGCTGGAAAATGAAGTACATATATTAGATAATAACAGTCCTGGTAAAATTTCACATTATTCAATACAAAGTAGGCATATCTACCTGCCATCGGGATAAGAGTTACGATGTTCATTCCAATCTTTGAAATAGATTTCCCTTGCCCTCTAGGAAAAAAAAGAGCCTTTAAGTTAGATTATGACAATGATGTTCTGGAGAATGAAGCAAAAGTCGGTTAATACAGAGCTAGCAGACCTCATTCCCCCCAGCCTGAAGAGCACTGACTTCTTCATACGAAAATTTTGCCATCGAAACTGATTTGACACGATGCGTGAATTCCCGACTGAAATGGACAGAATGTAATAATAAATAAGCTTTGGCCGCGGTTCTCTTAAATTCTAGAAACTGGAAAATTTAATTTCTGTGCAAAAAAAAAAAAAAAATCCATAGAACAAATAACACTAAATCTAAGACTTACTGCACGCCACTGCAATTCGTGCAAACGAATGTCAAGAAGGTTGTGCATACATATTGTGGCCCCTGTAAGAAGAGTATAAGGTTAAAAGCATAGTCGTACAAAGTAACAAGATTGGATGAGTTGGTGGATGGCTATTACACATGCAATAAATAGTACAAATAGCTATAGGAAATTAGCAGTAGGGTACCCTCTTGTTGAACAAGAAATATAATGTATTAAACCACTCCTCTAGAATATATGGATATCAATGCCAATCCAATTAAAGCACTGTAATAGGAACCCTCAAACACATAATCAATACAATGATGCGATTTTCAATAGCTCATACCCCAACTCTTAATCTATCTAGCTTCCTGGTACCAAAACTAATAATCGCCCCTGACACATTAACTATTAACATAGATATTATTACCAATTGAAAGCATAATCTCTCGATTATCAAAGGCATGATACCATGTTAAGAATAAATTCGTCCCACTAACACGAGTTTGTAGCTGAGTACCCAAAATAGATGGATTATCATCCACAACCAACTTCCTTACCCTAATGCAAAACCAAATTTTATTCAACAACTGGGTTTCAGCAAAGAAATAGATTTTTTAATGAACCTACCAGGCTGCTGCAATTGATGCATCTTCGATTCTCGGGAAGCTTGAGAAGACCACGAATGGTCTTCTCAATTTTGTCCTCTTCCTTCTCTTTCTTCACCATCGGAATAAGCAGGCCAAGCCTACGCCTATCTGTTTGGGAGCACAAGAAAAAGGTGAAAATATAAAGCTTTTGGGGTTGATTGAACACAACACGAAAACCCCATTAACGTTTGTTGTCCAGAGAATTGAAGAAACAATACCTGACTCCGAAAGATAGGAAACAAATTATGCAGGAAAACCCCCCCAAAATGGGAATGAGGGGGGAGATGGAGTAGGGGGTGAAAGGAGGAATTGACAAGACTTGAAAGGAAACAAGGGTTTAGAGACCGCCATGGGTGGAAACGGGAGATGGAAATCCAAGATACTGTAAGAGAGAGGGCAAATTTTGTGGAGAGAAAATTTTGCGTGTAGCAATGATTAGTTAGGGGTTGCTCATTTTTTTGGTTTTCAAGTTGTTTCCTTTTTAAGGAGAGGAAGTTTAAATCACAATAGAAGTTGAAATCTGTAAATTAAAAAGTACAAACTACTCTAATTCTCTCTTTTCCTTTTTATTTATTTATGAATCCATGCATGTACGCTTTATTTAAACCTTGGAACATAACAGTTAGCAATGAGTTGGGTACAAGGAATATGGGTGGCTGGTCGAACTAGACCTCAGTCTCATCCTACCTATATTAAACACGTGTCATCTAATGTGCTACCTCATTACCTTTGCATCATCCCGAACATTTTTCCAATAAGATATTGTTTGTTTTGGGGCTAGACCCTCATGGATTTTGTCTTGAAGTGCATATCAATGTGACTTCTCATAAGGTCGTTCATTCTTGCAATGCTCTATCGTGACCACATTTATATTTCAAAGTTCTTTCCATTTCACCCCAAAATGTGTTTTTGTCTAAGGTCGGTTTCTTACTTATGAACCATGGATCTATCTCATGCTTTGTTGATGCAGGATTCTCCTAAGGTGTTACATACACCTTCCCCCTCCTTTTGGGACTTAACGTCCTTATTGAGGTATCCTCCACCATCGTTCAAAAGGGACGAGAAGAGACTCTGATACCACCTGTACTATCTCAAACCTTTTTTCTACAAGATATTGTTCGCTTTCAATCTAGACCCTCATGGATTTTGGGGTGAAATGGAAGAGTTATTGTAAGAACTCTAAAGTGAAGCGTGCTCACTATAGTGCATTGTAAAGATGGATGACCTATGAGAAGTCACATTGATATGCACCCCCAAGGTAAATTTATGAGGGTCTATATCAAAAGCGAACAATATTTTGGTCGAAAAAGGTTCGGGGATGTTACAACCACCCCTTCCCCAAAACCGTCATTACATTTCTCCTTCACTTTGTGCCAAATCTCTTCACAAATCGTCCCAATCTCCCGAGCAGAAACATCATCTTCCGACAATTTTTTAACGAGACTCTGGCAATCAGTTTCCATTAGTAGAGGGAAGAATGGATAATGTCGTGCTAGCTTCAATCCCAAAGAAAAGTCTGAGCTTCCACCATTTCTGATTGCCATCTAACCCTTTCTATGTGGATCGCCGTCATTAAGCATTTTCCTTCTCCGTCCCTTATCACCAAAATCTTATCCTCCTCCATGTATAATACTTGCATCGACATTCAATTTGAACCAATTCGATTTAGGGGCTTCCTAACGATACTCACGGGGGATGCGCTCTGGTATGAGATCTTTAGCTTGCTGCTACACATATTCCACCAGGTAGTTATGAGTTCTTTCCACAATTTCAGCCTCAAGCTTTGTGTTTTTGTATAAATGAATGTTTCTTTCTTTCTTTCCATAAGTACCAAAAGACGATTAGGAACGAGTAGAGTTCGTCCTCGATAGAGTTAGGAAATCACATAGCCACATCTCGCAATTTAGGTTTTCCCCCATATGGAAGTCTTCCTTTAAAAGTTGGTCGCCAAACTCTGCTTGCCCAACCCAATCTTAGTCCCTAGTTATGTGTTTTTGGATCTCCCTCAAGCCACAAAACGACAGTCTTTGTTTGCTTCTTTATCCGTCTTCCCAGATTGGCTCCTATTAGTAATAGGTTGCTCCCCCAATTCTCCATGCAAAGATTCTCACCTTAGGAGGCTATTGCAGATGCCACAGTCTCTTTCAGTCAATTGGGACATATTGCTCTATCTCATGTTCCTTCACCTTCTTTCTCCATTCAAAATAGCCAGATTGTGATACCTCGAGTTGGATTTAAGTTGAACAACGACTACTGAATGAGTTGAACCAACAAATCAAGAGAATCGGAATCACACTACGAGGCCAAGTTGCGAATAAAAAGGATAATTCGTCCGAGCAAATTTCAGGGACGAAATTTTTATATGGGTGGAGGGAATGTAACATCCCGATTTTTGGATTAAGGTTCAACTTGAAATTAATATATGGTTTGATTCATTAGTTGGATACAAGACCTCAAACCAAAACCAATTAACAGGATCAATTAAATTATTACCACCACAAGAGTAAGCCATTTAATTGAGAGCTATTATAGAGCCATATTAAGCCAAGTAATTTGGTTCATTATACTGTCCCGTTAGGCGTTAAGCTATTAAGTGGGAGTTTTATAGTAGTGGGCTCCGTTATTCGTACAAGGCTGTTCGTGGAATTAATTATTAGGAGTTAGGGATTAAGAGAAAAACGTAAAAAAAAGCCAAGTCCACCGCCACCGACTCGTTGATTCCTCTTCCTCTCTATCTCGAACGAGCGAACCGCCACTCTCCTCCTTTTCCATTAGGCCCGACCTCGGGTGTAGAGAGCAGCAACTCTCTATCATGGTCCCGCATACTTGAGTATGGAAACGGTATCTAGACCTTGAATTAGCTGGATTTTTTGGTCTGATACTATACCCTAACCCTTAATGAGTGAACCCTATGTCCTAATTATCTAAATCATAATCTATAAACCCTAAGATGGTTCATTCCCTTTTGTGCCTATATTTGAACGAATCATAACCGTCGATTATTATTTCTAATTAAATTGATATTGGAGTATAAGATTGGGAGAATTAAGACCTAGATTTTTATCTTTAAGGGTCAGAGTATAGTATCATGTCCGAAAGATCGGTCAATTTAAGGTCTAGATAGTGTTTTCATACTCAAGGTATACGGTACCCTGGATTTTACCTAAGGTACCGTAGAACTCGCGTGTGAGGGATCCCCGTGTCAATCAAGTATTTAAGTCTAGATTTGAGCTTTAAGAGTTGGCAACCGGACTAGCTAGTGAGGGATCCCCGTGTCAGTCAAGTATTTAATTCGAGATTTGAGTTTTAAGAATGGAGAGTAACAGTAACTCCCATACAATTTTAAGAGTTAAGATTTTAAGATTGGAAGTATAAACAACTTCCACCATTTAAAGTCAAGTGTTTAAGCAAAGTACTCAAGTATAAGAAATTTTAAACGTAAGGGCGTAGACTGACCCCGTCTCACTCACTAGGCCTTAGCAAAGGAATGAACGAGAACCAGATCGATAGCAGCTAGCTAGGGGAGCAGTTAGAGAGCAGCGAGATCGAGAGAGCCGCTGAGGCAAGCCAGCTAGAGGAGGATAGTACAAGTGTCACTGAAGGTGCCAGAGATCGAATCCGAGCAAACAACAAAGTAGAGTTTTAGTTATTGCTTTACGATTATGAGTAGTTACTGGAGATTCAGATTAAGAGTTTTATGTTTGAGGTTAGCCCAAGTGTTAGAGCTTTGTTTTAAGAGATGTCAGTTTAAATTTTAATATGATTAAATTTATTTATGAAAGGTTTCCGTTATTTTTTTTTTTCTTTCCAAGTTTTTTTTTTTTGTTCAAATTTTGATTCACGCTTTATCAAGAGTATTTTGGTAAAAGTAGTGTCCGGCGGGACTAGGGTGTTTCACATATTACACTCTAGTTTTGAACACTTTGATATAGGAATTTGCTTAGTTCTGTCTAATAAAATCAATTTGATACCTATCTATTTTTCAGTGGTATTCATCCCCAAATCGAAAGCTCAAATAGTATCCGGGTTATTTCTTCTTACATTTGAAAGTTTGAGAACTTCTATATAGAACGGGCCTTATCTGAGGTAGGGCTGTTAATGAGGCAAGCCGAATTTTGCCTTGTTCATGTTCAGCTCGTTTATAAACGAGTCGAGCCGAGTCGAACACGAGCCAGTTCGTTTATTAAATCTTGGCACATCATTAATATCGAAAGTTCGGTTGGAGCTCAACTCTAAGATAATTTATAATAGACATACCCTAATATTTATATGCCATATGTGATACATGTGATTATAGGTGTCAAAACATAGCCCGACCCGATTAACCCGCCCGATCAACCAGACCCGCAACCCGAATTGACTAAAAGTCAACAACCCGTAACTCGCCTGACCCGCAACCTGATTGACCCGCAACCCAACTAACCCGCAACCCGACTGACCCGCAACCCGATTAACCCGAATCCGATTGACCCGCAACCCGACTGACCCGCAACCCGATTAACCCGAACCCGATTGACCCGAACCTGACTAACCCGTAACCCGACCGACTCAACCCGAATTTCATCTAATCCACTTGAATAATTATAAAAATATACAATACATAGTTTTTCAAAATAAAGTTTTTCATTCTAAACTTAAGTAAAATTATTTTTTCATTTCGTATAGGAAATTTAAAAAATATGAAACTCACTTGATATTACGTATTTTAAGAAAATTACAAAAATTGAAACATGAAGGTCACTTGAGATCATGACAATATTAATATAATATATAAATTAAAATTTTGGTTAATTTAACTATTCAATAAAATTATCAATTAAATATAAATAAAGTAAAGTAATGTATTTGGTAATTTGATGTTTTTAAATGAAGAGGGAAATTTTGGTGTATTCAAGTTTTTGGGAAGAGAAAGAAGAGGGAAATTTGGTTCTTTGAATTTTTTAGAAAAGAAACAAGTGGAAATTTTTGTGGTTTTGATTTGTGGGAAGAGAAAGAAGTGGGAAAATTTGATTCTTTTGATTATGAAAGAGAAATAAGGAGGGAAACTTTTGAGTTTTCAACTTTTTGTAGAAGGAAAGAAGAGGGTAATTTGGTTCTTTCAATTTTATGGAAGAGAAAGAGGAGGGAAAATTGAGTTTTCTAATGTATAGAAGTAGAAAGAAGGAGGGAAATTTTAGTATTTTTGTGAAAAGAAAGAAGGAAACAAATTTGGTGTTTTCAATTTTTTGGTTTTTCATAATTTTAGCTTTTGACATATGAATCTTTAACTTTTATATGGAGGGCATGAGTAGTTAAAATTATTCTTATATGATTTGAAGGCTAATATATATATGTATGTAATTGTTTATGGGCTAATAAATAAATTAACCATTAGTTACAACAATTTATACTAAACTTGATAAGTAATCTTTGGCGGTTCGTTGTTTAGGATATAAAGTATATGGTTAGGGTATAAGGTACATATGGTTTAGGGTAAAAGATATTGATGGTTTTGAAGGTTCTAAGTTTTTTATTAACATATGTTCACTTGAAGTCATTTGAAGTCTTTAACGGCAGGAGATCCCTTTTTAATTTATGTTTATGGTACGTGGTTAGGGTACAAGGTATGTGGTGTAAAGTATAAGATATATGGTTAGGGTATAACAATTAGCAAATGTCACTTTTTATCTATGTTTTGAAAATCAAAGTATGAATTTCACTTTTAAATTAACTATACTAGCAAAATCACAACTCAAAGACATATGGTTAGGGTATAGCTAGGGTATAGGTTATGTGGTTAGTGTATAATGTATTGATGGTTTAGGGTATACAATCAACAACATATACTAACTTAATATTGTTGATTGAGGGTAAGGCTAAGTGTATAGGATATATGCTATTGAGTAAGTTATGATTGAAGTAACAATAATTTTACTAAATTTGATAGCTAATCTTTAATGGTTCAATTTTTAGGATAATTCGAACAATTTTACAAATAACTCGTTTTGCAACAGTTTACTGAAGTTATTTGGGCAATGAGTTATTTCGAAATAACTCCTTTTATCACTATGCTTTTGCCAAATACCACACACCAAATACTAGATTTGCATGGTTATACTAAACGAGATACTTTAATCCAATTACTACTGAATTAATACTAAAATATCAAATAAACAATTAATGTTGTCTTTTGGTTGCAAATATTGATATCACCATTACTATTAGCTATAATACTTTACCAATTATGATTAATTACATAACAAGTTTGCAAGTCATACAAATTGATTTAACATTTTGACTAGTTTTTTTCAAAAAATAAAGTATATATATACGAGGTAGAAATAAATTGGTTAAAAAGTTGAGAAAATATTTTAAATTAGTGTAATAAAATGTGTAAGTTGGTAATGAGTAATGAGTTAAGTTACTTGATGCGCTGGCCCGAACAACCCGATTTGCCCGCAACCCGATTGAACCCGAACCCGATGAACCCGCAACCCGTTTGAACCCAGCCCGAACCCGCCCGATTGACACCTATACATGTGATTACCTAATATTATGTCATAAATGAGACATATATGAGACGTATTTGCAGGGGCGGACCCATTCCTTGCTAAGGGTTGTCAATTGACAAACCACCCATTCCTTGCTAAGGGTTGTCAATTGACAGCCCTTAAGTAATAAAATGGACTAAAATTAGTATGTTGAAATATATATTTGTTGGTGATAGAATTTGAACCCTAACCAACTTGACAACCCTTGGACTTTCAAATTTGAATTTCCATTGCACCACCAGCCAATTGTTGTTATACAAATACAGAGAAAATATATGAGGAGTCAAATTAATTCCTAAACCTATTTGTCGAAGCAAATCTCTTTACTTTTTTATAAATTTTTTTCCTCTTTGGAGAATAAAAACTCTTTCAACTATAAAAGAGAATAAAACTCTCCGCCCACGACCGTCACCTTTGACTCAAATTAGAAATTATCATTCTCAATTACAATTCCCCAATTTATTGCGATGACCAATGCAGTCAAAATCGTACTTTAAAATTCAAAATTTTACGCATTTACGCTTATGGGTACCAAAATGCTTTAGTGTCGCGCTTTTTATTTACTAATATAATCAAAATCGCTCTTTAAAACTTAAAGCGCTTACATTTTTATGTTTTGCCATTGTTTTAATATATTATATAAAATTTGTAAAATACAAAAATACGTCGCGATTCACGATAAAGAAAAAAACAAATTGATGTACTTTATGAAATAAACTTGGTGAATTAATATTTAATATTATTTATTTTACTTAGATTTTTTTATTGAATACCCTTAATAAATTTTTTGGATCCGCCACTGCGTATTTGTTTACATATACTCAACGTATTAAACACTATATGAGGTGATATATACAATTGAATAATTATATGCATCATTAACAAACCAACTCATAAAATATATATTGATTTTCTCATAAGTTGTAGTCAAGTTGGCTCTCTAGTCACAATGTTGGGACATCTCTTAAGCTCAAAACGAGACAGTTCATGAATTATATTAAACGAGCCACCTAATCGAGTTAGTTCACGAGCTTCACGAGCCTAATAAGGTAGAGCTCAAGCTCGGCTCATTTATTAACGAGCCGAGCTTTTTTTTAACCAAACGAGCTTTTATCAAGTTCGAAACCGAGCCGCTCACGAATAACTCGGCTTCTTAATAGCCCTAATCTGAGGTCTTCAGATATTGTTTCCCACTTACAGACTACAGTAGCCGTCTTGGGATCATGGGAGTGGGAGAAGCTGCTGCTACTCATCAGAATCATACTCTACCATTATCACTAATTAAGTTACTGGACATGATCCAATCAACTTGACAAAACATCCCATCTCAATGTGATACTACATCTTGACTTGTTACTGTCATTCATAACCCTCTATAAATTTCACCAAAGAAATTTAACTCATTTACCATCAGTTCCATTCCTCGTACTGCAAACCACATTCACCATCATAGATCCTACCTCAACTCCATTACAAGTGCTGCAACATCAAAAGGTCGAAAGTGAGGCGAGAATAACATGAATCGCGTTATTACGCTGAAGTGGGGGGCGTTCAGCAACGACTAAAGCAGCAAGTCTGCTCCAGCTGCGGCATAACAGACTGATTCAAAGCAGAAGCAGTACAACATAAATGAAACTAACAGTAAGCTAGGGACATCAGATATCAGCAACATGATCTCCTTTCATTTGCCACCAATTCCACCTCTGAAAAATCAGAAAGAACAAAGAAAAAAAAGATAATTTACTTACACAACTTGTTCCCCCTTTTCCTGCACTATTCCCAGAGACCGTGTTCTTCATCATTGGTACATATCCCTAACCCTAAAAATTAATTTCTTTTTCTTTTTTAACGAGCAAAATGCTCCCTGAAACCTGCAGCAGCATTTCAATCCATCTAACAGGCAACTCTTTCTCATACCTTTTGCTTTATACCTCCTCTCTTTCTTTGTTATCAAACTAAGGGGTGGTGTATTATTTCGGCTAGAGCTCCTATCCCAGGCATCAAGGCTAAAGAAGGGGAAGAAAGAAGAAACAGTGAAAACCCTGGAGAAAGCAAAAAGAAAAAAGAGGAAGAAGAGTGGGAAAAAATCTGTACAAAAAAAGATTTGGCAGGCCCAAAATTCCAGCAACACCTCTCTCTCACCAGTCACCTCCAGGATGGATCATCAGTGCGACATCGAACCGGGGTCACGAAACCACCAAGAGAGTAGCCAAGCGATGTGTACCTCGGTGCAAGACCATCACCACCACCATTGCCCCGCTCTTTCACTAGGGGGCAAACTGAATGCCGAGTCTACAGACAACCCTCTAGCTGCCAAAGTTCTTGAAGAATTCCAAACCTCGCATATCATCACATGTCATCATCGTTCGCATCCTCTGAGGAAGCTGCCTTAATAGCTTCAGCTGTCATCAAGGCAACAACAGCCTTGTGGATAGCTAAATCAGCCCTACAAAGTAGTCTCTGAGCTTTCTCTCTCTTGAACTTAGCCACCTTGAGAGCATGCTGAGCTGCACCGGATGCATCACGAGTCCGTGATTCTTCGAGATCCGAGCCTTCCAACTTGTAAGGATCATGCTGAAGAGACCAATCTAGGTGGTGGTCAGGTTGTCGCTGGTTTGGCCATTGATGTAAGCCATTGTTCCTTTTCACAAACATGCGCTGATTGAATGAAGGGATCATAGGACGTCCCATGGGGGAAAGAGTTGAAGTCCCCGCCACTTTTTTCGATTTGCTCCTCTGAAATTTCTTCTGCAAGTGGTGACATCTATGAGGATTGGGGTAAAAGTAACCCAAGCTGCCTGCATCTGCTTCCCTTGGTGAGAAAAATCTCGGAGATCTCTGTGGCAATGGAGAATCGTCCATGAAGTCATAATTCTGTCCCAAATGTAAAACCCTCTCGTCGCCAGATGCAAAGCCATTCATTCGTCTACCTGCTACATAAAATCATTTTTACAGATTAGGACAAACGCTTAGATACAGGGGTAGCAAAATTTCAATGCAACCCAGTTAAAACCAATCCAACCCAAACACATTGACAAGTTCATTAGGAGGTTGGTAGGTAAATTTCCTGCAAAATTGCTAAGTACCTAGAATTTTAGTTGTCTTATATTAAGAAAGTGTCCAAGTATTTTGAGAAATACAATGAAGTACCTAAACATGAAGAGTTTTACAATCCGGTCATGAATTAAATCCAGCTTTTGCTGTCCCAATTCAGACCAGATAAATGTTAATTTACGTATGGTACCCATACTTGTGCTATCAACAAACTAATCCAGCTCTACCATTTTACAATTTCCTACTAAAAAATTCTAAAACTTCACTCAGAAGAAGCCCTTAGACTTTAGCTAAAAACGGAAATACCTTCCAAACCACGTCAAATATACAAGTGAATGTCCTTGATCCCAACAAAACACAAACCAACCCCTTTTGTCACCTCTAAATATACAGCAGAATAATAAACAAGTGAAGTTCTTACCGTAAGCATGAAAACCGTCGTGATAAACAGAGAAGGTATTGCTTTGCCCAGAAACTGAGAGTTTCTTATGTGACCTATGCTTTGACCCTCGGTTGCGTAAATCCAGACCACGTGGTTTCAGGCAGAATGCAAACATTGGTGGCTTCTCGTTTTGAGCAACCTTCTTAGAGCAACCATTTAAAGGGACACTTTTGGCCTTCGCTTGCTCCCACTCTCTCACTTCTTGTTGATATCTTTCCCAACACGGTGGCTGAACAAAACCCAACATTTTCCATTTATGTTAGGCAACAATGCCATTTATGTTGTATATCTAAGTCTTAGATAAAGAAACGTGAATCTGCACGAAGTTGCATGTTCTTAGAAAATATCACAGGGAAACTATAAAAAGGAGGTGGTCCTTATGTTCCATTAAGAACAACCGTAGCAGTAGTGCAACAAAATATAAACATAGACACTATACCATGTGCATAAGAAGAGAGCAGATGAAAGCAGCTGCTCACCAACAGAATTTGGTTCGACTGAAAAAGACCACTTCATGACAAACAAGAAGAATGATATATCAAATAGAAAGCCAGAGAATATGTATTAGTGATTTTATATTTGAAATGAGCAGTGGGTTTGTTCAAGAAGCATACTAAGGCAACCACAAGAAGATAAACTGAGACCAACATTAAGGGAATAGACAAGGAAATGTACAACAAAAACCAAATGATACACTGTAGATGCAAGGACAAGTTGCTCATTCATTAGAGAGAACCTGATGAATCATGTAAAGCAAATTCAAAACACTAGGTTCAGCTGAGGAAACTAAGATTGACCTCAGGGATGTACTGAACGCCCACTAGCCTCATACAGGCAACTGGACCATTAATTCCCAGCTGAACCATTGCTTTGAATTTTTTTTTTTAATTTTTTTTAATTTTTTTAATTTTTTTAATTTTTTTTTTGCCCACATCATTCACCTAATTTCAACAGCAGCCCTAGGCACATCAAACCCAACCCAACAGTTTCCTAGTCATGGCCTTTAAACAAAAAACAGAAGACATGCAAAACAGTGTTCAACCTGTATAATGATGCACCAAATAACAATATCATTGATATCTTACGGGATGAAGCAAGGAGAAAAGGTTCAGCAGTACCTGAAGGTGCCGGATCAGTGGCAATCCCTTCCTACTTCTCTTCTGGTGCCAGTACTGAAAAACCATCTTGATTACTTCCAGAGACCCTACACCAACCATGAGATCATTTACTTCTTCAGCAGTTAAACGGTCACATTGCCGAGAATAGGCAGCTTTCTCACACGTATCCATGATTTTCTCAAAAATATCTTCAGAAATCTCCATGGTACTGCCACTTTGAACTTTTAGGACACTATCATTTTCTGAAATCCAACGCTCATCATCACTATCAATTTCATAAAGAACTCTGGATGGGTTCAAAGCCATCTGAACGTCTGTTTCCTCCTGACAAAAGTACTTAGACGTTCTCAGAAATGATGCTTCTGATACATGACCCTCATTTTCCTCTATCAATCGAACACCGGGAATTGGAATATTTTTTACTAATGCAACCCGTACATTCCGATCATAACCCTCCTCATGCATCTCTTTGAAAAGAGCCCACTGGCTCCTGTCAGGAAACTCCAATATCCATTCTTTTCCTCCTTTCCACATCATAGCATGTGTAAACCGGTTTGTTGACCCAGGCTGCAGGAATTGATGTGGCTTGTATGAGTACTTTGTGCTGCCAGAAAGCTTCACAGCAAGCCTCCACTCACTGTGATCAAAAAGTTCCAGCACAACCTGTACCCCAGACTCTCTCCAACCTTTATCACTAACAGTTAGCAAAAGGTTTACATTGCAAGACAAAGAATCTAGGTTCTTTTCGGGGACCCTAGAAGCATCAGAAGACCTCCTCTCATTTGAAGTCCTAAACCGCTTATGTGGATGCATTTTGTGCTGATGACCTTTACCTCTGGAGCTAAGATCAAACCCCCCAAAAGGCATAGCATAATTCACCTGTGTGCGTGGCTTCTTTGGTCCATTACCAAAGTTACCCTGCAGAAAATCGGACTTTCCTTCTGACCATCCATGCGCAAAGCCTCCAAACGAAGCTGAACTGCTTCTATTTCGATGCCATGTACTTCTACGTGCAGTAGGATTTGGGCTGGGAATAATACCACTGTTCAAATTCCATGACAAATCGCCACAAGATTGTTGCACATGTGAGTCCCCATCAACATGTTTATCAATTTTATCAGAAGGAATTTCAACTGTGATTCCATTACGAAGAGAAGGGGAAGGGAATTCCGTATGTAACTTGGCTTCATCTCCAGCAGATGTCCGGCACAATATTTTGTGCTGCACAGAATCCAAAGGCTGAAGTGGCAACTCATAACTGCCATCATTACTCATATTCACAGGCTTCTCAATAACAGAGGATGTAGGAACTGTGGTACCGCATTTGGGATCCAAAGAGGAATTCACCTTGTCCCTCAAATGAGCTGTAGAGACTTTATCAGAACCCTTGTCCCTTGACACGGCCTTGAGTATGTTGCGAGAATTGCTTTTAGGAGTTGTACTTGGGCACTCTACCACACAAGACTGGTCCTCCACTAGCAACCTCCCACTGGTTTGAGGATTTCCCCCCGAGCCATGATCTTGAAAACTGATGTGCGTCAGAGTGTGCTCGATAAGCAATCTGCGATGAAGATCTAGAAAATAGGTAGGTGCAGCAGTAAAAGAGAGAGACATTGGAGACCTTTGATTCCTATCAGGGTCAAAAGAGTGAATAGTTTTGCCCCGTATAGGCTCTCCAGGAACATTCATGAAACTAATGCGCTGACTGGACCTCCTGCTGAATCCCTGTCAATACAAATAAAACAGCATGAGAACTTAGACAAACTTGTTCTGCAATATATGACAATGAAACTGTAACTCCCAATTTATTACTTAGTGAAAAGGAACACAAATTTGAAAGAAGGTAGAATAGAGACCACGATTGAGACACCGGTCCAATAACAGGAAAAGAGACCACATACATACCTTAACCGTTCTGGTGCCATTCAAAGCAGAAGCAAGCAGCCCATTTGTACCATTTTGCAGATCCTTAATGTTATTGTCAGTACATTGGGATAGAGGTAGTTGCTGAGAAAGTATGCAGTACTTGTTTATTTTACGATTCAGGTGAATCCACCTTGAATTTTCAAGTTCGGAGAATTTATGGAACAGGAAAGCAAGCTGCTTCCCAACAAAATTAGCACAAGAGAACTTGAATCTTATTGAAGTCACTGGCAACTCTAAGTGGATGGACTTCCCAGGTTCATCAGGTTGACCAAATATGTCCAGGACCACAAAAACAAATGCCACAGCTTGCTTCAAGCATCCTTCAAATAGTAGAAACCTCAATCCCACTAAATTATCCACAATAAGCATCTCCAGCTGAACCCTTGGCAATATAGTCATCAGTTTCCCAAACTTAAGTACCAATATAGCATGGCACAAATAGATGCTCAACTTACTGAAAGAGCAACTCTGGAAAGACGGCACTGGGCAACTCAACTTAAATGTGAAATTTCTTGACAGTATCATTGAGAAATTCAATTTCAAAATTCCAGTGCTACCAATTGACCACAGTGAATCCACAGGCAGCAACTTGTCAAATGCCACTTCGGAATATAATGAAGTACCACAAGTATCAGGACCCGGAGCACCAATACTCATACGATTGACTTTAGAATCATGACATAACAATACTTTTTTCTTACGATACCGCCTCCTGTAGTAGACAACTGGAAGCCTTTTGTCGTCGTTAGACAAAGGACTCACTGTGGCATGGAACACACTTCTAGATGTGGTTGGTTCATCTGGAAGAGTAGAACTAGAGGTAGTTCTGGCAGTTCCAACATTCAGAGACCTTCCATCCTTGCAGTCACAACCATCCATAGTATTCCTAGTCAAAGATAACCCACAACAAGGGTGTTCACATGACTCGTTCTCCTTCTCTGGAACACAAACTGGAGGAGATTTCACTCTTCTAGATGATCGAGCCAGCCACGAGATGATGGGCTCTGAATCCATATGATTGCCAACCAAGCTATCAACTTCTACGGTCATTTTTTTCTTGCTATCTTTGCTGTGGTTCAATTTACTTTCACTTACAGTGGAGCGTTTCCTCCTTGGCACAGATCTTCTTCGGTGGTTTCTACCTGGTGCTTCATAAGGGAACAGTAAGAGCTTAAACCTCTCATTCTGAAGATTGATCCACTCTTCATCACGGTCATCATACTTGACATGATGAAGTTTTCTCTCTTTGTCATACTCACTAACAAGGCCATAATACCAACTTTCGTCCAAAGGCCAAAATACTTTGATTCTCTTATTTAATACCCAGTGTGCATCCAGTTCACCAGAAAAAATTTCATAAAAATGACGTCTCTTCCTAACACTACCCTTCTCTTTGAACAGCTTTCTCGGTCGCAAAACTCTAACCGCACCATCGCCGGAAGCAGAATCTGAACCAGAAGCATAACTATCTCCTCGAGGCACAAATTTTTTGCCAGAAGACAATTGATGGTTCAAGCTATTGGTAGGTGGTAACGATGAGAGTTTCTTCTTCGACAAGTATCCAGTAAAGCTAGGATCAAACCGTGAGGACAGCATTCTTGCAGCATTCTCTTCTAGATTCTCTTCTTCATCCTCACGTCCAACCTTGTCAACAATCTTGACAGATCTTTCGCCTGAAGGCTCAGCCTCCTTTGATGGACTTCTTACATCTGACACTTTGTTCTTCCTTTTTCTGCTCCGCTTCCTAAGAGACCCATTTGAAGGGTGATCCTGAGCATTTTCAGCTGAATGACCAGTAGGGGTAATCTTGGCGGAAGACTCGCCATTTTTTACAATTGAGAGTTCATCTTGACCAGCCTCTTCCTTCACATCTCTAACTGAATTGGATTCACTGGTTCTATTTTCCTTGAAATCCTCTGGTCTTTTCTTCCTTTTAAGCTTAGAAGATTCAAAATGTTTGCCATTATCTACAGGATTCACATTATCCTGATCAGGTGTCCCCTTACCAACCTCAACATCACCCAGTTTTTCGTTCTTATCTTCGAGCTTTAACACTGCACCGCCATTCTCAACTTTCCGTCGCCTAACAATACCTCGCTTCCGCCTCGGAACTTTAACAACATCATCTTCCAAAGCTAGTGAAACCCCATTGAGCCCAACACTGTCATTCGACTTCTGACTCAAACACAACTTCGAGTCCCTCGAATCGAATGAAACTGAAGTCAAGCTGCCATTGTAGACTTCTTCCAAACTCTTGCTGCCATTGCCAGTAACAGTCTTTAATCTATTAATAGACACTGCCTTCCTACTCTTCTTCCTCTTGCTATTTCTTTTCACATCGCCATCATCATCTTCCACACCACCTTTCCGCTTCAAATTCTTACCTGGGGCCTCTTTTGAACCCTCTGTTTCATAAAGACTCTTAAGATCAAGAGATCTCGTTTTTTTGGGAATTTCCTCTCCATTGCAATCTCCTGCCCTATGTTCCATCCACTAAACCGCAATCCAATCACCAAAGATGGCAACCGAAAATTTCCTAAATTCCATAGCACATTCTCAGATCTGCAAAACACCCGAAAATGCAACCAAACAAAAAAAAAAGTCGCCGTGAATATTCCACCTAAAACTCTGAACCACCCATGCCCAAACAAAGGGAGAAAAATATGCACTCAATTGAAACGATCACAGTCGGCCACTTACACAACAGAAATCGTTCTGCGTACCCATGAAACAATTAGAACGGGAATCGAACCACCACTTACCGGGATCCAAGCAGCAACAAGAATTCGATTATAGTCTGCAAACCGCCAACATCACGCACGTGATTGCACACCAACCTTCCGAATCTGGAAATTTTGAATCGTCGAACTACCGCAGTGGCGATTTTTATAGTCAATTTCTTGATTGATTTTGAAAATTTAATTTGCCCTGTTTTGGGCGTGAGAGAAGGGGAGTGGAAGAGCTAGGGTTTCCTTACGGTTGCAGGGAGAAGGGGGAAAAGGGGTTTAGTCTTTAGATCGCCAAAAAGAAAAGTTAAAATAAAAATGAATAAAACAATAAAAGAAAAAGGGGAAATTATTATATGCAGAAGTTGGATGTACTCTCAAAAAATTCCATGAAAAGAAAACTATATGCGTCGCCACCTTCCGACACGTGGCGGAGATGTTGCCGTCTGATCTAAAACTTGCGGGAGGGTTTCTGTAGGATTGATCTAGGCCGTACGATGGAAAGTTAGAGATAGACAATTTCGGAGTTCACAATGTGAAGATTAACGGTCCAGTTCGGCAGGTTTGACACGTGGACGGTCTCAGATTCGGGGGTGATGTCAGATATGGATGGTAGTTAAGCACGCTAAATTACCTAAAGGAAGTTAGTTTTCCACTTCCAGCCGAGAGAAATTTTCAAAAGTGGAATTTCATATTTCCGTTTATGTTTAAATTGTAATTGACCCAAAACACCCCAAAACTTTGGGGAATTACGTAAAGCACCATACAGTTTGCTTTTATCAGTGTTTTATCTCACAGCTTTTCTCTTTTGCTTACCGTTGTTTTCTTGTATTTAGGGGTAGTTTGTAGAACAAGGTTTTTAAATCTATATAAGTAATTTAAAGATTTTAATTCTTTGAATTGTTGTAAAAATATTTTAGAATATTTCATTTTTGATAAATGTGATTGTTAATATTTAATGAAAATAAGTTTTATAATTTTATATTAAATGACATGTTTATTATTAATATAAAAATATTTGAATGGTTGGAGAATTAATGAAAAAAATATTCAGTAGAATTAAATAAGAAATATAAAATAGAAAATTGGAGAAAATATCTCACGATCAAGATATAAAATTTCTACGATTATGAGAGATTTGATGCTCGTCCATTTTATAGATTTAAAATCTCTAAGGCTAAAAATCCACAATACAAAAATCAACAAAATAAAACTTTCTGTAAAATTTATCGATTCAGTGAATTCATGACTGAAATCCTTTTCTCCAAATGACCACTTAGCTCATGTGGATTTGAAGTTGAAAATAAAAAGATTTACATGAAATTAGCTTTGTGCCTGATTTATTGGTTCGTTTCAGGATTTATCATTAGGTAACTCATATTATGTTTACGTTTTTTTGGTTGTTGTTTGTTAGCTCCAAGTTCGAATTCAATGTGTGGTCTAAGCTATTTTACTTCATTTAACTCATTTATATTTTCGTAATTCATTTTTAAAAATATATTTGTGGTCTCTCAACATATATTGATGATATTATAACTAAATAATTGTTTTTCGCTCAACTAAGTAGTCGATATTCAATCAATGATTGTTTTAGTCTTTGATTTGAACGATACATGCTTCTAAGTTAGACATTCAATTTCTAATTGATTAACATTTGCTTGCGACTAAGTCTATCATATACACATGTTGAAAGTTCTACCAACATTTATCATACGCACACAGTTTCCTAGCGAGAAAACTTATGTTTGAATTTAAATTATTTGCACCTTTGACTTCTAAAACAACGAAAATTACACAGTTTGCATCTCTCCAAACAAAGTTCGAACGAGGGTGTTTGATGTTTTTTATAGCTAAGAAAACTAAGTTAAATTACTTTATTTCTATTGAGATTCAGTGAGAGCTCCAAAACTAAAAGCTACACTATGAATTTATAGTCATCAAGTGTAATTGCTCTGGCGAATTGCTCAGAACCCAAATACTCTGGTTGCGAGAGTGTTTAAAGCCAAATACTTTCAAAATAGAGAACCATTGGAGGCTGAGGTGGGACGAAACCCTAGTTGGGTTTGGAGGGGGTTGATGGCGGCTAAGGATCTGGTTAGTCGAGGAATGAGATGGAGGGTTGGGAATGGGAATAGGATCGATATATGGTTGGATAAGTGGGTTCCCTCGAGTGAAAATCTGAAGGTTACTTCTCCAAGCACAGTGCTGGGAGCTTCCACCTCAGTTGCAGAATTAATCAACCAGGAAGAAGGCACATAGAGGAGTGATCTTCTACAACAACATTTTAACCCTACTGATCAAATCAACATAGAACGAATACCAATCCCACGACAAGGTGTTGAAGATAAGCGAATTTGGAGCAAGGAAAAATCGGGTGAATACATAGTTAAATCGGCATATCGCTTGTGGGAAACCAGATTTGAAGCGGAAGAAGGGGAAATCTACTCGCCTGTAAATTGGGAAAAGGTGTGGGGATTAAAAATCCCACCAAAAGTCGAGGTTTTCGGGTGGCATTGGCTAAGAAACATCTTACCTACAGGTGCAAAGGTTTTGGATAGAACCCAACAAGGAAGTGAAGGCTGTCCATTTTGTGATATAAGAGAAACCCAAGAACATGTACTAAGGGAGTGTAACTGGGCTAGAAGGGTATGGCGAAGCAGTCAATTGAGGAGTTTGTTCGAGAAAGGAGAGAATCTTACCTCAGAAGAATGGTTCTGTGAACTCCAGGAAGTTGAATCGGAGGAGACATTAAGAGCTTTCCTCGTTGCATTGTGGTTTATCTAGGATCAGTGAAACTGCCAACTTTGGAACAAGAAGAAGTTAGAGGAGTGGGAAATCATGCCCAGAGCAGCTGAATGGCTAAATGATTACCTGGAGAAGCAAATTCGCCCTCAGAATGTGGTAGGGGAAACATATCGAAGATGGAGACCACCGGATCTTACTCCGGTGAAGATAAATGTCGACGCGACATGTTTTGAAGGTAGAGGAACGGGCTGGGGTGTAGTGGTTCCCGATGAAGAAGTGTAATATCCCACCCTTACGAATCGCTTAATACGTAAATCTTGTAGGTGATCTTGAGTGGCATAAAATTTTTAAAATGGGCTAGGGGTTTCATAAAAGCCTAGAAAATGGAAAAAGATGGTATTTTTGACTCCCCACTAGAGAAGTCAATTCACCCAACCTTGAGTATTGAGTAGGCTATAATGAAGAAGCATGGTTGCCTCTGTATCCTCCTACCCTTAATTAGCTCACAGAACCCATTTCCCATGCAAGGCTGAAGCCAAACACGTGTATCTAGGAATAAATGAGAAGAGGGATGGGAAAATGGTTTTGTATGGAAGAGTGAATAAACGCCACACCTCTTCATCTCTTTCTGGATAAGAGGGTGAATGAGCGACTAAATACCATGCATAGGGGATGATGATAACCAACCCCTTCTCAAACCCTTCTCATATTCATAGTTAGGGAGAGCGCTTTCAGGTGGTGGATCGGTGAAAGGTTACAACCACAACCAGGTAATCGTCCTCCTCCCTTACGGGAAGCATCTGGGTATCTTTTCAGAGAAAACCCCCAACGTTACAGGTATAGAAACGAATAGAGTATTGCTGCCTAGATTCATTGGAAAGCTTTCATCTTAGTATTGGTGGTGTACCCGTGAGAAGCTAGAACGTTAAATAAAATATGTTTAAATGGGTCTGGTTTGCATGAGGAAAGAAAAGGGTATTTGAGATGGGAATGATTATCCTGGAGGTGGAAAGATTTATATATACATATACATACATGAGCAAAGTTTGGTTTATCAAGTGGAATTATATTGCTTGGATGGAACAGGAGAAGTCAAACGTTTGGATAATTATGTGAGGTGGGGAAAAGATTAATATATGTATATTAGTAGTGGGGTTGCATGTGTGTATTCTTAATCCTAATTAAGACAAAAAATGGGGAAAGCTAGAGTGATACGAAGTTAAGTATAAGGAAAAAGATACAAGTGTTCCGGGAAGGGTGATTAATTGGAAGGATTAAGTGTTTATAGATTATATGTTCTTTTTTATTAAGTTGTTCCATAATTAATGGTTCGTGTGTTAAACATGTTTATATGATTTATTAAAGGAAAGGAGCATGCCGGAGAATCATCAAAGCAGAAGGGTTTAGCAGAGTAATCGAGTAGTGAGTAATTCTTAACCTAATATATATTTTAGTATGGGCATGGTATTCGGGTCATGAAGCGGCCCGGATACGTGGACTTGTGATAGATCGATAAATGAACTATGAATGAGTAAAAGTTTATATGATGAGAATTGATAATGTGGATATGTATGAGTTTGCTATTTTCAACGTGCATTGATGAATGAGCTATGTGAAGAATGTATTGATGTGCAATTGAGATTATTGTGTATAGCAGCAACGAGTATATGATATGATATGTGTGCCTACGGGCTTATGACGAGATGCTTTACATGAGTATTGTCTAACCCATGAACTACGTGGTCACCTAATAAAAACATAATGGCGCCTTGTTATGCACTCATAAAAAGAAAAAGAGAAGAAAAGAGTTATACGAGAACTCCCTATAAGGAGTATCGCCAGGCCTGGCTACGAGTTCACGAGATATGGCACTTCGTGCCCACGAGATTACGAGTTCATGAGATATGGCACTTTGTGCCCACGAGTTTATGAGATTTGGCACTTTGTGCTTATGAGATTACGAGATCACGAGATTACGAGTTCACGAGATCCCGGGGAGTGCATAACTTGGCATTAAAAGTAAAATGTACATAACCTAGCTAACTATGCTTGTGTTTGAGCCTTGGTACAAGGATTTTCTGTGATGTGGCTATGTGATTGTTTCCTACGATGAGTTCAATAGATTGTTCATGAGATTGACGTATTTATGGGAAGGCTTTACTGTGATGTGTTCATGCAATGATTCATTATGAGATTGTGTAGTTGTTACATGCCTCCATATGTTGCTGATTATATGGTGATGCCTAAATGATGTGTTAGTGAATGCTTTTATCTGGAATAGGGCTTGATATGAGTAACTCAAGGGTAAGTGTGTATAATATGAGAACCGTTTAGATCGGTTAATGAACCTTGCATACATAGTTGGGTAAAGTGCCATTTAAGCCACTAGATTCGTTAAGTGAACTTAAGCCCTTGGTGCACCTGATCACCGTGCGCAACTAAAGTATATGTTGGGTTATTAATTACTCATTGAGTGGCGTCTCACCCCCGCCAATATTTTTCCCTTTCAGAGCCAAAGCAACAACAGAAGCCTCGGTCGAACCAGTGAAGTCAGCCGGATGGCTGAAAGGTGTGCGGCGGAAGTGAACTCTCCCCATGTTTTCACTTTGAAGTCGAACTAAATGTTTTAACGCTTTTAAGTTTGTGTACCCACTGAATGTTAAACTACTATGTTGGGTTTGTACTTTGTTTTAAACTCAAACTTTGCACCATTCGGTGTTATGCTTTTGGGGTGCTTTGGGAAAACTATCCTAAATTTCCTAAGCAGGTGATGTAACCCGTATGCTAGTGTTGTGTCCAGTTCTGAATGTGAAGTTAAAACCTAAGGTCTAATGAGTATATAATGCGATAATGGTTCCAATATCACGAGAAGAAGTAGTAGGATGTTACAAGAAGTAGCAGGGTGTTACAATTTGTGGTATCAGAGCTGGGATATGATCCCTCGGGATTAAAGTGATTTTTAATGAAGTTTTGAATGGTTTTAAAATGGATTTCAAGTTCGAAGTGTATTTAAGAATTTTGTTCTGATTTCTCTCTTTGTTATTTTCATGTGGAGTTCAGTTCAAGAGAAAGGGAGCATTCCCCGCCACCTCAAGTAGCAGGTTCAAATCAGCCTCCTCCCGAAAATCAAGCTGAGTCTCAGGCTAATAACCTACCTCAGGTAGTTCCCTACAAAAGGGATTATACTGAGGTGTGGAAGATGGGTGCTGAGGCCTTTAAGAGTTCTATAGATCCCAAAGTGGTCGTAGATTGGCTGAAAAAGACCGAGCGCATTCTCAATCAAATTGGGTGTCCTGATGACGTCAAGTTTGATTATGCTGTAGCCCTCCTCGAAAAAGATGCTTATGATTGGTGGTTAACCGTACCCGGAGTTGTGGATAACACTGTTCAACTCACGTGGAACGATTTTCTCCGATTGTTCAAGGAGCGATATGTGCCAATCGTCTTCCAAGATCAGAAGAAGGTTGAGTTCTTAATGCTGAAGCAAAAAGAAGGCCAGACGGTGGATGAATATGAGGTGACCTTTCATCGTTTGATGACATTTGCCATGGATATGGTCCCAACTGAAAAGGATAAGTGCCTTCGATTTGAGAGGGGGCTCCGTAAAGAGTTAAGGGAAATGGTATCCATGTCTGATACAGATGGTTATGGCAAACTGAAGGCCGCCGCCATAAGGGCTAAAATGATTTTAAATGAGAACAAGCCCCGTACTCAAAGTTACGGGATCGAAGATAGGAAACGGAAGTGGAAGGGGTCATCCTCAGCAGGTCAAAGTCGAGTTTCTAGTTGGGGTCCTAGTAAGGGGAACTTTACTCAGCGCCCTCGAGTAAGTTTCCCTAGGGCACCTGCTTATCAAACCCAGATGAATGCACCTTCACCACCTGAATGTCAACATTGTGGAAGGATGCACCAGGGAGAGTGTCGGATCGTGACGGGTGCTTGTTTCAAATGTGGTGGTTTTGGGCATCTCATTAAAGATTGTCCAACTTGGAGAGATACAATGCCGGTTAGGTCCCAAACTACTATGCAGGGATCCCGAGTGGCCAGTAACTTCTCAAGGGGAAATTTTGGAGGTGGATTTAGCAGGGGACGAGGACGTGGTTCTGAGGTCAGAGGGCATACAGTTGGTCAAACGAGTAGAGCTGACATACAGCCACGAGCATTTGCTATGACAAGAACAGAGGCGAATGCATCTCCAGAAGTGGTTACCGGTATGGTTCTCATCCATGATAAACCCTTTTATGCCTTAATTGATCCTGGGTCTACTCACTCATTCGTGTCTCATAAATTTTCACAACATATGCATGCTCGACCTGAACTATTGCCTAGTAACATATTTGTGAAAACCCCCGTTGGTGATACTATTGTGATCAATCATGTTTATGTTGAGTGTCCTGTGATTGTATCTGGAGTAACGTTGCTTGCTGACTTGATGCTACTTCCAATTGATGAATTTGATGTGATACTGGGAATGGATTGGTTGAGTCGGCATAGGGATGTAGTAAATTGTCACGCAAAAGAAGTGGTATTTGAGCTACCCGAGCAAGGAAGTGTTGTCTTTAGTGGAGTTAGGCAAGCAGTACCTAGTTGCCTAATATCTGCTTCCAAGGTGCTGAGCTTGATTAAAGAGGGGTGTGTGGCTTTTCTCGCCCATGTAGTAGAGGTTAAAGAATAGAAAAATCCAAAAGATGTCGAAGTAGTGAATGAATTCCTGGATGTGTTTCCATCCGACCTACCAGGATTACCTCCTGATCGGGAGGTAGAATTCACTATCGAATTGCTACCGGGCACCGCACCTATTTCTATACCACCGTATAGAATGGCGCCTGTGGAGTTGAAGGAGCTGAAAGAGCAACTTCAAGAGTTGCTAGATAAGGGATTCATAAGGCCAAGTGTGTCACCGTGGGGTGCTCCCGTACTTTTTGTGAAGAAGAAGGATGGAACCCTACGGTTATGCATCGATTACCGAAGGATTAACAAGGTGACTGTGAAGAATAAATATCCCTTGCCCCGTATTGATGATTTATTCGACCAACTGCAAGGGTCGGAAGTCTTCTCCAAAATTGACCTAAGGTCGGGATATCATCAATTAAAGGTGGCAGAGGAAGCCATACCTAAAACGGCTTTCCGTACAAGGTATGGACATTATGAATTCCTTGTTATGCCATTTGGACTAACGAATGCTCCAGCTGCTTTTATGGCGTTGATGAACAAGGTCTTCCAAGAATACCTAGATAAGTTTGTGATAGTTTTCATAGACGATATCTTGGTGTACTCTCGAAGTGAAGAAGAGCACAGAGAGCATTTGAGGATAATCCTTCAAATCTTGAGGGAGAAGCGGTTGTATGCTAAATTTAGTAAGTGTGACTTCTGGATGGATCAAGTTATATTTCTGGGACATGTTGTATCCAGAAGGGGAATTGAAGTTGATCCGAAGAAGGTGGAAGCGGTGGTGAAGTGGGAACCACCGAGGAGCGTACCTGAGTTGCGAAGTTTCTTGGGAATGGCAGGCTATTACAGAAGGTTCATCGAGGGATTTTCTATCATTGCCTCGCCATTGACAAAATTGTTGAGGAAAGATCATCCCTATGTGTGGAACTCTGAATGCCAAGCCAGTTTTGAGGAACTAAAGACGAAACTCACAACTGCACCTGTCTTGGCACTACCAGCAGGGACAGGTGGTTTTGTGGTTTACAGTGACGCCTCGCATCAAGGCTTGGGGTGTGTTCTAATGCAGAATGGGAAGATGATTTCTTATGCCTCAAGACAACTGCGGCCATATGAAAAGTCCTATCCTACCCATGACTTGGAATTGGCCGCAGTGGTTTTTGCTCTAAAAAAAAATTGGAGACACTACCTGTATGATGAAACTTTTCAAATCTTCACTGACCACAAGAGTCTGAAGTACCTGATGGAGCAAAAAGAGTTGAATCTGAGGCAAAGAAGATGGGTGGAATTGTTGAAAGACTATGATTGTATTATTGAGTACCATCCGGGCAAAGCCAATGTGGTAGCTGATGCTTTAAGCCGAAAATCGAAACACTCGGATTCACAACCCGCATCAAATCCCACTCGAGAAATGCTAGCCTTACGGGCATTGAATGCAAATCTTAGTGTGGATAATGATGGGGTGTTATTAGCTACTCTACAAGTACGGTCAATCTTACGAGAAAGGATTCAACAAGCTCAAAATCGTGATCCTTTTCTTAACAAGATAATAGAGGAGATTAAAAATGGGAAGGATGGAAAGTTTGAATTTCATAATGAAGTCCTTTCACTGAATGGCAGATTATGTGTTCCTAATGTGGATGAATTGCGTAGGGAGATCTTGGAGGAAGCTCACTCCTCTCCTTATGCGATGCATCCTGGTGTAACAAAAATGTACCGCTCATTGAGATCACATTATTGGTGGCCCGGAATGAAGAAAGAAGTGGCAGAGTATGTGTTGACATGTCTAGTATGTCAACGAGTGAAAGCTGAACACCAAGCACCTGCAGGGAAGTTACAACCATTACCCATTCCGGAATGGAAGTGGGAAAAAGTTACTATGGATTTTGTCTACGGTTTGCCTAGAACTCAAAAGAAGAATGATGCCATTTGGGTGATTGTGGATCGACTAACCAAGTCGGCTCACTTTATTCCAATAAGATGGGGGTGTTCTTTGGAGCATCTGGCAAAAAGGTATGTGGAAGAGATCGTACGATTGCATGGGGTACCTACATCTATAGTATCTGACCGAGATCCGAGGTTTACCTCACGGTTCTGGCGAAGCCTACAAGATGCTTTGGGTACTCAATTGAACTTTTCTACTGCCTTTCATCCTCAAACCGATGGGCAATCTGAGCGTACTATACTCACCCTGGAGGAAATGTTAAGGGCTTGTGTCATGGATTTCCATGGCTCATGGGATGAACACCTACCATTGATAGAATTTGCATACAACAACCAATATCATAGTAGCCTTGGGATGGCACCATATGAAGCGTTGTATGGGCGAAAATGTAGATCTCCGGTTTGTTGGGATGAAGAGGGCTTGAGACAACTTGAAGGGCCGGAAATAGTGCAAGCTACGGTGGATAAAATTAAAGTGATTCAAAATCGGTTGAAATCTACCCAAGATCGACAGAAAAGCTATGCCGATGCTCATCGACGAGAAATGGAGTTTAATGTGGGTGACAAAGTGTTTCTGAAAGTGTCACCGTGGAGGGGAATCTTTCGATTTCGAGAAAAGGGCAAGCTAAGTCCTAGGTACATTGGGCCTTACGAGATTTTGGAGAAGATAGGCCCAGTAGCCTATAAATTAGCCTTACCCCCAGAATTGGCTCAAGTACACAACGTCTTTCACGTAAGTGTACTCCGAAGATACCGATCAAACCCCTTACATGTGCTACAACCTGAACAGGTTGAGATACGAGAAGATTTAAGCTATATAGAGGAACCGGTGGAGATTGTCGATCGAAAACTCAAGCTCCTCCGAAACCGTAGTATACCGATGGTTAAAGTAATTTGGAGAAACCACTCGAGAGAAGAAGCTACGTGGGAAACAGAGGACAACATGAAGAATCAATACCCATACTTGTTTCAAGGTAAATTTCGGGGACGAAATTTATTTACGGGGGAGGAATTGTAATATCCTACCCTTACGAATCGCTTAATACGTAAATCTTGTAGGTGATCTTGAGTGGCATAAAATTTTTAAAATGGGCTAGGGGTTTCATAAAAGCCTAGAAAATGGAAAAAGATGGTATTTTTGACTCCCCACTATAGAAGTCAATTCACCCAACCTTGAGTATTGAGTAGGCTATAATGAAGAAGCCTGGTTGCCTCTGTATCCTCCTACCCTTAATTAGCTCACAGAACCCATTTCCCATGCAAGGCTGAAGCCAAACACGTGTATCTAGGAATAAATGAGAAGAGGGATGGGAAAATGGTTCTGTATGGAAGAGTGAATAAACGCCACACCTCTTCATCTCTTTTTGGATAAGAGGGTGAATGAGCGACTAAATACCATGTATTGATGTGCAATTGAGATTATTGTGTATAGCAGCAACGAGTATATGATATGATATGTGTGCCTACGGGCTTATGACGAGATGCTTTACATGAGTATTGTCTAACCCATGAACTACGTGGTCACCTAATAAAAACATAATGGCGCCTTGTTATGCACTCATAAAAAGAAAAAGAGAAGAAAAGAGTTATACGAGAACTCCCTATAAGGAGTATCGCCAGGCCTGGCTACGAGTTCACGAGATATGGCACTTCGTGCCCACGAGATTACGAGTTCATGAGATATGGCACTTTGTGCCCACGAGTTTATGAGATTTGGCACTTTGTGCCTATGAGATTACGAGATCACGAGATCACGAGTTCACGAGATCCCGGGGAGTGCATAACTTGGCATTAAAAGTAAAATGTACATAACCTAGCTAACTATGCTTGTGTTTGAGCCTTGGTACAAGGATTTTCTGTGATGTGGCTATGTGATTGTTTCCTACGATGAGTTCAATAGATTGTTCATGAGATTGACGTATTTATGGGAAGGCTTTACTGTGATGTGTTCATGCAATGATTCATTATGAGATTGTGTAGTTGTTACATGCCTCCATATGTTGCTGATTATATGGTGATGCCTAAATGATGTGTTAGTGAATGCTTTTATCTGGAATAGGGCTTGATATGAGTAACTCAAGGGTAAGTGTGTATAATATGAGAACCGTTTAGATCGGTTAATGAACCTTGCATACATAGTTGGGTAAAGTGCCATTTAAGCCACTAGATTCGTTAAGTGAACTTAAGCCCTTGGTGCACCTGATCACCGTGCGCAACTAAAGTATATGTTGGGTTATTAATTACTCATTGAGTGGCGTCTCACCCCCGCCAATATTTTTCCCTTTCAGAGCCAAAGCAACAACAGAAGCCTCGGTCGAACCAGTGAAGTCAGCCGGATGGCTGAAAGGTGTGCGGCGGAAGTGAACTCTCCCCATGTTTTCACTTTGAAGTCGAACTAAATGTTTTAACGCTTTTAAGTTTGTGTACCCACTGAATGTTAAACTACTATGTTGGGTTTGTACTTTGTTTTAAACTCAAACTTTGCACCATTCGGTGTTATGCTTTTGGGGTGCTTTGGGAAAACTATCCTAAATTTCCTAAGCAGATGATGTAACCCGTATGCTAGTGTTGTGTCCAGTTCTAAATGTGAAGTTAAAACCTAAGGTCTAATGAGTATATAATGCGATAATGGTTCCAATAGCACGAGAAGAAGTAGTAGGATGTTACAAGAAGTAGCAGGGTGTTACAAGAAGGGTGATGCCTGCTTGCAGGGGTGAAACGGTCGTGGATCCAGTGGGAGCCAGAGCTGGCGGAGGCGAAGGCGATTGAGTATGGATTGGAATTGGCGAGGAGGTTTAGTTGGTTGGAAGTGGAAATGAAGTCAGATTGTTTGGGGGTGATTCAGACGATACGCAGGGAAGAAGAGAGACGAACGGAGCTGGGCTGCCTTTGTGCTGCATTACGGGCTCAGGCCCAAGATTTGGTGAAAGTAATTAGGAATTTTACAGGTCGAGGAAAGAATCAAGTGGCCCATGCTATGGCCAGGTTGAAGGCAATTGGGGTGATGAAGAGATTTGGGTTGATAACCCACCTATTTTCATTGTACCTCTTCTTAGAGAGGATTTGTTTGGAAACTCTGATTCTACTTGATCAATAAATTAATATAGGTTTCCCTAAAAAAAAAGTGTAACTGCCCTAGTAACCGTGCAGTTGGCAATTGCTCCAACCGCCTCGGGGTTCTCATCGTCGCCTTGATGACTAGTTGGTAACCGTTTTCTTGGTGATTACTCCATCTTGAGGGCCCCTCGCCCATCCTGATGACTAGTTGATGTTTGATAGACTCGACGTATGGTCGGGTTGGTGTTGACTGTTGTCATGTCCTGACTAGATGGGGGTTGAAGCTTTTTGCCTTACCTCTAATGACAAAGTCTTGAACACACTCTTGACAATCCCAATGAGTTCACACTCAAAGTAGTTAAAATCGGGATTTTACCTAAAATCGAAACTGGGGTAAAATCAGAATCGTAAAATCGAATCGTAGAATCGTAGAATTTTAAGTACCATATAGAAATTAACATATAATAATATTAATAAGGTAAATAATTAATAACACAAAGACTTATAACCTTTAAAGTGATAATTTTCAAGATTAATGTTCCAAAATCATCATTTTAATTGTTATTTAATGCGTAACTCAAAATAATTTATGAGGAAGGGATAGAGCTCATGGGGTTTGGCTCTTATTTTTCATGTTGTGTCTAGGTAGTTTAACTCAAAGTAGTATCCCGACATCGTATACTAAGCATGATTTAAAACTAAGAATAACTGAAATCCAATAAAATAATTAATGTCATTGGTTTGGTACAAATATATTCATTAATCAAATAATTTATTAATAATGATGTTAATTCTTACGCACTTACAATATTCTGATAATTGTTTTACCGATGAGTTAAACAAGGAGAAGGGAAAGGGGTTGACCAAATCCTAATTAGTTTTATTTTCTTCTTTTCAAATGCTCTTTTAATAGGAAAAATATATGAGAAGATTCCCGCCATTGCTCTTTCCACCGAAACAATTCTGCTTCTTTTGAATTGGCTCAACCTCCTTATTTTGTTCACATAGGATCAAAATCCCGATTTTGGTACGATTTTAACGATTTTAATCCCGATTTTGAACGATTTTATGGTCCACCGATTTTATAGTATAATCAGGATCGGAATCCCTAAGTAAAATCCTACGATTTTACGATCAAAATCCTGATTTTGACGGCATTGTTCACACTTAGCTCATTTGTTGTCGTCTTGGGCAATCTTGTTACCTAGCACACTTCATCAGCGAGATGATAACTTAACTCCTTCACTTCTAAATACATGGGGCTTTACCCATCAAGACTCCACACTTAGTCTTTGTGGCGGTCTCACTAGCTTGTTAATAAGTCTATTCCATCGACTTGGTACCCATCTTGCCACCAAGAATATCTCTAAGTCCCTCTTACCAACTTGATACTTTCTGACTTGATGCCCTGTCAACTTGCCACCTTGTACCAAATTTGTCTCATCTATTTGATCTCCATACTTAATTTTGAGAAGTTAGGGATTGTTGCATAACTCCCTACTCGATGAGCTAGCCACCAAGCTCGCGTGATTAACTTGAAACCTTGTTGTCTTGTCGCTTTGTTACCTATCAACTTATCATCAAACTCATTTTGTCTGATCTCCAGACTTAGTTTTCATATAATTCTCTAGTTGGTACCTTGTCGCCTTGCTGACTTGATACCATGCCTCATTACAATTAAACCCATACTTCATGCGCTTGAAACCTTCCGGCTTTATGCCTGCTGTAAGGCCCTATTATCTTATCCCTCATTGACTTGCTAGCTTGGTGCCCCGTTGCCTTGCTACCAAGCCTATCTTGTTGGCTTGATCTCCATACACAGTTTTTAAGAGCTCGTCAAGCTAGCACCTCGGAAGCCTCGTCTTGCCACCAAGTCGTCTTGTGAGCTCAGTAGCTAAACCGCCTTGTCACCTCCATCTCATTGGGTTGACACCCTAGCGGCTTGATCTCTATGTTTAGTTTTTGAAGGCTCATTAAGCCGGTACCTTGTCGGCTTGCCGACTTGGTACCCTGCCGCCTTATTATCAATTCATCAGAATTCCATACTTAATTTTTTAGTGGCCATGCAATGGACTCTCATCTACCAACTCATAAGTCGATTGTGTGTTCTCCTACAGTTTGCTCCTTCGAAATGCCTCATTTCCGAGTATTCCACGACCTCACAGGACTAGACACACACCTTCACTTCGCCGTACTTTCACAGTTTTCTTGATTGGAGCAATTGAAGCCTGAAGGGTTCTATGGAGCATAGTAAATAGCCGTTGTTCGATAGTAGCCACGACATGAGGTTAGAAAAGATGTACATATACTCTGTTTATTCTTTAGCTTATGGAAATGTGTGAGCTGGTCTATAATCACTAGCCTTAGTTTGCAATCACCATTGTGTTTTCTTTACCTCCAATCCCTCAACTCTCTCAGCTACCCAAGATCTAAACTTTCAAATTTCTGGTTTCTGGCTCGGTTCGGGTGGGATTCCAAAAAAAAAACCTGGGTACCGGACTGAAATACGAACCCTTATTTCGGTAAAATTCAGTTTGGGCAATTGTGGCGCTTCAAATATATATTCTCATGCATACATATGGAGCCAGACAACCAGAGGTAACAAAGGAAACTCAGCTTTCAACTAATCGTGGTAAGAAAATGGGAAATGAAAGAAGTCTTCACCAAAATCTCCAAGGGTCTTTGAATGGGGGTACATATTCATCTGTGGGAGGCAGAAGGCGAAATGATGATACAGCTCTCTCAAGGAAAGGTCCCATCTGCAGTAGCGTTGGTCTAACCCATTAATCAACCAAGAAGAAGGAAACAACAACAAATGTATAATAAGGAGATGAGAGGAGAGGCACGGCGCAATTTATGTTTCGAGATACAGACCTTGTCCCACTGTTTGTTGAGAGTCGAAGCACTCAGCGAGTACAAATAACCGTCTCTTTCGAACGTTGAGGCAACATAGTGTCTGTAGAGGCTTGGTTCCTGAACCTGCAACATTTTCCATTTGACAAGCATTTGAATCATTCAAGTAAGAACGGTATCTGTGCTTCGTTCAAAGGAAAAGACTTAATACGGTGCTTACATTTTTGGTAGGCGACTTGCGGACCAGATACTCATAGACCCAGTAAGGCTGTCCATCAATCTGTAATAAGTGATAGATGGTTGTTATGTTTAAGAGATGGCAGATTCATCAGTGCTTATAGTAATTATAAGAATGATTGTTTTGGAGCTCACTTCAGTTGTATGTGCATCAAGAAGAGAGCTCTCAGCCAGTCGCTGACTCGATGTGACACGCTGCCAAAAAACAGCAGCACCAAAATGAACTGATTAACAAATTATCCAAGCCACATTGCAATACTAACAAGTACAGTACTCTTCAGAATTCATAGCATTTTCACATAGCGGCTAGATTGGAGAGTTTCCGAGTTGCTGGAGATGTGAATGAAGAATTTCACAATATAACTTCATTCCACTATACGAAGTGGAGAAGAGAAGTGACAGACTTTACCAGTGCAGACTTGTCGGACAAAACCGAGTCAGCCACATCTTTGGCATTCCAGCTGCTCTTGTCCTTAGATTTTATGAACTCAACATTCGGAGGGCCTATCTGAATCCAATGATGGAATCATAATCCTCGGAGAGAGGGCGAGTAAAGAAAACAATTGCAGCTTCTATCAAAGGAAGGACATCAGTATGAATAATGTGGTACGTTACCGAAACAGAAATCACGAGGTTGTCAATGATATCAACACGCTCAGAAACAATCCTAAGCCGTGCATCAGCTGGTAACAATGTCAGAAACAGTCAACAAAACCTCAGTTTGGCTTTACATTAATGTACATTTGGAGTTTCCTTTCCCCCAGAAAACAAATCTCGGAACTTTGCAAAGAACACCAAAGGGAAGTGAACTTACGGGATAATGGTGCAGCTGATGAGTATCGCTCCGGCTTTCTTGATTCCACCCTTCAAAAGTTTGACAAGTATTAGAAGGTTTCAACTTTCATCATCCTCCAAAGGTAATCTCAATAACACAATACTGTACATCCCAAATTCAAGAAAATGAAATCCAGAGTTTCCGGGAAGGTTCAATTCAATCAAAACACGTACCATTTGAAGGTGAACTTCTTGGACGGCGATTCCATTGGATATAAGTAACTGTAGGCATTAATCTCATCAACCATTGAACCCATTTTCACATCATCTTCCGCCAGACACTCTTCAGGAGTCAGAAATTTCGAGCAGGACGATTCAGTGAATCATGATATCATAACCATAATAACAAAAGAAATACCGTAGAGCTTAATGATCACTCGAGCCTCACCTGAAATTGGCGCCACAGAAGCCAGAGAAGAACAGAGCCCAAACAGCATCAAATCCCGTCTCAAAACCCCGTTTCCCGAACTGGGTCTTGAAGAGGACGGCGAGGAGGAAGAAGAAGAAGCGCCACAAGAGCTACAGACCATGGAAATCTTGTCCACTTTTAACTCGCATTTCCTCTGGTTTAGCAAGATTCTGCTCTCGTTACTGCCACCCAATCCAAATCGAACCCCGATGAAAGCGATTACAAAACCATCTCAATAACAGACGACGAAGCGAAAGAGAAAAAAGAATCACCTGTATAGAAGGGGCTGCCGCCCATGGTGGGAAACGAACAGAGAAGGCGAGCAGAGAAGCGCCATTGCTGTTGCTTCTCGAGCTGTGTTCACTTCGGCGCTTCACCTCATCCACTGTCTCGAATTTGATTTCCTTTGGGATAGGACGATACTCATCGTCGTATAATTCACATTCAGTCCTTCTACTCGTTTTGATTACCAATTCAGACCCTAAGATATCGTTGTTTATCATTTCCATCTAGCAGATAAGTCCGTCTTCTGGCGGTTAGCCGGTTACAAGTAGCCGTCGTTACCTAACGGACCCACGAAAGGGGAGCTAGTAAACGGCCGTGGACGCTCTCGTTCTTTTCAATTTCGCTCTCAATAGTTTCTTCTCCTTAAATACTCGTTTCCTCTCTGCTCGTCTCGAGAAGAAGCCGAAGCCGAAGCCGAAGCCAAACAGCGCCAAAAGCCAAGCTCTCACCGGCGCTCAATTGATCTGAACGACGAACTCTAAGCGGTGAGGGGAAGAATTCCGATTCCAGTATCATTTCGCGAAGATCTTTCCACATTCCCGCGCTTCCGCTGTCGAGGTACATCTGCGAGCAAATAACCGTCGCTGTTCTAAGCTGTGATGCGTTGTTCTTGGTTACGTTATAGAGCGAGGTTTACTTTGTTAGAACGGCGGGCTCCGCTCATCGGTCTGTGTTGTTTGGACTCATAATCCAGTCTGATCTTGTTTCGAATTTCCCGCGGTGGAAATACGTAGTGTGGAGTAGGGTTACGAGTTATGAAAAATGAATCGTAAAAGATTATCTCTCGCTTGTTTATTTGTACAGTGTATGTTTTTTTTTTCTTACAGTTACAGTGTATGATTGTTGTGTGTGGTTTATAGTTAATTCGTTTTGTTTAGGTGAAGTTTCTCTGAAGCTTTGAAGAAATTTGTTATGGAGACTGCTTTCTTCAACTGCTAGGGTTGAATTGTTTGATTGCAATTGAAATTCTTAGCTATCTTTCTAATTTCAGCATCTTGTGGTGATTGAATGATTGATGAGGATGGATAAAAAGTGTTTGTGTAACTAGATTCCTGCCATTGCCTTAAGGCTCGGTGACCATTGTGGGTTGGTTTGGTTGTGTAGTTGTTGTGAACTTTGAAAATCTTCTGGAGAACTTTCTGCTTATCTTTTTCGATCAGTTTAATCTGTCATTTGCTTGTTAAAGGATACTGTAGGTTTAAGAAGCAGTCAAAGAATAGCCTGGCTATAGCTGGATAGTGGATAAGCATTGGTACAATCGAAGTTAAAGATGATTTCGTCTGTCTTGAATTGTCCAACTTTCTTAGATTCAGAACCTTGTGAACTTCAGCAATTACGCATTTCCTATCAGAAGTCCTGCCAAATTTGCTGGTGGGAGTTAATTTCTTTTTCTTGTTGTTTGTTCTTGATTCTCAGTGCTTTGTTTTCTCAATTGAAGCAATGAAGGCAGGAAATTCTAGTTTGAACCCGTATGCAGCCTCATATGTACCTCTTTCTAGGAGGGAGGTAGTTGAACATACTCAGTCTCCAGGGGTAGTTGCAAAACCTTCACAGAGTGGCAATCGAAATGTGTGGTATGGACCTGGCTATGCTGCTGAGAATGGACAGCAGGGGAAAGCTTCTCCAATTACTTCAGCATCTACAGAGAGCCACTATGGGCATGGGTTCTATGGTTCATCATCGCAACTTCATGATGGAAGAACCGATAAACAAATTATCGATGAAGAGTCTGACTTTGAGTTGGAATTCCTACAGATGACATTTCCTGGTGTATCTACAGAATCACTTATGGATGTGTATGCAGCTAATAATGGAGACTTGGAAAGCACTGTTGACATGCTTAACCAGCTTGAGGTCAGTGAAGAGTAACCTTTGAATTGTTTTTTCTACTTACTGGCTGTTTAACTGTGCGATGCTCTTGGCTTCAGGTGCTGACTCTGGTACAGCAGTATTTATCTAATCCGACACGGTTGATGCTTATTTTCCTAGATTGTATTTCATGTCCAAAGTATTTCTTAAGTTAGAGATTTGATTTAGCTCGGTTTATTGCTCAATCACTAACTATGCCACTTATATGTACCTCTTTGTACCTTTGTACTGTTTCGCTGCTTGTTTAATGTTATTGCTTATCGTTGCTTACTCTTTTTCCCAATTTCCTTTGTATGAATAATCTGTGTATTTAGTCATCTCTGCTCACTTCTTGTAATTGTTTATCTCTAGCGAGGAATCTGCGATCCATCCGGTGAAGTGCTTTTCTTGCGTCTTATTTTAGTTTGTAACTTCGCATATTTTTTGAAGGCTTTAAGGTTGTAATTTAGGTTATGTTATAGAGTGAATGTAAAGAGGGGAGCTTTATTCTCTCATGGTCAAGAAGCAAAAGAGAAGAAAGATTGATTTTGTATAGGACGTACCATAACTGTTTCATTGTTTTTCTTAAAAAGTGGTAGAAAACCTTCAAGTGTTTTCTTGGGTTTCTTGTCTTCTAGCTTTGGTATCTTCTCGCAAGATGCTGGTACTGTATTTCAAACTGATCCCTTACTCAACAGTTTTCCCTTCCATCTGCAGAGTAATTTCTTTATTGTTTGTAGCTTCTTTACCATATGGTTAGGCTACTATTGAATCTCAACTTATCCTGGGACCTACCCAGTATAGGCTCTTGTTGTGGCACCTATAATGTGTTTTTTGTTTATACTTCGACTAGTTAACAATGCCCTTATGTTTTGTCTTCCTTGTCTTCCTGCAGATTGACATTCCTCTCCCAGATTCTTTGGATATCTGGGATATTCCGGAACCCGTGCCATCCATGAAACAGAAGGCTGTCGTAGGTGAAGCCAGTGCCTCTTCATCTGGTTCCTCAGTCTCAGGCCCCGCAGTCTCAACAATCTGATTCATTTACAAGGGGAAATTACAAAACAAATGTTTAAATTGTTGTTCAACCTTCTGTTTCATTTCTCCCCATTTCTGTGGATAAAGGAGTAGTACATAGATAGAGGGGTTAAAGAGGGAAAAGTGCATAGAATATGTTGTGGTACAGACTACAGAGTTTGTTAGGGTGCTTTTCTTTTGCTTGGATTCACAGGCATACAGGCTTTCAGTGTTGAATCTTCATAGCTGGAAGTTCGTCATTTTGGGTTCTGCAGTTTTTGGTGTTACTCGGTTTTGCTCCCCAATAGGATGTAAAAACCGTGGAGGATCGATGGTGGTTTGGTTGTTGTAAGTGCAGCCATATTTGGATTATACATAGTCAACTGCTGAAAGATTTCCCATGGTAATTGCGCACACCATTTGACTCTCATTTCTGTTGGTTGTAGATCTCCTATCTGAGACGAAATGTCGAATTTTAGATTCGAATTGTAGGGCTTGGTGTTTCGCATAGGTTGTGACTTGTGAGTAATAAGGAAGGATTGAAATACCGTACCGGAGGTCGTATATTGTTAGAAACGGAACAACAACCAGACGAGGATATCGAATCTGGAGCTGAGTCGCGGACTAGGTCGCTCTCTTTAAGACGTTCGCGACACTGCCTTCGATGCGCACGGCAGACTATCAACCGGTCGTCTCCAGGATAAAACAGCTCCTATGTGTACTCGCGGTTTTGTGCGAAAAACCGGAGCTCTCTGAACACTCTCTCTATTGTGTTTATGCTCGTTGTTGTGTGTTTAGAGGGGCTGGGGAGGCGGCTATTTATAGGAGCCGAACCCCTAGGAATATACCCTCTTGCTTGAGGAATAAGTTGGATTAATTAAGGAAGATAATTACTTCCTTAATTAAAACCGTCGGTTAGGATAAATCCTGCGGGGATTATCCTTCGAATATTCCTTTTCAATCGATTATCCCTTAGAATATAGTTTCAAGTGATCCATCCATCCATCCATCCGACCGGTCAGACGGACGGCGCGCGCGCGCGCGTGTGTGTGGTGGTCCGTTAGGTCCTCCCTCTCCCACAAAAGTGGGTCACCCCAAGGGGCATGCCCTTAGGAGAGAGGCTCCTATCTTTATACTCATTTCACCAAGTAAAACTACCAATGTGGTAGTTTTTCCACTTGAGACTCTATAGCTTTCAAAGCTATTCATACACATTTCCAACAATCCCCCACTTGAATAGTTTTGAAACTATCTCTGAGCATCAACAGTTCCATAAGATCGGGCATAAGCTAAGGTATCGCGAAGATTTGAACCTTAGCGTAGTGGTTACACTTCCGATTTCATAAGGGTGACTCGTAGTCTTGAACCCTATCTCAGACAGTGTAGCACACTGGATCTTTTCATTGAGTTGTGTTCTCTTCTTAGCCCGTGCGTTTATGGCCATGCACGTTATCCTGGTTTAGTGAACGCTCTAGCAACTTTGTGCCTCTCAAAGTTCCATAGGGAGCGGCCCCACTCCCACATTCACATAGGTGAGTCTATCAGGAGTACCCCCAAAGTAAAGTACTCCACCCCACATAGGGTATAGATCTCATTAAGAGTTATTAACTAAACCTCCATAGCTTTGGGATTCATGCTTCATTATGCATGAACTTTTCGCATACTACTCATGACTTGTTATTACCCATTGAACCCATTTCTTGGGATCTCCAGTCTATTGGGTCGGGTTACCATCACTTGTAGTCCGTGGTTCGGTAGGCATAAGTCCCATACCCTTGGCGGTATTCTGGACTTTCTCTCTAGGTAATCCTTTCGTCAAAGGATCAGATAGATTCTGTTCGGATCTTATATGATCCACCCTCACTGCTCCTATCGTTAGGAGTTCTCTAACAGTACTGTGCTTACGACGAATCTGTCGTTTCTTTCTGTTATAGAACCGGTTCTCAACTTTAGCGATAGCTGCGGTACTATCACAATGTATCAATACCGGAGGGACCGGGCTTTCCCATAGGGGAATCTCTGACAACAGTCCTCTCAACCAACTTGCTTCTTCACTAGCCGTTGCTAGTGCTATCATCTCTGATTCCATAGTTGATTGAGCTAGGATTGTTTGTTTCTTTGACTTCCAAGACACAGCTCCACCAGCGATGTTAAAAACATATCCGCTGGTTGCCTTGGAGTCATCTGATAGAGTATTCCAATCCGCATCACTATACCCTTCTAGTATAGCGGGAAACCTTTGATAGTGTATACCAAGGTTTGCTGTTCTCTTGAGGTATCTCATGACCCTCTCTATAGCATTCCAATGCTCTCTACTAGGACAGCTGTTAAACCTGCCAAGCAATCCCACGATATATGCAATGTCTGGTCGAGTGTAATCCGCAGCATAACGGAGACTGCCAATGATGCTAGCATATTCTATTTGTCTTACACTGTCTCTAGTGTTCTTGAATAGCTTTACACTAGCATCATACGGAGTACACGCAGGTTTACAGTCGAAATAGTTATACTTCTTCAAGATCTTCTCTATGTAACTAGATTGATCTAGAGAATAACCATTTGCTGTTCTAGTTATCAGGATTCCAAGCATAAACTTTGCTTCTCCCAGATCTTTCACCTCAAAGCTCTCTTTTAACATGGCTTTCGCTTCATTGACCACGTGAATATTTGTACCAAATATCAACATGTCATCTACATACAAACATATGATAGTGCAAGTATTATTCTCTGACTTGCAGTAAATACACTTGTCACTTTCATTCACCTTAAAGCCATGTGAGAGAACGAGAGTGTCAAACTTCTCATGCCACTGTTTTGGAGCCTGTTTCAAACCATATAATGATTTGTCCAACTTACAGACTTTCGAGGCATGTTCAGGGATAACAAACTCTTCTGGTTGTTCCATATAGATTTCTTCATCTAGATCACCGTTCAAAAAAGCAGTCTTAACATCCATTTGGTGTACCACGAGATTGTTCAAGGCAGCAAGAGCAATCATGACACGAATGGATGTTATTCTAGATACTGGTGAATAGGTGTCGAAGAAATCTATATTCTCTCTCTGCCTGTAGCCCTTGACTACTAGGCGAGCTCGGAACCTTTCGATTGCACCATCAGGTTTCCGTTTCGTTTTTAGAACCCATTTATTACCTAAGACTTTGCAGCCAGGAGGTAAGTCTGTTAGATGCCAAGTCTTATTAGCCTCTAACGATTCCATTTCATCTATAACGGCCTCACAGTAATGATTTGCACTCTACCTAGAATATGCACTTGCACAAGTCCAACAAGTGCATGAGTGATGCTCAGAGAAAGATAGCCGAAGTTAATCGCGATACCGGGTTGAGTCTTAGTGCATCCTATCAGTTATTGGCTGACTGTGCTGGTGGCTATTAGAATATGACTTTTACCAAATCCAATCAGAAGAACCACTTGAACAGTAAAAGGCAAAGGAAAATGACTCGTGGCGAAGCGACTTATTTGCTTGACTACGTCTTTGAGGACCAAAAAGACAAGCATTCTGGCTTCTTTTATGCTGTAGAGGAAGATTGCGAGGAGAAATTTGCTAATATTTTTTGGGCGGACAGTAGGATGCGTGAAGATTATGCGTTTTTTGGAGATTCAGTCTCCTTTGATACCACCTTCCGAACCAATACATACTTCTGTCCACTGGGTACATGAATCACCTAATTCCCTTGAGTTTTTTCGACACTCGTTCGGTTATGCATTGTCATTAATAGTTGTCTTGTGCATGGATGTTTGTACGTATATTACAGAAATGGTTATGAATAGAATGTAGGGTGGTTCGAGAGTGGTTTGTTGTGATCCGATATTGACATGTGATGACAGGATATGCTTTTGTAACAATACGGATATTAGTCCGCCATTATGGGATACTAATCTGCGCTTTACAGATATTTGTTGACATGTGTTGGCACACTATCAAGTCCTAACACATAAGACTTGCAACCTTAGTTAGGGCTGCCCGCCGAGAGCCCATGGGCCGAAGGCCTATGAAACAATAATAGTAGGAGAGTAATCACCTAATTCACTTGAGTTTTTGGACACTCGTTCGGTTATGCATTTTCATTAATAGTTGTCTTGTGTATGGATGCTTTTAGGTTTCAATAACCACCGTCAAACTTGTGTGTTTGGCGCTTGTTTGATGTATGATGAGACTACACCGTCTTTTGAATGGTTGTTTGTTGCATTTAGTCGATGCATGAAGAAAAAGCTGCTAGCCACCATTTTTACTGATCAGGACGCCGCCATGGCAGCTGCGCTTAGAAAGGAGTGGCCCACTGTGTTTCATGCCCTCTGTACTTGGCACATTCTCATTAATGCCAAGAAGAATCTTCGTAAGGACAAGGCATTTTGGAAGAAGTTCCAAACTCATCTTTCTTTTATTTTCTACCACATCGACAGTGAGGGAGAGTTCGACATGGCATGGAGCACAATGGTTGCTGATTATTTCCCTAATAGCGAAATTGAGGACGGTCACCCATGGTTGGAATATCTGAAGAAATTTCATCATCGATGGTGTTCCTTATGGTTGAGAGATCAATTCACAGCCGGGATGTTGACTACGCAAGCCATCGAGTCGTGCAATGCACAAGTGCGACTTTCTTGAAACCGAGGCATGATTTGGACTTCTTTTTCATTCACTTTAGCAGGTACGTACGCAATATATTTCTTTGCCTTTCTTTGATATTAGCTTGTTAGGTCTGGATATTTGTGTGTGTCATCTGGATATTAATATGGTTTTGTTAAATATTACTTTGTGTTGGTGGGATATTAGTACTGGTCTGAGTGGATATTAGTCTGTGCACTAAACTCTTTTCTCGTGCTTTCTAAATGTAGTTTGTTGGCTGAAAAAAGACGCAATGAGACTAAATCGGACTACAATGGGAAACAATCGGTTCCCTATATAATGTTGGAGCATAGCCCGATCCTACAACATGCTGCAAATATCTTTACTCCTAACATCTTCAATCGGATACATGAGCAGTATTTGAAAACTGAATCCTATCCAATGGAGACACTCTCAGATACTAGGGATGATTGGCTACCACACATACATGATAAAGGATGGTGAGCATAGTGATGAGCGTGTCGTTCTCGTCGATATTTCTACGAGGACATTGGTATGCGCATGCAGGATGTTCAGAACTTTCGGAGTGTTATGCCACCACATGATTAAGGTGATGCGGCTTCTTGGAGATTTTGGGGAAGCCAGTATGAGAAGTATTCCAGATCATTACATACTCAAGCGATAGACGTTGGAGGCGAGAAAGAAAGAGGTTGTTGATGTCGATGGTTCTTTTGGTCCTTCAGCTGCTAGTGAGAATGATGCGGGAAAAGGTATAGCAATGCGGTACCAAGAAACCACTGCAATGTTGAATCAGCTAGCAACGAACCTGTCGATGGCCGATGAGAAAGACTACAATAAGCGGATGGAAGTACTCAAGAAACTGTGCAATGAGGCAAACAAGGCATTGTCAAAGACTATAACTAGCAAGGACAGTAAATGTATTCACTAATATCATTTGTAAATTATTAGAGTTTAATATCATTGCATTTACTAAATTCTCTAACATTGTAGGATGGACTGTACCGATAACTGGGTTGACTTTGAAGGAGAAGAGTAATCCAAGGAGCCAAGGTAAAGAACGTTATCAGTATAAGAATGAAAGGAACCTCGCGAAAGAAACGTGTCTATAGGAATATAATGAAATCAGTTGAAGTGGTCACGTCGGACAACAATACTCAACCGGATGACCATCTTAGTGATTTGGATGATAATATTACTCAATGGTTATGAATAGAATGTAGGGTGGTTCGAGATTGGTCTATTGTGATATGATATTGACAGGTGATTCCAGGATACTTTTCTGTGATGATGTGGATATTAATCCACTTGTAAAAGATACTTGTCTGGGCGAATTGGATATTTAGTCTAATATGTATCGATATTAGTCTGGGCTTCCTGGATATCAGTATTTTCAAAAGCAGGTTCAATAGTACCAATTATTACTTATTTCACTATTCACATGTGACCTTTTTTGTTACTGTACTCATGTGAGGGTTTTGTTTCTATTCTCTAATGACATGTTGTTAGAGTACTTCCCTATGACCATTTGTCTATTTAAGACAAATCACACACAAACCCAAATCGGCTATCCTCCTCCCTCAGTTTCTTCTTCTCTTCCAAAGCAAAATCCATGTCTGGAGAGACTCCTAAACCAACGCGCCGGAGATTGGTGGATGAGTTCGAATATGATGGTGCTATGCTCTGTACCATGGTTGGAGAGCCGCTAGACAACTTGTTGTTGATGGAGTCAACCCACTGAAGAGGTATTTCCGATGTCTGATGTACGAGTATGACAATGATAAGGGGTGTGGTTTTCACATGGATTGGGACGAAGTAATGTTCCCCGCCTTTTCAGATTCGGATGATGAAGATAACACCGAGGAGACCGTGAGGAAATGAATTAGTATATCCTGTCATCATCTTGTATTGTGTTGAGTTTGTTTATATTTCTGATTCAAAGTGCCATCCATCTTTATCTACTATTAGTCTGGGCTCCAAGGATATTAGTCTACAAAAAGAAGGGTATTGGTCTGGGCCTTAAGGACATTAGTCTGTGCTCTATTGATATTAGTCTACTGGAAGACATGTATCTGTCTAGGTCTTAAGGATATTTGTCTGAGATTTGCTGATATTAGTCCAAATAAAGCAGGTATTTGTCTTGGCTGTAAGGATATTAGTCTTTGCTTTAAGGATATTAGTCTACAAAAAGACATATTTACATGGGAGGTTACAATATATTTTTCAATCAGAACTTATGTTGGTAATTATATCAAACATTTGGCAAAATATCCTCCATCCTGCTACAAATCATCATCCATCCCTAAATATTATCCAACCCTAAATAGCATCCATCCCTAAATAATACCCAACCCTAAGTTCAGTTTTACAAACCAATATCACACTACACAAATCTAAAATCAACTTCTCTTCCTTTTCCCTTTCTCTTTCTAAGTATTTCAATCTTTTGCACCTTGAATTATTGCATCGAGATGGAGGTTATAGTCCCATAAAATGAGGCTGGCTGCAATCCGTGCTCGTTGTTCCTCCACATGTGGCTACTTGTGCCAACTTGCTTTATATTCCACTAGAAGGTGACCCGCCCATAGCTCACTCATTTAATGTATAATCGACCCCCTGCTCTTTGAGGAACGCTGCCGCATACCCAAAAATCATTTTCCCAACTGGTCCATGGTTCTCCTTAGCCACTCAGGCATTAGGCTTTTGGCTGTCGAGTAGGAAAGTCTTCATATTCTTCATGTCAGCCACGTACACCCCGATAGTGATCATTTAGATACATTGGAAAGAAGATCTGAAACACAAAGCAGTTAGTGAGTTCATCATTGATTAATATCCTAACAACCCAAATTAATATCTAAACAACCCAAAATAATATCCTATAAACCCAGACCAATATCAAGGGAAATCAGGGGAAAAAACCCAGACATTGAAAACACTTACGCAATCACATCTTTTCAATTTTTCCCATTTCAACATTGGATTCCTTTTGTGCATATAAATTTACCGCAGGGAGTCTCGCCTTGTCCATGGGTTGTTTTCTGATGGCATTATTGACGACATGTTGCTATTTAGAAGAGACAACAATATCAAATTAGACATTTTCAATATAAATAGGATCTAAGTAGTAAAGATAATACTTACTACATAGCTCCATGGGAAGACAATTCTCTTCACCACCTCCTTGCGTACTTCTTTGTCATTTAGGAATTGCCCGTATACTATAAGTACTTGGCTATGCACCCAATTTTTACGCTTCAATGAAAGTAGCTAGTAACGGGTAAAGTTACTGGTTGGAGTATCCACGACATAGTTTCCACTGTAAAACACAAATGAAAACCAGGTTAGTAATCTGTGTTGGACAGATTGAAATTGGTGATTAAATAACTTAACATGACAACTTACTCGTTTTTAGCATTGGCACTGAAGATGAACTCAACCACTTGCAGAGTCGATCATCGAGTTTTGTCAACATATTCTTTGGCAGAACGTACACTGATTCGCCGAATGGGTGGTGTTTTGACCTCTCAAACTCTGGAGTTTTTAGGGTTGCCTTCCATGCTTCCGCTGTGATAGAGTACAGAAAATCTGCCTCCTCCTCAGTCCTACTTCTCTCGCATATTATAATATCATCGTCGCTATCCTCCATTCTCTCACATGATGCTGTTATAAGCTCCTCCTCTGATGGTCGTGCTTCTCCTTGCGTCAGCACCTCAGTAGAAGGATCGACTACAGTAGTCGGAGATGTTGAGCAGCATCAGTTGCCTCGACAGGTATCTACAAAACATTACCAAATGTATGACCATCATCCCTGGCTAGTATCTACTCAACAAGAAACGAATATCCTGGCAGCCCAGGCTAGTATCCGCAGAAAAAGAAACGAATATCCTGGCAGCCCAGGCTAGTATCCAAAAAAAAAAAAGAAACGAAGAAATTGGATGCCCAGGCTAGTATCTACTGGTAAGGGAAATATTACCGTAGTCGGAGATGTCCTGATACTCTCTTCAACAGCAACAGTGATTTGGAAAGCAATGTGCATCACATCATGGAATGTCGTATCCGGGTCAGTATAATGTATGACCATAGGCTGGACCATTGACTCCGACTCCACCACTTGATCAAAAGTCGAAACAATGGTCGACGACTTCATCTGCTGAACTACCAGATCAAACATAATGGCCGGCGACGAAGACTGCTGAACTACCGGATCAACAACAGTATCCATCACCTCGGGCTCAAGAAATGACTCCGACTCCACCACTTATCCAACAGTCGACTTAACGACTAACTCAACCACGTCATCAACTGTTGATGTAAAGGTTGGCACCTCCAACTCCTAAACAACTAGCAGCATTGTCTTCTTACGTCCTTTCCTGGAGTACATGCGGCTAAACATGTTGTTGCCTCTCACGGTACCTTGACTAACCTTCCTCTTCATGACAACTACCAGATCTTCCTCCTCCCTGACAACTACCTCCTCTTCCATTTTTGCTTTTGCTTCTGCTACCAAAGAGGAAGAAAATACTGCGAATCTGCCCCGATTCCTGTAGGCTCAGCACCCACAAAGTCGAGCGGGAAAACGGGTGCAAGCATTTAAACGTTATTATCCAGACTGCCCAGATAAGTATCTAACAATTAAGCAATGAATATCCAGAAAGCACATATTAATATCTGCTTGTGAAAGTTTTAATATCCTAAAGTTTTGTACTAGAATCCAGAAAGCCCAGACTACTATCTACTTATGTAGTAACTAGGCTTTAAGGAACTATTAACCTGTGCTTTCATTACAATATCCATAACGCAAAAATATCCAGGTTGAAAATAACTACTACCCGTTATAAAAACAACTGTCATTCATGCAATTCATAAATAATATCTAAAACCAATACACACCAATATCCAAAATCAACATAAAACAAACCTTTGTTCGATACAACTATTGTTCAAAGCCATTCCAACATGGAAATTATAACATCCTATCAAGAAACATTACAACCCCTTAAATAGAAGAAACATGCAAAGTTCAATTCTTGTCTTGCTGACGCTTAATGGCAACCCTTCGAACACTTTCCCGCCATGAATCCCACTTATGCATCACTTTTTCAGTCAAGAACTGAAGTGCCTTAAGCTACACATACGTTGCAAAAAAATTAGTTTACTACATGCATTCATGTCTACTAACCCATGATTTTTAGTTTAAAAGACAATCATCTACATACATCGTCGGGCTCAAGGGATTCCAGGTCTATTTCCTCCCACCATTTCGTCGTGTAGAACTACGGAGAAGCTGTAGGAGTAGCTAAGCTGCTTGTTCTTGATTCCCACTCCCTCCTGACACGTTTGGGAAAGAAGCGAGATCGGGCTTCTTATCTCGACAACAACACCGGAGCCACATCATATAGTTCGGCCTTGGGGACAGCCAAACATAGGTTATCCACCCTTGGTTCTACCTAATAGCTGCAGCTGGGGATGGTATTTGTGGCAAATCCTCTGACCTTAAGGGAGTCCATCAAATGAAGCCACAAAAAAACGTGTCTGTTAGAAAAGATATACCAATAAAAAAACAACCATTATCCAGGCAGCCCAGACTAGTACCCAGTCATGCTAAACAGATACCTTGTATCAAAATAACTAATATCCCAAGAATGCTAACAAATATACACTACTTTAAACTATAACTTACCATCAAGAAGTGGATATCCCCATTACCCCACTTCATCATTTGTCCCTTCGCCCTAGCAGCAACTTCTCTTCCCTTGGTAACAGACAATTCTACCTTCAACTCCGGGGAGACATGACCACTCCTTCAGAACCTTAAGCATCGACTAATTAGCCTTCACAAGGTCAATCTCAGCACCACCAAGAGGAATGCCGTATACACAGGCAGCATCCTCATCTTGGATGGTGAGCACCTGTTGCGGGTCAGATGAACAAAGAGCAATGAGCCAGAATGTCAAGCATACAATAAATAATTCAATAAGCATACAACAAAAGGTGAGCACCTTCTTGTTCTCACCTTCAAAAAAAAATGAAGTTTTCGGTGCACATGTCGTAATGTGCCATCAAGGTAGGCAACATCTCCTTAGGAACATTGGCCAGCCGAAGTTTAAATAGGTCTCCAAATCCTGCCTTCTCGATCTCTCTCTTGCAAGCTTGATAGTACCGTGGATCTTGCTTCCAGTATTTTATAATCGATATCACCTTCTTGGTGCTACAGCGAAATCTGTATTGGCGCCCTCCTCCTCCTTCAGCAACTTTTTCATCATTTTCTTCGTCCTAGTCATCTTCCTCCTCATCTTCTTGGTCATCACTGTCTTCGTGCTCAATTTCTGCATCCTCAAAATCAAATTCTTCTTCCTCATCTTGCTGTTGTTTTTTAGCACGTTTAGGCCTCGAGTTTTCGCCTTCTGTTCTGGTCCTCCTTGCTGCAGTAGCTTTAGTTCTTTCCATTGTGATTTCCCTGCACAGTAGAATATCCACATTCGTCAAACAACTATCAAGGAAATTCACAACTGATATCAAGCTCGACCAAAACCAATATCAACGTAGGAATATCCAGATATACCAAACAGATATACAGGCAAATGAAAACTTATATCCTGCTTGAACAAAACTAATATCAGATCCCAGATACACAAAACCCAAAACACAAGCAACCCCGATCCAATCAAATCAACAAAAATTAAAACCGGGTTACCCAAAATCGTAGCCATGCACACCAGGGTAATACCCAAACCCGTCAACACTCGTATCCATCAACCCCACCGAACACTAAACCAAAAACAAAGAATCACACAACCATGAAAATGAATCCCAAGCATCCAGACGAACCCCAACGAACTATTAACAAGCCGAGCCATCCAAAACCCCTAATCCATGAAACCCTAAATACTATCCATGCAAAACCTTAAACGAATCTATGAAATCTAACAGTTTTAAGTACGAATGAAGCAAAGGAAGACGCATACCTTATTGCCATAGTCCTTGTCTCGCTGCCGTCACCGTCGCACTGCTGTCAAAGCCGCCGTCGCAGCTGCCGTGACCGTCGTTCTTGCCGCTACAGTCAAAGTCAAAGTCGCCCTCGACAAGAACCAACGCAGTCGTCGTCGTTTCCTCGCACCACCGTCGCAGTCGCCGATGTCGTCACACACAGGATCGGGTGAGGAAAGGGAGAGGAGAGGGGAACGAACTGTTTTTAGAGAGAGAGGGAAAATATTGAATGGTGGAGAAAGAACAAATGCGGGAGGGTTTTGGGTATAAAAAATTGGAATTTTTTGAATTTGGGGGCCCGGCGGGCCCTATTTTCTTTCCAGTGGGCTTGGCCAAGCCGATGGACTCAGCTCTCCTCCCTCACATGCTGGCGCGTTTTTTCCTCCACCGATGGATGGTGGCTTGGCGGCGTGGAGGCCCATCCGGCCTTGTTAGTATCTCCTAACAAAAAATCATGTTAGGAGGATAACTAAATTGAGCTCCCGCGCTCCTCACCGAACTTTCCATGTCATCGAACTTCAACTGGTTCCTCTCCCGCGGCAATGCCCTTATGCTCAAACTCTATAATTAGCTTATTCAGGCGTACACTTGGCTCATACTCCTCCGTCATTTTCCCCAAGTTTGCTTATTTCTCTTCTTCTTGTTGTGCTCTGCAAAAACTCAATGCTGGTAGGGAAGACGAGTCAACCGCCAATCCCAGTTACGAAGAGTTGCAACATGGAATGCGAGGGCACGCCGCGTCAGCCGACCTCCCGCAAGCTCTGTGTACTTGGAATTTGATGAGGAGCTTCCCCGGCAAACCAACCGTTTCCGGTTTCAATCCTTTGGTGCACAGTTATTTAAAGTGTGGGAATCGTTTCACGCGTGGTTTGCTGGAAGCTTGTCTCGGAATGATGGAAAGCACTGAGATAGTAGGCACCAAATGCCGTGACTTTTAATTTGGTCGTTAATGGCCTGGTGGTATCTGGGAATTTCAAACCTGCTTTCTTTTTTCTGGGCCGGATGTTTGCTAGTGGGTTCCTTCCATCGTTCATAGTTTTGTCCAGGTGGTTGAAAAAATGTCTTGAGTTGAAGAGTTTAACGGATTGCCTTGGTTTTTTTTTATGTTTTGTTGATGATGGACTATGTCCCTACAGAGCCATCTTTCAATCTGTTGATTTGTATGCTTAGCAAGAGTGGAATGACTAGGGAAGGGTATTCCGCGGTTTCTTCTTGTCTTGCTAAGGTCGGTTTTTTGGGTTGTACACTTTGAATCCAATTCTTTGGGTGTTGTGTAAGACTGGTCAGACTTATTCTGCTCTACAACTGTTTTACTTGATGAAGAAGATGGGTCTTGGAGTAGATGTCTGCTCTTATACTGCTTTGGTTTATGGCTTTTGTAAATAAGAGTTGTGGAAAGCTGCTTGGTGGTTTGTTGATGAAATGCAAGACAGCGGTTTAAAGCCTAGTCTCATTACATATACTGTGTTGGTTAAGTTCCTTTGTGTAAATGGGAGGTTAGAAGAGGCATTGAGGTATCCGAATTTGATGGAGGTGGAAGGATGCAGTCCGGACTTGCTAGTTTATAATATAATTCTTCGCGAACTCTCTTGCCTGGATAGAGTGTTTGACATTACTGTGCTCCTAGATATGATTGTTTCTAAAGGATACTCTCCTGATGCTTACATGGTAGCTGTGCTGGGGGGAGGCCTTTTAAAATCAAGAAGAGTTGGTAGCTGTGTTAGATTTTTGCTGGATACCATTTCGGAGGGCTATCCTATGGATGTTCCTATTTTCAATATCTATCTCAAATGCTTATGTATCCTGAACAGAACAGCAGAAGCACTATCTTTGTTAGAAATCACGACTCGTGTAGGTTTCATTCCAAGCAATGTGTCATATAATATCAATGGGTTTTGTAGGGAAAACAAGGTTGTGATGCTCTTGAGCCAATTCTTGCCTAATGCAGTCTCTTTTAATACAATTTTGTCTTGGGCTTGCAGACAGAGTAGTTCTGAGATTGTCAAATTGATATTGTGCCGTATGCAGAATGAAGGTATCACCCATGATGTCTTCACGTCATCTTGCCTGATCCGATATTTGTGTAGAGTTGGAAAGGTTTCAGAGTGTTTGAAGCTTTTGGATAACATGTTGCTTAGTGGTCCAAAACCAACCATAGTTACTTTTAATGTTGCACTGGATGAGCTTTGCAAGGGTGGTTCACGTGAAATAGCTTCCCATGTGTTTGAAAAGTTCAAGAATTCTGGATTTTTGCCCAATACAGCCTCGTATGGTATTTTGAAACGAGCTTCTGCTAGGATGCATGCAACATTTCGGCTTGTTTCGTTTGTTAAGGGGTATGGATGATGATGTGCCTAGAACGCTCTAATTGAGAATAAAATAGCTAGGGTTGTTGGAAATTGAAAGGAATTGGGAAATTTAGTATTTTTTATAGGTTAGATGGAGGAAGAACCGCCACACCAGTTGGTGATAAAGTTCGGGGCAAGGCGCCACAACCAAGGGGTTGATAAGCCTAAGGAATTACAAGAAATTATTTCTTGCAACTCGTGAAAACTCTTATTGAAATCTGAATACTGAATTGAATAAAACTTAACAAGCCTTCTATTTATAGAGAAGCTAACCCAAAAGAAAAGTCTTCCTTCTACACCTAGGAAACTGAAAAGTAATCACTCTACTATTAGGAAACATATAGCACTCATACTTAAGAAAATAAATAAAGAAAAAATAATAAAAGACTCATAAACCAACATGGATAGCAATTAAGCATCTCCTCCAAATTCTTGTTGGACAATGATAGTTGTAGGAAATCCTCAATTCTCAATTAACCCGTATGTCTTGTTTGTAGACCCGTTTTCACCCATCTTGAATTCTCCTAAACTCTCTTTAAACCTCCTAATTCATCTATTGACCCATGGTCCATGAAGAGATATAATCTGGAATCGAATTAGGTTATGTAGGGTTGACATAATCCCATCAGATGAACTGACTAGAATTGAGCTTGTCATATGTGTCAATAATAAGTGTACTTTTGGCCAGACGGAATCTATGATTTGTGTGGTAATTCCTAATTCCCTATTTTGTTTATTTTAGACTAATTAGGGATTACATTGTAATTTGCCTACCCGTATTTCATTAGTTGTAAGGGTATGGGAATCCTATATATTGGCCGACGGGTTCTTTGAAACCCTAAGTAAAAAAAACTCTTGATTAATAATCAAACTGAGAGCTCTCATTCTCCGTGGAATAGTCTCGTCCATACTGGACGGGGAAACCACGTAAATCGTCGCTGTTCTTGTGTTTTAGTTTCCGTTATCACAAAATTCTACATGTTATCAGAGTTGTGATCCTAAAGCAAGTTCTTCTCTCGCGATGAGTGCCCTAGAGGCTGATTCAGGTCATGATTCGACCAAGACCGCCTCTGGCGTATCCGGCTCGGGCGGCGGCAAGAGTCTTATAATTCCGTTGCTATTCACAATCCATCAGTTCGATAATCCTGGACAATTGTTTGTTGGTGAACTCATCACGGAGGTTAATTACAGGGAGTGGTTGGGAGACATCACCGACTCCTTAATCGCAAAGAATAAAATCGGGTTCGTTGACGGAACTATCGCCAAACCGACATAAGGGGGCGAGGAGTTCGATCTCTGAAAACAATGTGATACTATGGTTAAAGGGTGGCTTAAAACGGCGCACGATATATGGCTTGATTTGCAAGCTCGTTTTGGGCATTGGAGCGCGCCTCGCCTGTACGAGCTACAACAGGAAATTATCTCCCTTCAGTAAGAGAAGTTGTTAGTCGCTTATTTCTATACAAAGCTGCGGGGTTCTTGGGACGAAATCAGTTCCTAGCACCCTCTCTCGAGTGCACCTGCAACGGCTGCACATGTGACGTTAAGCGTCGTCAAAGGGAAGCCAAGGAAAGTGAGCGTTTATTTGATTTTTAATGGATTTAAGTGATTCTTTTGCTACTGTGAAACCCCAGATTTTGGCCATGAAACCTATTCCCAGTTTAGAAAAGGCCTACCATCTTGTGATGAATGATGAGCACCAGCGCCAAATTTCTAGTAGTCGGCGCCCACGTTTTGATGCGGCTGCCTTCCAATCCCAAGGGGACAAACGTCCTGATCGTCCATCTTGTCAAGGAGAGCGAGCTCCGAATGGTCGCCCGCGGGATTCTGATGGTTGATCCGTTTGCACACACTGCCAGAAATCGGCGCACTTGCGGGAGACGTGTTACAAGATCATTGGTTACCCTCATCACACTCATGGCCCTAATGATCAGCAGCAACAGCGTCGCCCCGATCGCGGTTCTCGCTCGCGTCCCCAGGCAGCGGTAGTGGACACTGAGTTGTGTCCCGTTCCTGGCCTCTCCGCAAGTCAACTTGCGCATCTGAAGAGCTTCCTCACTGGCGAGCCGCAGTCCTCTGATCATGGTGCCATTGATCTAGTCTCTAACATGGCAGGTACGACTCTCACTTCTACTTCGTCATGGGTTATTGACTGGGGTTTTAACGAACATATCGTTAATGACAAATCTTTGTTACTTAATGAGTTGGGACGACCCCCAGCTTTACAGGTCCGCATTCCGAACGGAACTGGTGTACCTGTACATCATATTGGTTTGACTAAACTATCAGATAACTTGACTTTGCAGCGATTTCTACACGTCCCAGCCTTCCAGTGCAATTTACTCTCTATTAGTCGGCTCACTGCTGATCTTCCAGTAGCATTGATTTTCATGGGTGATTTCTGTGTTATTCAGAACTTACCCTCCAAGAAACTGATTGGGATGGGTAAGCATGTCGACGGGCTGTATTATCTCCAGTTGTTTGATGGCAGACACCCCGTGGCGCATTCGGCTCATCAAGCAGTGGACAGTTTAGCTCTTTGGCACGCCCGTCTGGGGGCATCTTTCCATGGGAAAACTCACTCATTTGCAGCACTTGATCTCAAGTCCTCTGGTGCAGCCACAGGAACCGTGTCACTCTTGTTTCCGAGCTAAGCAGGCTCGTGACTCTTTTCAGTCTAGTTCCATTAAAACTCAATCCTGTTTTGAATTTATTCACTTGGATATCTGGGGTGGCTATCATGTTCCTTCTCATACTGGTGGTCTTTATTTATTGACAATTGTTGATGACTATAGTAGAGCAATTTGAGTTTTTCTATTGAAATTCAAGTCTGAGGTCTAGCGGTATCTGTTTATTTTTGTCGCATGGTTGTTAACTAGTTTAGCAAGCAGGTCCGACGCATTCAGGCCGACAATGGCCCTGAATTTGCTACTTTTGTCTTGAAGGATTACTATGAGAGGACTGGGATTATTCTGCAGACCTTTTGTACCGACACTCCTTAGCAAAATAGGGTGGTCGAACGCAAGCACAGGCACCTTTTGGAAACGGCTCGAGCCCTGCGTTTCCATGCTAATTTACCCATTCAGTTTTGGGGTGAATGTGTGCTTAGACAAGTTCAGTGATCGCGGTAACGCTGGGGTATTTGTTGGTTATCCGTCCGGTCAGCAAGGCTATTGTATCTATGACTTGGACAACAAGAAGATTTATACTCCTGCCTTGTCATCACCCACTCGTACTTTTGGTCAGGCCTCTCAAGACTTGGGCGAGAAGGATCAGATCAGCCTTCTCCTTCCTCAGCCGAGTCTTCCACTTCATCACCACTCATGCAGCCCTCAGCTTCTACTCCTGCCTTGTCATCGCCTCCCACTAGCCTCTTCGATCGGCGTGGCGACCGACCGCATTAGGCAACCCTCCACTCGCCTGGCCAGTTTCGATGTTGATCTGCTCGGTGATGGGAACGTATCTCATGTTCCAAGGGTTTGTTTCCTACTAGGCGTAGAAAGAAGCCTTTAGGGTTTGTGTTTGGGTAATTGATGCCTCCTCCATTCCATTCCTCCTCATATAAATAGTGTTTGCGTACAAACTAATACAAACCAGTAATAATTAACGTAACTAATAATAATCGACATAACGACTACTGGGCTTGGGCTGCCTCGCAGACGTCCTTCTCTGCATAGGCTGCGCGGGTTGTGGCCTGGACGTGGTCATGGTTCCATCATTGCTCCCCTCCGGAAGAACGACCTTGCCCTCAAGGTCGAAATTGGGAAAGCGCTCCTCGAGTCTCGTCCGCAGCTCCCACGTCGCATCATCCTGCGGTAATGCTTCCCAACGGACTAAACACTCTTCCATGAACGTTCCACCTTGGCGCACCCAACGATGGTCAAGCACCTCCGCCGGTTGAACTCGCATCTCCCCATCGTCATTCAGGGGCAAGGGCGTGGCCTCGGCCGTAGGTGGAGGGCCCCTATATGGTAAGATCAATCTATAAGCCACCGTTCCCACGCTCGCCTCCACTAGATAAGGACCAAAGTAACGAGCTGCCAATTTCTGAGAGGCACGACGGTACAAAGATTGCTGCCGGTATGGATGCAATCGTAAGAGAACCAGATCGCCTACCTCAAACTGAAGGTCCCGCCGTTTGTTGTCCGCCAGCTGCTTATTATGGGCATTAGCCGCCTCCAACGTAGCCTTAAGCTACTGCAAAATATATCATCACGAGTGAGCAAAAGCTTGTCGACAACCCAACTCCACTCTCGCCTTTAGCATAAGGAATGATGCTAGGGGGTTCTCGGCCATACAAAGCCTTGAACGGTGACATGCCAATCGATCGGTGGAATGACGTATTATACCAAAGTTTGGCCCATGGAAGGAACATGTGCCAACGGCGAGGCTGGGAGTGAGCAAAACATCGTAAATATTGTTCCAAGCATCGGTTGACTACCTCGGTCTGGCCATCTGACTGGGGATGGTAGGCGGTGCTCATGTGAATGCGAGTGCCGGTGCAAGAAAAGAATTCCTTCCAGAAAGTACTAAGGAATAGGGCATCTCGATCAGAGACAATCGAGGCGGGCATGCCATGGTGGCGAACCACGCCATTAATAAACTCCTCCACTACCCAACGAGCCGAAAATAGGTGACTGAGAGACATGAAATGGCCGTACTTTGTCAGTCGGTCTACCACAATGAAAAAAACTGAGTGACCCCCAAATACCGGCAATCCTTCAACAAATTCCATGGAAATATCTTCCCAAACCTGGCAGGGAATGGGCAATGGTTGCAACAGCCCTGCAGGCGACAGAGAATCTGTCTTAACACGCTGGCACGTGTCACAGCTGGCGACATAATCCTGTACCGCCTGCCTCATCTGCGGCCAATAGAAATGCCTGGAGAGCCGAGCCACGGTGCGGCGAACACCGGAATGGCCTCCCATCGGTCAACTGTCGTTTGAGGGCCCGAATCTCTTGGGTCATGTCAAGGCACGCCGTAGTCGTTCTCTTTGCCGCCGCCGTATACGCTTTGGCGCAAGATCCCACGTCCACGATCATGGCTCTGATATCAATTTGATGGGAACGTAACCCAAGTTCCAAGGGTTTGTTTCCTGCTAGGCACAGAAATAAGCCTTTAGGGTTTGTGTTTGGGTAATTGATGCCTCCTCCATTCCATTCCTCCTCATATAAAAAGTGTTTGCGTACAAACTAATACGAATCAATAATAATTAACATAACTGACACGCCAAAACACAACACCAAACTGCGACCAAGTGTAATCGCAGTCCGGGAATGCAGTAACAGGCAAGTTTAATTATCAACCCGGGGTCTAGATCTACTGCTTACTCCGTGATTCTCTATTATCTAGCAAACTAGTTCGAGTGAGTGTTGTGAAAAGCAAAAGCAGCAAGAAAGCAGTAAATGGTTCGGTTTTCAAAAGCAGGTAAGAGTCACTCGGGATTGAGTCCCCCTAGCCCCTTGGTTAGGTTCAATTGCAATTCCCTGGGTTGATTTACTGTTGATTAGACTGCGGAAGATCCGACAGTAGCTTGGAATCTCTTAAGCTGACCAAGCCCTCTCAGTCTAACTACCCGGCAGACGACTAGTCTTCACCGGGATAGAAAGCTGAGGCTATAAACACAGAACTCCACTACTGGCGTTAAGAACACCAGTACAAAGCAGTAAACTGGCTAACTCTCGTATAGCCAGTCTCCTACTATCGAATGAAGAAGCTCTAACAACCTAATCAGATTCTATCTATCTCAGGTTGAAGCAGAAATTGAAACAAGCTGATCAGACTCAAATCAATTCATGAAACATGCATCATTCGATTAAAATCAAACAATAATATCATCCCAAATCATTACAATCAAATCCCTAACACAAGGAACTAGGGTTCTTCATACCCAAGTGAGAGAAAGGTTCTACTCCATAGAGAGAGAAAGGAAAACAGAAATCAGAGTAGTCATACTCATAAAGATGAGGAAAATCTGCTCTGGGATGTCAATCTTCACTCCTAGGGACGCAATCTGGGCTTCAATGATGAGAAATCCACTCCAAAATAGCTCCTAGGGTTTGTTCTTCGCTCTTTCTCTCTCTAAAACTCTGTTTTTTGCTCAGAAAATCGAATTCTTCTTCCTTGGCTCGAATTTGCCTCCAAAAACCCGACTCTGGGCGAATTACGGGCAGGATTACGGCCGTAATCACTTCCTGCCCGTAATTCACACCAAAACGCACGTTTCACTTAAGCTGCAGGAGGAGGAGATACGCCCGTAATTTCCCAATTACCGCCAGTAATTTGGGAATTACGGCCGTAATTATTGGGGTCTTGCCCGTAATTTTATCACCGCGAGGGAATTCTGGGTAGAAGGCTCGGCCAATAAATTACGGGCATGCCCTGGCCAATTACGGCCGTAATTTGTCAGGGGCTGCCCGTAATTCTGTCTCCGCTCCTGTTCAAAGCTTCGTTTCTCCCTCGTCCGGACTCCAAATCAGTCGCCGTTTGAACCCAGACGCTCGTAGTCTCGTCCTCTTTCTTTTCATGACAAGCTTGCATGATTCTTTGTCCATAAAGTGAGGTAGAAATCCATTCTTCTTCAGGTCATACCCGAGTTTCTTCTCCCGAATCGTCAATTGATCTCTGATTGACTTGAAACTTGCGCCTATGCTTCACTTTATGTGCTAGGAACTGAAATGTGACAAAGGAACACAACCTAGCGTAAAATAGGCCAGGGAACAATCAATTCGAGCCAAAATGGGCAGGAAACCAGAGTGAAAACACGTGCAAATACGATGCTATCAAATTCCCCCACACTTAACTGTTTGCTTGTCCCCAAGCAAACCAAGTACTACACAAGGTAAGCTCACATATTTCAGTCAACCAACATTGGGGACAAGTCATAAAGGCACAGAACACGTGAATCAAACTGGTTTTCAAACATCAACACATGAACAACTTTAATAGCAACCTGAACAACCACCACAAAGGACATTCGAGTGCAGCAAAATCGAGCAACGGAAGAGTTTCCCTTCTGTTCACCAACCAACCCAGACTTGACTCGACCACTCACTCAAAACAGTCAACTCATGCATCCAACTCAAGACATCAGAACAGAGACCGAGCAATCTAGGTCCTCACCGGGGTACAAGAGTATAGAGAATATGAAAATGAATCACTCACTCTCGACCAGTGGGGTCAGGACAATTTAATGCGAAAAATGCGCATGCTATTTCTCTCAATCCCTAACATCTCTTCACCATGATGGCAGCCTCTAAATGCTAGAGTTCACATACATAATGTCATCACTAACTAATCAGGAGGTCTTAGACACAGGTTCAAATGACTGGCTAGGGTCTTGGACATGGGGAAAAAGCCTTTTAGGTGGTGGAAGTATTCATAGCAAAAGGTTCCACATTTCCCAAACACACAATCACAGTCAAACAAACCGGTATTTCCTTTCTGCTATTCTGCAATACTCAACATCTCAAGAGCACAAGAGCGAAGGAGGCATAAACATCAGCATTTCCAAGCCAGACTGCTAAGAAACACTACTTACTGGGCATTATTCAGATTTTTGGTAGTGGCTCTCTTTTGCTTTCAATTTTTTTCTTTGTTTTACTTTCATTTTTCTTTTCATTTCTTAAAAGAGCCACCACTCCTGCACAAATTTCAAACACTTGCCCAACTTTTAAGCACTACCTCCAACACTCACATAGACTTTAGCAGAAACAGCAGAGAATATGTAAAAACCACTCTGTGGAACCTTCTAAAAGATGCAACAAGGGTGATTTTTTTCGTTAGAGACCAAAAGAAAGGATAACACACGGCTCAAAGGGGCTGACTAGGGGATATGACACATCAGGACAGTCAATTTTGGTCGTGGGCTAATCCTATGCCCCCATCATCTTAGCTAGTGACAACGTGAATGCTACACATCATGGAAGAGGGATCTATCGCACAAGAAAGAAACGAGCAGGCTCAAATCTCACATGGCTACCTATATGCTCTATCTCACATTCTGATACCCTGAACTAGATGCATAAACGACTGTCAAGAACAAGTGATCAGATCAAGTCACAGTTGGTAAGCAAACAGCTGAAAAACTGAACCCCTAAATCGTTCTACTGCACATCTCAGTCCTTATTATAGGTTGTCCTAGTCGCAAACAAGTTGTCATGCATTAATCCGAAAACCGTTCAATTCATCAATCAAAACACAGTGCCAATATGATCAAACAGCAGTACTCGGAGCCCTCAAATCATAAGATTCAGACAGCGGACTAGGCTCCAAGCACACAGACATATATTCCAACCGATACAAAGCACCCCCCCACACTTAAGCACGACATTGCCCTCAATGGAGTAGAGGGAAAGATAAGGGGAACGATGTTACCGGATTGAAACACTGTTGGGGGACTGGAAGTGGACCAGTCAGCAGGCTAGCATCAGCAAAACACACTGGGTGATAGAAACCATAGTTCCAAGTGGACAAACCGACAAAAACAAACGAAAGAAAAACAAACCTTGGTGGGGTTGCCTCCCCACAAGCGCTTCTTTTACATCTTAGCTAGACGGTGGCTCCTAAGTTTCGGTCCACCCCAAAACCTCCTTGAAGTTGAGGTTCTCGTCGACAATGTGGAGTCTCAAGTCACAAGCAAGTGAAGTGATAGGTGATGAAGACGGCTCGTGACCTTGAGGAAGATGAAGTCTCCACTCACGAGACCTCTCCTTCGCATCTGCTCTTGTCTCATTGCCCCAAACCAGATAAGATATATTCGATTGACCACCATCGTATCCACCAAGAGGGATTGATGTTGATGTGGTCTTAGTTGGGCAAAGAGACACTGCAAATGGGTCCTTGCCAAGCAGCTCCTCGAAGTTTGGTGGAGAGATCAAATGTAACATAGGCCCAGTGCAAGCCTCTTCCACCTCAACTTCATCCTCAACCTGGACGCCAATTGCCTCCACAACCCTCCTTCCTTCTTCAAAATGTGGTCTCTCCCCTTGGAAAAGATCAAGAACTACCTCTTCTTTACTTCCTTCCTCATCCTCCACAACTTCCTTCCTCATCCTTGCTCGCTCTTCTTCTTCCAGAACAGATTGGAGAGCAAGTCGCCAAGCAATTTCTTCAATGGGATCATCTTGCCTCTCCTCGCACAGGCCCAGCATGCTACAGCATAAATGAGGAACGGTGTGATCTGCCACCAGAGGACTTCCTGATCATGATCATCATGGGAGTTCTCTGTGATAAATTCTGTAGGCTCCTCAACGCCCCCGTTGCCCTTGTCATACTCCACCTCTTCTAGCATAGTAGCAGAAAGGTGATCTTGAGCAGGATGTGAGCAAACTTGCTTCACCCACTCTGTTTGCTTCGCTGAGCACTGAACAGTCTGCTCCATGTCATGGAGAAATGAGGGATCGGAAGAGGCAAGGGCTTGGATTTGAAGATCCATCTTGGAGCATGCTCTCTCAGTGTCTCGAGCAAACTGCTCCACGAGAAGCCTTAATTGTTTGTTTGGATCTTCCAGTGAAGTGTAGCATGGCTCTGCAGAGTGGCCCGCGAAGGTCTCCATGGCTAACTCCAACTCAGATGGCCCCTCTCGTTGTGGCAGGAACTCTTCTTGAAAAGGGTATTGTTCTTGAGGTTCCCAAGGGTTTGGTTGTTCTCCATAGTAGGGGGGTTGGTACTGACATCCGACTCCATAGTCTTCTCCTCCTTGATTGCTCCAGGAGGTCTCGGGGTAATACCACACGGATGGTGGTTGATACCCCCAATGGTTGTAGAAGCCATGAGGATCCATGTTTCAGAGCTGCACCAACAAAAACATAACACCCAAGTGAAAAGCAAGGGTGGAAAAGAAAAGAAAGTGCAATAAATAAAAAGCTAGAGTAACAAATTCTCACGTTTCCCCAATAACCTAGAGGGTTCCCCGGCAACGGCGCCAAAAACTTGACACGCCAAAACACAACACCAAACTGCGACCAAGTGTAATCGCAGTCCGGGAATGCAGTAACAGGCAAGTTATATTATCAACCCGGGGTCTAGATCTACTGCTTACTCCGTGATTCTCTATTATCTAGCAAACTAGTTCGAGTGATTGTTGTTTAAAGCAAAAGCAGTAAGAAAGCAGTAAATGGTTCGGTTTTCAAAAGCAGGTAAGAGTCACTCGGGATTGAGTCCCCCTAGCCCCTTGGTTAGGTTCAATTGCAATTCCCTGGGTTGATTTACTGTTGATTAGACTGCGGAAGATCCGACAGTAGCTTGGAATCTCTTAAGCTGACCAAGCCCTCTCAGTCTAACTACCCGGCAGACGACTAGTCTTCACCGGGATAGAAAGCTGAGGCTATAAACACAGAACTCCACTACTGGCGTTAAGAACACCAGTACAAAGCAGTAAACTGGCTAACTCTCGTATAGCCAGTCTCCTACTATCGAATGAAGAAGCTCTAACAACCTAATCAGATTCTATCTATCTCAGGTTGAAGCAGAAATTGAAACAAGCTGATCAGACTCAAATCAATTCATGAAACATGCATCATTCGATTAAAATCAAACAATAATATCATCCCAAATCATTACAATCAAATCCCTAACACAAGGAACTAGGGTTCTTCATACCCAAGTGAGAGAAAGGTTCTACTCCATAGAGAGAGAAAGGAAAACAGAAATCAGAGTAGTCATACTCATAAAGATGAGGAAAATCTGCTCTGGGATGTCAATCTTCACTCCTAGGGACGCAATCTGGGCTTCAATGATGAGAAATCCACTCCAAAATAGCTCCTAGGGTTTGTTCTTCGCTCTTTCTCTCTCTAAAACTCTGTTTTTTGCTCAGAAAATCGAATTCTTCTTCCTTGGCTCGAATTTGCCTCCAAAAACCCGACTCTGGGCGAATTACGGGCAGGATTACGGCCGTAATCACTTCCTGCCCGTAATTCACACCAAAACGCACGTTTCACTTAAGCTGCAGGAGGAGGAGATACGCCCGTAATTTCCCAATTACCGCCAGTAATTTGGGAATTACGGCCGTAATTATTGGGGTCTTGCCCGTAATTTTATCACCGCGAGGGAATTCTGGGTAGAAGGCTCGGCCAATAAATTACGGGCATGCCCTGGCCAATTACGGCCGTAATTTGTCAGGGGCTGCCCGTAATTCTGTCTCCGCTCCTGTTCAAAGCTTCGTTTCTCCCTCGTCCGGACTCCAAATCAGTCGCCGTTTGAACCCAGACGCTCGTAGTCTCGTCCTCTTTCTTTTCATGACAAGCTTGCATGATTCTTTGTCCATAAAGTGAGGTAGAAATCCATTCTTCTTCAGGTCATACCCGAGTTTCTTCTCCCGAATCGTCAATTGATCTCTGATTGACTTGAAACTTGCGCCTATGCTTCACTTTATGTGCTAGGAACTGAAATGTGACAAAGGAACACAACCTAGCGTAAAATAGGCCAGGGAACAATCAATTCGAGCCAAAATGGGCAGGAAACCAGAGTGAAAACACGTGCAAATACGATGCTATCAATAACTAATAATAATTAATAATAATCGACTTAACGACTATTGGACTTGGGCTGCCTCGCGGACGTCCTTCACTGCATAGGCTGCGCGGGTTGTGGCCTGGACGTGATCATGGTTCCATCACCCGTTCATGCAATCTGATTACAGCTTCGGCAAGTCCATAACCATATTACTGGAATTACTGTTTTATAGAAGTAAAGTGAAGTATACATTGTGGTTAGGGGTAACATGGTCATTATAGTGTGTGCTAATGATGTGATTCTGAAATCCTTGATCAAGTTGGATGGGGTTAGTTCACCTTCATCCAAAAAAGAAAAGGTTGGAGGGGGTCTTCACAAAAGCTGTGGACACTTCAGAAACTTTGCTCATTATGATTCAAGAGAGTGTTTTTGTCACTAAACCTGCTTTGTCTTTTCTCTTCTCGCTATCACGTGCTCCTGGGAAGATTCCAGTCATTCAAGTGTGTGGATATGGGACAAGAGTTCCTGATGATTCATTTGCCTAGCTTTATCATACTTCCAGGCAAGGAGAGGAAAGTAGTTTTATGTAGGGCTAATACCATTGGAAACCCGAACTATTAACTTTGTGTTATTTGTGTCCTAAAGTATTCGATATGACATTTGTGTCCCAACCTATTATAGTTTTGTGTCATTTATGTCCTGACGATTTTGTTGACCGTTATATATAACGGTTGACCAGACGGTGGTCAACTTGATGTTGACTTTTGCTGACGTGGCAAACACGTGGCAGCCACGTAGATGCCACATCATTGACACCTCATATTTTTAATTAAAATTTAAATAAAAATAAAATGGAGAAATTAAAAAATGAAAAATGAAAAATGAAAAACCTTCTCACTATCATCTCTACCGATTAGCCTTATCCTCAATCCGCTTTTCCCCCATTTTCTTGCAGCAGCAATGGATGTAGGGGTCGTTTGGAAGTTGCGATTGTTAGCATTGTATTTGTTAAATACATGCATTATCCACAATACAACGTTTGGAAGTGTCAAGTTGCAAAACAATGCATGTATTGTTTTGTGTGGGTCCCACCAACAATCAACAAAAATGAGGGATTGTACAATCTCAACTAAAAGTTGAGATTGTTGTGATTGTTGGTTTAATAATTGAGCACATTTACTTTTTCCAATTATGTCCATAGTTCTTTTTGTTTTATATTAAAAGTGGACGACAAATATGACATTTCCTTATAAAGTAACTTTATAACAATCAATTCATAAATTATAATCTCAACAACCAAACAATGTAATTTCAAAATGCATCTATTGTATCAATGCATGCATTTATATCATAGTGATTCATAACAATACAACGATTTAAGATACGTAACTTCCAAACGACCCCGTAATGTTTGCTCATCAGCAGTCGAGCTTGAATCCGGACGCCCCGATGTTCGCCCCCATGGCTTACCAGGCGGTGGAGGACTTCTCCGATCAGTGGTGGTCGCTCATCCAACCCTCCACCTGGTTCCGCGACTACTGGCTCCAGGAGCGCTACCAGGATCCCCAATTGACTTCTTCCTCCCCCACGACCTCGATTTCCTCGACGAAGGTACTATTACTACTACTACTACAACCTAGGTTAAGCTCGCTGAGTCACGAGTTGTGCTTCAATTCGACTCACTCTGGGTTGGGTTCTTTTTTGTTTTGGTGCAGATGAGGAGAAGGAGGAGGAATTGGGGATGAAATGGGACATGGTGTCGGTGGGATCGACGAAATGGAGGAAGAATGATCTGAATCGGTCGCCGAGGTATGCAGAGAAGGCGGCGAAGATTGTGAATGTGAAGATGAGTCCGAGGACGATTCAGCAGCCGAGGTAGATTTGTTGGTAATGAGTCAGGAAGTGAATGGAGAGTTTGGGGTAAAACCCAGCTTCCAATTTAACTTAACCAGAGAGGAAACAAAATCCCTAGTAAGCGGCGGACGGCTGTAGAGGGGATAGGAGGAGAAGGAAGAGGAAAACGAGCGACGACGAAGCCCACCACCGTCTCCGTCTCCAACTCTCGAAGCCCACCACCGCCGTCATCAGAGTCCGCGGCCCAGACCAGAGTGGCCGCCATCTCCGCCAGTGAAGGGTAAATCCCCAAATCGATTTACAATTGACGGTAGAGGTTGGGAGACGGGAGAGGGAAGGGTAAATCCCCAAATCAATTAGTTTATGTTTATGTTTTTTATTTTTGTAATTTTTTATTTTCTTTTCTTATATGAAAAATAATTATAAATTAGTATTATAAATTCCACTTCAGATGCCGCCTCAGCGCTGACTAAACTTTCTGTTAAAAATTAGCGGTCAACATTGGTCAACTCTAACGGAAAAATAGTTTGGGACACAATTGTCATATCGAATACTTTAGAACACAAATGACACAAAGTTAATAGTTCGGGTTTTCCAATGGTATTAGCCCTTTTATGTATAACAATGTTCACTTTAGCCTATTGGTGTAAATTGAAATACTTGGTTCAAATGTCATGAAGAGCATATATTTTTGGTAAAATGTGAAAATACAGAAATTCTATTTCTTATCTAATCGGAACTTAGTTCAAATGTCATGAAAATTGTTTATTTTTTATGACATGTGTGAAAATACAACAATCCTATTTTTTATCTAATAAGCAAGTACTCTCTGTTTTGGTCGAATACTCGAATTTGACCAAGCTTTAATACCCCCAATTTGATGACCGGCACCGGTTGAGCTGGCCTGTAGAGAGCTGGCCTGTAGAGAGCTGGCGTGACAACCATGTGTAAGAGAGAATGTAATGATTTCATACAACTCCAATGAATACAAAGCATGGTTGTCAAGCTGACCAGAATGTCACCGGTTGAACCTGGTTCAACTGGTGTCGGCCATGAAATCGACATGACACAATCAGTATGACCGGCATGATCGATATATAAATTTCTAAATAAAATGACCTTATTTTAGTACATTTAAATATGAGTACATGTAATTTTATTTGAATATCAATATGAATTGTACGTAAATTGTCTTCAAATATGGTTTATATATGATTAGATTCATTTGACAGTAATGGTTTTTGACAGTTCTACATATTTAATTAACCGGTATGAACCGGCACAAAGCGGTTGTAACACTGGTAGAACCATTCCACTTGGTAAATCGGCACAACGATATAAACCGGTTTGAGTTTGACAACCTTAATACAAAGGCTCTTCTACATTTCCTATGTTTTTGCACAATTTTGAATGGCCAAAAAAGGAAACCTCGGCGAGCAGTTTGTGTCATTGCTACGACACGTTTAGAGAAGTGAGAAACCATGTTATGAAAAGAAAGGAGCAACAGAAGCTAAAGTAGGGATATCTCAGATATGCTGTCTCCTAAACCTTATCTAGAATCAAAAGGAAACAAATTTATTTACAGAAATGAAGGGAAAAAGCTAAAAGCCTCTACTTTTAGATGCATCTCTTGACCATTGCTGCCCGCCATAAAGCTGTCCTCCATTAGATTGTTGCTGCTGCTGATACACACCATGAGGCCCCAAATCTGGGACAGCCAACCCACCACCCGGTTGTTGCTGGGGCCACCATTGCGGCGGCGGCAGTGCACCAGTATGTTGATGAACAATAGGGTTCATCAATTGAACAACTGGCTGCTGAACCATATTGCCCGCCGGCTGACGAAGCTGGGCATCATCAGGCCGCCACTCTGGCATATCATCGTCATCGTCGTCGTCTTTCCATGTTTGTACGGGAACCCTACTATCTGCCCAGTTTTTCAGGGGAGAAGAACCCACACCGGGCTGTCCATATCTATGTACAAGATCTCTCATTTGATCTACAACAGGACCGCGAGGGGAGTTCGATGGCTGAAAACTCCGACCACCCGGGAAACCCGGCGGCCTATTTGCTGCATTACTACTGAAATTGAACTCAGGCAAGTCATCCTCGTCCCGGGATGATCCTCCAGTCACCGTTGACGGAGGACCAAACCCAGGTGGCACATCATCATCATCATCAACATCAACACTAATTGGTGGAGGCCTAGAATGGAGGTGTTGAGGAAGAGCAGAGTGGTGTTTTGGGTTGCGATTTTTCGACGATGAGTGCTGCTTTTTCGATGAGTCTTTGGTACTATGCTTATGGTGGGGTGATATTATTTGAGGTTTTCTCCATACAACAACACCAATTAGGCCATTCTCAATACGATTTAGGGCGTGCATTTGGTCCTGCGGGAGGACCTTGCTCAGCAGGCCGCATATCCTTGAGTGAGGTGGGCATAAGTAGAGCTCTACTCCAGAAGCTGGCTCCGCGAAACCTACTCTTTCGTCTACTACATAAGACTCTGCGACCTGGGTATCAACAACCATAACTCGATCAACACAGACTCCGAAAACATTAATAAGTAAGTTCATCGAGTTACAGCTTGCACCCTTGTCTGGTAACTTACCTCGACAACGTTTGCTTTGTCACTTTCAGTCGATCCTTCCCTGCACACAAAGTGAACCGCCTGCACAGAGAAAGTCGACAAATCCAATCAAGGTAAATCAAATGGGCTGGAGAGGGGGCTGGTTTCAAGTTGAATCTATGTTTCTTATTGACATAGCTACGAGGAATTTATCTAACCGCTGTTCACCGAGAACATATCATAACAATTATGGTTGGTTGGTCAGCCGTCACGAAAGAGAATATAATCGTCACAAAAGAGAATATTATAATCCTAGCTAGACGACTAATGGCTTCAACACTACTTTTGCTTTTACTAAACAACGCAAACAAATGTTCCTGGAGATTTCTGAGAGGGTGGAAATAAAAGGGTATCGAGCGATTCCAACTTCCATCAATCCACGAATTCATCATACAAATAGTTCTCATCAACAACTCGATGAGATGGCAATTTCGCATGATCGATGGAAATGCTCGACCCTTTCTCTGTACCCAGGCTGGAACAATAGGAGACAAAGCCCTCTTTCCCTCTTGCTGCTGATGTATGGAATTTAACTGAAATTCACTACAAATTAAAGAAACAGGGGATGATACCATAACAGCACGAGTCCTGGACATTGGGAGCTCTTTCAGGAACTTCTCAAATGCTTCAAGCTTCACTCGCCCCTTTATCTCGATAGAGTTAGGCCAATCCTTCGATGGTGTTTTCTCCCCGCTGCCAACAGCGAAAGATTCAGCAAGTATTGGCATTAGACATGATGCTACAACTCAATCAATCACAACGGAGAGCAACAAGAATCTAGATCTACACTTCTGTTGATGACATATACTAGAAACTAACATATAGAAATGTTGGATTTAGTGCTTACCTTTTAAAGATGCCTACGAATGACACCATAACTGAAACATTGAGCTGCACTGAGCCCTCCCAGACACGTTCGCCTTTAATCACAGCATCAACAGCAGGAGGTGGGGCAGCATCTGATTTCACAAGATCATCCTTGCTGGGTTCCTCAGCAGCATCCGAACTCACATTTTCCAGATCATTTCTGGCCTTATAAGGAGAACTGACCGCAGGATCTTTTGGAGTGGCAACAGGAGACTTGGTCTCCGAGCCAATCTGTGAATCATCATCCTTTTCTGGGGTTGTTTGCTTTCCAGCATCCCCTGGCAAGCGTTGGAATTGAGGCTCTGCGTCGAGTGATTCCATGAACTCATCAAGGGAAACAATTGGAGGAAGAAATGTGGCATCTTTGAGCTCATCATCCACCACAAGCCCTGGCATAAAATCAGATCCTTCAGTAGTAGAAGGAATAGTGCGAGTGTAAGAAGCATCCTGGCCCTGTCTGTTTATTTCTCGGTCATTTGTTTTCTCGCCCTTCGATGGAGGAGATGATTCTTTTTCATTCAATTTGGCTTGTTGCTGCGGCTGACTGAGGAAATTTGTCCCAACAGCATCCTCCGCTGAGACGACATCCCTATCATGTTCATCCTCAACTTGGAACTCACCTTTATGTGTTTTCCTCACAAGCTTTCTGATATCAACATCTGAGTCTGGTAAAACAACCATCTGGGCAAGCTCTTCTGCTTTTGCCATACGCCATTCAGCAAGCTCCTTCGAAGCAAGTTCCTCAGCAGTCATGGAGCATAACCTCTCTGGGGAGATTTCACCACACATGACTCTTTCTCTCAATTCTGGGTTGTTACGATCCTTCAAGTTGAACAAAAGAGACCTGCCTTTCTCTTTGTACTTTTTATTCACTCCTCCAAACAACTTGAAGAGTTCACCTTCGATCTCAGATGCCAAAATTTCAGGATTCTGGACCAGCTTAGAACCACCATCTTGATCTGGCGGGTTTGGACCAATGCTGCTTTCATCTATCAACTCCATTTCGGAATCTAGTACCCACGAGAGTCCATTACCCTGAAGAAGGTCATCTTTCACAAAAAAGTTGTCACTAAATGGAATATCATCAATGCTAAACGCATTCCCTGGTAGATGTTCCTGCATACCAGTCTGTGAGTTCTGTACTAAGTCAACCTCTTGCTTTGTGTTGTGAATGTTGCCGTTCTCTGGAAAAGAAACCTTTGGTTCTGAAGATATATTGGTACAGTTAGAACTGGATGGCAGTTCTGGCGACAAACGTATGGCTCGACTCTTGTCTTTTCCACCATCAAGTGCCTTATCTTGCACCAGAGCGAGTGCAGCAGTTAATGATTCTCTCAACTTGGACCTAACAGAATCAACTGAATCACTCTTTACTTTCGGGGGTGGTTTCATCTGACCAGATTGACTTCTCTGCACAGATGTTGTACTCTGTGTCCCAGTTTTAGTAGGTGCAGTCTTTCTAGAAGGCCCTTGTAGTTGCTGGGATGACGGGGTGTAAGAAGTAGACTGCATCTGAACAGGTGGTTTATTTGTTATAGGCATTATTGGCTGCATCCATGGCCTATGTTCATTCAGAGTAAACCGCTTGGGAGCTGTAAATCTCTGGGGCACAGGGTTCTGAGATACAGCAGCTCCCATTGGTGCCTTTCTCTTGTTCGATGTTGCTAACTGCTGTGGTTCCATATCCTGCAACATGGACCCCATGGCACTGGGCTTCGTATCAGTTATCAGGAAGTTCCCAGATGTCATATTATAGGAAAATGGATCGATCTGTTTAGTCTCTGGTTTGCTGTTGCTGACTACTGTGGTTCCATATCCTGTAGAGATTGATGTCTGCTGCGAAGCTGCATATGGATCAAGCTGTTTAACCTCTTGTTTGGCGTTGCTAACTACAGTAGTTCCGATTCCTGTAGAAACTAATGTATGCTGTGAAGCTGCATCACTGGGACATGAGCCTGCCATTCCCATTTGTATGCTGGGAATAGATACTTGTTGCATTGAAGAGTCATGTAAGGAAGCGCCTGATCCAAAACCCATCTGATTTGAAGGGTTCAACTTGTCTGAAATGTGATCTAGCTGATGGCTCATTTGGATGCTCCTGATTGGTAGCAGTTGTGAAACAAAATCATTTGACATGCCAACCCAGAAACAGAAAAACAACTGCAGCGCACCTGAAATGTAGAATAAAAATCAATAACCAGCTATACCAATCCAGTAATGAGATGGCAAATGCATACATCAAGCTACACGTTGGAAATCAAGACAATAGCCACTCGCCCACATCGTAACCGTAAGGAAATCGGAGGCCATAATAGCCATATAAGCAAAACAGGAAAAGCCTGTCAACCTAAAAGCAAATTCCTTCGACAAATATTAACCGTAGTCACACTATAGATAGACGGTCACTTTTACTGACTGCACAGTAGTTGGTGTTTTTTACCAGTATCCCTCAAAAGAATCTTGACTCAAATCGACCATCATCTCATATTTTCTTTTCATGACTAGCTACTACTAAAAGAAGCCCAATTCTCGTTATTATTCAACATACCATAACCATTAAAACCGTTTCTCTTAAAATTGTTGTCTCTTTCAAGCATAATTCTTTCAAGAAGTCTATCTCCGCTCTGGGCACAACAGAGGGCATTTAGAATTAGTCCAGACACTTGGGTTGACTTCAAATGATAGAAACCAATCAAAGGCAGTATTGTTGTTATATAGCCAGCAGCTTAAGCTTGCAGGGGCGCTGTGAGAGTTGCAATCTTCCCAAAGACCTATTATAGCTTCGATAGCAGCGATTATTGATTCCTACAGCGTTCAATAATCCTTCACACTGAAGGTTCATCGCAATTTACGAAGACAAAAGAATGCTCCGGAAATGCACCTTCATATACATATTCACAATTAAAAACCATGCCTATGCTGTACAGATTCCAACTAGGTGAATACTATAATATGGTACTCTTGCATCAATACAATCTTGAGCTTTTAGTATGAAGAAGCAGCTGTCAGAACTTCAACGATAGAGTGCCTTCACTGTTCATCACAATGCTGTTACCACCGAGTCAAACAATTTCTCCACAGTTTAAAGGGCTGACCTGACTGGGACAAATACACACTTGCACGCACAATGCACACCAATGTCATTTTCCAAACAAACAACAGAACGCAATAATCGTGACAAGTCCGAGCGTGCAAGGCATTACTGAAAGACAATGACGGAAGCAGATGAAGATTGATCAGCAAACACCATTAACTTAATCTGATGCAAGCACAATACGTGGCAGCCCTAGCAATACTAGTGCAGAATATTCATCTAGCACAGCGGACAACCAAGATTTCACACAACAGAGGACTCCAACACGGTTGACTGAATATTAAATGACCTGTCGAATTAACAGCATAAACATAATCAAACCCATTAAGGTTTTGGTGGGCAATGTAAGGAATGGCGAAATTCATTTGACAGATTACCTAACTTGCACCAGAATCAGCCAAGCCCTGGATAATCCACCCCAAAGTTATAGCATCAGATCAGAAACAGAATTCCCAACATGCAAACAAACATTGGAAAACCAGTCTCTGAAGTAACAGAGTTCCCAATTTCAAAGATACAAAAGCTATCAAGGAGATCCACCCCAAAGTTATAGCATCAGAAAGAGATTCAACACTAGTGCATATTGGCAAGTATCATCCATAGAAAATAACAAAGTTTCACTAGAGACCCATCTTAGTCATTGCCCATTGGTACAACCCAGGACCCACTAGAACAATCGAGAAACAAAGAAAAACCAAGATAAGGAAAAATGGCTCAAACGAAGATCTAATTTCTCCCAGAGCCTGACAGGAACAGTGCAAGCAAGTAACACAAAAAGAAAACCCTATTCAAGAAGACGGGCAGCAACGAAGGAGATAAAGCGCCCTCTCAGCACTGAACATATCGCGAGTTTTTCAGGAAGAAGAAAGGAAGGGAATTTCTTTTTAACCTGATCGGAGCTGCGAATCGACGTCCGGGGATGTGCTGGGAGAAGAGAGTGAGGAGAACGAAGATGGATGGATGGAATGACTAAGAAGATGAGTCGGTGGTCATGCCATAACCATGGACCGATTACAAACTCTATAAACCTAATCCACAGCGCGTGAGGTAGCGGCGCGGGATGACGAGGTTCGGAGGCTATATAATCCGTTTTCGATCGATTAGGTCCTTTCGATTAGGTCCTTTCGATCGAGGATTAGGATGATGGATTTTGACAATTCACTCCAAATCCAATACTAGTGGGATTTCAAATTTAGGTTCGTTTGCTTGAGGGTTTTGGTGATGGATTTGGTCATGAAAATATATCTATCATGAACTTGAACCGAAATCCATCGTTTGTCTTTGGGAATTAGGGAGATGGAGTTTGTGGGGCCCACCACTTTTGGGGTTTCAAATCCGTGGACCCCACGGACTTGGAAGTTCCACCTCTTGAGGTGGGATTTGGGTGATGGATTAAAATCCATGATGGTAAATTATCTTTCTACCCTTAATTATTTCTTTAATTACAAATTTGTCCTACTTTAATTCAAGGGTAAATACAATTTAATATCCAAACCTTTCATTTTAAATAATATAATAGCCAAACCTTTTCGAAAACAATCTAATATCCAAATCGTCAACTTTCCATTCGTTTGACCGTTAGTTGACACTTCAAAAAAGTTTGAAGTACGACGCTTCATCAATATCCATCGATATCTTCTCTGAAAAACCACCAACATATCGTGGTTCCAAACCCGAGAATGTATATGTGATTTGTTAGATTCACCTAGAAACACTTTATGCTCATCTTGTACATTATTATTTGATTGATTGTCGGATTCCACATCGGTGAGTTAGCAAGAAGATGATGAATTGTAGCAATAAAGCGAGCAATTGGCTGCAATTGATACATAATATTGCGTACATTATTAGATGAATTGTTTTTTTATGAAGGATTATTAGATGAATTTTTAATTAGTGCCAAGATGAATTGTTAATTAGTGCCAAATTGTAATATCCACAAATCTAATCAAACAAAGTCCATAATCAAATCCATCAAGCAAACAACAGACTTGTTCAAATCCATAATGCCACCAAATCCATCATATATCCATGGTTTTCCAAAACCCAGGTTTTACCAAAACCTTCATTTTTCAAATCCATAAAGCAAACGACCCGTTACTTCAATTAATGGGTGGTTTGGATGAGGTTGACGTATGAGTTATTTGAGCCGAAACAATTTTTTTGGCAAATTAAAATGAAATATAGTATTTTATACATGATGTAATTGAAATAACTCATTATAAATTAGTTGAAATATATACTCACCCTCTAGTTATTTAAAATAACTCACCTCTTAATCTCTATTTCACTCCATCCCTTTTTTTAAGTGGTGAAATAACACGATTTTTGGTTGTTTTATCCAAACAAAATAATTGACCAAATTACCACATTCCAAACTGAAATACCACATGAAATGTCACATAGCCAAATAATGCAATAGTTTGATTTGAAATACCACAGAACCAAAATGATACATCCAAACTTAAATAGTCCAAATATAATATTTGGGTTCATAAAAAAGTGAGTATCAAATTCATTGAGTTCACCGATTTGGAACTTTTTAGACGCCAAATTTGTCATTTAGGGGTTGTTTGCTTCATGGATTTTAAAATGAGGGTTTTGTCTTAGGTGATGGATTTAAAAACCCAAGGATTTATCAAGAATTTGGAGCATTATGGATTTGAAACAATCCTTTGTTTGTTGAGTTGTTTTAGTCATGGATTTATAGGTTTGGGATTTATAACTTAAGAAACTAATCTATTTTATTACCCTTTTATATTATACTAATTAGTTAGATCGCGCTTTGTAGCGGAATGTTTACAGAAATATATCATTCATTTTAAGACTTACTTTAATTAACATAGTATAATATATTAGTAACGATGATAGACATATGTTTGTCTAACTAAATTAGTAGATGTTTAGGGGAGTGATGCAATATAAAATGCCGAGATTGAACTTGCATCATCAATATGGCACTCCATATCACAATTCTTTCAAATTAGATACTATATTATGAAATTATGTAAATTATTACAAGGTCACGTCTAAATAAAATTCTATGTTGCATGATTACGTATTTGTCCAGCAAAACAACCTTGATGCTTTCTATTACGAGGAGGAAGAGGTGCTCCATATTTTCCGGGAAACAAAATCGACAATAGAAAAATATAATAGAAAGAGGACAAACTTGGAATAATAAATATTAATAGGGATATAGGTGTCATTTTATAACTTGGTTTTTCAACCTTTAACCTAATCCCAAGTTATCATGTGGGATTTGTAACTCCGTGGGGCCCACGGATGGGGAGCCAAAATAAAACCTAAATTCGTGGCCCCCACGGATTTGTCTCCAATTTTTTTGGCCAATCAAACAAAGTATTGATACCAAATCCTTGATGGTTTGATTTTTGGTACCAAATCCTTTATACAAATCCATGAAGGAAACGACCTCTTAAGGGCTTTACAAATTTGAAAATTTCACATAATTTGGTGAAATTCAAGGAGGACGATCAAATGCTTCAAGCTAAATACGCCAATTATTCATAAGATCTAATATCGAAATAATAATTTTCTCAAATCTCAAAGTGCCTTGTTAAAAAAAAGTTTTTTTTTTTGTTTTTTCTCTGAAATCAGGGTTCGGGAGAGAGTGCTTCGCGAGACCGGTCGATGGCCGCTGCAGGGTGCTCCAGCTAATTGGGCGCAGCTGTTCGGCGTCGGAGAGTCCAATCGCCTGCAATATGTTGCTCCAGACATTGTCAATGGTTCTTTGATCATTCCAAGAGCGGTGCGAGAGGAGGGTGTTGCTCGTTGGCGGCACGCTCTAGTAGGGCAATTTCTCTCGTCGACGCCAGAGATTGAGCAATTAAGGCACTGGGCACGCCGATTCTTGGGGCGAGATGGTAGGGTAATAGTTTCTCATTTTGGGGATAACATGTTTCTCTTCCAGTTTTCTGATCCAGATGCCTGCACTTGGGTGTTCGAAAATGGACCTTGGCACTATAACAACAATCCCCTCTTCCTTCGACGCTGGGTTCCGAAAATCCAAATGGTAAAAATGAGTTTGAAGTCACTTCCGATTTGGGTTCGTCTCAGTGGGTTGCCGCCTGAGTATAGTGCAGTGGAGGGTTTGAGTAGAATTGCTAGCCTGCTGGGTACTCCGCTTTGGATGGATCAAGCAACAAGGTTAGGAGCTCAAGCTGGGATTGCACGGGTTTGTGTGGAGATCTCTGCTGATTTTGACTTCCCGGACGAAATAAGTGTTACACCAGAAGGGGAGGAGCCACTGTATTTGGGAGTTCGTTATCTTCATGTTCCTATGATGTGTAAGCAATGCAAAGAGTTTGGCCATTGTGAGGGGGAGGGTAAGGAATGCAAAGAAGTGCAAGTTATTACAGGTAAAGAGTTAATCAGGGCGGAGGATATGACAGATGAGGTAGCTTGGGTGTCTAATGCCAAGGCTAGCTTGTCTGGTAGGTCTAATGAAGGAGAGTCAATTCTTGCGGATGGCTCAGCTAAAGGAGGACCAGTTCATGTAACTGGCTCACTTGTAGGAGGTCCAGTTCCAGTAGCTGGCTCATCTGAAGGAGGTCCAGTTCATGTCACTGGCTCACTTGTAGGAGGTCTAGTTCCAGTAGCTGGCTCACCAATTGGAGGAGGTCCAGTTCCAGTAGCTGGCTCAAATTCAGGAGGGACGATTATTCCTCTTCATACCTTCTTTGGTAAGTTGATTGATGAAGATGGATTTCAACTTGTTACGAGGAAGGGAAAAGGAATTGCATATGATACTGCCCTTAAGGGCTTTCCTTCTGCTGCTCTCAATGCTCACGGGCAAGCTCTGGTTATAAGGGGGCCTCCTAAGAAGGGGAGGGGTAAGAAGCATAAATGAAATTTCTGAGTTGGAATCTCAGGGGGTTTAATGCTCCTGAGAAGCATAGATATATTAGTAAGCAGTTAATAAAGTTGAATATAGATTTTGCATCAATTTTAGAAACTAGAGTATTAGAAAAGAATGCCGCAGATATTATACAGCGCCATTTTAGTGCTTGGAAGCATTTAGATAACTATGCACATTCAGCTTCAGGGAGGGTTTGGCTTTTCTGGAAGCCTAGTTTGAAGGTTCAGTTAGTTAAAATGGGGGAGCATTTCATACAGGTCAGGGTTGAAGGGTTGGCGAAGTGTATTGTCACTGCTATATATAGTCCAAGCAAAGCAGGGGAGAGGCTGGCAATGTATTCTGAGTTACTGCCCTGGAAAGTCATAGGTGAGCCTGGTGTCTTTATGGGGGATTTTAATGCTATTATGGATATAAGGGAGGGTTCAAATAGTGTTGCTATGACTCGGGGGGTTGGATTTCAGGAGTTGGGTTACAGAGATGTGTTTGATTGATCATAAGGTCATTGGCTCGCAGTTTACATGGTGGAATAAGCAGTTAGCGAACCCCATTGTAAAGAGACTTGACCGTTTCCTTGTGAATGAGGAATGGCTTCTTTCTTTTCCTCAAAGTGCAGCAAAGACTTTGGCTCCAGGGGTATCAGATCATTGTGGTCTGGTACTGGATTCGACACCTTTGATAGGCTCACTTCCCAAGCCTTTTAAGTATTTCAAGTATTGGCAGAAGCATCCTCAATACTCATCACTGTTGGAGGAAGCTTGGGGAGAATCAGTTAGGGGATCATTTTACCAACAATTCTACAACAAGTTAAAAGCATTCAAAAACAGGCTAAAGAAGTTAAATCGTTTGTAGTATTCTGATATATCTGAAAGAACTAGAGCAACAAAAATAGCACTTGAACAGCAGCAGCATGAAGTTCTTCAAGATCCAACTGCAGAGAATACACATAAGGATCTTGAGTTGGCTGCTTTGTGCCATGATTTGCAGCTGGCAGAGGAGAGCTTCTTCAGGCAGAAGTCCAGAATTAAAAATATACAGGAAGGTGATGCAAATACAACCTATTTTCATACTATGGTGAAAATTAGGAATTACAAGCAGATCATTATGAAGCTGATTAAGGATGATAATACAGAAGTGACAGATGTTAAGGAAATGGGGGAAGAGGCTGTTAGGTTTTATAAAAAGCTCTTGGGGGAGGTTGATAAAGAAGTTCAGATCCTTCCAATTACCTACTTCCATCAGCAGTTGAGGAAGAGGCTAGACTCAGAAGGTGTCCAAATATTGTTGAATCCAGTTACAAGGGAGGAGATTAGGGAGGTGTTTAAAAAGATGCCAAATGATAAAAGCTCCTGGTCCGGACGGCTTTACTACTGAGTTCTATAAATCATATTGGTCTATTGTTGGGGAGTTGGTGGAGGAGGTGATTCTGGAATTTTTTCGATCAGGAGTAATGCCACAACAGGTAAACTCCACTATTCTAGCTTTAATACCTTAAGTGGTGAATGCATATAGAATGAAAGATTTTAGGCCCATCTCTTGTTGTAATGTAATCTATAAAGGAATATCTAAAATCCTATCCAATAGGTTGGCAGCTGTGCTTCCACAGGTTATAAGTAAATCTCAGTCAGCTTTGATAAAGGGGAGGTTAATCAGTGACAATATTCTGATGGCTAGTGATCTTGTAAAAGATTATCATATGAAGAATACTACATCGAGGTGTGTCCTGAAAATTGATCTTATGAAGGATTTTGACTCGGTGAGCTGGCCTTTCCTGTTTAACATGCTTCTAGCTATGGGATTTCCAGAATCATATGTCAAGCTTGTAGAGGCATGTGTTACCACTCCAAAACTCAGTCTCTTTTAATGGAGGCTTGTGTGGCTATTTTTCTGCTGGGAAGGGACTCAAGCAAGGGGATCCCTTATCCCCATATTTGTTCACAGTGGCAATGGATTATTTCTCATGTTTAATATATAGAGCAGCTGTTGACAACCAAGTTCCATATCATCCACGTTGTAAAGCACTAAAGATCACACATCTGTGCTTTGCAGATGATCTTCTGGTGTTTACAAATGGATCCATAAGAGGGGTGGCTGGTGTACAAAGGGCGCTAGCACAATTCTATGTTGAATCTTTTCTTCGATGTAACCCTGCTAAATGCCAACTATTTTGTTGTGGCATTCCTGAAGAAGAGAAGCAATGGATTTCCTCTTTTACTGGTTTCCCCCTGGGAGACCTGCCTGTTCGATATCTTGGAGTGCCACTCATTTCAGGTAAACTCTCATTTGTTGACTGTTTAGTGCTTGTTGATAAAATAACAAAGAGGATAAGGACTTGGCAAGCAAAAAAGCTTAGTTATGCGTGTAGATTGCAATTAGTATCTTCTTTCATAACTAGTATTATGCAATACTGGATGGCCTTATTCCTATTACCACAAAGAATACTAAAAGACATTGAAAGAATATGTAATCAATCCATGTGGGGTCTTGGAGGTTCGAGCCTAAGAAAGAGGGCTTTGGTTTCTTGGGAGTTTGTGGCGCTGCCAAAGAATGAAGGGGGTTTGGGGATAAGGGATTTTAAAAAATTGAATCAGGCTTGTGTAGTCCGCCATATATGGAATCTGCTAGCTGGATCTGGATCTCTGTGGTGGCATGGGTAAAGAAATATCGTTTGAAACTTAAATCCATATGGGAAGTAGCAGTTTAGTTAGCAGGTACTTGGATCTGGCGGAAGATTCTTAAAAGTAGGAATGGAGTAAGATCTCATATATATGGAAATGGAAAAACACTTGCTTGGGATGGTAAGATCTTGCCAAAATATTCTGTCAAGCTTGTTTGGCAAACTATCAGGGCACCTCAGCCTTTAGTTGATTGACACAAGGTTGTTTGGGGGAAGCCATATAGCCCAAAGCATAGTCTGTTATTATGGCTTGTCATTCTCAATCGAGTTGTCACAAAGGATAAGTTGCATAGTTGGGGTCTTGCTGATGAGGATTCATGTGTTCTTTGTCTAGGGGGGGAGGAGTCAAGAGATAATCTTTTCTCTGTCTGCCCATACAGTAGGCATATTTTGTGTTCTGTTTTGTCTCGTTTCTGTCGTGTCCCTATTTTTAGCTCATAGCAGGAACATCTAACCTGGGCAACAAGGCAGTGGAATACTGGAACAGGGAAGAAAGATGAAGGGCGATTGAGGTGGTTTTTATGCATTAGTTACCTGTGGAGAGAACGTTGTTGCAAGACTCATGATGCTGTGATCTGCTCCCCCAACTTGCTGGCTGGACGTATTGAAGAGGAAGTTAAATGGATACTTGCTGCCAAACCCTGATGATGTAAAGGTTGCATAGATAGGTTTTTGTGTTTAGCAGTTTTGATCTATGAGTTGTTGTTGTTTCCTTTACAGGTTGTACTTGGAGAGGGAGTTTGCGGTTTGCAACCCTAGTGCTTAATGAAATTTTTTGATTGCCCATAAAAAAAACAAATCGATAAGCAATCTTTCATTTTATGAATCCAAGAATTTCAAAAAAAAATTATTTTTCAAATCATTGATAAAAAAATCGGATTAATTGCAAGGTTGGTCACTGAGATTACTAAAAACGTTCATGTTTGTTCACTAAAAATATTTAATTTCGTTCGTGGTCACTATAATCAATCAAACAGTTCAAGTTTGGTCACTCTCCGTTACCTTTCATACCCTCCGTTAACACTGTCGATTTTTTGCTAACGTGGCTAACAGAAGTGCCTAATCAGCTAATTTTAACAAAACAAAAAAAACTCAACCCGCCACGTCATTAAAACTAGCAACATAAGACACCCAACTCAACTCAACCCAACCCAACCCAACTCAACTTCCACTAGTTGACCCAACTGGAAAAAAAATTCCCTACTTCCAAATCCCAAACTGGATCTCAACGCCAGCCAACGGTGGGAGATTCCTGACTAAACATCACTGATTCAGCACCGGCCTTTACCGGAGAAGATGGCCTCGATCTCTATGACGAGGTTATCAAGAAGGCATGCCCCTCTAACCGTCCTCCGTTCTATGAGCCGTCGACGCGAACGCCTTCTCTCCAACGGTGGCTTCTTCTTCTTCATTAGTCAGCGGGCAGATGCGGCGGCGGCAGTAGAGGAACGACTTGCCGATGGTGAATAAAAGGATGAGGGTACATGGGTGCGTGACGACTTTGGTTGGAGATTGGGTGGATAAGAGATTGAGGTTTTGAGTAGGAAATTGAGGCGGGTAGTTTATTAGAGAGAAGTGAAGCTGAAAGAAGAAACAACCCTAGAGCTTATTAGAGAGAGATCTGATCTATGCCTTGGCGAATTCTTCTTTTGACTGAGTTTGTTATTAATTGGTAGGTTTATTGATGTGGGTTTGACGGGTTTGGGTGGTTTAATAATGGGTGGACCTAGGTGAGGACAAGGTGTGTCGCCCGACACACCTTCGTGAAAATTTTGTGAGAGACCTATATTTTTTTTGGTACAAAATCTTTGAATTTGGGTCGTCCGACACACCTTCGATAATTGTTAGCGACAAACCTTTAGTATATAATAAGAAAATTTTGTTATAAAGTAAATTCTATATTATTCATTTTAATAGTAATTCATAATAATAAATTTAAATATATTTTAGTTTGTTTAAGGAAGACAAGAGCTTTGATAGATTACAAAGAATCACTAAGCTAGTTAGACGAATGGTGGAAAGAGGAAAGGATACTATTATCCTTTAATTTACTTTCTTATGAAGTTAGTGTCAACTTTATCTATGTGAACTACAAGCTACGAAATAGCCTTTTCAGCTATGATTTAATCAAGAGAATTCTTTGGAATTGGCTGAGTGACTAATTCATGAATGATTGTTTAGTTGTGTATATCCAAAAATGATTTATAAGCGGTGAATAGATTTTACAAACCTTTAATGATATAAAAACTCGTCGCAATTCATGGTAAAATTAATAACATTGCAAACTTTATGAATTGATTTTTTATAATTTTTTTATTTTATATTATTTTATAGGCGACACACCTACTCCAAAATCCTGGGTCCGCCACTGGGTTTAATTAATGGGATTGATTTGTAAGGTTGGATCTTATATCTTGGCGGATCTGATGTGGCAAGTAGAATTTTATTTTTTCATATTAAATTTTGGTGACTCAGCATTTATGTTAGCCACATCAGTAAAAAACTAACAGTGTCAATTGAGACTGATGGAAGGTAACATACTAACTTGAATTGTTTGATTAATTATAGTGACCATGAACGGAATTAAATATTTTTAGTGACCAAACATGAACATTTTTAGTAATATCTGTGATCAACCTTGCAATTTACCCCAAAAAAAATCTCTACCCATTTTTCTGATTTTCTCCCATACATGGTTGGCTACTTGGCTTATACAAAAATATTTTTACAGGGTTAATGACCAATATGCCATTGAATTAGTATATAAGACTTTTTTCAAAATAAAATACTAAAGGACACTCCAATCGGTATTCATTAATAAGTGAGCCGTTTTCACCCAAATCAGAGTACAGACAATAATTAAGAGTGGGATCAGGCGCTTCTAACAAATGACTAACAAATGAGTACGGGGTCCGACGTCAGAGTTCGGACGGGGTCCAATTCTGGAGTTCGGACGCGGTCCGACATCGGCGTTCAGATGGGGTCCGATGTCGGAGTTCGGACGTTGTTCGACATTGGCATTCGGATGGGGATGTGCGATTAGACGTCGGAGTTCGGACGGAGATGCCAGGCGTCGGTCTGACGTCGACTTTCGGACGATGGGGACTGGACGATTCGCCGGTTGTCAGACCAGGTCAGACGACTCTGCTTGCTGGAGTGCCTGGTGTACGATTCTCAGCGTCGAACCTGTCACCGGTGACTGTTTCTTTCCTAAAAACGTGGATTCATAATTAATATTAAAGTCTAAATACTGTATTAAATAATTATTAAATACCAAAATTTATCTTATTAACCCACATATATATCCATTCCCCCTAAAACCTCGTTAGGGGATCATTGGGGTCGAGGGATCAATTGCGTCCTTAATATGCCCGAACGAAGGGGTTTGGATGGTGGATTTCTTACGCTGGCTATTTCTCCAGTGTCTGGTCGTGTGGTATGGAGTGGCGAACAATCAAGTCTTTATACTATCAAGTAGGGCTGGCTATTTGGTCGGAATTTTTTTATTTTACCCGAAACCGGACCGTATAACCCGGACCGGGACCGGATAGTAAACAATTCAATCCAATTTTTGGGCTTAGATTTGAGGTAAAAAAACCGTTTGAGACCGGATAAAAAACTGTATCAAGACCGGATAAGAGAGCTCAACACCCAAAACTTAAGGGTAATTAGCATAAACGGTCACAAACCTTTGCACTTAGTACAAAACTTAACCAACTCCTCACCCTTTCAGGCCTTAGGCCACTCAAATCCCCACAAGCTCAATATAAAATCAAGACCGAATTGGGACCGGACCGGATCAAAATCGGACTGTGTCCAATTCAATCTTTGGTCCTTATATTTTCAAAAAGACCGGACTGGACCGGATCAATTTGGACCAATTTAACCGGACCGGACCGTATAGCCACCCCTACTGTCAAGGCTAGTTATCACTTAGCACTGGAGTTGAGGAAGCGGAAGGAGCTAAGGGTGAAGGTGTAAGTGTAGGTGTGGTATCGTAGCCTCTGAAAAAGGATTTGGGGGTCTCCCATACCCCTCAAGTTGCGGTACTTCATATGGCAGCTGGTTCGCGGTGTCTTGCCAACGGGTGAGGCACTGAGCCGCGGGGGGGGGGGGGGGGGGGGGTGGAGGGACTGGAGCAATGTCCAGCCTGTGGGGAGGAGGTGAAAACTCTTGAGCATCTCTTCTTTTGCTGTCGAGTAGCGGGGGGTTTGTGGGAAGGGGCGGAGCTAATGGGTATCTGGGATCGTTTCCCCTAAGCAATATGGTCATTTTTTGGCGCAGGTTACTGGAGTAGCAGGATCTAGATCAAGGTGCCCTAATGAGTGTTGTTACCCTCTTCTGGCATGTACGGAAGGCCAGAAATTGGGTGGTTTTCGATTTTACTCAATACATTGTGCCGGTGTTGCTTTCTCAATTTAGATTACAGGTTGGAAAGTGGGATGCCTTACCCAACAACCAGGGCGTTCGCCGCCGGTACTCAGGGGGCCCAGTTGCTAGAGGTAGAGAGGACTAGGTGAGCGGGTGATGTTCGTGGATGGGGCTACGGCTAGTGGATCTCATGGTGTGGGCGGATGGGTTCTATAAGATCCCACAGGCATGGTGGTGGTGGCGTCAGCAGCATTATATGCGGGAATTTCAGAGTCGGCTCTTGTGAAGTTATTGGCCTTCCGAGATGAGGTTTGGTGCTTGGCGTGCGGGTTACATCCGATGACTTTTGCAGGTGACGCCCAAGTAATTTTGAGAAAGATCCGGGAGGGCAAGGTAGCCGATGTCCTTGGGGGGTATGCTTTTGGACGAGATAAGAAGTTTGAGAGGCTCATTCCAGGAGTTTAAATTTATTTTTGTTGGTCATGCATGTAGCAGGGTTGCCGACTTGGTGGCAAGAAAAACCCTTTCGTTGTCCCCCTCTTTGGTGGGGTTCAATTTTGTTTCTTGGTTGTTTTTCAGCTATGTGACTCCTTGTATCTGGATGTTTTCTCGGTAATACGAGTGATCTTTTTGGCAATAACAAAAAAAAAGTCAACTGGAGGAAGCTGTAGCAGGTGGGTGGTGGGGGACAATTATGAATGGAGGACAAAAATGTCATTTACTTAAAAATTGTGGGCGACAATTAGTAATTCTTCGGGCGGCAAATAACAACCCTCTTAGTATATAATATGTACATCTTTGATACAGGACAACTAAAGTTCAGTTTTTTTGTATTGTCAGCTTTATAGTCTTGAATTTATACTAGAAAGCCAATTTAAACACTTTTTGTATGTTCTTCTCAACTCCAGTTGTTTGTTCATCTTTATGGTCGTTTGAATGTAGCATTTGGATGAGTTATTTTCGCCGACATAATTCATTCTGAGTTATTTGTGTCTTAATAACTTGTTTGGTAAACAAAATGTGAGTTGGAATATTTTTTAGACCTGCGACAATTGAAATGATCAGTGTTATTAAGACCGAACTGAGTCGGTCGGTCGGACCGGTAAAACCGTCACCCGACCACCGGCCCAGCTCGGTAGAGTCAATTAATTGGAGCGGCTGGAAAGGACGGTCTGTGAGCGGCCGGAACGGTTAACCGTTCGAGCCGCTCGAACCGCCCAACCGATTTTTGACACCAAACTGGTCCGTTGCTATTAAAAAAAAATAAGAATGTTGGGTTGATCGGCTCTGTGCAACGCCGACTTCCTGTCATCCGATTCCTCCTTCCTCTGCGAGTCCCTCTCAGGCGGCCTCCCCTGCAACTCGTTCTCCGGCGAGAGATCCATCCCGCGACGAGGAGGCAAGCTCGCTGCCGATCACGCCTTCAGCTTCTCGTTGTCCGCCCGTGCTTCGACAATTGTTGGGGCTTTCGCCCATCGTGTGGAGCCGCCGACGCTCTTCCTCAATGTTGAGTTTGGATTAGCGGAGGAGGGGGTTCTCGAAAGAAAGAAGAAGGAAGAAGAAGAGTTGGGGCGGCGAGGGTTCTCAGAAAAAAGAAGAAGAAGAGTTGGGCGGCGCTGAATTGGGTTAGGGTTTTTCCCTTTAAGGGGTAATTATATAATATGTAAAATTACTACTTGATACTTAAAAAGGTAAATTTGTTTTTGGTCATTAAATTCTTAAGTTATTACCTTATATATCTTCTACTTATGATATTATCGTTTATAAGATACCGGTTCTCTAACGATTTTGTAACGGTCTAATACTGGTTGGACCGCTAAAGTTCGAGCCGTTCACGTTACCGGGTCATGCTCGGGTTCGGTTGTGACAACATTGGAAATGATGCATAATGAGTCAATTGAAATACCTCTTCCCCTAGACATTTCAATTAGCTCACTCTTCGCCTTTTTTTATGAGGAGAAATCCATCTTGCGACATCAAACCCCGACCCCAGTAGATACCCGACAAACCTTGAGAGCATTTAATATTAGCTTTACAGCCCTGCCGCCTGCCACCAAGGGGGTAACGCAGAAGTGGCAGCTGCCAAGAATCGAACCCAAAACCTCCTGTACACAAACATGCGCCTCTACCACCCCTTGGTGGTTTGCTCTTCCCTACTTTAAATAGTGAAATACTACAACATGCGAATCTTCTAAACAAGACAATTATACTCAATAACCATATTCCAATTAGAAAATACCACATGAAATGCCATATACCAAAGCAATGCAGCATTTTGATTCCAAATACCACATAACCAAAATGATGCATCCAAACGACCTTTATGTGGTTTTTATGAAAGTTTATTAGCTTGTGTGGCTACTAAAAGAGTACAAGATTTGAAAATATGATATTTTTTCCAAAATATTAGACTTACTAAAAAAATCACACAATATTTAATTTACACTGGAAAATTTTCAAAATACACAAGTTTAGACTTGATTATTGTAGTGTCCATCAACTTTTGTGCCAATCGTTGGAGATAAAAGTGATTTTACTCAAATCGTTGCTAACATACTCGCTTTAGCAAAATCGTTATCTGTGCGTACTCTAGCAATCTTGCTTCAAAATCACTAGAGGCTACAGTGATTTCCATCTAATCTAGATTGAAATTTCATATGCGCGTAATTTTACGTTCGATTATCCAATCGAATTGATTTTCTTCATGTAGCATAAATTTTCTGAGATTTTTGAAATCGCAAACAACGGAAGTGAATTTGGTTACTTTTTATCGTCTAATCAGACTCTTTTCTTGTAAATTAAGTCATTTTATGATGGAGTAGATTGCAAGGTTTGTCACTGAGATTACTAAAAAGGTTAATGTTTGCTCGCTACAAATATTTAATTCCATTTATGGTCACTAAAATTAATTCAACGGTTCAAGTTTGGTCACTCTCCGTCCAATTCTGTTAACTTTTGCTGATGTAGCAGTCAACTCTCGTAGTTGAGCGTTACATGTGTGGCGTGAAAATTAAAAAATATTAAAAAAATAAATTTTTATCTTTTAAATTTTCCACATCATTTCCAACTATTAAAAGTTAAAAAAAAAACTTAAACAGTAATAAAAAGGAGTAAAAACAGTAAGCCATTTATTGTGACAATGCAGCATTTTAAATTTTCCACGTCATTTCCAACTATTAAAAAGTTGCTCTAAAAACAGTAAACCACTTCACTGAGAAGTTTATAGATGTATAAAGGAAAATTATTAACTCTGTATAACCTCCTCTCTTCCTTTCCATCTACATATTCCTTGTTCCTCTACACGATCCTTAATTCACCTCCCACGGCGCCAGAATTTTGATATCAGGAGTTCTCTGCCAGCCGCCAACCCCGCTTCGAATACGTTCATCCTGTGCTGCCATCACAATCCGCGCATGACTGCATCGGACAGCAGCGGTGAAGGCGCGGGTGGGGCGGATCGCTGACGTGGAAAGCAGGGCTATCACCGCTTTGGTCTTCAGCGGTGAAGTGCCCGCGCGCGTCCACGTCAGCGATCCGCGCCACTTCACCGCCTTTGGATCCAACGGTGAACGCCCTCACTGCTTCCCTCATCAACGGTCAAGCTGTCACTGTCAGCCTCGAAAGCGGTGATAGCATCACTGCTTTCGTCAAAAGCGGTGATAGCATCACTGCTTTTGTCGAAAGCGGTGATGTATCATCGTTTTAGACCAAAGCGGTGATCCTAATCACTGTCTTAAACAAAGACAGTGATGTTGAAACTGCTGTACTTTGGGAATTAATTTTATAAGTACTGTATTTAGAGAATTTTTTTTAATAATTAGAGTATTCTGGGATTTTTTCCTCAGATTGGATGCCCTTTATGCCAATTGCTTGGAGGAAAGAGGTAGGCATCGAGAATCAGTGTGATGGGGGCCATGGTTCCATTTTTCTGCATCCCCACCGGAAAAAGGTTTGCTTCCTACTCTTCCACATAGGATTGCAATTTTGCTCATACCCATGTGTTTTTTACTATCCAACCCAATTGGGTTAGGTATGAAATCCAAATAGATGGATATGGGTAGAGTTTGATGGGTTGGTATTCATACCCATTTACTTTGGGTTGGGTTGGGTTGGGTTTATAACAAATGGATTTGGGTTTGTACCCATGCCCAAATACAAATTACAGTTTGGTACCTAAACTTAATAGATATGCATATTTAGTACCTTTTTTTTGCATATAAGTCCTCAAAATATCGATGAAAAATTACATTTTGGTACCTAATTTTTTTTGGTCTTATGTTATGGAAGTTCCACATAATCTTTTTGGAGCATGTCGGGGTCGGAGGCGAAGAAAGCAATGGAGGTGGCGGTGAAGACGTACAAGGATGAGAGACTAACTAATGAAGTTATTTGAAAATACCTAAATTTTCATCTTACAACTTTAAGCAGGAGATGGTTTGGTGTTTTATCAGTGATATCAATGGAGGATAATATATAGTTAAACTTACAATTCTACCAAAGAGATGACTTGGGTGTTTGGGTCGAATCTTAACCATGATTCCATGAAAGTCAGTCAATGTTTGCTTCCTCTCAGAGTTGGGACAATAAATTGTTTTTTTAATTATTGTGAAAATGGGGTGGAAATTTAAAAAATAAAAATTTATTTTTTAAATATTTTTCTAATTGTCACGTTGCACATTTAACAGTCAACTATGAGAGTTTACTGTCACATCAACAAAAGTTAACAAAATTGGACGGAGAATAATCAAACTTAAACAATTAAATTAATTTTAGTGATAATTAGATAATTAAATATTTGTAATGACCAAACATGACCAACTTTGTAATTGATGTCAATTAAACTTTAACTTTAATGGCAATCTCGTCTTCACCTATAAATACTCGAGAGAGTAAAATTCATAGTTTCCTTTCCACTTTCCAGTAGCAATTAGCCATTTTTTTTGCATCATGTTATCATTAGTCCAAAGACCAACAAGAGTGAAGGAAGCGGGTGAATTCAAGCCAATTCTTACACAAAGTAAGAAAAACATTGGAGAAGCACTCTTTACAAGCTTCAAGGTCGATACTGTCTAGATGTATAAGCTTAATCACTTTTGTTCTCCTCCTCTAACATGTACTTCAGAGCTCACCAGCAGGACCACTGTTAACTCTCAAGTTTGAACACCAGAGAGTGAACCCGTGATGCTTTCACCAACCTCGCTTTTGCACAGAGGACAGGATGCATTGATTTTAAGCCACTTGTCCACGCAATCCTTGTGAAAGAAGTGAGAGCATGGCACCTCTCGCAGCTCGTCGTTGTTCGCATACTTCCCCAGACAAATGCAGCAAATCTGCAAAGAGAAGTACAACAAGTTCAATATTGAGAGATACATGCTTCATGCCGTGTCCATTGATGGGGAGACATGTTTTACCGCGTCTTCCCCGGAGATAACACGCTCCTTCTCGGTTCCTGCAGCTACCACCCCACCATCATTGTCACCTGCATTTCCGTCTCTTTTGTTTGACTTGAATTTGTATGTTGGTAGTGCACTGATCGACTCAGGTGTTGCTCCTCTGGTTTGGGTCAGATCCTCTCTGAACCCGAGGACTGAGATTATACAAGGCAGACAACAGCAGATAGTGGCACACAGAATGAAGGGCATGGCGTATCCAATGCAGCTGATAGTGAGAAACACTATACATAACCTGCCAACAGAAAGACGATAACACACAAAGGAACGATCAGTCCTGCCATGCGGGGGAAATAATAATAATAATAATAATAATAATAATAATAATAATAATAATAGTAATAATAATAATAGTGTAGCTGCATATGCACGAGAAGTACCTATACATGTTTGGAGCATCAGTTGCCGAAGAATGACCACCAAAGATCCACACGTTACCCACCACAAACCAAACAGCAAAGAAGCAATCCAATCCCATTTTGAAGTACTCAACTAGGACCTTGACCCTGCAAGGTTATAACAAAGTTCATTGTTGCAGCACAATTTTGACAGAGCAGACATTTTCAACAGGGAACACTTGCCAATAGGAATCTACTTTCTGAAACAGCTAGTGAAGCTCTATAAATGTAAAAAATCGGATCCTGCTTCTATAGGGCTAAAACTTGGGGGTTTTCCCCATACCAAGACTAATCAGTATTAAGCGTTGTAACATTAATTGATGTAGATTATTGAAGAAGTGAAGTAGCTCGGCGAGTGTATACTTCCCTTAGGATTTTACAGCTTTCCTCTTATTGCAGTTTGCCATGTGCTATTTATACCAATACAGAGCTTAGCCTTTATTGTATCGCTAGGCTTAACTTTAATTACGAATACACACACATCTCTAAAAATAGAACAAACTGATAACATGCCATGAATGGCATAAACTTACTAGATTCAACAATGGATAACAATAGGTAGATAGCCTATGCGCTTCAACTAAGCTATTTGCCTTAAGCAAGAGATAATAATGCCCCCTAAAATAAAATGCAACAGTAACGATATGGACTGCAACCATATCAAAATAGTTAAGCTCCACGTGAAAACAGAAACTGCAACGGTTATCCTCTGCTTAAGGAGACTACAAAATGAAAAGCAACAGTTGAACCACAAGAATACTAAAATCATACCTCGAATTTACTGCTGCTGTACTTTGACCACCTCTAGGCGATCCAACTACAGGTTGACGATCTTCTCCACCAGAAGTCCTGGTCACTGAAAGAGAAAATGGTCCAGCGGGAACATTAATATGAGTCGAACCCTGACGAGTTTGGGCAGCATCTTGATCAGACCCTTGGTTTCGAAGATGATATCGCCAGTAAAGAAGGGGGAGAGTCGCTAAGCATCCAGACGCATAACCGATAATCCACACGAACAAGGGTGTGTGTGGGTGCTCGTCCTTCGATATGGACAAAACGACAATCGATGCAATGATCTGGCTCAATGTGAGAGCCAATTCTAATGATACCCATAGACCTGAGTTCAATGGACTCCTGCGTCTACTGTGAGCTTCCCCTCTCCTAGTACTCCGGGCACCTGATACATTCGATGACGATGTTGAAGGCTGAGAAACCGAGGGTGTTGAATTAGTTGAATGCCTGCTATCTGCTGAAAAGGTTTCTAGAGAATGTCCGCCATGGGATGTTGATTCAGAAGAAGAATCAACATTTCCAGGCACGTCGATGATGTGATCAGTACTCCTAAAAGTCTCGGTTCGCTCCATTAACAGTGGGCTAATATCTGTGAGATTCTCAGAATGTAGTTCCTGGGAGAGAACATCCATCTAATTCCACCGACCTCCTTAGATGTGATGAAACCATAGAATCTCAAAGCTAAGGTTACCACCCGACTTTAAAGCCACTAAATTCTCAAGGCAAGAACTACCCAGGAACACGGACAGTAATGGGTGATTCACCCTCTGTTCAACGAAACACAAAACAACGCACTTACAATCAGAATTGCCATGAAATCAGTAAAAGCACAGCATGGTAAAGTACTAAAAATGGTTAGATACGACAGAAACAGCTTTCATCGATTCATCCGAGAACCAAAAAAAATTGGCATATCAAGGGCTCTTGATTTGACGGGAATGGCTTTGACCGCCCAAAATCTAACTGACAACAAGAAAGGAGTCCCCAGTTCTTCAAATCTCTCCTTCCACACGGTATCAATGCCAAGTTGCAGGCCATTCAACCATGAGGCAATTCAATCCCAAAAGCAATAAACAAAAGAAAGAACTCAATCACCACATTGCAAAATATTATAGAATATACAGGAAAAAACAACGTTTTTTTCAGCTAACAACTCTGGGAAGATGACAAAAGTGAGCTGGGAGATTTCCTCGGCCGATAAATAGAAAAGAAGCAAAAAGAAAACCCCCTCCAAAGAACAGTGAAACTTTGACTCCGACGACTTGATTCGTTCTCAGATCAAACAAATTTTTTGAAGTGAACCCGAAAAATTCCAAAGGGAAAGCGATAATGGGCAAGTGATCAACCATTCCCGAGAGCTCGAAACTCGAATCAAATTGGAAGAGAGAAGCAGAAAGATCGTAACCTGTTTGAAGCTTGGACCTTAGGTCGAAGTAAAATGAAAAGGAGCCAGAGCAGAACAGCGCCGGCTTCTCGCCTGGAGATGAACAGGGAGAAGCAAAAGGGCGGAGGCGATGGTAGGAGGAGGATGGGGCGCGTTTCGTCGCTTTTCTTTAAAGTTGGGTCGGAAAGGGATCAAGAGTCAGCTTTCCATTTCCATTGCTTCTCTGTTGGTCTGGGAATAAACATTTCTATCTATATACCTCTTTTAGTAGATTTTTGTAAAATAACTATTTTCGCGTGCAATTTGTTTTTATATTCACGAGATAGCTAAATTATTTTTTGGTGTGAACGAGATAGCTAAATAGGAAGTTGGAAAGAAAATTCCCGTAATAATACGCGAGAAAAAAAGATGAATATATTTAAGAATTGTTTGGGTGAAGTATTGGGGATTGCTATTCGTCGCCCTAAAAATCCTTATTCGTCGCCCTAATTATATTAAATTTACTCTAATACCCTTAATTTATTATTTTTTTTCTTTCAATCTTAAACTCTAAAACGATCACACGTAAATAAAAAAAATAAAAATAAAACAATCACCACATACATCCACTCAGTCGTCGGTGTCGGCCACCTCACCGGAGAAAAAAAAAAATCCTCTGTTGCTCGAGTCTTCGTCTTGCTTATGGCGGCGGATCGTGCTTGGGAACAACCATGCAATTTTTCACGATCATGATCGAAGGATTGTGTTTGGGCCTTGGGATTCTCTTTGATTAAGGAATTGCTCTTCTGTCAATTGGATTACGCCCAAGTTTTCTTTCTAATTTTCTTTTCTCTGGTTTTTATATGGGAAAATTAGGATGATGAGTGATTACAAGGTGGAGATTATTGATGATTTTTTCTGGGTTCTTTTACTTCTTCCCGTAGTTGATTGATGGCCACGATCGAAGGGTCAGCGCAATGGGGAGATAGAGCGATGGTGGGTCGGGGAATGGGTACTCCGACGGGTTTGGGAACGACAGCGGCGGCCGGCGGTAATGGTGGTTAGCGGCTGAGTCGATGGCACTATGCAGTGGGCGAGAGGCGGCGGTCACCCGTAGCAGCAGGGCGGGGAGAATTTTCTTCTTCTGCAGTCTCCTCCTTTCCTTCTCCGAGCAGCAGCGGCGATAATGGTGGCCAGCGGCAGGTTGAAGGGATTGGTGAATGATGTTCACGGCAATTTTAAATTTAGGTTTATGAATTGTGACGAAATATATGAGAGGGCAATAAGGTAATTTTAGTATAAATTAGGGCGATTTTTTTAAAATATTAGGGCGACCAATAGCGATTCAGGAAGTATTTGGGTAAAATACCTCGGGTACCACTTAAATTTGAGAATTGGGGTAGATATACTACTTAAATTTGAATAGGGCGTCGGGTACCATTGAACTCTATTATATGTGCACCCGGTACCACTTAAGTTTACTGTTATGTGTATTGCGTTAAAGTTGACAGAATATTCATGGAATATTCAGTTTTCTAAATTTCATAATTGGTCATTCTACTTTTCTTATTGTAAAAAACTATTTGGACTTATGGAAAACACAATATTTTATTGTTTAATTGGAATCCTCTTTTGGATACTTGATAGCAAATCAATTTTTTCAATAGAAAATTTAGAATCAATTATCATTATAAGTATTTTTAATTATCATTATGTGTTCTTATAATTGAATGATTTTCTGAAGCAAATATATCTTATGAATTCTGTCTCGATATAAATAATCCGAGAATGTTATATTTAGTTCTCTTACATCATGGTGATGTTGTCTAATTTTCCATATTAAATATCCTTTTAATTCTCTAATATTATATTGTAGATGTTTCATATTAGTTAAATTTAGTAATTCTAATTCTCTTCCTATAATCATATTTTATTTTCTATATTCTTTTATTGATTGTTGTAGCTTTTATAGTTCATTTATTACTTGGTTACTTTCCGTCTCTTTTCGTTCTAAATGTTTTTTCAATTACTGGAATATGTTTTATTCCTTATGATTGTGTTTCATTTATCTTTCTTTGATTTTGATGTATTGATGATCGATTATGTTCTATTTTAACTATTTCTGATGGTGCTTAAAATTGAATTAGGGTGTTTAAATAGATATTCTAATATTAATTTTAAATATTTATTATAATATTCTAGTGTACTTATTATTTTTATTAATATTCATTTAATATTTTCTAATTTATCTATTTTATGAAATATTTTGATTAGCCATTTTAGTAATAATATGTTTAGAAGGTTTCCTGTTTAGCCCTTCCTAAACAGAAAGGGGGACTGGGGGTCAAGGATTTGGTTGCTTGGAATCAGGCATGCACTATTAGAATGCTCTGGTTGTTCTTGATGAATTCAGGGACCTTATGGGTGGCGTGGATGAAGGAATACAAGTGTAGGCAATGTGATCTGTGGTCATTGAGAGTGGAGTATAGTAGCTCGTGGGCTTGGAGAAGACTTCTTAAACTTAGGACTGTGATTTCCCCTTGGATACATAAACATAATGATGCAGTTTATTGGGATTCCAAGGAGATGGATGCTTACTCAGTCCGTCGAGTCTGGGAAACTTTGAGGAGCAGGGCACCTAGAGTTGTGTGGTACAAGTTGGTCTGGAGCAGTAACTGCCCACCTCGTTACAACATGATAGTCTGGTTAATAATGAAGAATGCAATTGTTACAAGGGATAAACTACTAAAATGGGGAAAGATCGGGGAAGCAGCTTGTCCGCTCCGTGGCAAGGAAGTGGAGAGCAGGGATCACCTCTTTGCTCAGTGCTCTTTTGCAAGAGGCCTTGCTGCTGCGATAAGGTGTGACCTACTGCTGCACAATGATTGGGATGCTATGGTGCATTTCCTGACTTCTGCAGGATCAACAAGAAGAGGGGAATGGCAAGTTCTCGTTTGGTGCATGTTGGTGATGTTCATTTGGAAGGAAAGGTGCGGTGTAATTCATGGCGCACCATGTCGCACCCCGGGGCAAGTTGCAGACCTAATCAAACTAGAATTGATGTTTCTTTCATGTGGGAATAGAGGGTTCCGAGATGCCTTGGTTGGGCTGGGATACTTATAGTGTTTTGCAGTTTTGTTTCTATTGACTTAGTATAGAACTCAGATTGGGGTGGTGTGTTGTTCATGTCTAATGGGATGGTTATCCCGTTTTCGTTGTATTGGTTTTTACAGAAATAAAAAGCGAATGATTCAACGAAAAAAAATGTTTTTAAAAAATTTGGGTACCAAAAAGTAATTAAAATTTTGGGTTGGATGGAAAGTAGACGGATGCACATTTTGTCGACTTTATGGTACCCGATACCCTATTCAAACTTAAGTGGTATGCCTATCCCAATTCTCAAAGTTAAGTGGTACCCGAGGTATTTTATCCTGAAGTATTTATATGAGGGATATCACCAAAATAGTGTGCATTACGTCGGCATTCGGCCATATTCATCCATTTGAAAAGAGCTTTGAGCATGAGAGATTTTTGAGGTCATGTATTTCGAAATTTATGCAATATCCTAATTTCAACTATTAAATCAACAAGGTAAAGAGACTAGACGATGACACTCAGTTTCATGAGATGGCAATCAGAGATTAAGAGACTAAAACTAAGTTGTCATCACGTACTGCAACAAGCTCGGTAACTAAGTGGTACAAAGAGACATGGAAATGAGACCCTAACATCAATCTAACATGCCCGCTTCACGAACAACTTTACCTTATGAGCAGCAATTACAACGACAGATGGTCGCAACAAATCAGATCTTCAAGAAGTTGACTTGTAGTATGTGTTAGTGTGTATTTGGGATTGCGATTGGGAGGGGTTACCGGGCTACGACTTTACTCTTATAAGAATAGTCGATTGAGCAGCAAAGGATGCTAATGAATCTACAGGTGACATTGTGATAACACCCTGGAGGGGTGTTGAAGACCAGAGTTGCACAGAATCCACCCAATTCAAAGGATTGAATTGGTTGACTTGTTTCTGACGAAACCGAGTTGCAAAACAAGCTATAAGAAGCCAGTTTGACACTCGTGTAGGGATGGAATCAACGGGTTTCTTCACACCTGGGAAGAAGCACGAATGATATAAGGTCAGCTTCGATGTAGTTGAGCGTGATTTCTCAACCAATAGGCCAAATTCAGCAAGTTTCGATCACAATCAAAACCAAACAAAACTCTCAAACTCACGCTTGGAATTTATAGGGCAAAAGATTCAACTCTCATTCTCCGCCTTCATTGTTACACGACAAGCCTTTATATAGGCCAAACAAACACAACTTGAAAGTAACCTAATTAAACAAGGAAAGAAAGTTACAACACGAATCCTTATGGAACAAGGATTCCCACGCAGTCCAGATACCCTTTTGCCACGTCTGGCCGTTGTACTTCTAGTTTGATTCGAACTCAACCAATCCCTTGTCTTTGTAGAAGAAAACTTCCTCTTTCACCTCCAACTTGAATCAGCCCGAGATCATACCCCAAACTCCAGATACAGGCCTTCAAAGTTGGTATCTCAAAACACTTGTCTGCCTTAGCCAAATATTGGCAGTTTTTCTGTTTTGAGGTAGCCTTTTGTCGATCTTCGAAAATGACCTTCCAGGCAACCCCTTGAGCTCCACAATATACCAATGTAAACTTAAGAACTTTCTCTTTAAAATGGTGCATTGAACAAGAATTTCCATCGAGCCATTTGGAAGGTATTGGCTCCCAAAGTAGGTAGCTTGAACTCGAATGGACACTTAGCCAAATTCTTACCTTCTTCTTTCCAACTTCAATGGCTTCTTTGTCAAGTAATTGTGGGTTATCTATTGACCCATTTGGGATCATATCAGGCCCCCCTGTAGAAAAAGCTTTGCCCTCAAAGCTTGTGCATTTCTTCGATCAAAATCGGCACAAAATTGATCACAAATTGGATCACAAGTAGGCTGTCCAAACTCCCTGTCCTGGAAGAGTAGGGCATAGTTCATCATGTCTAGAATTGGGGATTTCCATTCTTGGCATCTCCAGCTCGGTTCATTGTCTCCATCAGCTTCCTCAGTCATGGAATCGAGTTTCTGTACCATCCCTTTGCCTTGAATCGACGTCTGCAGCGTCGACTCGTCTCCTCTTTTCTTCCCGCCATCGTCGCCATTTGAAAATGACGAACTCAGAAATCTCAATCGAAAATTGGGGGTTTTCGATCCAGGCGTTCCTGGGCTGAATTGCGGGTTCCGAGAGCTTCTTGTGATGCTTCCCAACAATTCCACCTCAACCACTTGGTTTGAATCATGCCCGATCGCCACAACCAATTCACTCATTTTTCGGTCGAGTTTACCTGCGTTCAGATCACTTTCAGCTCGAATTGGATTCCAAAATCCAGCTATCTTCATTCTAATTTGACTTGCATTTGAGTTTTCTTGAGACAATTGGAACGTGTCTGCACGTTTTCCCGAGTTCGAATCATTACCAAACTCCCTGATGAGATACCCCTTTCTCCTCTCCTGCTCCGTCGTCGACGGGGAACAAAGTTGTTCTTTGCTCGGTGGCTGGGCTCGTTGTCGCCTGATTGCTGTGAGTACCAATCTCCGAGCCACCAGACTACCTTTCTCACCTCTCTCCACCTTACCTGAGCTCGATTGGCCTCCGATTGTCGTAGGTCAGCACGAGCCTCGGCCGGCGACAATGGAGTCAGCTTCATCATCTTTCCATCGAGCTTGAACGTGTATTAGTTCAAACGCCCATGGTGCGTGACGCCTCGATCGTACTGCCAAGGTCGGCCCAAGAGGATGTGTGCAACATGCATCGGAGCCATGTCACAAAGAATTTGATCCTTGTACTGATCAATTTCAAATTCAACCCACACCTGCTTTGTGACTTTCACCGCACCATGATCGTTGAGCCAGTGCAGGCTATAGGGCTCGTGGTGCTTCACTGTGCTTAGCCCGAGCTTTCTGACCATCTCCATACTGACGATGTTCATGCAGCTTCCGCTGTCAATCACCATGGAGGCGTTTTCCCTTGAACTTTGCAGTGAGTGTGAAACGGATTCTCACGCTGCTGAGTCTCGGCAGTGGTTTCAAGGGTGAGAGCTCGATCCTGCGTTAACTCCTCCTCTTCTTCCTCTGAGTGTCCCTCGCCGTCGCGCAAGATCATGGTCTTTGGGTTGGGACATTGGAAAGACTTGTGGCCCTTACCACCACACTTAAAGCATTCGACTTTGTTCATCGTGTTTCCAGCACGAACCTGACCTCCTAGGGAAGCCACTGGCTTCACGTTTAACGGCCAAATTGCAGTCAGAGCAGTCATCGGAGTAGACTCTGCTGGGTGGTTCTGTCTCGGTGCTATCACTCGTCTTCCCGCAGCTTGCTTCAGCTGCTTCTCAATCTTCAAAGCCAGGTGGATCGCCTCGTCCAAATCTATAAAGTGGCAAAGCTCCAGCTCGTACCTGATCTCCTTGTTCAATCCACAAGGAATCGCGAGATCGTGGCCTCAGAATATTCTCGAACGTCGCCTCTGGTCCGGATCAGTTCGAGTTCTTTGTAATACTCGTCGTCAGAATGAGTTCCTTGACGAATTGTCTGAAGAGACTCGTGCAATTCTCGCCAGTAATACGCGGGCACAAATTTGTCTTGCATCATTCCTCTGAGCTCTTCCCAATTCGTCACAGGTGTTTGTAAATTGCGTCGCCGCTGGACTTGTACCTGTTCCCACCAGGTAGTGGCGTAATCTTGAAACTTGTAGATTGCTAATATCAACTTCTAGTTTTCGGAGTAATTTCCGCATTGGAAAAAAGAGTAAGATCTTGCGTTCCCAATCCAGGTAAGCCGAGGCACTGTTCGTGCCGTGAAACGTGGGAATCGAGAGCTTGATTCCCTTCAGCTCCGATATCGGAAGCTCTTCCCCTTCGTGCTCCATCCGGCGAGGCTCGAATGGACGCCGATTCCGGAATTGCCGATCGTCGTGGGGCATCTCCAGAGCCATCAATTGGGGCTCCAAATCCTGAACACGCTCAGCCAGGACTCGATCGGCTTCTGGGTTCCTGTTTGCCGACGGGGTTTCAAAATTTCCCGGTGGCGTAAAATTCGTCTCAACCTGGGTTTGCTCATCAGTTGCCGCCGTTCCTCCGATCTGCTGTTGTCTCCCTGATCGACTCAACGTGTTGACATTTTGACTCAGAGGAATTGGGAAGAGCTCAGAGGAATGATGCGAAACAAATTTGTGCCCGCGTTTAACGACCGAATTGCAGCCGGAGCGTTCAACGGAGCAGACTCTGGTGGGTGGTTCTGTCTCGGTGCTAGCACTCGTCTTCCCGCAGCTTGCTTGAGCTGCTTCTCAATCTTCAAAGCCAGGTGGATCACCTCGTCCAAATCTATAAAGTGGCGAAGCTCAAGCTTGTACCTGATCTCCTTGTTCAATCCGCAGAGGAATCGCGAGATCGTGGCCTCGGAATCTTCTCGGACATCGGCTCTGGTCAGGAGCAGTTCAAGTTCTTTGTAATACTCATCGACAGAACGAGTTCCTTGACGAATTGTCTGAAGAGACTCGTGCAATTCTCGCCAGTAATACGGGGGCACGAATTTATCTTGCATCATTCCTCTGAGATCTTCCCAATTCGTCACCAGTGTTTGTGAATTGCGCTGTCGCCGGACTTGTACCTGTTCTCACCAGGTGGCGGCGTAATCTTGAAACTCGTAGGTTGCTAACAGCAACTTCTAGTTTTCGAAGTAATTTTTGCATTGGAAAAAGAGTAAGATCTTGCGTTCCCAATCCAGGTAAGCCGAGGCATTGTTCGTGCCATGAAACGCGGGAATCGAGAGCTTGATTCCCTTCAGCTCCGATATCGTAAGCTCTTCCCCTTCATGCTCGATCCGGCGAGGCTCGAATGGACGCTGATTCCGGAATTGCCGATCGTCATGGGGAATCTCCAGAACCATCAATTGGCGCTCCAAATCCTGAACACACTCAGCCAGGACTCGATCGGCTTCTGGGTTCCTGTTTGCCGGCGGGGTTTCAAAATTTCCCGGTGGCGGGATATTCGTCTCAACCTGGGTTCGCTCATCACTTGCCGCCGTTCCTCTGATCTGCTGCTGTCTTCCTGATCGACTCAACGTTTCGACATGTTAACTCAAGGTCTCGAATCTTGCCGTCAAGTCCTGAAACTTCTCGTCGATTCAGGTGAGTTCACAATTAATAAATGTCTGCACACCCTCACCATCTCTCTGATAGAGTACAATTGTACGTTTAATGTATCTCTTTCCCTTTTCGTTGTTTTCGTTATAAAAGCTCACAATTCATCATAAAACTTTCTATCATTATATCACACAATATGAAAAATTTGTGTAATGTTATTCTATAACTGTTACGTAATTACATGTATTCTGTGGGAGTACTACGGTACGTTTAGTTTATCCCTTTTTCGTTTTGTTGTTTTCATTATAAAAGCTCACAATTCACCATAAAACTCTTTATCATTAGATCACACAATACGAAAAATTTTGTGTAATGTTATTCTATAAGTGTAATATTTTTGTTTGCAATACACTAACCGTTTAATCAAATGTAATAGTTTTGTTAACTTAATTTTATTATTAGACTAGGGGTGGGAATCGGTCGGTAAACGGTAAACCGTTTACCGAATTTACCGGTTTCGGTATACCGACGGTGGGCAAACTGGTTACCGTTTACCGATACCGATTTGTAACCGGTTTACCGATTACCGATTTACCGGTAAACGGTTACAAACCGGTTTACCGGGTAACCGGTTTACCAATAATATAAGTTTTTGAAATAAAATTTTATTATTAACTAAATTGTTATCTCATTAATTTGTATAACATAAAGATGAGCTATTCTTTTACATAACCGTTCGGTTATGAGATATTGTTAAGTTTATATATGGAGGGATAATAATTTCTTATAAATCACTTAAACAAAGGTATCACATATGTGTTTTGTAATGATTATTACACTAAGTTTAGAGTCGACCGAAGAGTGTTCGATCCACTTCAAATACGATCGATGGCGACTCCAAAAAGCGAAGACGAGCCGATCAAGTGACGGTTGCTACAGTAAGCTTATGAGATGGGTAAAAAAGGGGCCATGCAGTAGATTATTAGCTTCTTTTTCTTCCTTGTTGTCAATAGAGAGTTCCACTGACCTTTCGAACAATCTCCCTTGTTCACATTAAAATGAAGGATAAGGTTGCCCCAAGTATTTAAATCTCTGGTTATTCATAGGCTCAACAGAACCTGTTGTGTCAAGCAGATCATCGTTGACACGCCCAAATTTGCTAACAGTATTCATCAAACCAACAAAGATCATTTCCTGATGATTGTATTTGCCATTACCAAGTCTGTTTAAAGTCCTAAACATCTCTAATCGAATTACTATGTGAAATCGTGAAGTTGTGAAGTAGACATGAATCGACACATGGGTATGAAATTTAGAGATACATTGTTGAACTCAACACTTGTATTCCTACTGATTTGTGCATGTCCTTCAATGGAATAAGTTGTATTCCATTGTGCAATTGTATCAAGCAGAGCAAATACTGCAGTCCTAATGCAGCAGGACACTCCATTACAAGATTATTTATGCATGCATTCCCTTAATACCAATGGCCATTTGAAACTGTGTACAATAAACATCATAGATTGGCTGAACAAATTCACAAGGTTTTTAGATACAAAGTACAAATGGCCTGAGAAATTTATCTCAGATTCTCTCTTCTCTACAATATCTCACCTCCCTTACCTCAAAAGTCTGAAACTTTATTCCTCTCTATGCCCCCTACCAAGTATATAATTTCCCCTATTGTGGTATGCTTCATGAGATCATCTTTACTTGGTCTGGAAGGACCAGAACTAACTTAGATTAGACATTACCTTATGACTAGTAACTTGAGTGAAATTAAGTTAAAAGGAAAGAACAAATCCAACTCTAGTTGGATGACAAGTTACTGCAGTTGGAAATCAGGATCATCTTCAGTGAAGTTTAAGGATGTAGAGACCTAGATGGTCACCTATCATCATTCGAACAGCGATTGAACTCGTTCTGGAGATGACAAATCGGCCACGCTCTTGAACTGCCATGAATGAAGAACAAACTTAGGAATACATCCATTTATGATGTATATGGTGTTTGCCTACATGAGCTGTTTTCTAACATATAGTTTACCTTCTGCAGTCTATACTTTTCGCGTATGGCATTGAGGGGACAACGACTAATGTTGAGCTGCAGATCTTCCAGTGCCAGTACTGTACTTCTAAGCTCTGGTGCCCTGTAATTAGTGTAATGCTCTAGAGTTGGATTCTGTCACACATGGTAAAGGCAGCCTCTTTGGTTCAGTGAAAACTTGATTAACAAGAAACAGACAGACGGACAAAAGGGAAGTGCAACATGGACCAGATAACAGAGAGAGAGAGAGGTATACCCAGGGGTGAACTGACTGATTGAGTGTCCATCTGGCCAGAAACACAGCAGATGCAGCAATTAAAGAAGGAAGGAACTTTATAAAGTCATATTCAACAAGAGTCAACTCTGCTAGGTAATTTGCCAAGTACTCCAGTTCGAGACAAGGATCCTGTTACAGAATTAATACAACCATCACTAGTTAGTTTTTGTGATGTCTGGTTCACTAATCCCACCGAGTTGTTTAAGTGCAGAGGCTGCAATCATTTTTTTATGCTCAAATACCTTGTAAGAGGTCTGCGCTGCTTGAATGAATCTCCTGAAAAAAAAAACAAAAAGTTGAGAAGATCATATCATTTACTTTTCTGTTAGACTTGGAAGGGGATATCATTCAATGCTCTACCTCAGAAATGTCTTAGTGGTGGGAACTGACAAATTAAAGTGCATCATATCGACAACTTGCCTCTCCATTTTCAATACCTGCAGACACATTAGCAGCTTCAGTATTATCCGGTGTCGCAGGGTCCAATGCAGTTCAAATGTGAAACATAATAAGACAGAATATCTGCATTCTTTACATACCTCTTCTCTTTTGTAAGTATTATCAGTGATGAAGCAGAACTCTTCTACCTGTGGAGCCAAGATTTCTTCATATTTTCTGAGACCATAGATAGGAAGACAGCCCATATAAGAATGATTTAGTACATCAGGATGATCCAATCAAGCTGAAACTATATAGCAAACAGATTTTACAGCAAATGGAACTTACGATGCGATTAGCATGCATGTCACACCAAGTAGTTGGAGTCTTTGTTTCTCGATATAAATTTGGGAGAGAGATCGGTCAATGAGGTTAACAGTAAGGTAAAGGGTATCTGGAACAAGCTTATATTCTTCAGCAACCTGAAGATAGGATAGGAAACTACCAATCACAATTCACACTCACTCATTAACTGATGATTAACATGGTTTCACACACATAGAAGCAAGAAAATATAGTTTAATTTTAATCATAGAAGGTTTCCCTACAACATAAAAAGAGCTCCTCTTTAGTTTAGAGCAACAAACACCTCTAGAAGTGAAACGTGAAACCATACTTGCATTACCTAGCATAAACTAATAGATTATAGCTGTGGTTAAGTATACAAACCTCTATAAGCCAGTCAATTAGTATTCCTCTCATGTTTGCAGTGACATCACTCTGCAAGGTCTCCATATAATTAGCTGGCGCCCTATGGTCAAGCTGAAGAATGACAAATGTAAAGGTTAACCATAGTACGAATGGTAGATAATGCATTATGGTCTTGTCTCCTACAAAGTGATGATCACTAACAAGTGCACCTCACTGAAGCAAATCATTTACAATAGTAAATTTACAAATTAGTGAAGCATTGATAAGACATAGCTGGTAGGCTGTCATTTCAGTGGAACAGAATAGGCTACATGAGCACCATTTTTACAAACCTACCTCTGTAACAAGCATATGTTTATAGATTTCAGGAGCATATTGACTGCAGTCTTGAGGATCTTTTGAGTCAGAATCAATGTCCGCTATGCCTAGACTATTGCAGGCATCTTCTTTCTGAAAGCTCATACTCACTCCTGCACAAGTACAATTCAAAGGATCATCAGCGAGAGAGACTAATTCCTACTTCCTATTCGTAATTTCTGCTGATACGAACCACAATCGACATTCTATGTACGTGTTCAATGCCATTAATTATGTAACGAAAAACAGGCAGGACCTTTGACCTTTATTTTCACGCTCAGCAGGTCTGGTGGAAGGACATGTTGGGAGGACAGCATTTTCTGCATTGTTCTTTACTTGAACAGGAACCCTGCATGGCTGCTTTACATCTAACATTTCTGTCTGATTAATCCCTTGAGCTTCTGCCTTCCTGGACTTTGAAGGTTCCTCCACCAGTTTTGTTTTCCTATTCTCTTGTTCAACCTCTGGAGCTCCCACAGGAAAGTCAGTAGCCACCTTGGAATTTTTCTTTGACTGACATCTTCTAGTTTGCTTGCTGGCCTATTAAACAGAAAGTAAGGCGAAGTCATTTGAAATTTACCCTCATCAGGTGAAAGCCAATCACCATTGGGTCTTCCGATGAACTCTACAACAAGCCCTGAGAGAACAGGGGAACTTCTTTACCTGAGCTCTAGTTGCATTGGTGCTGTTAGCGTCTGAATGCTCAGTTAAGATGTTGGTCACTTCTTGCAGCACGGTCCTCTTCTTACACTGAACACCACCCCCCATTTTGTTCTCTTCTGAAGCTGGTCTCTTTGAACTTACTTTGGTGACACGCTTCTGCTCATGTTTGAAGGAAGGTTTCGAGGCCGGTAACACACCTGCCGAAGCCCCAGAAGCTCTGGCGCGTGCTCTGGTAATCCGGACAGCGGGCTCTTCAACTTTGGCATCATTTCTATTTTCCTTGTTCATGTTGCTTTGCCTTGAGAGGAAGTGTTGAAGCACGAAACTTCAAATTGACACACTGCTCATTGTACCTGCAATGGCAAGTGCAATTCAGTCATCACTACACCTTCTACAAACACAAGCAAATAAGGCGTCTTCTATAAACACCAAATCTAAGTTCATCTGCTGAGTATCATTACTAAACCTAAATTAACGCAACCAAATACAGTCGTTTGATAGATCCACTAACAATGAGTTGATATGAGATCAGAGCTTAGAGTTTCACTTCTATGACCACATTCATTGCGATCTAAACACATCTCCACGTTAGGTAACCAAACCAAATCCATCTTTTTTTTATAAGAAAAAAAATACAAATCAAAAGAATTTGACTAAAACAACCAGCCAACCATTTGGAACACGATGTCAAAGTAACTTCAAAAAATTCCCGAGGACTTGAAAGATTTTAACTTCAATTTAAGCAGGGTCCCTTTGCACTTGCAGTCGCATCCTGGCTCCTGGTAATGAGCTCCAACGCTCTCATTGGTGTGCTTGAAGTAAATTTAGAAGCAAGCTCCCAACAAAACTGTGTAATCTTTACAGGTTTTGCTTAGAGGAAGAACTAGATCCGTGGCCTCAGGGTAGATGTAGAGCCAAGGAAAGAGATCTCAAGAACACAACAACAGAAAAGAACACATTTTTCTAGTTTAGGCATTTTCTCATTTAGAAAGTAGGCACATTTCCCAGATTTTAAATAAAACAATAAAAAACCCATAATTTTCCCCCTTCAAAATGAATCAAAATTTCCGAACTTTGACCCAGGATCTGTTCATCCGTGTACCCAAATGGAGAAACAACAGACAATTCCTCCTAAAATGAAACAGAATCCCAAGCTGAGCCCAAAGTCCACAAACCCGCCGAAGAAATAAGAAAATTTCAGCAAATCGGAGAGCTCGTCAGAGGGAATTCTGATTCCTCGTCCCCGAAAACCAGCTCCAAAGAATCCGCAATGCAGTAGGTCGAAAACACACCCCCGCCAAAATTTTAAAATGCTTCCCACTCAGGAACCAAGAAACAAAAAAAAATCAAAATCAAAATGAGGGCAAGAAGGACCACGGCGGCGAGGAAAAAAGCCCCTACGCCGCAGATCTATCTCGTGAAAGGGAAGTCAAAATTCCGCCGTCCCTTAACAGAATGCGATTCAAGCAAGAAGAAGTACCCAAATCAAAACGCCATCAATCAAACACACATTCCCCGGGAGAGCAAACAGGGAATCAGATAGAAAAGAGGAGAGGGAGTGAGCTTACTGCGCCTCCCTGCGAGCTCCTCCCTTCGCCGGCAATGCTGAGAAATTGGAAATGGGAAATGAAAAGAGCAGAGGAACAGGGAAGGGAAGGCTGGTAGTGGAGGATTATATTGTGAAGAAGAGAGCGTCTCAGCCTCAGCTGTGGAGTGTGTGGGAGACTGAAGAGAGCGGGGTGGTGCCACAGTTTGAAATCTTCCCCAAAAGCGGAAATGGAAAATTAAATTAATAAAGACCCCCAAAAAAAAAAAGAGTCTAAAATTTAAACAGTACTAGGAGTAGCAGCAATGGTTGTTTCCATTTTCCAGAGACAGCTCAAATAATGGCCTTTTTCAACCCCCAAAAAATCTGCACAACCACAACGACTTGCCTTGCATCTTGGTCCACCTATTTTGAGGGGCCAAAATTTGAATCTATATTTTCAGTATGGTTTCTAACTTTGTTGTGCCGAAATATGATAATTCGTCAAACGATATTTTTCAAGTACGACCTTCTTTCTAATTACTTAATTGTGTATAGGTTTTAATGAGTTAGAAGTTTAACGAACTTACACACGGGCTTATTTGATTCTAATTCTATTCATGTTATAATGGTTGAAACTTTGCTTTGCATTTTATTTCCTACAGCTACAAGTAAATAAAAACATTTAAATGAAAAGTTTTAGGTTTATTATGATTTGGAGAAATAAATGCTTTTTCCGTGAAATTTCTGTATCACGATGTTCTCGTTTCTTTTACCCGATTTACGAGGATGTGATAGTTGCTTTTGTAGTTGAAAGTTTTATTTATTCTTGTTTTTTCCATCTTTTGACAGGTAAGCTACCATGGTAATCGAGTTTAATGAAATTCACACCTAATCGCAAATGAAATGTTAGTGGCGTATTTAAAACTCTCGGGTCATTTGGATACATTTATGAAATGATGCAATTTGATCCGATTGTCTCATAATTGTCTCAAAAAAATTTATCAATTCAAAATATTTGCCCCTCCCCATGCCAATTCGAATTTATGCAAAATGAAGCAATCCAAGTTGCCTCAACCCAATTGTTGCATTCCTGTTTTGTGTTGTAAAAGTGACAGTTTGACTCCATTGCTTTATTTTAAGATAATTGGGTCAAATTGACTCACCTGATATCATCTTTCAAATAACCCTGGATTTGTCATATTACTTCTACTAGAATTGTAAATGTATATTGTAATTAATTTTGTGATACTTAAATGTGGCAACTCGCAACTACCTACTTGGTGGATTCAAATATGCCTTGAAAATAGTGGGTGGAGGAAATCTAGCAAGGCTAAAAGGGAAAATATGTACTTCCAAGTTCCAATTGACAACTTTCTTTTTTGTTATCTTTTCAAAAAAAAATTGAGTACTTGTTGGTCCATGAGGGGAAAAGGTTTGTGACCCAATTGCTAATAACCGCAAAATTGAGTAGGCAAAAGGAGAACTTTCCCCCAAATTCCAGTCTGTAAGCATTGCCATTGGTCGCTTTTTAATGTGTTGGGCACTTGGCAGCACCACGTGGTGGCAATTGCCGAGTTCTGAAGCTTTTAGCCTTTACTTACTCACTCGCTGAGTCACCACTCTTCCGCAGAGCTTCCTATTTATTTATTTATTTAAAAAATTCAAAAAACAAAAAAAAAAGTCTTTGGAAGATGATAATTTATTGACTTGGTCACTGTCTCTCTCTCTCTCTTTGGAACACAAGATAAGCTAAAAAGGCCGGCTATTAAGCTATACTTGGTATAATATCCGAGATCTATGAGCCTAGCTCTTGTTTTAAATTTTTCAACTTCAATATTTTCAAATATCTTTGTTTCAGATATCTTTGCTGGAGTTTATTTTGGGTATACAATGCACACTCAAATGCATTATATTAATTTAGATGATCCAATCCAGATGGTATAAAAAAAAACATGAACAATAGGTTAGGGTACTTTTAGTTTACTATGTCGATCTTCAAATGGGTAATTCTTCACATACCGAAATGTCTTGAGTTTTTTTATCTTATTTATTTCCTTAACGGGTTTAGTTTTGCTATTATTTTCCATAGGTTAAAGGTATAATATGTCATATTACTGTGTAATTTTATCAAACATGTTCATTTATTGTTATTTACATTAAACATACCTATTTAATTTGAAAAAACTTCTCAAATATCCTTTATGTTAAAATTGACTCGATTGGCCTTTATTTTGAGTTTGAAGTGCATAGCAATGGACACGTTATATTTTTGTATGAATTTCTCGTATAATTTTGGAAACATTATTAGATATTCCTTCATTGGTTTTTTTAAATACAATGTAATAGCCAAACCTTTCATTTCAAACAAAATAATAGCTAAACCTTTCAAAAAACAAAATAATAGCCAAACCGTTCACTTTCCATCCAATTGACCGTTAGTTTGACTATTATTTTGTTTAAAATGAAAAAAATTTGGCTATTATATTGTATTTACTCTTTTTTTTTACCATGTGACCTATTCTTATTTCCTTTGTTTTGAAAAAGCTCTACAATCATCATAAATGCCCTGATTATATGGTAACATCCCACCAGATTAACCAGATTGGTTCATAAATATAGGAGAACAGAATACAAGGAGAGGAAACATTCTAATTAATTTCGTTACCTTTTTGAACGAGCCAATTTAACAAATATTTGCCTTGTACCTTGTATTGGGAAACATAATTTCATATTTCTACAAAATTGGGGAATGATTTTCATATGATATGAACAATGAACCCTAGGATTAGATTGAAGGAAATGCAATTTTGGGGCGTGAAAATAACAATAAAAAGGAAATGAAATTTAGGGCAGCCAAAGAAAATCCAAAGAAAAATCTGCAGCTAAATACTCTCTCGTTCTACTTAGAAATTAGAATAAAAACTTCCATTGCATTTGCAATGGAAGATCAATACAGATTAGGCTTTCCTGATCAGATAACAATGCGAAATATAAGGAAATTGTTGGGCATGTGACTCGGACCTCTACGCGCTAAGGAGACACGTCAGGAAGCAACACGACCGACGGCGCTCCAACGCGAAGACCTCGAGTGCGGCAAAGGCGAAGGCTGCACGTGCAGGCGAAGAGGCCGTTATGCGCGCACCAGATCAAGGAGCGCCGGAAAGTGCCATCGTCCTTCTCAAGAGAGGGTCACATCAAGAAGGTCACATCAAGGTCCTAGATACAGTCCTAGGTAAACTCCTGACAGACCCTAAGTAGGGGTATGGTCTAGGTTGGGGTATGGTCTAAATCCCTGACATGGCAGTGGTCATGTCAAGGTACCCTCATGTAATCCACCCACTCACCCACCTCCATGTAGCCTAGAAATAGGGCATTTACTCCGGTGGGTGAAGGGGATCGCATTTTGAACATTCTATCTCTATAAACACCAACTTCTCTCTCTAAGATCCAGAGCTCTAAATCTCTCCCTTCTCAACCCCCGTTCCCCAAAAAACAGTCAATCCTCCCTCGTGTGCTCTTCTTGACCCACATTCTTCCCTGAGCCTCACTCCTACACTCAGTTAGGCTCAAACAATTGGTGCCCACCGTGGGGCCAAGAAGAGACGCAAAAGAAAATCAACCAATGGCGGAACGTAACCACGACTCGCCTGACGAAGCAACGCCCATTAAAGCAATGACCGACCCAAGGGTGTTTGCGGAAACCAGCAACCTCAATGCGGTGCTCATCGAAGAGGAAGAGCCCGAGCTGACAGCCAAAGAAATGAGGCAGCTAATGGCGAAGCAAAACAATGTCATAGCCGACATGCAGAAACAAATGAGCCAAGTCATAGCGCTCATGATGAGCAAGGAGGCCGCGGCGACAGCGGACGCGACGGCAGTCGCGCCTCAACAAGCCCCGGGAGAAGCGTCGGGAACCGCCCCGCCACCCCAACATGCGCCAACGGAACTCCCCGCGTGTGAAACACGGGGAGTCGAGCTGCCAGGAAGGGCGGACCTCAGTTTCCTGGAGCAAAACTTGTCTCCGCAATACCGCCCCAACCCACCTAGAAAGGCCCTCCACCAACCATTAAGCGCAGAAATCATGGCGGAGCACCTAAGCGGAACGCCACCCGCCCTCCCAACATACAACGGCACGACTGACCCTGAAGACCATGTGAGCACCTTCTGCCTGCGGATGCAACTCCAAACCAACTCCAACGCGGCACTGTGCAGAACATTCCCGTCAACATTCTCGGGAATATGCCTCGATTGGTATAATAGGCTCCCGAACGGGATCATCCGCTCGTTCGAGGAGTTCATACTTCTATTCACGACGAAGTTCGCATCCCAGAAAAGGAGGCCCCTCCACCTCAAGGCGCTGATAGACATCTGGCAAAAGGATGGAGAAAGCCTGCGGGCATTTTACGCTAGATGGTCTAGGGTGGCAATGGCCGTGCGCGACCTTACACCCGAGACCGCCGCCCACCACCTTATGGAGGCCACTAACAACATGGAGCTTAAGCGGGCGCAAGCAAAGAGGCCCATAACACTATCGACAAAATTGGAAATGAAGATCGAGAAGGCAATCACGCTGGAAGAGACCCTCGGAGCGGGATCTGTCAGGCGTTTCGAACCAGCAAAATTGCCGCGAGAGGAACAGGGGCGTCGGCAACTCCCCATCCCGCGAGACCAGTTGGCGCAGCTGCATAGCGGGCCGAAACGCCACCCCCCTCCCCCACAAGAGCAAGTTCAACGCGGACGATCGCCAGACAGGCGCGCGTCCAGCACCTTCACACCAAATGGACATCGACCAGTGCCTAATTAAGCGCGCGCAAGGTAACCTGGTCGGGTTCTCCGGGACGAGAGTTCCGGTAATTGGAGTGGTCACCCTCCCAGTAGTAATTGGAGACCAAGAGCCGCGCGTCTCCAAGCAAGTGGAATTCACAATAGTCGACTGCAAATCGGCGCACAATGGCATCCTTGGCCGACCGTTCCTAGAGAAATTCATTGCCCTCCCGTCAATGTGCCACCAGAAGCTTAAATTCCCCACCCAAACGGGAGTCGGAGAGGCACGGGGAACGCCATGGGAAGAGCGTGGTGAAGTGCGCCAAACCAACATCGTCGACACAAGAGCCGAGGAGCCTCGCCCGGAATCCATGGATTCCGATTTCGAAGTCGCGCTGGACCCCGCCGAACCGACCAAGAAAATACGCATCTCTACTCACGTCCGTAGTGACGCGATCGAACCACTAATAGCGCTGCTGAAAGAGTACAAGGAGCTGTTCGCTTAGTGCACAGAAGACATGCCGGGAGTTCCCAGGCAAATAGCTCAACATTGCCTCGCGGTCCCAATCAACGCGGAACCAAGGCAACAAGGGCGAAGGACGTTCACTGAGGACAAACTGAAGGCCATAGAAGAAGAGGTGGCGCGCCTACTAGCAGCAGGATTGATCCGCCCCGTGAAGTATCCAAAGTGGTTGGCAAATGTGGTCCTGGTTAAAAAATCTTCAGGGGCCTGGCGTATGTGCGTCGACTATACCACAATCAACTAAGTATGCCCGGGCGACCCCTACCCCCTACCGCGCATCGACCAATTGATCGACGCGACCGCCGACCATGAGACATTGTCCTTTCTCGACATGTTCTCGGGATACCACCAAATCCCAATGTCCATTGAAGACGAAGAAAAAACGGCTTTCATGACACCGTTCGGAAACTTTTGCTTCGTCGGGATGCCGTTCGGGTTGAAGAATGCAGGCGCGACGTACCAAAGAATGATTGACGCGGTGTTCTCACAACAGATTGGGCGGAACATCGAGGCATACGTGGATGACCTCATTGTCAAGACAAAAGCGGGCAATTCACATCTCGAAGACATGCGCGAGACATTCGAAGCCCTCCGCAAGCACAGTCTTCGCCTCAACCCACTAAAATGCGTCTTTGGAGCGGAAGCAGGGAAGTTTCTTGGGTTCATGATAACCAAGCGTGGCATAGAAGTCGACCCAAAACAAATCACGGCGGTCCAACAACTGCAGGCGCCTCGGAACGCAGTGGAAATCCAATCCCTGAATGGCAAGATAGCGGCATTAGGGAGGTTCATACCAAGGTCTGCCGACAAGTGTGCGCCCTTCTTCAAGACGCTCAAAAACGACGCACGTTTCGCATGGTCCAAGGAGTGCGAGGCGGCATTCCAAGAGCTAAAGGCGTATCTTGTATCCCCTCCTGTATTGACCGCTCCCAAGTTCAATGAAAAACTTTTTCTGTATCTTGCTGTGTCGACGAGGGCTGTGAGCGCAGTACTGGTATCTAGAAGGGATGGCAAAACCGAGCAACCTGTGTACTACACTTAGTGTACCCTCGTCAGTGCGGAAACGAGATACTCCCTGACTCGCTGTTACTGTCACTCTAGAAAATGGCCAAGTGTAACCACTTCCTAAAGCGTAGTATAGCGGGTTTGGGTTTTATTGTCAACCCGGGTCCTAGATGTGATGACTACTCAGTGAATTCGTATTATCTAGCAATGCAACTTTAGTGAAGATCTAAACTAACAAGCAAACAAAACAACTAAACGGTTGTATTCAGGTCAAGAGAGGTCACCCGGATATGGTTCCCCCTAGTCTGCAGTTAACCCGGATTGTAATTACCAAGTTCAATTTCTATGATAGTTATACTGCGGAAGGTTCTCAAACAGTCTGAAGTCTCGACTAAAGGTCTTCAGACCCTCTCAATCTGAGTCTCTAGCGGGCGACTAACCTCCACCGGAGTAAACAGATTGAGGCCCTATGAACAAAACCTCCACTACCGAATTGAATTCGGTACAGAATAGTGAATTGGCTCCTCGACTAAAGTCACCAATTCACTACCTTCGATTAAGGATACTCTATCAACCTAGGCAGATATTATCATTCTAGGTTAAAGCAGAAACAACAGGAATTTGATCAGGATTCATGCCATTCAATCATTCAAACCTCAAACGAATATAATCAATATCATAGAATCAATACTTGGGTTCATACAATCAAACCTAACATACAGAACTAGGGTTCCCCATACCCAGATGAATGGGGGAACTACTCCATGGAGAAAGAAGCAAAAGCAGAATCAGACGCAGAAATCATACTGTGAAGATGGATTTCTGCTCCTAGACGTTGAATCGGCACTTCTCCAAGCTCAAGCCAAGCTCCAATGGTGTTGAAGATCAAGCTAGGGCACTTGGAGGCTCTTGTTCGTCGCTTTCTCTCTCTAGGAATCGCTCTGTCTCTCAAAAACTCGAATCCCCCTCTGTTTGGCTCGGAATCCGCTTAAAAACCAGAATTTCCCGACTCGCACGGCCAGGGTGCACGACCGTGCATATCACCATTCTGGCCGTGCGGCTCAAAACGCGGCGTACCATTAAGTCGAACTTCAGCCATCTCGCACGGCCAGGATTGCACTTTGCACGGCCGTGCGGATTTCACTTGTGCCCGTGCGTGCTCTCGCACAATCCCGCACGGCCAAACTGGTCACTTGCACGGCCGTGCGGGTTGTGGGTGTGCCCGTGCGACTTCCTCCGAACCTCGCCATGCGTCCGATCCTCGTCCAATCGACCTCAAACTCGCTCCCAAGCCTCCATTCACGTACTAGGACCTGAAATATCATAAACAAGCACAACCTAGCGTGAAATCGGCCTAAAACGCGAGAATCAATACCTCAAACGGAGTAAGAGCAGGGGTAAAAACATGTGTAACTAACGGTCTATCAAACTCCCCCACACTTAACCGTTTGCTTGTCCCCAAGCAAACCTATCTCAAACCAATGCAACTCTCCAGACCTCTGTAGCAACAAACAACCTCGATCGTAGGTAGAGGACTTCCTAGATCATTTAGCAACTTACGAGGTCAACCGACACACAAGTCATCTCATAGCTTCTTCGGCGAGAGCATTAGTATCGAGTTGGCATCATGGAAAATAGTGAACAGAGGACAAATGAATTGTGGATGAAGAGACTCTCACAAACAAAAGATCATGGACTCACATTTTTCAAGGTGCTCGATTTTCTTCTTGGAGATGGTTGGAACCCCTTTTCTTTCTTCTTTTTGCTTGTTTTGCTTGTTTTTCTGTTTTTCTCTTTTCTTTTTTCAAGGGTTCCAACCTGTTTTTGCAGAAGACGGGGGCTCCCACCTAGCAAAGGTTTTGCGGGAGCCCGGCTCTTACCGGCCATGCCAGGAGCAGTTGTCTCGAGCCTCGTGCGGGGGAAAGACATGTAAGGGGGCTGGAGGTAGTAGGTGGAAATTGGGAACGGATTCCCGTCTCCCCTTACACACTTTCGCCCTATTCGCACGGGAGACGTTATTTTAAAGCACATTTCGAGCACCTATTACTTTCAAAGCATGATACAAGAGTCCATGACAGGCAGAGAGTCCACAACATCACACATTTCAAGGGTCCTAAGATCACTAATTCACTCAATCAACCAACACAATATGAAGAAGAAATTAGACGTCTTAAATGCATCAACATCCTCCATAGTGCTACACTACCTCCCTAGGTTGCAAATCACTACAAAGACTGTCAATTCAAAGCATACTGAGCAGGCAATTGCAAGGAACACGTACTTGGAGCCCTCAAATTTAAAAATTTGGACAGTGGACTAGGCTCCAAGCACACAAACAGATCAAATGCAGTCAAAAGATAAACATCCCCCCCACACTTAAGATCGACATTGCCCTCAATGGAGAAGAGGACAGGTAAGGGGAACGATGTTACCGGTATGCACGGACTGCAGGAGACTGGAAATGGACCAGTCAGGATGAAGCGGACTGGAGAGAGGACCAGTCGGGAACACAGGCACGGCTAAAGAAAACCAAAGAGCTCAAACACGATATATTAGGTCCAATGGTCAGCCCAATAGTACATCATCCAAAACAAAAGCAAACAAACCAAATTGCAATCCGACTCGAAACAAAACAAATAAATGAAAACCGTGGTGGGGTTGCCTCCCCACAAGCGCTTCTTTACCGTCTTTTAGCTGGACGCCCATGGTGGATACTCAGGGAGGTGCAGGAACAGGTGCCTCCAAGAGAGGATCCACGTCGCTCTTGAGGTACAGCTTCAGGTGGTGACCGTGCACCCGACGGTTGCAACCACCAGCAGAGGTCAGCTCGACCTGGCCATCCGGCAGGATACAAGCGAGTGAGTACTCGGATGGCTAGGGCGGTCGTGGTGCAGGGGGTGGAACCAGCTCATAGTGGTCTCCACTCTTCTTCCGTGCCGGCTTAGCCACCTGCGGCTTCGGTCGCCACTCCTCCTTGAGCTTTTTGTTCGGAGGCGAGACTGGATGGAGTGGTGGCGAAGGAATGATAGGCGGGTCCTGCAAAATGAGAGGTGCAGAAGGGTACACGACAGGCTCGTGTACCTGATCAGAAATAGCATGCACAGGCGATACAGAAATCATAGCACAATGATCAAACTCAGTCACAGGAAAAATAGCCTGTTCATTTCCAGCCGCAGAATCAGTTTACCATCATGCACATCAATCAATGCCTTGGCGGTGGCAAGAAATGGTCTACCCAGAATCAAAGGTACATCCACATCATCATTTATGTCCAGGATAACAAAATCAACAGGATATGTGAATGCACCAACATTAACAAGCAGATCCTCTATGATACCCCTAGGATGCACAATAGAACGGTCAGCTAGCTGAATGCTCATCCTAGTAGGGCTAAGTTCGCCTAGGTCTAGCTTCTTGAACAGTTTATATGGCATGACATTAATGCTAGCGCCTAGGTCCGCCAAGGACTTTCCTACATGCATGCTACCAATAGTAAGAGGGATAGTAAAACTCCCTGGGTCTTTGTGCTTTTCGGGCAGCTTGTTCTGCAGGACAGCAGAACACTCCTCGCTCAGCAGCACTGTCGAGAGATCCCCAAGTTTCTTCTTGTTGGTGCAGAGATTTTTCATGAACTTCGCGTACTTGGGCATCTTCGACAGGGCCTCCACAAATGGTATGCTGATGTTGAGCTGCTTCAACATTGCCATAAAATTGGCAAACTCAGTCTCCAGCTTATCTTTATGGAGGCGAGTGGGGAAGGGAAGCTGGGGCACATGCTCCTTAACCACTGGTTGTGGCTTGGGAGCAGGGGCTTCCTTCTCCACCCGCACTTCTGCATCACCGGCTGGAAGTGCTGAAGCAGGTAGTGGTTCCTCCTGCCTGGTCGGGGCAGGATCAGCTGATGTAGGCCTGCCGCTCAGGGTGAAAATGGCATGTGCGGTCTCATGCGGGTCCCGTGGATTGGGGATGGTGGTGGCAGGTAGAGTCCCCGGGGCCCGGGCAGTAAGTTGGCGCGCTAGGGCACCGACTTGGTGCTGTAGATCTTGCAGAATGGCACCTTGGTTTCTCTGGCCTGCCTCCAGGTTCCTCTGACCTGCCTCCAGTGAGGCTATGGTCTGATCCATCCTCGTGATACTTGCCTGGCTGGTGGTCATGAATGCTGCCAAAATGTTCTTCAGCTCGGTCATCTGATTATCGGGAGCTGGCGCTGCTGCTGGCTCGGCATACTGACGCTGAGGCTACTGGAATGGCTGCCCTTGCCTAGGCTGGTAAGGCTGCTGCTGTGGTGGTGGCCCCTGCCTAGCCTGGAAGGGCTGCCTCTGCTGAAAACCGCCTGCTGGTGCTGGAAAACCAGGTGGTTTGTTGGCGTTGCTGCTCCAGGCAAAGTTGGGATGCTGGCGCCATCCCTCATTGTAGGTACTGCTGTATGGGTCGAGGCGCCGAGCATTGGCGATGAAGGCCACCTGCTCTTGGGGAGTGGAGGACTCCCTCATAGATTGACAATCCTCCACCAGGTGATTTGAGCTCTCACACCACTGACACTGAGCTACTGGAGGCGTAGCTACACCTCGGCCCGGAAGAAGACTGTTGGGCTGCTTCAACGTCTGCACCAACTCAGCCACCTGCTGCTCTAACCCGGATCTGGCCTCCATAGCATGCACACCTCGGTCCCGGGAATTCCTGCCTCTGTTGTTCTGCCCCCAGGAATGATCTCGGGCAGCCAAGGTACTGATCATCTGGTTCAGCTCGGGTGGAGTCTTAGTAAGGATATCCTCTCCTGGGCATAGGGACTCGATCACCCTCTGGATGTCTGGGGTGAGGGCACTGTAGAAGTTCCCTACTGTGAAAGCATCGCTGAAGCCATGATGGGGACACTGCCAGAAATATCCCATGTACCGCTCCCATGCATCACGAAGGGACTCATCTGGCTCTTGGCGGAAGTGAGTGATCTCCCGCTGAATCTCTGTGGTCTTCGATGCCGGATAGTACCTGTGCACGAACTTGTCTGCCAGATCGTCCCAAGAAGTGATGGACAGTGGGGGCTGGGTCTCCAACCACCTCTTAGCATTCCCCGCCAGAGAATGGGGAAAGAGGTGAAGGCGGATTGCGTCATCCGGAACACCATTCAACTTGAACCCGTTCGTCAGCTGCAGAAAACGGGAAAGGTGTGCCCGGGCTTCCTCATCCTTCAAGCCATGGAACTGGATGGATGATGTGATGAGTTGGATCCAGCATGGCTTGATCTCAAGGTTGTTTGCAGGAATGGGCGGATAGAGGATGACCGGGCGGATGTCAGCAATCCGTGGAGTGTAGTAGTACTCCAAGGTGGGACCCGGTGGTGGTGGATGATGATGGTTCCCAGCTCCCGGGGGATGTTGGTCGTTCCCCAGGATCTGGTTCTTAGGAGGTGGGTTCTGATCGCCTTCCATCTCGTACTCGTCCTCGGAGTCGCTGGTCAATTGGCCGTCTCGGCGCTCCACCGTAGCCAGTCTAGCTCGCTGTTGTCTCCGAAGTTGTTTGCAGGTGCGCTCAATCTCAGGATTCAACGGCAGTAAACCTCCCGACTGGCTACGGGTCATGCACTAGCTGCACACAATCAAGCAATGCAAACCCGTGAAGGCACAAGTGGGAAAAAACAAAAACTCAATGCAAAAATGAAAATGCTAAAGTAACAGAAATCACTTTTCTTCAACAACCTAGCCGTCCCCGGCAACGGCGCCAAAAACTTGACTCGTTGTTACTGTCACTCTAGAAAATGGCCAAGTGTAACCACTTCCTAAAGCGTAATATAGCGGGTTTGGGTTTTATTGTCAACCCGGGTCCTAGATGTGATGACTACTCAGTGAATTCGTATTATCTAGCAATGCAACTTTAGTGAAGATCTAAACTAACAAGCAAACAAAACAACTAAACGGTTGTATTCAGGTCAAGAGAGGTCACCCGGATATGGTTCCCCCTAGTCTGCAGTTAACCCGGATTGTAATTACCAAGTTCAATTTCTATGATAGTTATACTGCGGAAGGTTCTCAAACAGTCTGAAGTCTCGACTAAAGGTCTTCAGACCCTCTCAATCTGAGTCTCTAGCGGGCGACTAACCTCCACCGGAGTAAACAGATTGAGGCCCTATGAACAAAACCTCCACTACCGAATTGAATTCGGTACAGAATAGTGAATTGGCTCCTCGACTAAAGTCACCAATTCACTACCTTCGATTAAGGATACTCTATCAACCTAGGCAGATATTATCATTCTAGGTTAAAGCAGAAACAACAGGAATTTGATCAGGATTCATGCCATTCAATCATTCAAACCTCAAACGAATATAATCAATATCATAGAATCAATACTTGGGTTCATACAATCAAACCTAACATACAGAACTAGGGTTCCCCATACCCAGATGAATGGGGGAACTACTCCATGGAGAAAGAAGCAAAAGCAGAATCAGACGCGGAAATCATACTGTGAAGATGGATTTCTGCTCCTGGACGTTGAATCGGCACTTCTCCAAGCTCAAGCCAAGCTCCAATGGTGTTGAAGATCAAGCTAGGGCACTTGGAGGCTCTTGTTCGTCGCTTTCTCTCTCTAGGAATCGCTCTGTCTCTCAAAAACTCGAATCCCCCTCTGTTTGGCTCGGAATCCGCTTAAAAACCAGAATTTCCCGACTCGCACGGCCAGGGTGCACGGCCGTGCATATCACCATTCTGGCCGTGCGGCTCAAAACGCGGCGTACCATTAAGTTGAACTTCAGCCATCTCACACGGCCAGGATTGCACTTTGCACGGCCGTGCGGATTTCACTTGTGCCCGTGCGTGCTCTCGCACAATCCCGCACGGCCAAACTGGTCACTTGCACGGCCGTGCGAGTTTTCTGCTCTGCCCGTGCGTGCTCTCGCACAATCCCGCACGGCCAAACTGGTCACTTGCACGGCCGTGCGGGTTGTGGGTGTGCCCGTGCGACTTCCTCAGAACCTCGCCATGCGTCCGATCCTCGTCCAATCGACCTCAAACTCGCTCCCAAGCCTCCATTCACGTACTAGGACCTGAAATATCATAAACAAGCACAACCTAGCGTGAAATCGGCCTAAAACGCGAGAATCAATACCTCAAACGGAGTAAGAGCAGGGGTAAAAACATGTGTAACTAACGGTGTATCACTCCCCAATAGAGAAAGCCGCCATCACGTTGGTAAGCGCCTCACAGAAATTGCGCCCATACTTCCAAGCGTACCAAATTACCATCCTGACCAACTTTCCGCTAAAAAAGATCCTGACTTCCATGGAAGTGTCGGGCCGCATGGTCAAATGGGCGGTCGAACTTTCGGAGTACGATATCCAATATGCGCCAAGACCAGCAATAAAGGCCCAAATCCTAGCGGACTTCATCGCTGAGGGGGTCACACTGGAAACAATGCCAGAGGGAGTATGGGAGGTTTACGTCGATGGAGCGGCGAGCAAACACGGCGCCGACACTGGGGTTGTTGTGCGCACACCCACCGGCGTAGTCCACGAAATAGCAATCAGGTTCAGAGCGTTGAAGACTAATAACGCAGCCGAATACGAGGCCATCCTAGCGGGAATGACGGCTGCCCAGGACTTGGGTGCTAGAACAATACGTGTACTCTCCGACTCATCTCTGGCAGTCAACCAACTGAACGGGACATTTGACGCAAAGGAAGACACACTCGCGCATTACATGGAGCGCGTCAGGCTGCGGGCAACCTCCTTCGAAGCGGTGACGTACGTACAAATACCAAGAGAAGAAAACATGCACGCCGACGCATTATCCAAACTCGCAACGGCTACCGACTTCGAATCCGCGCGTCTCGTATCTGTCCAAAAGGAGGAGGAGGAAGCTCTCCCAGAGGTAGCAATTAACACAACCCAGCTCACAACTGACGAAGACTGGAGATACCCAATCGTCAAATACCTACAAGACGGCATAGTGCCAGAAGACGCTAAGGAGGCATGGGCTCTAAGGCAAAAAGTGGCCCGATGTACGCTCATGGAAGGAGAACTGTACCGACGGTCATACTCGGGAGTCTATCTCAAATGCATTGGACAAGAAGAGGCGCGCGACCTGGTGCGTGACCTACACGAGGGGTTGTGTGCAATGCACGCTGGGCCACGCAGCATGGAACGTACCATCCTGTTGCATGGATACTACTGGCCGTGAATAAAGAAGGACACGAAGAGTTACACAGACCAGTGCCACAAATGCCAAATCAACGCGCGCCAGCATCACTTACCGGCCACCGAGCTTCAAGGCAACCTGAGCCCATGGCCTTTCGCGCAGTGGGGGGTAGACCTCTTGGGCTCCTTCCCGACGGCAAAAGGGAAGCGCAAATACATCATTGTCGCAGTGGACTACTTCACCAAATGGATTGAAGCTGAAGCGCTTGCATCAATAACAGCGCAACAAGTAACACACTTCTTAAAAAACAACGTACTATCACGTTTCGGTGTCCCAAACGCGCTCATCTTCGATCATGGAAAACAGTTTGATTGTGCTGAGGTAATAGACTTCTGTGACCAAGTGGGGATCATCGCAATGTTTGCATCGGTGGCTTATCCCCAAGCCAACGGCCATTCGGAATCTGCCAACAAAGCAATCCTCCACGGCTTGCACACCCGCTTGGGTGAAGCTAAAGGTAATTGGGCCGACGAGCTCAACACAGTGTTATGGGCACACCGCACCACACACAAAGTGGCAACAGGCGAAACCCCTTTCGCGCTCACATATGGCACGGATGCGGTGATCCCCATCGAGACAACAGCCCCGACCTACCGAATCACGATGTACAACGAAGATACCAATGATGAGGCGCGATTACTTGACTTGGAGTTGGCGCAGGAAAGGCGCGAGTTAGCGGCGATCAAACTGGCCGCAATGAAGGAACAGGTAGCGAAATACCACAACGCGAAACTGGTCCCGCACAAGCTACGCCTCGGCGACCAAGTGCTGCGGCGCAACTTTCGCCCCGATCCCAGGCATGGGAAACTCGCATCGGTCTGGGAGGGCCCATACCTGGTCCGCGAAGTCGACGGCGCCAACACCTTCAAGCTCAGTGGGCTGGGAGGTGACAAGATTCCAAGAACATGGAATGCGCAAAATCTCAGGAAGTACCACCGAGCTACTTAACATGTATCTCATTTGCAATAGCGCGTTGGCGCAATAAATAAAAAGGACATGGTTCGTCAGAACAAAAAATAGCAATAGTCCAGCACTATTCGCGCCCACTCAGTTCATAAAGAACAAAAAATAGCAATAGTCCAGCACTATTCGCGCCCACTTAGTTCATAAAGAACAGAAAATAGCAATAGTCCAGCACTATTCCCGCCCACTCAGTTCATAAAGAACAAAAAGTAGCACTAGCCCAGCACTAGTCGCGCACACGTGATTCGAAAGAACAAAACAATAGCTATGGTCCGCCATACGCAAATCAACAGCAACAGTCACGAAGTACTCTTGGAATTAGATAAAGAACAGGGAATCGAAGTGCATTTGGATTTCATAACGCAGGAGCAAGAGTACATAACGACAAATTTCAAAGATGGAACAAAAACACACGGCGATAAATAACAGCTGACGATAACAAAAGGAGCCCAGTAAGGCGCGATTACACTTAGTCGGCGTTTTCAGCAGTAGTCTCGGCACCCTCCTCATCAGCCTCACCCTCTCTGTGAGCGCTAGAACCCCCAGCCTCATCCGCAGCTCCGTTGCGCTCCTCACCTTCCTCATTTTCCTCCTCATCCGACCCTTCTTCCGACTCCGAGTATGAGTCCAGCGGTTTCTTCTCACGCAACGAGGTCTGCACATGCTGAACCATGACGCGAGTGTCCCATTCATACTCTGGATTCTCGGGCCGCACCTTCTTGCCAACTGCGATCACCGCCTTGATCATCGCGTCCGCCATAATCTTCCCAAAAGCCAGGGAAGACTTATATTGTCGGACCGCAACGACCTGCGCGTCTCGCACAACTTCTGCCTTGGCAACATCATGAAGGCGGATCAGATCCTCCTTCTCTTTCCGGAACTCTTCTCGCGCCTACTCTAATTTCTCGGCATGGTCAGACTCCAGCCGCTTCACCTCCTGCTCCCGCTCTTCGGCCAGCCGCTTGTTCTCTTCCTCGAATTCGGCGCGTAACTCACCGCGGACTCGCTCCCTCATGGCCTCCACCTGCTCGGCCAGTTTGCTCTGAACGATGCCGAGCTCCGTTAACGCATCGTTAGCCTTGGTCGTCGCGAGCTCCGCATGCCCCTCAGCCCCGGCCAGCTTACCCTCCAGCTGTACGATCCGGGACTCATCTTCCTTCATCTTCGCGCGGTCCCAGCTCCGCTCCCGTTGCGCGCGGAATGTCGACATTAAACCCTACAACAACAACGCTATAATACTTAGCAAAAAAAGAAAAAATATATAGCAAAGACTAAGCACGGAACAAATAGCGAAGAGCCAACACAAGCTTACCGCGAAATGAACCTGGGCCAGGTCCTGCAGTGGGTCCGACTTCTCAAGGCGTGGCGGGACACTGATCATGGGTCCCAGCGCCTTGAGCGCGGCATTCGCCGCAGCACTATTACAAGCCGCGCTTGTGTGAAACCGCACGTCGCGGTAATAGTTCACAGCAGCGGCGGGAGTGCCCGCGAATCCTGCCATATGCGGCAGCTTCTGCTGGACGGTTGCCCCCGTTGAGCTGCCAGCGGCGGTCCTCTCTGGGCGAGACCCCTCGCCTCCTCGAGTAGCTGGCTCCGAGACAACCAAATCCCGCGCAGGCGGGTCAGAAACTCGCACCACTTTCTGCGGTCTCTCGACCGTCGATGGTCGCTCAATTTCCTTCTCTCTTCTTCTTCTTTCCTCGCGGCACCCGCACGACGTCATCAAATGACATCATGCTCGCCAGGCTAGCGAAGTCCACACCTGCGCCAAAAGGTCGTAAGAAAGCGGTTAATATGATAGAATGCAAAAAGAAAGAAACACTACTAAACATCGGCATAAAGCTCCTCCAAAACTGCCTTGTGGACGGTGTCCACGTATAGATTGAACTTCTGCAGCATGACCGGCATCGCACTCCACGTCGATCCCGTCATAGCGACCCAAGTGCGACTCAAACCCATGCGTACTGCCCTTCTTCCAAACTATGGGCTCCTCCACAAACTCACTCGCCCACTCCCCGGGAGTCGGCTTAATGTAGAAGAAGCGCTCGAACCAAGTCTTTTTCAACTTGGGGGACCCATAAACGAACCCGTCGGGCCTCTTGTCGCGGCGCTTGATTGACAGACAGTCGCTCCTCCGGGTCGGCTCCTTAATTTTGTATATCTGGCGGAATAGCCCGTAAGTAGGCACAATCTTGAGCCTTTTGCACGCGAGACGGAGGCAGCTCGCGTGCATCACCACGGAGGGAGAAAGTCTCACAACCGAACAGTCGAGCCGTCGGTAAAGCGCATAGAGCAGCGGGTTGATGGGGAATTTAAACCCCATGATCCAGTACTCTGTGTACACCCCGAACCAACCCGGGGGGCAATTACAAATCATACTGCGCGTCGACGGGACCGCGTACTCCCAACTGGGGGGCAGTCCCAATCCGCGCACGATTTCTGTGACGTCCTCGCGCGTGTATATCGAGGCGTGCTCTGGCCCGCGCAGTAAGTTGTCATGCGGCGCCGGTTGATCGCCCCACATTTCCGCCCAGTCTATGATGTTGTAGGCCGCGCCTACACCACGGAAGCCCAAGCGGCTCACCACCTCGGTCACCCGCGCAACACATCGTGGCTCGGGTGGCGCACCCGGTCTCTCACATCCTCCTCGCCGGATGATCAATACCCCACGACCACCCGCGCCCGATCGCCCACTCCCGGAAGCTACCACACCGGCGTCCACATCGCCGTCGGAATCTTGGACGTCCCTTTCCGACTCAGCGTCCAGGGACAACGTCACCGGAACCACGCCGTCATCCGCAACTCCGCCGCCGCCACCGTTGCCGGAGTCAGCCAGATCCAGTGAGGGATCAGAAGAAACAGGGGAGAAGGAAGAAATATTACCTTCTTCGCCTTGCACGGCCTCAGTCTCGTTGATGTTGGTGCTAGCCATGGCTACACTTCACGAAGATTTGAGGCTGTAGAAGAAGGAGAGGAATCTCGGAGAACAGGAGCAAATGGGAGGAAAAGGAAAGACCAAGAACAACTCAGGGGGAGCAAAAGGGTGAAGAATGCAAACCCCCGAGGACAAACACCTATTTATAACTACTGCTGAGAATTCGAAGGGTTAAAGTGACATGGGGAGTCGTAACCGTCAGGAAGTTTCGAAGTGACATCGGGAGTCGCAACCGTCAGGGATTTTCGAAATTCAAAACGGCCGCCGAAACTGCCCAATCACGCGACGACACGTGGCAGACCCCTAATCACAAGCAATCATAACAAACATAGGCACTAACCGTTGACGTCACCAGTGTCCCACAACGCCTGGGGGGCATGGCATACCCGCGAAGGAGAAAAAAGCCCAAGAGAATCTCACGGAGATCGCGCAGATATCACCAAGGAAGCCTCACGGAGAATCCGAAGAATCCCACCCACGTGCATCGCGCAAACCCGAGTTAATCGCGCTCAAATCAAACAACCGCGCACGCAAGCCCGAAATCAAAGACATCTCACCCACGATTCAAGATAGCGCGCATGATGGGAAAGGAAACATCAAGCGGGAAAGTCAAAAGGGCGCGCTTATAGACACGCAGTCAGCACAACTCCAGTAATGAGCGCGGCGCGTAACAAGCCCGGAAAAATCTCACACGGGTCCGAGTCTATCAAGCGAAAATCTCAACAGGTGGTATTCGCGGAACACCCCCTGTTGGGGGGCAATTGTTGGGCATGTGACTCGGACCTCTACGCGCTAAGGAGACACGTCAGGGAGCAACACGATCGACGGCGCTCCAACGCGAAGACCTCGAGTGCGGCAAAGGCGAAGGCTGCACGTGCAGGCGAAGAGGCAGTTATGCGCGCACCAGATCAAGGAGCGCCGGAAAGTGCCATCGTCCTTCCCAAGAGAGGGTCACATCAAGAAGGTCACATCAAGGTCCTAGATACAGTCCTAGGTAAACTCCTGACAGACCCTAAGTAGGGTTATGGTCTAGGTTGGGGTATGGTCTAAATCCCTGACATGGCAGTGGTCATGTCAAGGTACCCTCATGTAATCCACCCACTCACCCACCTCCACCCAACTTCTCTCTCTAAGATCCAGAGCTCTGAATCTCTCCCTTCTCAACCCTCGTTCCCCATAAAACAGTCAATCCTCCCTCGTGTGCTCTTCTTGACCCACATTCTTCCCTGAGCCTCACTCCTACACTCAGTTAGGCTCAAATAGAAATAATACATAAATGATTTCCGACTTATTTTCAAGGATTTTAGAACCGTATCAGAAGTTGTACTAGAAAAGTTAGCATTTAACCTTTGATATGAGATTTTGTTGGTCGAACTGTCAATATGGTACGATTTTTCAATGGTTGCTTAATTTACAATATCAGATCACATGGTATATTTATGGCAATATATATGTTACAATTTGAAATTACAGTTTATTTATCGCAATTTAATTATTGTGTACAAAGATGAGTAAAACTAAAAAAAGTTGTTGTTTTGACCTTTCGACTCGATTAATTTATATATTTATAACTCAACTAACTAAACAGATTTAAGTCGTAACATATATAAACCAGTTTGGTGGAACCAGTCCAATCTATATAGAGCTCGTTTGACCTCGCTGTAGTTTTTGCAGAAGCAACTTCTGACTGAAGCTTTTAGAGATATATTTTTCAAAAAAAAAAAAACATAGTTCTGTGAAGCTGGGCGTTCAGTGTTCTTATGGAGGAAGCATACTAGAAAGAAAATAGAAAAGGCCAACACTTAAAAAAAGAGCGTTAGAGTGATGGGAAACCTTAGTCTATATGTTGCTCGTGAGCCTCCAAGTACCAGTCTCGCAATAGTACTGTCGCAAAAGGATCGGTCCTTCATTTGTCGATCGTTTGCGTGTTGAACTCGCTCTTTTCCCACGCCTTTCACTCACGGGATTTTTCCAATAATAGCACCTTTAAAAAAATTACAAAAATATTACCCAGCCCATAAAAATTACAAAAATAGCACCCCTTTTCTTGAAACCGCACCTTCAGGGTGCGTTTTAATTATAAATCGCACATTGGAGATGCAGTCCTTGCCACGTCAGCTAGGAAACCATACTTAGATGGTGCGTTTGTGTTTCCTCCAGAGCGGCCTTTAAGACCGTTGGATGAGGCGGCGATCCAACGGCGGACCGCACGCAAAGTCAGAGATGGATCGAAGACCGCTCCCTCTGCCGGCATTCCACGCCTCGAGAAACGGAAACCGCACCCTCCCGATGTGGTTTCAATGAGTGCAAAATTACAACACCGCCCCTGGAGGGTGCGGTCTGAATAGTATAAATACCCCCTCTTCATTTTTTCACACCACAACCCATTCTTCACTCTCTCTAATTTATCTCTCTATCCCCTCCCCTCCCAAAAGCCTAGGAAATAGTGGTCTGTTGGTTGCGGCTAAGTCCGATCTGCAATCAGAAAATATTTCTTTGGTTTTTCCTTCAAAACCCGCCGAATCTCTGTCTGACTTTCGCGAAAAAATGGACGAGTGGTTGCAAGGAGAGAGAGTTTATTATGATGAATTTCAAGTGGTACGTACTCATTACACTGGTCAATTTTTGTTGTTGTTATAAGCTTTTTAATTAATCTATGTACTAACCTTGTTGTTATTCTCTCGTAGGTTGGGGACGACGTGGATATATACAACCAACGGTATTATTTGGATCAAGGACCTATTGATCCAACCGACTTGTACGACCAACCCAACCATCGTTCAAGGGATGTTTAGAACGATCACGAGGTACATACAATTCTTCATCATTTGTCTTTCTTTTATTTTGCTAATGTACTTAGTGGAATATAAAATAAATTTGATCATTTTTAATCGTATTGGTTGTTTTCAATAATTTAATCGAATACATAGCGTCACTTACTTCGACTCTTTATAAAGAGATGCACGTCTAAGGAAATGGGATTTTAAGGGATTATCATGATGCTCCCATTACCTGGAAAAATCGGGTATTAAGAGATCCTCGGATCCCCCCTTTTTCTATCAAAAGGGTGCTATTTTTGTAATTTCTATGGGCTAGGTGCTATTTTTGTAATTTTTTTAAAAAAGGTGCTATTTCTGGAAAAATCCCTTCACTCACTCGCTTGAGTCGGACATCGCTCTCTCTAGGAGGTTGGCCGCCTATCCTTGATCTTCCCATTGGCAGAAAAATTATTAGAAGATTTATCCGGAAAAAAACTATTAGAAGTACTTTTTAATATGAGAGGTTGTGTAAAATGACTATAAAGGACTTGTAATATAAAATATGAATACAAATTCTTAACAATAAAAAGTAATTAAAATGAATCTTGTTAGATTTCTTTTATAATAAATAATATGATGTTATAATTTATTTAATTTCAAAATGATAAATATGTAATAAAATTATATTTTCTAAAATAAAATTAAAATATGGTAAAATAGTCTTGTATTTTCAAAACAGCTTTTCGCAAAAGCTTCAAATCGGAGCTTCTTCTTTTATGTTATACAAAAAAACTTTTCGACTTTTCAAAATTCAAACTTTTAGAGGTGTTTGGTCATGTTTCATCTTTTGAAATCGAAAAACACTTGTAAAATTCGGGCCAAACACATGCATAAGCAAGAGGGAAAACGTTGTTGTTCCCCACAACCCAATCCTTAATTTTAATCATTTCAATTAATTTACTTTAATTATCAACTAATCATTATCCAGTTTTGCAAGCGATGGCAGCGGCCTGCAGATTTTAAAAGTCTCGGGCCCATGGATTACAAAGTGGTGTGGGGTTAGCGGGCCCAGTCGGCCATCCAGATTTTTAAGTGGGCGCCGGTGAGAAGTCTAAAAGGGCTGGAATCCAAAATCTTATTAGAAAGAAGACAAGACTCTGAAAAAGTATAAAAAGGAGAAAAAAAAGTGCAATCCAGAAACAAGCGGATCTATTAAAAAAGAAGATCATACAATCGTTAATTGAACTAGCACTAGGCCCGGCCTTGGTCCGAGAGTTTGATTATTATATATTTTGATGTGTTGTTATCATTTATAATATGTAATTTTTTTATATAGATAAAAAAATATATATAAATTATTAATAAATATAAACAACTAATAATGATATTTAGAAAGTAAATGATGTCTATTTGTTTTGTATTTCATGTAAGACAACATGAGAATTTTCTTCCATTACTCACACAAAATCAATCTTAATCATAAAAGAAAATGATTGTCCATTCATGTAGTTTAATAAAATATTTTTTCTCAATAGTTACCATCTTTATTCATCACGGTACGTTATAGATATTAAATAATATCATGTGAAAGAATATATATGACACATTAGAGATTGATCAACAATATGAAGTATCATGTTGAAGATGTACCACGATGATGTGAAAACCACCCTCGATACAACATTAATCTTATTTGTTTTGCACAGACTAATATGGTATAGAATTTGTGATCATTTTGCATCCATGCATGAGAGTGTCGTTGTAGAAGTTGTTATAGAAACCAGAAAATGACATAGTGTCAAGATTGAGAGTGAGCATTCTTAATATGAGTCAAGTGCTCGAGGCATAAAAGAAAAATCAAATGAGTATTTCGTGCACGGTGGAAGTTATACTTAAAAGTTGAGCCTTTAGATGCCTCATTGTTAACTTCAGTATTAATATTTCAATGTGAAAGTAGAGGTAGACAAAACAGTGTGCAAAGAAGAGCAAATTTATCTCAATTTCTCAAATTCTCAATACATGTGGCTCACTTTGAAGACCAAATGTTTAAGTAACTTTATGCATTCATATTGCATCTTGTTCTCCCTAAAATCCATAGCATATGCAGATGTGCAACAAAAACCTTTAATTATGCTCCCAAGAGAAACATAGGGAAAGACAATTAGATGTAAAAATAGATAATACCACCATATATAATCTGAAACACTTTGGGGAGATCAGCGAGATTGAAGATGAGAGTCAAAGACATTGTCAAAAAGAGCTTCATTGTGAAAAATTCAATATCAAGAAATCCAATAAGAGTTATACATGGAAAAAAGTCTTGTGTTTCCAAATCAATTAGATAGCCAAAAGCAAGAGAAATAGACAAAAAAAAAAAAATTATAACCTATCAATTTGAAGGTCTGATACATGAAACAAAAAAACCATTAATTTATAGTATGTGTTTATCGTCATGATTTACCCTTATCCCCACCCACATAACAATATCAACACAATTTTATATATGACTATTTAATCTATAGGTTACATATTACAAAGCAAATAACAAAACAATACCATATAGATAAAGATGTTCGCAAACACTAAACAATAGATCCACCATTCATTAATCCTCAAGTTGTCAAGGATACAATTAGATGGAGTTTATCTCCACCAAAACATAAACATATAGCATGCAGTTTAGATTCAATCATTAAGCTAATTATTTATCAAGTTTCTTAATTTAATAGGAATCACTAGATTAATAAAGAAGAAAAAATATGAAAGAGAAATGTTGATATTCTAAATTAATAATTAGTTTAATAAGTATTTAAAAAATAAAAATGTGGAACTTTAATCTCTCACTCTTTCTCTACCACATTTAAATATGTCGGAATCTCCCATTTTGTACCTTTCTATTTTCTCACGCAACTAATTATTTCTCAAGTTTCTTAATTTAATAGGAATCATTAGATTAATAAAGAAGAAAAAAAACCTAAAATAGAAATGTTGATATTCTAAATTAATAATTAGTTTAATAAGTATTTATAAATAAAAATTAGAAACTTCAACCTCCCACTCTTTCTCTATCACATTCAAACTATGTCGGAAGCTACCATTTTGTACCATTCTATTTTCTCACGTCGTCCGACACATTCACTTCTCTCCAAAATGAATTTGGTTACCCTATTTCCACTTCCTTCATATATCATTTTTAGACAGGACGGATTTGCTATAGATGAAGGTGATATCGTTAATCACGGGGAATAGATTCGATAACCGTCGCCATTGCTTTGTATATGTCTGCCATCTTATTCTTCCGCTGCAATCGATGTTAAAGTTTGGAAGCTTCATTTATTAACTGTTGATATTCATACTTTAGTGTTATTTCTTAATTGCTTCAGTGATGGTTCGTTCATTAGGCGCTTCCCGTTCATATCTTAACTTATATTATGGTCGTTGTGGAGCAAGTTTTTGCCACGTAGGACAACGAAATCTTCACAATTTTCCATGTCATTTTATAATTTTTAACATTTTAAATTATTAGTTTCATTATAATAAAACTAAATAAACATGTATATCAATTGTTATGACCAAGATTTGAAACTGTGACCTACGAGATCAAACTATTACCATTTCAAATGTTCAACCACCAGGATAAAGTATATTTGATGCTATTGACCACAACAAAACATGTATATCAATCACCATAACTAAGATTTATTAATGCAACCTACAAGCTCAAACTATAATCATTTCAATTTTTTAACCAATAGAATAAAATATATTTCATGCAATTAATCACAACTATTTTTTTAACTAAAAGAATAGCTATCACGGTTAAAATTTTATATTCTATTTTTTAGCATTGACAAGAAAATCATTAACATCTACAAATAATTTTTTTTTAGTTTAGAATATGTTTCATAATTGTTTATAATTTATTAAAAAAATTAAAAAAATCCAAAAAAGCATAAATTTAGTTAGTACACAATTATTAACTTTTACATAATTTCACATATGATTTTCTTTTAAAATTGAAAAATGAAAAATAAGGAATAATCTTCTTCCGCATTCTAGAACACGAAAAATTTAATATTTTGTTTGTACGAACTACTATAAATATGTGAACCAATGTAGATATGTTGCAATTTGTTAGATAAAACTTACTATAGATATATAAAATATATCAACATAGTTCAGTCATATGCTACAGTGATATATACACAAAATTTCATGTGTTTAAGAATATCACTAGACACTAATGGTCACTAAATTTTTTTGTATATTTTTTAAAACCGAATTATGGTTATATGGTTTAAATATGTTTGTGACCAATTGGTGAAAGAAGTTAAAAAAAGTCATGTACATATACATAATGCATTTGTCATTTTTAAGATTAAATTTGACATTTCTCGCATATTAAAATGATATCATTATCTTTACTTTTATGTTATTCTGACTTCTTTCTCTTTTCATTTTCCGTACGTCATTAAATATTCTTCCAAGCAAAATTATAAAACACTTTGTCTTTACTTTTTTTCCTAATGTAATTATAATTCCTTTCTTTTCTCTTTTTATTGTTTGACATAAATTCCTTTCTTTTTCATACATGAGTGTAATTTTTTTTTTTTTTGACAATTTCATACATGAGTTTAGATGTGCAACTTTGAGTCATATTCAGATGAATAACACCTAAGTTAAGCAGAATTTGTAAATGAATCTTAGCCTATTGGATATATGATGGTTGATATGTAAATAACTATTTTAATCCTTACTTAATATGACACCCTAATACATATATTACTATTACTATTTTTAGTAACCAGTTATACTCGCCAAACAACCTTACTAATAAGATAATGATCTATATCTTCTCCGTTACCTTTAAGACTATAGTTCAAAATGACATATTGTCCCTCCCATTTACCATGGCAGAACATGGAGTATTCAGTTTTCCGTCACCCACCTCTCAGGCCTTACTGGCTTAACTTAACTGTCAAGATACATCTGATATGCTATATCTTATTCAGTCAAATAAACATCCATTCATCACCACATGCCATATCACATTCATCATCTCAAACTCAAATAATTCATACATAACAACATAAGGACCATCACCCAGTCTCTTGATAACTCAATGTTTAAACCTGTATGCATCAAATATCACATCATACTGGCATTAGCATGTAACCCCTGTCCCAACATAGCAAAACATCATATCATCCAATCTGAAATCATTGTATAAAACACCATAGAAAACCATTATCATCGACATGCACATTTCATATATCACATCATCGAAAGTCATCACTTAACCACATCATAAGTAATATTTATACAAGGATTCAATCATATGCATGGTTAGGTTCATTGCATTTTACATCTTAATTTGCCAAGGCATACATTCCTCGGGTAGTATAGTAGATGTCATGCATACCACCACAGATGGTACCTAGACTGGTGTCCTATAAATCCACTGCGGGTCATACCCTAACCGATGTCATGTATACCAGGGTGGGATGTACCCGGATCGGTGTCCTATAAAACCAACGCAGGATCATATCATGACGATGTCCTATAAATTCAGTTACTATACTGACTGCACAACAGAGCACCTTTATGTTTGTATTAAGTTATCACACAATTCCAGTTACAGTCAGTCACATATTTAATATTGGATGATAATGTGAAGTGAAGACAAAGTGTCTCAATAACTAACATTTGCTTTGATATCATTCGTACAATGTTGAAGGTAAGAAGCATAGCATCATATTTTGGTTGTACTTTGATATAATGGTAGAAAAGGCTAGCGTACACTCGAGGTGTAATATGCACCTTCATTCATACCTATTATTTGTATGTTAATATATTTTGACAAATAAGAATCGGTGGTTATTATTTTTCATTAAATTAATCGTACAATTTGGATTAGAGAATTAGAGACTGCGTTTCACCTATTAGAGAATATGGTATAGCATCATGTGCCAAACTCCGTTAATACATGGTCTAAATACCAACTCTATAGGAGAATGGTAAGGTGGCGTACACGAGGTTAAACCATGTACAACTTATGAATTTGACAATTGTTGGTCAATCAAAGATCCGATGGTTATGAATAATATTTTCCAAGCGATGATGAAGCTACAACGTTGTTTAACTTTATTGTTGATCATCATTAAAACATAGACTAAATGTAGCGACCCTCATATAAGATAGGTCAGTGATAATAGGTAACAATAATAAATAAATATGAAAATTAGGAATCTGACACCATTAAAAAAAAGGAAAAGTAAAAACAAATCACACTCGCCGCCCATCGGGCGGGCACAAAACTAGTGAAATATATATGGTTAACGATTTTGCTTATGTTAGCAACATTTCAATTTGTAGATTATTTACAATAACATCATTTCATTGTTAACAGAATGATCCAATATCACATTCGTCTATTAATGTTGTTTGTTCATATTATTGATGTTCATTATATCATTAATAAATTATTTTATTAATTAACATTTATGTTGATTATGATAATTGTTAACATCACACAAAATGGAATAGGTACTAACTCGTATAATTGAAACTAATATTATAATTATTAAAAATAATTCTATTGTTATTAAAAATACATGTTCGTTCGATACATGGTTCTATGGTTGGGATTTTGTAGAGTTTTTTTTATGTCTGTGTTTTGTATCGTAATCATATTAAATTGTTATTTTAATACGGCCTAATAAAACAGTTAGATTAATCTAAAGGCCAAAATTAGATTGAAGTAAATTGTAACCATCAATTAGTACCATATATATTATGGAAGCGAAAATGATATTGGAATCTTCAAGATTTGGGATTTTATTAGAATAATGATAACTTACTTTTTCATTCATGTGTAGCTTGGCTTGATAATTCGATTTATGGAAAACACACCATCTTTTTGTTGTTTGACATGTGAAAATATAGAAGATTGAGCGTGGAGATGAATTCTGAAGATTCGGCCAACTGTGCAGTCGTTTATGAGAAAGCAGGGTGATGAAGGTTTTTAGAATGGAAAATTAATACCCAGCTACTCAGTGAGCGCAGTCAGGGACACGATACGTCCTGTGAAGAGTAAACAACACTGGTATGCTATTCTCTAAAGTAAATTCTATGTGCCACGTTGGAGTATCGTAACATGGATTGTGGCCATGGATGCGATAGTAACCAAGGTAAAGTTGATGTGGTGGGGTAAATTAAATGAAGATAGATGCATTTTATGCCATGCCAATAGTGGGACATGAGATCATTTTTTTCCGAATGTTGTTTCTCGATGAGTATTGTTAGCATAGCTGGTAATTTTTTCAGTAGAAGCTCTTGGGATCTCCAACTCTCATATGCATGTGTTGTTGCAAAGCGAAACACTGCTCTGGGGAGACTTATTGGAACTCTATGGTGCTCCTTGATTAGCTTTGTCTGGCAGGAAAGGTGTCGAAGGCTCCATGAAGAGGTCCCAAGAACGGCCAAGTTGGTGACAGAGTTATGGCTGCGAGATTTCCGCTTCTTTGTTTCCTCTTTTCTAGGTTTAGAGACTGGGAGAGTTTGCGTCCATCCAGTAGCATAACAATAAAAAAAAAATAGAAAAGTGAATAGAAGCCAACGAATTTAAAGTCTAGCGGAAACGCTAAAATCAGTGCGACAAATTTAAAGCCCAACATAAATGTTTAAACGAAGCATTCCAATTGAATTCTGGTAAATGACATTTTTTCTTTCCAAAAATCACTCTGGTTGCTGGATATTTGAAATTGAGAAAACTTAACTCATGAATCTCCTTCATATATTTAATAGATTGGAGTATAGTCTAGAACTAAAATAATCAAATATGAAAACTGAAGTATCAAGCACCATAAATGATATGATCCTAATTCGAGAATCCACCCAAACTTGGACCAAAAATCAGAATTGCTCAACGTCGAACTCTTTTGGGGTTTTGTTCTTTCTTCAATGACACGAAAATAAAGGATAGTCGCGGAAATTGATCACACAGATCCGAACTCGTGAGAAGGGCCAATTGGTATATGAAACCAATCAAACAATCTCGAACCCGTGGATAAGGCCAATCGATATAGCCGATGCTCGCCACAACTAGACGCGTTGTCTAGTTGATAAGAGACCACTCAATTCTCCCGAATCCTCAAAGGAGAGATTAAGCAAAAACGTTCACAATTGAACTCACACAAACTCACTTGTATTTGATTGCTGAAAACTGGAATGAAAATACATTGGTTGGACTCCTATTTACAGACCCACGAATCTAAACACCAAACAACTAAGGAAAAAAAATCCTACTTGAAAAAGGAAAACAAAAACCTTAACAAACAAGGAAAGAAAAACCCTTAACAAACAAGGAAAAGACTAAGTCAACAACTACCCTTGAACCTAGCCTTCAAATCCGCCCCCCCCCCCCCCCTTTGTGTGCACACTTGAAATTCCTTTCACACCTTGTGTTCACACCACGATCTTTATCCATTGTTGATTCCGTTCACACCTTGAGACTCCGTCTCCATGGTCGACCCTCCTTCCCTCCCTTTGAGCCAAATTTCGTGATCCACATAGCTCGATAGTGTGATGGACTTTCCTTCTAGCAAATCCAAGCTTAAGCCCTCCAACTCCTTAGCCAAATAATTTGCAATTTGATCCCGAAAAGCCTTAGCCCTAGCTCGAGTCATTGGCCCTTCAACTTGAGTGTGTTTGGCTTTGATGACCTCATTAGTCCCTCCCTCTTGAAAAGGATTTGCCCTCAAATCCGAATTATCATCCAAAAATTGTGCAAGATCATAAACGTTGAAGGTTGCACTTATGCCGTATTCTCCTGGTAGATCAAGCTTGTACGCATTTGTTCCAACCTTCAAAATGATTTGAAAGGGACCTTCACTTCTGGGTAGAAACTTGGATCTCCTTTGATGTGGGAACCTTTCCTTCCTCATATGCACCCACACCCAATCTCCTGCTTCAAAATTTCGAGCCTTTCTATGCTTGTTGACGTTTTTCAAGATCTGCTTCGTCCTTCTTTCAATATTTAGCCGAGCCTTCTCATGGAGATTCTTCACATACTCCGCTTTCTTAGCTCCATCCATGTTTACTTGCTCCTTCAAAGGTAAAGGTCAAATCCAATGGGGTAAGAGGATTGAACCCATACACAATCTCGAATGGAGAATACGTTGTTGTCAAATGCACGGCTCTATTGTAAGCGAACTCCACGTGAGGTAGGCAGTCCTCCCATGTCTTGATGTTGCTCTTGATGATGGCTCTAAGAATTTGAGATAGAGTACGATTCACCACTTCAGTTTGCCCATCCGTTTGAGGGTGACAAGTAGTCGAAAACAAGAGCTTCGTTCCAAGCTTGCTCCACAACGTCTTCCAAAAGTAGCTCAAGAACTTAGCATCTCGATCAGAAACAATGGTGCGTGGCATCCCATGTAGTCGCACCACCTCTTTGAAGAACAGATCCGCCACATTAACCGCATCATCAGTTTTGTGGCATGGAATGAAATGTGCCATCTTTGAGAATCAATCCACCACCACAAAGATAGAATCTCGACCTCTCTTCGTCCTTGGCAGCCCCAATACGAAGTCCATAGATATATCAACCCACGGTAACGAGGGTATGGGTAGTGGAGTGTACAATCCAAACGATTGCACCTTCAATTTAGCTTGCTTGCACTCCATGCATCTAGCACATAAGCTCTCCACATCACTTTTCATATGAGGCCAATAGAAATGCTCTTGTAAGCAACTCAAATTCTTGGCTACACCAAAGTGTGCCATCAATCCTCCTCCATGAGCTTCTCGTAATAGCAATTCTCGAAGTGAAGTACGTGGTATGCAAAGTTGATTACCCCGAAACAAGTAGCCCTCATGTCGATAGTACTTCCCTTCTCCATGCTTCTCACAAAGCTTCTAAATCTCTCGAAAAATAGAATCCTCCTCATAGATGCTCTTTATTTGCTCGAATCCAAGGTATCTTGCATCCATGGTAGTGATCAACGTGTATCTTCGCGATAATGCATCAGCAACTACGTTCTCCTTGCCTTGCTTGTACTTGATCACATAAGGGAATGATTCAATGAACTCCACCCAACGAGCATGCCTCTTGTTCAACTTGTGTTGATCCAAATTCGAAGAGAACCCTCGAACTCGGATGATATGACCAAAGTACGCAACCTTCCTTCTTTTTAAGGATTTTCGAAGCTTTTCTCCAACTTGAAATAAAAGATAGATGCGGAATCAATCGGACAATCCCAACTCGTGACAAAGGGAAATTGGTATATTAAACCAATCAGACAGAATCAACTCGTGGAAAGGGGCAATTGATATAGGGTAGATGCTCGCCACAACTAGACGCGTTCTCTAGTTGATAAGAGACACGTACAATCTCCTGGAATCCTCGACAGAAGTCTTGCACAAACGTTCACAAAGGAACACGAGTAAAAACTCTTTAATTGATAACTTGAATGTTGGGTCTTCAAATACTTGAGAGACTCATGATCAGTATGTATGACGAATTCCTTTGGCCACAAGTAGTGTTGCCAAGTCTCCAAAGCTTGAACAAGCGCATAAAGCTCTTTATCATAAGTCGGGTAATTAAGCGTAGCTCCGCTCAATTTCTCGCTGAAATATGCAATGGGCCTCTTCTCTTGCATCAATACAACGCCAATTCCCAATCCTGATGCATCACACTCCACTTCAAACGTCTTGTTAAAATCTGGTAGCATCAGAACAGGAGCATGAGTAAGCTTGTACTTGAGGAGCTCGAATGCCTTCTCTTGCTCTTTTCCCCAATAAAATGCCACATTCTTCTTGATAATTGAGGTCAATGGTGCCGCAATGGTGCTGAAGTTTGGCATAAATCGTCGATAAAAGCCAGCCAATCCATGAAAGCTTCTTACTTCACTCATGTTGGTAGGAGTAGGCCATGCTTGAATCGCTTTTACTTTCTCTTCATCGACTTCAACTCCATTAGCACTCACGACCAAACCCAGAAAAACCACGCTTGAGGTGCAAAATGTACACTTCTTGAGGTTGGCATAGAGTTGCTCCTTCCTGAAATTCTTCAACACGTCCCTCAAGTGCTCAAGGTTCTCTTCCATGCTCTTTGAGTAGATCAGAATGTCATCAAAGTAGACCACCACGAATTTTCCAATGAATGCTCGCAACACATGATTCATCATCCTAATAAACGTACTTGGAGCATTTGTTAAGCCAAATGGCATCACCATCCATTCATAGAGACCATGCTTTGTTTTGAATGTTGTCTTCCACTCGTCTCCTTCCTTCATGCGAATTTGGTGATAATCAGACCTTAGATCAATCTTTGAGAACATGTTAGACCCATGTAACTCATCAAGCATGTCATCTAATCGAGGAATAGGATGACGATACTTAACGATTATTTGGTTGACTGCTCGGCAATCAACACACATCCTCCACGTATGGTCTTTCTTAGGCACCAGGATGACAGGAACCGCACAAGGACTCATGCTTTCACGAACATGTCATTTCTCCATAAACTCATCAATTTGCCTTTGCAATTCCTTTTTCTCCTCTGGATTCGTCCTATAGGCTGCCTTATTTGGAATGGTAGCCCCAGGAACGAAGTCAATTTGATGCTCTATCCCGTGGATTGGAGGCAATCCCTTTGGTGCTTCTTCGAGAAAGACATCCTCAAACTCTTCTAGTACCACTCGTGCCCTAGGTGGTACCTCTTGAATCAGCTCTTGGTTGAGTAGCAATCCCTTGTATAGGACAATAATTGTAGGAACTCGATCATAGAGGGCTTGCTTCATGTCTCCTTGTCGAGCTAGCATCAATGCCTTGGACTCCAAGCTACTCGAACCCTTCTTTGCACCCCTTGCGGATTGAGCCTTCTTCTCTTCCTCTCAAATTTGTTGCATTTGTAATTGATCTTCATACACTTCTCTAGGAGATAGAGGCTTCAATACTATCTTCTTACCTTGGTGCTTTAACGTGTATTTGTTGGTGACGCCGTCATGTTGAGCACTTCGATCAAACTGCCACAGCATCCCAAAGAGAACATGAGCCGCTTGCATTGGCACCACATCACATGTTACTTCATCCTTGTATTTGTCAATGGAGAACTTCAATAAGGCTTGTTTAGCCACTTTGATTGACCCATCTTCATTGAGCCATTGAAGAGTGTAGGGTTTTGGATGAATCGTTGTTTTCAACCCCAACTTCTTCACACAACTAGCACTAACCACATTGGTGCAGCTCCCTCCATCAATCACAACCGAAAGGGTCTTCCCATCCACTACACACCTCGTATGGAAGAGGTTCTCCCGTTGCTCAAGCTCCTCCTTTGTTTGGATGCTCAATACCCTTCGAGATGTACACAATCTGCCCGGGGGTGTCTCCATCTCAAGGGCCTCATCTACCTCAGAATCTGATGTACCCTTCTCTTCTAGTGCTTTCTCTTCCTCACCATCGGACACATATTCACCATTCTCGGATAAGATCAATGCTCTTTTGTTTGGGCATTGGTTTGCCATATGCCCTCGTCCATGGCACTTGAAACATTGTATTCCATCGGAAGATGAACCCTGTTTGGTGATAGGGTTTGGAGTATCCACCTTTACCCCAAGTTTTGGTGCTTCTCATGTAGGAACACTCGACCTAGGGTTTGTTGTAGGTGCTGGTGTAGGCCTTGTAGTACTTGTAGAGGGTAGAAACCTCCTATTCTTCTGTTGCCTCTCCACCTTGATGCAAATAGCCACCAAGTCTTCTACCTCCATAAATTGTTGAATTTCCACGACATTACGAATCTCTCGATTAAGACCATGTAGAAATCGAGCTATGGTAGCTTCCCTATCTTCACGAACATCAGCTCGAATCATTAACAACTCCATCTCTCGATAGTAATCCCCAACACTCTTGTTGCCTTGTCGAAGAAGTTGTAATGCTTGGTGCATTTCCCGTTGATGATAGGCTGGAACAAATCGATCTCTCATGATTGCCTTCAAATCATCCTATGTTTCAATAGGCCTGCGCCTATCTCTTCTTATCTTCGTGCTCAATTGATCCCAGCACGCTAGGGCATAATCCGTAAACTCAATGGTAGCCATCGCCACCTTCCTCTTCTCTGAGTAGTTTTGATTATAAAAAATCAGCTCCGTCTTGCGTTCCCAATCGAGATAAGCTTCTGGATCAATTTTCCCTTTGAAAGATGGTACGGTTATCTTCAATCCTCGTAGATCATCATCATCTCGTTATGCACCTCCATCATACTCGTATTCTTCATACCCTTCCTCGTCATAGAAGGGGAAGTCTCTCCTTGCACCACGATGCCCTCCCCATTGCCTATGTCGACGAACATTCTCAAACTTTGGACGTTGAACAGCTCGAACAACTCTCCTTTCTTCTCGTCATTCCCTAGGGTTAGGGTTTGCAAACTCTCCTTGGGGTGGCTCTTGTTCTCGTGGTTGAGGCTGCTCTTGATCACGTCTTTGCAATGCCTCCACTTGTGCCCTTGTCTCCCTTTGTTCCTGAAGTACCATAGCTAGTTGTGCAGCAAGTTGCTGAAGTTGTGCCGCCACATCTTGTGCTTGTTCCGCCATGGTTTCTTGCTAAGAAGAACCCCACGAATGCTTTGTCTTCAAGATACCTTCCTTGCCACACAAGAAACTCTCAAGAGCGTTCTAGATTTGCTTTCTTGATGTTCAAGACTTCCAAGAATGCTTCCTGAACTACCAAGAACTCCAAGAATCTTTGTCTTCTCCGCTACGTTTGAACCAGGCTCTTGATACCACTTGATATGATCCTAATTCGAGAATCCACCCAAACTTGGACCAAAAATCAGTACTGCGTAACGTCGAACTCTTTTGGGGTTTTCTTGTTTCTTCAATGACACGAAAATAAAGGATAGTCGCGGAAATCGATCAAACAGTTCCGAACTCGTGAGAAGGGCCAATTGGTATATGAAACCAATCAAACAATCTCGAACCCGTGGATAAGGCTAATCGATATAGTCGATGCTCGCCACAACTAGACGTGTTCTCTAGTTGATAAGAGACCAGTAAATTCTCCTGAATCCTAAAAGGAGAGATTAAGCAAAAACGTTCACAATTGAACTCACACAAACTTACTTGTATTTGATTGCTGAAAACTTGAATGAAAAATACATTGGTTGGACTCCTATTTATAGACCCACGAATCTAAACACAAAACAACTAAGGAAAACCAAATCCTACTTGAAAAAGGAAAACAAAAACCTTAACAAACAAGGAAAAGACTAAGGGCCCGTTTAGTATTGTTGCTTGTTTTTGTTTCCTGTTGTGTTTTAAGAAATTTGGAAAACCAAGAAAAAAAAACGTGCTTAGTTGGGTTTTTATTTTTTGTTGTGAATCAGAGTTGCACAACAAGGCCCAAATATGAGAAACAACAATTTATAGCTTTGGATCTGATTCTTAAACATGTTGCACACGGGATTCCTATTGGTTGGGCGCTTGATTTCATTAAAACAGACCAGTTTTCGAATCCCCACAGAAGCAATTTTTTTTTTAACACAGCCGCCCCCCCCCCCCCACGAAAAAAAAAACTCTACTTCCCCTTTTACATCATCTTCTTCTTCTCGACTGAACACAGCCGCCCTTTTCCATCTTCTTCTTCTTCTCGACAGAACACAGCCGACACCCATCTTCTTCTCCCAGCCTCCGCGCGGCGCGACCCCTCTGCCTCCGCCCAGCGCCGCTCCGCCTCCGGCCGCCGCAGCCCACGCCGCCTCACCGCAGCCCGCGCCGTCTCGCCTCTGCCCAGCGCCGCCTTGCGGACATATCTCTTTTTCTCGTTTTTAGTTCTTATAGTAGTAACTAAACGCGTTTTTGTTTCTTGTTGTCAGCTTTCATGATTTTTCAGATTTATCAACTAAACATGTTTGTGTTTTCTGTTTTTTTCCTGTTGTGGTTGTACATCTGTTTACACAACACCACTGCAACCACAACAGCAACAAAATGATACTAAACGGGCCCTAAGTCAACAACTACCCTTGAACCTAGCCTTCAAATCCCCCCCCCCTTGTGTGCACACTTGAAATTCCTTTCACACCTTGTGTTCACACCATGATCTTTATCCATTGTTGATTCCATTCACACCTTGAGACTCCTTCTCCATGACCGACCCTTCTTCCCTCCCTTTGAGCCCAATTTCGTGATCCACATAGCTCAATAGTGTGATGGAATTTTCTTCTAGCAAATCCAAGCTTAAGCCCTCCAACTCCTTAGCCAAATAATTTGCAATTTGATCCCGAAAAGCCTTAGCCCTAGCTCGACTCATTGGCCCTTCAACTTGAGTGTGTTTGGCTTTGATGACCTCATCAACAAAGACACTTACAAGAGACTTAGTGAGCTAGCATATCGTTATGCAAAAGTCATCTATTTTCATATTTTAATTTCGTGTATGTTTTGTAATAAAAGTGTACAACGTATTTTTTTAGTGTAATTGGTTATGTTTCTTGTCTTTGTTTAAAGATACCATGTTTCAAATCTTGGTGCTGATATATTTTTGTAAAAAAAAAAAACTAATTGTCAAGACAAAAATATCCTTCTTACTTTCACTCTGATTGCTCGAAATTTGAAATAGAGAAAATTCAACCCATGAATCTGCTTTATATATAGTATAGATAGATAGAAGTCAAGAGCAATGTCAAAATCAGGGATGCAAAGAGCCGACTTGTTTATATTAGCGGTTGACGTTCCGTTTGAGAAAAATTCGTTGTAAATTTAGTTCGTTTATTAACAAGTCGAATTTAAGCTAAGCTTTGTTTAGTTTGCAAGGCTCGCGAGTCGACTCGACAATGTAGATTGTGGAGCTCCACTTGCGAACTGACTGGTTTTGAGCTTGTCTCAATACTGTGGCTAGTGAGCCAACTCGACTAGCGACTTATGAGCGAATTGATATATATATATATATATATATATATATATATATATATATATATATATATATATATATATTGTTTGCCAAGGGACTTGGCACAAATCTATTGTTTGCCAAGGGACATAATGGATTTGGACTCCTTTTTTAGATCCAAATTCGTGGACCCCACGAATTTGCAAATCCCAAATAGTATTTGGGTTTGATAATGGAAAGAAAAAATGTGAGACAAATCCATCATGAATCCATGATTGCTTGATGATTTGGATCCATCATAGACTATGTCCAAAATGAAAAAAAATCAAAACTACCACTGTTTTAAAAAAAATTTACACAACTACCACCCAAACAGAAAAAATTCCAAATCTACCACTATTAATTAAAAACTGCATCACGCAGGGGCGGTTACAGTGAAAACCGCACTGCAAGGAGGCGGTTTACCATGAAACCGCATGCCAAAAGAGCGGTTTGAGTTTTTTGGGAAAACCGCTCTTCGAAGGAGCGGTTCTCGTGGCTTCCCTAGCACAAACCACACCCCCAGCGGTTTGTGCCTCAACCCCATTCCCCCCGATATCTGACATGTCGGCATGCAGGAGGTTGCAGGGGTGGGGGCTACATGCCAGACTAAAACCGCTGCCCCCTGCGGTTTTCAGTATAAAATTTGCCTATAAAAGGCAGCCCCGGAAAACTCAAATCTTCACTCATCTCCTTCTTCTTCTTCAAATTTCAGTTGTGCACCTTTAATTTTTTTAGTTTTTGCGATTAACGTTAATTCATAAGTTTGTTTTGTATTACTTTTCATTCTCATTTGTGATTTTATGGTAGTAACTTAATTACGGTTTTATTGCAGATGACATTCCAAAAGTTCACGCTTGGGTTACGGTGGAATGATTACCTGCATGGATGGCACTAGAAGAGTTGATCATATGGTGTATCGATATCCAAACATACATGGTGGGTCATTGTGGAATGAGGAATTCCTCATTACCACTCAGGAGTACCAGGGCATGATAAACGAAAATGTCCTGGACCAATTGGTCCTCAAAACCCAGGTCCCGATGTGGTGAACCCGGATAACGGCGCATAGATTGATTTCATGCATTTTCACATGGTTCACAATGTGTTTTAATTTCAATGGTTATGTACTTTGATTTTTGTGTGATTAAATGCCATTGGAGATTTGCAAAATTGCCACAATTCAACGCAATGTTCCAATTTTTAAATAAACACACCACTCACACAAACACACTACTACATTAAACACATCACTCAAACAAAACATAACTTGAAATAAACACAACTTGTTTAACTTATATAAACTCGACGATTGGGTCACAATCATGCATTATCTCGACGATTCGCCCTCTGTTTCCTTGTTCGATGGGCGACTATTCCACCGGGTGTAACCGTGGTTGGATGCGGTGGAAGAGGCCTATTCGCCGTAGTTAGGCGCGGGTCTGTGCTATGTCGCCGCGGTGCCGTGCTAGGTGGCTCCTCCGTGTGCGGTCGAGTCCCATCCACGCTCATACGGTGGGGAGTGGTCTGCAATTGATGTTGCGGTCGATGCACAGGTGAGAAGTCTTGGCGGGCACTCAAGGATGAACCATCGTGCCAGTAGCGGAGGATGTGCCATCGTGATATGTACTCGGCCGAGGATCATAGTGGAAACTGGGTCTGGGATTGTATTGGAAACTTGGCCGGGGATCATAGTGGTAACTATGCCGAGGCTCGTGTTGAGTACTGGGGTCGTAGAAAGCACTCGGTTGCAGATCATAGTGAAAACTTGACCGGGGATCGTACTGAGTACTAGACCCTGCACCTTGGCACACCTCCAACGGATTAGCCACCTTCCATGCCTCAATTGGCTTGATCTCGGGCACGTGTGGTCGATCCCTTGTAGCCTTGTTTGGCCTTCTATGGACTGGCGGGGGCGGGATGGGGGCATCTTGCGTCACCGGAGTTGGTGCCACAGGGGGAACTGGTGGGTATCTATGATGGTCACGGGCGCACGCTCTCATACAGCCAAGGAGACTGTTCGCTATCCTACGAATGAGCCCCACCTCTCGCCCAACCAAAGAATCTGCAGTACGAGCGATATCGTGTATACGCTCGATGCCATCAACCTAAACCGCAGAAAGTAACAACGTTAGCCATCTAAATAGTAATAATTTGCATGACTACATAAATTGATGCTCAAAGTAAATAAATGAATTAATATGTCGAACTTACTTACCAAAGCTTCGTCCGCTGCACCTTCGGCGTCATGTAACGTACGGCTTGTCTTCGGTATGTTTCCATGCATGGTTCATGGTACCCCATCCGACCCATAGCTGCTACCGTCACAATCTCCTGATTTTGCCTATTATTCCACAGATTGATTAATTCTTCAAACTCCTTGGGCCAATTAGTAGATCCTTGTCGGCCAACTTTCCCATGGTACCCCCTATGACTCGCCGGGACTTCTAATGGTATGCATTGCTCATGTCCGAATTGTCGTAAGCTTCGATCCGGCAAGTGTCACTCCACTATATGGAGGCAGATTAGTGGGACTCGGGTGCACCATTGAACGGGATGCAACGGTAACTTGTGAATGTGATGTGCGACGATGCGGTCAAGATACAGATAGAACTTAAGCTACGAAGGTGCAAAACAAATGGACCATCAAGAAACATACTAAAGCAAGTCCAAAATAGATCAGGAAGTAATTGTGTATTATGATGGTTACCTCTTCTTCCCAAAGGTGATCCAGCCTCCTACGATACTCCTCTAGCTTATGCGCGACTAGGTTGTCGCATGTTGTTTCGCCAAGCCACCTATTCATATGGAAAATTACACAATGTTAATACATACTAAAAATTGTTCTATAAAATACTGAATTAGTAATAAAGGGTGAGAACTATAATTGGGATCGAAGATGTTTACCTACAACCATAAGCTTCATGTCGTAGAGGATGGTCGGGTCCACATTCCTTGTCGGGGTTTTCCTTCGGCGCAATCCATGGTAGATGCTCCCAAGCCCAAAATTGGACGATGAACATGGTCGGATGGCCCCATCAATCTCCTTCACCGCTCTCGAACTAGCATTACAAAGGGAGCGGTAGAGATGAGCTAGGCAAGAAGACGCCCAGCTCAGGTTCCCCATATCATTCCAATCACCAAATATGATCTTCAACCATGAATTGCTGATTAAATTGTTGGATTTTTTTGGGAAGAGAACTCCTCCGATCATGCCGAGGATGTAGATACGTGCATAAATTTCTTTATCACGCTTGAACTTTCCTCCGTGAGGGGAATACCTCCGACCTCAGGGTTGTGCTTACGCCTGATCTCCGCTGTCAACCAAGTGATGGATACTTGGCACTTGGACAATGGTGGATTACCATCTGCATCGTAATCTCCCTTTCTGGCGGTACCAACCCTGTGGCGCTCCATATGAAATGCTGCCAACCACTCATATTCGCAACAACTTTAGCTGGTGGAGTAGAGTCCACACAAATAACATCGCCATCGATGGGCAAATCGGTTAGGATGGCGATGTCCTCCAGTGTGATGGTGCACTAGCCTTCATGAAAATTGATGCAATATGTCTCCTTTCGCCATCTCTCTAACAATGTCATGATGAGTTGGCGGTCGATCTTTATTCCATTAAAGTGTCTAAAGGGATCCAATCTTGCGCTTCCTAGAAAGGGTAAGATGACGTCGTTCCATTCAAGCACATTCGTCGTACCCCTATAACGGACTATATGGTATGCATCCTAGCGAAGAATTTAACTTTCACTATAAATTTATGATTTATACATATATATAAGTCTATTATAACAAACAATATCAATTAATGAAATCAAGATTTTTTCCCAAGAAATATACATAATTTAAAAAAATTAATATTAAGCTAACTAAAATAGTTAACTAAAATGAATACCAATTTCAAAATTTAAGTAAAATTATTTGTACACATACACATAAAATGACTATATTATTTTGTACTTCGTATTGATTGTTTTCAATAATTTAAAGCAATAGAAGTACGCTCGTAAGACTCTTAGGAGAGGTATACATCTCCTTAGAAACACAGTCTGTTTGACAGAAAAAGGGGGGATCCGAGGATCGCTTAGAACCCGATTTTCCCAGGAAATGGGAGGATCATGATGATCGCTTAAGACCCCATTTCCTTAGGCATGCATTTCTTTATAAAGAGTCTAAATAAGTGTTGTATTGTATTGATTTAAATTATTGAAAATAATCAATATGATTAACAATTAACAAATTTATTTTACAAACCAATAAATTACGTTAACAAAATAAAAATTACAAGTGATGATAAATAATATGTACTTTGTGGTCGTTCCAACGTCCCTTGAACGAAGATTATCTTGGTCGTATAACACAGTCGGATCAATCGGTTCTTGATCAACATAATATCTTTGATTGTATATATCAACATCCTCACCAATCTACAATAGCATACCAACAATATAAATCAATTAGTATATAGATTAAATAAAATCATTACAACAACAAAAATTAGGTAAAATGAGTACGTACCGCTTGATAGTCATCATAGTAAATACCCTGTTCTTCGAAAAAATCGGCCATTTTTTGAGGAACCATACAGAGATTCGACGGTTTTTTAATGAAAACCAAAGAAAAGTTTTTTGAGGGCAGATCGGACTTAACCGCAACCAACAAACCACTATTTTCAAGGTTTTTGGGTGCAAAGGGGGATGGGTAGAGTGATAAACTTAGAGAGAGAGAGGAGATTGGTTTTGGTGTGAAGAAAATGAGAGTAGGGGGTGGGTGTTTATAGGTGGAGGACTGCCTGGTGGGGGGGGGGGGTTTATTAGGCTGGGACGCGGATCGCTCCGCTAGCAGGCGGTTAGCCGTCGGACCGCCTCCCAATCGCACGGTTGCATGGATCGCCACGTGGAGGAGCGGTTTTGCAGCTGCCCAATGGATAATCGCCTGTTCCCCGCGTGGTTTGAAGGAGAACCGCGCCTTCGAGGCGCGGTTTTTGATGAATGGTGGTATTTTTCGGAATTTTGTTGGATTGAGTGGTACTTTTGTAAATTTTTTTAAACGATGGTAGTTTGGGAAAAAATCCGTTCAAAATCCATTGTTTGTTTCAAGTCTTTAGAGATAACAAATTTGTGGGACCCATTGACTTTCAGGGTCCAAATCCGCGGGCCCCGGTACTTGAAAATCCCACTTTTTTTAAGTGGAAAATAATTATGCACTTTGAGTTCTATAATTTTTTACCAATCTACGTCTCATATTTTCTTTTTCTTCTTGTATTATTGAGGAATTATAAATTACACTTCATGCACAGTGGCGTAGCCAGGATTTCGTCTAAGGTGGGTCCTCTTAGAAGAAAATACACATGATAAAATAGCTTTTGTTAACTTTGCTAATCATTCATGATATAATTTTATATTGAAAATTTCTGGTAAATTAAAATATGTTAGTAGTCGAAACTATCATATTTATCACCCTGTGTATCAAATAATTATTAATGATTTAGTTAGCCGTTCTCTTCGAATGACGTTCTTTGTAAAGAATAATTTAATATCAACAACTCGAGTTTTTGAGAGAAGTATAATAATGAATCTTACAGAAAATAATAATTCATGATTTAATTAGTTTTTCGTTTTCAAATGATGTTCTTTGTTAAGAATTATTTAATATCAATAAATCGAGTTGTTGGAAGTTTCACAAATCGAAATACCACGTGCTTAAGAAATGATGTCGCAAAGATTCAAACACAACACGTTTTGATAAACTATTCTCAATAAGACGGCCCCTAATTTTTTGTATCGATAACTATTATACTTAATTTAACCATATTCCATCCGAACCAGGGTGGGTCCCGGGACGCACCCTCTTATACTCTCCCTCCGCCACTATTCATACATACAAATTTAATTAACAAAATGTATCATGAAATTCATCAAACAACAATGGAGTTTATCAAATCCACAATGAACCAACAACTCTCACATATCAACGATTTTTCAAAACTGAAGTTATAACAAAATTTTATTTTCAAATCCACGAAGCAAACGATTATTCAAACAATGTACTCTTCCAAATCCATAATGGAACAAATCAATTATAAATTTAAAGATTTTTAAAACTCAAAATACTCATTTTGAAATCCAACAAGCAAACTAGGCAAAGTAACCTTCAAGTGCCAATGGGGGCTATGGTTTATGCAAAGAACTTTGGCACAAAGAAGACAAATTTCAAATCTTTCGTCTATGCTAGAGATTCCATATAAAAGAATACCATTTATTTTAAAATTTGTCGGGGAAAACTAGTTGACAATAATTTTCTTTCTTCCCATGTTGGGGTGCAATGGTTTCTTACGTGCGTGATGGGTACGTTACGTATCTTAATAGCCCCATGCCCGTGATGGTGAGAAAAGAAAAAGGAGTTAGCCGAAAATTGTCCGAGTTAACCTTAAGACTTAAATAGATCGCTTTAAGCGTAACATTGTCGGAATTTTAATTAAACACAACTAGTTTTTTACCCGCCCGTTGGGCGGTGTATTTTGTATGGTTGTTTTATAATTCGTTATAATATTCTAATTGTTATTATTATTTATGTTTGCTAAGGTAATATACATGGAATTGTAAATCCCACTTACCTTATTTCAGGTATTATTTCATACTTTTATACCTTTTGTTTATTTATGAACATTTTAATTTTATTAACTAAGCTCTTTGTAGAAGGTTCTTCATTGATTTAGAATTTTTATTTATCGAACTCGCCCTTTAAGATTATAAACATAAGAGATTATTCATTCTTTAGCACAGAATTGTGATAAAGAAGTTAAAAAACTTACGGCTACAAAAGAAGAAGTTAGAATAAGAAAATATGCTTCAATTAATAAAAAAAAATAAGCGAAGAGCTTTTTATTTTCTCTCCCTTCTCATATGTCGGTATATGATAATAGAGAATATTCCGATCTAAATCCCATGAATATCGTGTATTATCACTTACACATACAATTTTGGAATAATGAGGAAACTCATTAGCATCCACTTCCATCAATCTTCCATGTACTTGTTTAATTAGCTTGAAATGTTCTAGCAAAACCAACCACAAACAAAACTATTAGCTGTCACTAACTTATTAAAGCAATATTTTCAGCAAATTAAACTGCATATAATTAAACACAATTTATATTTTATAGAGAGCTATATATCTCCTGCAGAAAAGAATTGTGCTTTATTACCTAATAACAACATAGACAAACAATGAAAGGAGTAGTCTTCAATACAACTCAACTCATTTTATCATTCAGATTCCTCATCTGTGAACTGAATATATGCATCAATCCAAATAGTAGTTTGTAAGAAAACAATCATGTCAAAATCAATCTTTAGTTAGGGATTCAATGCAGAAAAATTCACCTTAATGAAACAAACAAATGTCACCGCAAACATGTAGAAATTAAAAAAAAAATCGAAATAGACAACCGAGAAACCACCATTATAATTTTCTTTCTTCTTCACGACCTTTATAAAACCCCAATTATGTTCCCTTCTACTTATAACCCCTTTGCTACCTACTAATTACTAACCAGATCATCATTGTATAGCTAGCTAGTAGTAGCATGTCAATCATGAACATAAAACATATAAACAATCATCACAACTCTACTTTCCATTTCAACATTCAAGAAATCGGGTTGCAATAGGCATTCAAGAAAAACGATCAATTATTCAACCGAAGGAGGTATGCCCTAATTCCAACCAATTAACCCTTCTAATTATATTTTATATACATGAAAGTATATGGTGACCCTTCTCAGTAAAAAACAAAGAAGAAATATATTCACTCATCGAGAGTGGGAAAATTTACCATCCAGCAGTCGTAATTTGGAAGAAATTAAGAAAAGAATGGGAAAAAGAGTATAACTCGGTCAGTCAACAGCAAACAATAACATATTGCTGAGAAAGTGAGACCAGTTGCCAGCTTCAGATCAAGGAGGAAGAGGGAGCAGTCGACAACCCTCGGCTTGGTTCACCTTATCTTCACAATGATCAGATTAACTTTTTTCGTCAACAGGCAAAAATATGTTACAACTGCTCAAAATTCTGTCATCTTATCGTTGTCTCGTATAATTTCTGCCTCCTATTCTCATACAAAGAAAAAAAATCGTATGCATTACCATTTCCTTCTCTATAAATTATGAGAATACAAATATTAGAAATCTATAAAAATTTAGCAACTAATAAGAGGGCTTTGTTTATTTTTATGGTGGTTGACATACTTTCTTGATTTTTTATTTTCAATGTTGGATTTTATTTCTACAGAGACAATCAAAATGGGACAAGGGATAGAAACAAATTAAAAGTTTGTATTAATAATTAATATGTTTTCATTTAATCAAAATGAATAAGAAGTTTTACAAAAATAACAATTATTGCTCTGTCAAGTTTATATTCAGAAATTTTGCTATTTAATTTATACTTGTTTTATTTGATAGGTATATACATAAGAAAGAAGTGAGTGTTTGATAGCAAAAAACATATAGTCATATCGTTCATTTCTCAAAGTCAATTGATTGTCAAACGTTTATTTTCTCTTAGACCATCGTTTATATTTTGTATTGAAAATATTAATATTTATGTGTGTGCTTTTTTTTTCTTCATCAAAATGTAACTTATTATTAAGTTTTAGTAAAAATGAGTAGAAAATTTACTTAATCAGATTTAATCAGCTTGGGTTAAACAAATAGAATATATGTCACTCTCTGTTTCCATCTTTATAGTTTGTTTAATCGAATTTTTTTTATTACTTAGGTGTGTGTTTTTTGTTTAAATGTTTCCTAAAAAATTAACTTATTTTAATTTTAGTAAAAATGAGTAGAATTATTAAAAGAAGAGAGAGAAAACTTCATAAATAGATCAATAAATAGTTTTTTGTTTGAAAAAAAATTGTCCACCTTGGCAACTTGTGCATTCACCAAGTGCTTATGTGGCAAGAAGTTATTTTTGAATAGCCATAATATTTAGTATAGATATAGATAGATAGATAGATTAGGGATGAGAATAAAACCCGAATCCATGAGTATCTTACCCGACTCAATTTGGTAAACGCGAGTAAAATACATGTTCGGGTTTAAACTCAATACACTGTTCACGGGTTGGGTTTAGGTTTAGTGATACCCAACCAATGGATACCCGCCCACACTTATTCAGTCGCCCTACTCTCCCCAAACTCTACCCTAACTCTAATTTTTCCCAATCTAACTCTTCTCAAACCCTACCCTAATTTTATTTCTTACCAAGGTAATGTTTTCTTTTTTCCAAAAGAAGTGAGATGGATAAATTAATAATTGAAGTTAAACTTTGTTGGTTTGCTGCTCTCTAACAAACAAAAAGGGAATGAACGAAATACAAAGAATTGTGTGCATTTATTTAGTGTAATTGTGATTTGTTTGAATTTTCTAGACTAGTGTTTTATGTATGGATAATTTGTATGTGAAAATTGATGTTTGAATTTTATTTTAATAGGAACTTGTTATTATAAATTTTTACTATAAAAACCCACAGGTACCCATGAACCGGCGAATACCCAGTGAGATGAGTTGGGTTTGATTTTTCCAAATTCAATAGGTTTTATCGAGAATATTTTTTACGAATAAACTCATGAATTTGGACTTGACAAATCCCGATCCAACCCGACCCATTGCTATCCCAATCACAACGCCAACACCAACCATATAAGATAATACTAGACGGACGAATTCAAATTACAATCCTGAACCTCCGGGGTAGATTGAAGTTTGAAATCTCTTTGTTATTTCTTTGGTGGGTTTTCTGAGGTTAAGACACCGAGCGATCAACAATTAGTGAATTACTGTTCAGAAAAGGGGCACTTTGACTACTGACACCGGCAGGCATGGGATTGCGGCCTATGTGAATTTGAAGTTTTTGTTTTTTGTTTTTTTTGAACCAAGGACACAGACGCTCTCTCTTCATCTATCTATTGCTATTGCTATTGCTATTCTTTCTTTTCCCCACCTCTGTTGGAAGTTGGAGATTATATTATAGACTTTGGAGTTGGCGAATGTGACCAACATTTGTTTAATGCTCCTTCATCCATTATTAAACAACGTTGAGAAATATACTAAACCTGCCCAAAACCCTGTCAGAGTGTCTTCAAATCCATAACAGTATTCAAATTCCTGTCAATAGCAGATTGATGGAGGGCTAGCTTAGTTGAAATAAATTTTGCTAAAAAGAACGTATTCACAATCACAGGTGCGCGTGTGATTGTACGCATTGCGATGGCAATTTTGCCCATACCCATGGGTATTTTACTATCCAACCCAATTGGGTTGGGTATGGATTCCAAATAAATGGTAGATGGGTAGAGTTTGATGGATTTGTACCCATACCCATTTACTTGGGTTGGGTTGGGTTTTTAACAAATGGATTTGGGTTTGTACCCATGCCCAAAGGCAAATTACAGTTTGGTACCTAAACTTAATAGATATGCATATCTAGTACCTAAATTTAATTTTTTTTGCATATAAGTCCTCAAAATACCGATGAAAAATTACGTTTTGGTACCTAAATTTTTTTGGTCTTACATTTTGGTACCTAAACTTTTCAAGTTTTACAAATAGGTCCAATAGCCTAGCCGGGTTGGTACCGTGATTCTTGGACTATCGATAAGGAGATTCTGTAATCGGAATCGGGTGCTTTTCCCATCCTCCCTGTTGAGTCCAGACCCCAGACCCCAGAATAAAGCGTATTGAACAGTCTGTTAAGAATCCAGCAATCCTAATGCCCACCAGGCCCAAATCTAAACACTGGCCCAATACCCACACTAGGTTACGGTACGAAAATGCAGAGCATACCAGTTATTGGATCCAACCTAAAACTCAAACTGAAGCAGCAGCAGCCAGCAGCCAGCAGCCAGCAGCCAGCAGCCACTCATCCAAAAGCACCAGCAAACTTTGCTTATCATGTTCAGGGTTGCTGATTAAGGGTCTAGCTTTAAGTGTTCAACCCCATATCTGCTTAGATAAAAGACAGGCAATCGACTTAATCAAAACATCCTAATTTGTTCCAATCTTTCAATTTGGTGATTCAGATTGGCTTCTATCATGTTTTCGGTCCTCACTTTGTAATCAGCTGAATCCGCAAAATGTAAAGAGATCATGCCATTGACATACAATCATAAATAGTTTGTCATTCAAGTTCTATTAACACATTCAAATTTCGGTTCAAATAGTCCAGTTTATATGCAGAGAACAGCTGGATTCTACTATATTCGAAAAGTATGAAGAGCACCGTGTATGGACTCTCAGCTTCTGAGTTTCATTTCTTCCATTGAGGAAGCCTCTGAACCACAACCTGAGGAATGGAGAAACACCACAAAATTTGTAGATAATCAAACATGGCAGCCAACTGCAGTCAAAATCGCGCATTAAAACATAAAAACTTACGTTTTTACGTATCCAGGCCACCAAAACGTTTCAGTTTCTACCTAAAGTCGCTTAGTCACAAAAACTGATAAAAACATGGGTAAAATCAGTAAAATCGCTTAAAATCAGTAAAATCGCGATTCTGAAGCATTTTTATACGATTTTGTTCATCTCATAAAAATGTGCTAATTAGCCCAAAATGATGTAATTTTGGAGACATATCAGGAAAAAATAAAAAAAAGGAAAACATGATTCATCACTCGTTCTACAACTAAACTAGTGTCGAGATAGGGGCTTCACATTAGGTTGAAAATACACCTAATGGTATTCTCAATAGTCGCTGAACTTCTATCAGTCTTCTTCCTTAATCTTCACCTGTGACTCTTACCTGGGTTACGATAAAAGTTCATGGGTAATTGATCGTATGTAATTATGTAAACTCAAACCAGCTTATGAGAATTTGGATTCTCAAGCTCGTTTACGGGTTACGATCTACGTTTATGAGCTTATTATTAAGATGTTATGAGTTTTCTCTACTTTTGAGTCAACACAAATTAGTTTATGTGTTAGATATTACATTTTAATTATGAATTTCATGTAGTTATGCACTTATCTAAAATCTTCACATTCACATTTTACATACTATATGTTGTACTTAACATATTTTAGCTATTTTAGAGGGTGCATCAAAAACTTACGCTTTTACGCTTTAATTCTACGTTTTACGATTTTACCCATTTCCCGCTTCTAGGTAGAATCGCGCTTTTAACTGCATTGGCAGCCATGTACCAAAAAGAGAAAGATGATTGTTTTTAGGATTTAGAAAAGCAGAGGGAGAACAAAGAACAAAAGCTGAAAGAAACACAAACTTGTTCAAGATTGATGGACGTCATTTTGCCAGTGGAAGAGGGGAACTAACAAATTACCTTGCCCGAGTTTTCTTTGTTCCCCACAATGGTTTGACAGGCCAGTCTCCATGTTTCTGGTTTCTGCACAATTGTAAGCAGTAGCTGAATATAGGAGCATGTTATTCTAGAAAAGAATTAGCAGAGGTAAGCTTACAGGCAACAAGCAACTCTAAAGTAACGACTTATGAATGTAGAAACAGACAACTTTCTGTATCCCCGTTCAAAATCCAAGCCATACTCAATCCGAGTCCAACCTGTAATCACTTCTTATATGAGCTCTGTTCTGTTGAAAGTGTTTGAGCATTAACCTTCTCCATCGAAATTTAGAACGTCTCAACTGATTCGGTCACATTAGATGCTCTCTCAGAGAAGCAATCTAATCAACAATCAAGAAAATGTGCCTAAGAATCAAGGCTTTACCTTCTTAAGATACCTGAATTCTGCATCAGTTCTTTCATTCAAAAGATCACTCCCCTCAATAATCTGTAGAAAATAATAGGTTAACCGGGAGAGCCCAAGAACCATATGAACGAAAAGAACCAACTTCATAGAATCGATGATGCAAACCAGGAGAATCTATCACCTATTAGGCATTAGCAACAAAGGAATTTCAACTCTTTAGAGTCATTCACTAACAATTAGCTTAATGCACAGAACTGTTTAAAGGTATGGTGGAAGATCTAATCTGCAGCTTTCCAAAAAATTCAAGTAAACATTCTTTGGATTAATAACATATTCTTAATATTTTAGATCCAATGGAGAACAATCGAAAATGGAAAAAAAGGAGATTAGATAGACCTCAACAATGCAGGTTCCGCAGGTTCCACCACCTCCACAGTTCATTACCTTCCCCTGTTACCATGAATCAAAAAGTCCATTACTTTCAGAACCAATCAACGATTAGCCACTAGATCGAAACCAAAATCTTTGTACGCCATGGATAAAAAAACTTACATACGTCGCGTAAAGCTCGAGCTTGTTATCGAGCATGATGGTTCTCAGAAGCTTCTCCCCACTTACCGCTCTTGCTTCCTCCACAGGATAGCTCCTACCATCACTCTCTGGCTTCGGCTGCCCCGCCGGCAAAACACAGAACACCGCTCTCAGTGATTCCAGGAACTGGAATTAACAGACGAGAAGAGAACGACTACAGTTTTTACTGAATGCTTCTTACCCCAATGAACTGCAGCTCGATCACAGGCTGCTCAGAGACCTTTGGTGATGATTCCGACGAATTGGCGGTTACCGAGACTGAAGCTCCTCTTCTCCGCGGGAGAAGCTTGACAGAGGAGCTCCGGTGGACGTCGCATTTCCCCGGAAAGGATGTCGGTAGGCAGAGTGAGGTCCAAGCGAAATGAGTGGCTGCCATTGCTGGTTTTGCAACCCCTCCCTTGCTATCTCCTCCTACAGAGATTTGCTTCAGTAGGATTTCTCTTTCCTGTCCTCGACGCTTTAAACCGGAGCTCGCACATTCCAGAAATTAAGGCAAGGGTAATTTGGTAATGGTATTCCATCACCCAGAGGAGAGTTCTAATTCAGGCATTCCGTCGAACATCTGAGGTGCAAAAAGCGAAAACATTTTCATTTCGGTTCCTTAATTGGGATTAGATAGGGTAACAACACCCCTTTTGTTGTTACAATAACAACACGTTTCGCTAGGGGGCAAAAAAGTAAAACCAATAATAAGGAAATAAATTTATAAAAATCTAAAACCTGCGATCCGTGTATCTTCTTCAACCCTGTCGCATTTTCTCCTCCGCCTCTGTTTCTTCTACCACCAGTTCTCTCCTTGCAAATCTCGCAAAAAGATAGGGATGATTCCCGTTTCCCCTGCTTCCCACTTAATCACCGCCTAAAAATCGGGATCTGGCCCCGGCGGGATCTGATTTTCCGCCGACAGTGCTATTGGTGAAAACCGTGCCGCCTGAATTTCATCCACGGTGGCGGGGGAAGATTCAGAGCTGCTGATGATTAGTGACGCTCGGAGAGCTTCCTGGAACTGGAGCTCCTGAGCCAGCTCCGCATCCAGGGCCTCCAAAAGAAGCTTCTCCTCTTCATCTTCGTCGAAGAACGCCGAGACTCGGCAGCGGCTGGCGGGTTCGTGGGATGTGGTGGTTGAGGATGACTACCATCCCTGTTTCAACGACCATGGGTTTGGGATCTGCGTTTGCTGCAATCTTTCATGTACTTTCTGTTTCAGTTGAACTAATTTTGGGAATGATTCATTATCTAGTCATTGTGGAAATCGCCATTCCCATCTGACTCGCTCCCTTGAAGTCATTTGTGTTGCTTCTTCTTCATAATAATAATAGATCCTGGCTTCAATGTTTTCTTGGTTTCGGTGACTAAAGAGCAGCTAAATTGATCAATTTGCGTTCTCAATTGATTCTATTATTGTGGAATGAGTGTTAACCAGAACACCACAAAGCATACTACAAATATTTCTAAAGCACAAAAAAAACCTTTTAATGCATACCATAAATTTTTTAAAGCAAACCAGAAACACCACAAACCAGACCGCAATATTTCTAAAACAAACCAAAAGCATCCTAATGCAGATCACTAATTTCTTGAAACAGACCAGAAACACCATAAAGCAAACCACAAATATTTTTAAAACACACCAGAAACCTCCAAATGTAAACCACTAATCTCCTTAAGCAAACCAGAAACACCACAAAGCATACCACAAATTTTTCTAAAACACACCAAAAATATCTTAAAGCATACCACAACCACGAGAAAACAAACAAAAAAAAAAAAAACAGACCATAAACAAGAGAAATCAAACCACAAATCTCATAATGCAAACCACAAAATTCGACAACTAGTGAATGATAACTAAACTTCAGTGATCGATGACCATTATATCATCATGCACTACGTTTTCATGTGTGTCATGATATTACGATCGGATATAAATAAGTTATTTTAACAACAAAAAAATGCCCTCTAACTTACTAGCTCGACTCAATGCTAGTCTGTAAATTTACATAGAGTCTCATATTTATCGATGCATTACATCTGATTCATTCTCTAAGAGGGAATCAGAATTATTATTTCAAAATTTATCTACTCTTCATCTTTTTCATAGAAATTCATCTTCGAAGTGTCAGGTAGAACTAGAAATTTAGCTTTGCTGCTCATAAAAAACTATAGCTTGTTTTATTATTTTAAAAATCTTTCCGTTAGCGGCTGCTAATTAGTTGTTATAAAATGAAAAGTTAATTCAAAATGGGCCTTGGTTAGTGTAGAGCTAGTGCAGGCGGCCTGCATGAGAGCGGGAAACGCGATACTTTTTTGTAAGGACTATTATGCCCTCTTTTACTTTTACGGTAGAAAAATTGAGTCAACTAATATCTAATAAAAAGTCAGTAAAACAATAGTTTTCTATTGGCTGACACCTCTGTTGTCACTGTAACAACAAATAAAGTGTTGTTACCCTATCTAATCCCTCCTTAATTCGTTAAATTGCACAGTTACTCCCCCGTTTTCATCACGAAGTACAAATACAAACGCAGTGCCGGCCGCCGGGGGGAAGGGGTTCAGGCGACCGGAGATTGATTTGATTAAAAATGTGGGGGCAAAAGATGGCCGCTCAAGCTGCAAACGAATAGGGCAGCGAGCAACCATGGAAGCCTCCTATCTTTACTGTGAGCCCATCACACTGACGTGTGCCACAATTGAAACCTTTTCTCGTGGAATACCACGCCACCGCTACCTCAAGAGGTAAAGCGCTCGGCCTTGGGCTCTGCTTGCTTCTCTTCTCCCCCATTGCCCCTGCTTTTATAGCAATCTGCTAGGGTTTACTCTTCACTGTTTCCCATTTACTTAAACGACGCCGTAGTTTTGATTCCCCCGTTCCCATTTCCATTACGATCGGCGTGTGGATAGCTCGTCCAAGTTCAAGGAAATTAGGCTTGTAGCTGAAGAAAATACAGGAATGGAAAGAGTTCGATTCAATCTCAACAACGTGAGGTTAATCGTCGGTCGTCGGCAGCTCCATGGATCATGCAGTTCGGATGTGAAGCGGCCGCGGCGGCAGCAACCTACTCTACCAAAGTCATTACCGATTCCCGACCTTCATAATCCGTACTTGCATCAAAGTCCTAATCCTCCTGAAGCTAAGTACTCGCAGCAGGAGTTCGCTACGCTCTGTAGTCTTCTCAGAGAGTCCAATCTCTGTCCCGGTTCTTCCCTCCAGAATGCTTTGGACGGGACAGGAATCGAGCCGGAGCAGCCTGGTCTGTTGGAGGCGGTATTTGAGAAATTCGATTCGTCTCCTAGATTGCTCTACTCGGTGTTTTTATGGGCTGAGAAGAGACCGGGGTTTCGGTGCTCTGAGGCGCTGTTCAATTCGATGATTAACACACTTGGCAAAGCGAGGGAATTCGACACTGCGTGGTCTCTGGTTCTTGATACAAGTGGTGGAGATGAAGCCCTTCATTTGGTTTCCGGTGATACATTTGCCATTCTCATCAGAAGGTATGCTCGTGCAGGTAAGGTGATTGTAGACTGTTCAGTTTTATGCTTACAAGTTCCGCCATTGCTTTTAGTATAACATGCGTGATTTAGGAACTTCCATTGTCTGTAAGTGGTGCTGTATATTGTTTTATGATCATGAAGCGGTAACTGGCAGACCTCGTTTGTTGCAGGATTACCTGAAGCTGCAATCAGGACCTACGAGTATGTGAGAAATTTAGACTTGCTTGGCAAGCCAGATGCTGGAATTCGCTTGCTTGAGATTTTGTTAGATTCTCTTTGCAAGGAAGGGCATGTTCAGGCAGCTGCAGAGTATTTCCGGAGTAAAAAGAAGACAGAACCTTGCTGGGTTCCCACAATTCGTGTATATAATATACTTTTAAATGGATGGTTTAGGTCCAGAAAGCTTAAACAAGCAGAGAGGCTTTGGTTTGAGATGAAGAAGAATGACGAAGTGAAACCGAATGTTGTGACCTATGGTACTCTTGTAGAAGGATATTGCAGAATGCGACGTGTTGAGATTGCACTTGAGTTGGTGGATGAAATGAGAAGAAAAGAAATCAAGCCGAATGCTATTACATACAATCCAATTATTGATGCACTAGCTGAAGCTGGCAGGTTTAAGGAGGCTTCTGGGATGATGGAGCACTTCTTACTGTGCGAGACAGGCCCTACTCTCCCCACATATAATGCTTTGGTTAAGGGATACTGCAAAGCTGGGGATCTTGTAGCCGCCAGTAAGATTCTTAGAGCCATGATCGATAGGCGATTCATTCCTACTTCCACAACATATAACTATTTCTTCAGGCATTTTGCAAAATTCCGAAAAGTTGAGGAGGCAATGAACCTGTATACGAAGATGATTGATTCTGGATATGCCCCTGATCATCTCACCTACAATCTCTTGTTGAAGATGTTGTGTGAGGACGAGAGGTTAGACTTAGCTGCTCGGATTAGTAAGGAGATGGAAGTGAGAGGATGTGATATGGATTTGGCTACTAGCACAATGTTGACTCATTTACTATGTAAGTTGCACAGATTTGAAGAAGCAGTTGCAGAGTTTGAGAAGATGTTGAGGAAGGGTTTAGTCCCTCAGTTCCTTACTTTCAAACGATTGCATGACGAGTTAAGCAAGCGAGGGATGAATAAGATGGCTCAGAAACTAAGGACCATGATGTCTTCGGTCCCTCATTCCACAAAACTACCCAATACTTACGACGGTGATGGAGATTCATCGCGATACGCAAGGAGGAAATCTATTTTGCGGAAGGCAGAAGCTATGTCTGAGATTCTGAAGACGTGCAGCAACCCAAGAGAGCTTGTTAAGGGTAGAGGTCTGAATCCTAATCCTCTATCGAGTGCTCATCAGTTGATGATGGACATAAAAGGAAGAGCCAACTGAAATGAGGAATAATGAAGTATTAGAGGGTTAATTCTCTATTCTGCATTCATTTTACACTGCTCTGAGCGTCATATGTGCATGAATTATAGCTCATGCCAAAGGAGTTGGGGCACTGAAGAAATGGTCTCTTGATTGAGTTTAGAAGAAAGGTTCTGCCCGTGGCGCCAAGTTCACTGTTTGCCCATTTGTTTATTTTCATGGAGGAGATCTCAAAGTTGGGAGCCTTGACACAAGTTGTTGGTCCACGAAAGAGAATATTTTGAGGGTGCAGAAACACCAACCGTATAACAGTGTTAAAAATTCTTGCTTCAACTCCAGATTGTGATGGCTGGAAGTGGGTCCCCAACTGCTGCTGGTAATCATCTCAATCGATTCCTTTTGAATTATTGGCATAATTGTATAAAGAAGTATGCTTATTTGGTTTTACCGATTGCTCTTCAGACACATAAGTATGATGGTTTTCTTTTGTCATGCTCGATTGTTACTAATCAGACTAGTTGGCTGCTGCAGAAGTATTGCAGAGGTGATAGGATAATTGGGGGGGGGGGGGGGGGGGGGGGGAGATTTTAGGGTTATAGTTTTAGTTGTTGTAGTGTGACCTAAGTAGGTGAAGGATTTGTGTGATCAAAACAAAACCAAATGTTGGAAAGGAAATGGCTCCCCCCCTGCATTAAGTTTAGCACTCGAGAGAGTGCATATTGGTTGAAGAATAGTTTCATTTCCATATTGCTCTCTCCCTCTCCCTCTCCACAAGACGAGAGGGGAAGAAAACCAAACCTAAATGGTTGTGTCCATAGTACATCCAAGCTTGAATTGTTAGGTATATATAATTCGTTATAATGTGTCAACCTCCTTTGCGTTGTCAATCCAGTGTAAAGTCTCTTTCTCACTATGTACGTATGGGTTGGTTGAATGACAAAATTTTGTCTCTTAAATAGAGTATTTGTACAACTTAAGATGATTGTTTCGTTTTTTTTTTTTTTTTTTTGAAGAGAATTGTTTGGCTTTGTGCTTAGTTTAATGTTACATATAGTGTGTTCATAGAAGAAAATACAATGAGGTCAGTTGGTGTAGTGTGGTAAAAAGTGAAATCAACTATGTTAATACGAAGAGTAAAGTAAATGGTGAGCTATGAATGTTGGAAGATGTGTACTTCATATTAAATTATAACATGTTTTACAAACATGTGATGATTTTCAAACTTACGAACATTATAACATGCTGTTTTAGAAAAGGACATGTTTGTGTAATTTAATAGGCGCTATACAAGCTTTATGGCTAATACATTCGTCATGTTGATTGGGTAGCTTGCAGTTGCAGGTTAGTTAATATGAATATTATACAATCACTTCCTCTTTCCATTTGAACTATAAAGTATACTCATAGCTTGCTACTATGAGGTTATCAATTATTTCATGAATCAAAATTTGGCTTTTACAAGCTTGGTTGGGGTTTTTTATTTTCTCCTCATCATATCGAATAGTTGGCTTGGCTGTTCAAAACAAACAAAAAAAATAGTTGAGAGAAAAAGGTGTTGGCATTATTGCAATTTTGCTACTATATGCAGTCTGCAGCACAACCTCTCCCTCGTGTTTCTCTCCCACTGCTACTACTCCCAAAAACAGATAAAAACACAGACACAATTATTCCTTCACCCCAAAATCCAAAAGTGAAAAACTGAAAATAGAACATTTTCAGAAACAGACAGAAAAACAGAGAGGGGGAGAGCAAAACGAGCAAATGAAAAATGCAGATTGGGGAGAGAAAGTGGGCATTAGAAATTGAAGAATCATAATTTCATAACAACACACAAATATCATCATCTATTCATTCTACTGAGAATGGTGGAGAGAGAGTTTGAAACTTTTGCTTTTTAATGCTCCTCCCTCTCCCTCTCTTGGTCCGAAAAGACTCTTGCTGCTTGCTTTCCTACTTTGGTCCATAGCACGATTCCCCCCTCTCTCTGCATAGCTTTGCTTTCCTGAAAATCGTGCCCCCTTTCTCCTCTGTCTCTCTCTCTCTCTTACCAGGAGGAAAAAAAGGGGAGCGAAGAGGGAATAATGAGTATCATTCAGATTCTGAAGCACGAGATGATGTTTGCGGCGTGGACGGTGGCTGTGGTGATGGCGTTGACGGACAGGAATCAACGGCTGGACTGACGTCCGGAATGGAGATGCCATGGTGATGATGGCGCAGCAGCAGTCTAAAGCTAGCAGCAATGCCAATCTTCCGCACGACATTTCATTGAGTACCCAACAGCAGCAGAAGGAAGCGAAGGCGGCGGCAATGTTTCATGGCTTTCTTGGTATGAAGCCAAGCAGTAGTAGTATTAGTAATAGTAACGATAAAAGAAGCAAAAACAACAATGAAGCCTCTGCAGTTTTGGCCTCCTCTAGAAACGCATCTGCCTCCTCATCTGCTTCTCAATCTATTGTGGCTTCCTTTGCTGGCGCCGGCATTGCTATTCCCGGTGGCCGTGGTGGGGGAGGCCTCCTTTCCACCGCTTCTGATCTCGCCAGTGGTAAGTTGTTCCATCTTTCTGCTTGGGTTTCTCATTTTTCGGCAGAAAGGTTATTACTTTTACATTTGTTCGTTGGTTGTGGTCTTATTTTGATGTTAAAGTGGGAACCTTTTGGCTACCCCCGTTTTCATATCATCACGTCATTAATTGGTAGGAAAACGAGAAAACTGATACCAATCTTGTGTTCTGGAGAATGGAGTGGGTTTATTTCTTATTCATCAGTTTTAGTTGAGTTGAGTGATGGAGTTGTTAGCTAAATTTTGTACCATTCCCTCTTCCTGCATTGTCTTGCATTGTTTCATTATTCTATTCTAGTGACGTTTCGGTGTTGCTTAGCAAACAACTGGTTTTGTTGGCACTTTTCATATTGTTTTGAAGTGTTGGTTCAGTTAAGCTCTCTTGTCTTGCTTGGTGATTGCATTTTCCTTTTGTCAGCATTGGTTTTACTGTTCGAGGTGTTACTCTATTGTGCCTTTTATGTATGCATTAGTTTTGTTAATTACTGCGTATCCCTTTCTCTCCTCATGGTGAGACGCTTGTATCTATGGCGGGGTGAGTTGATAGACGCAATCTTAGTTGGTCTTCCCATGTTTTCGGAGTGTGTTGATGTTTAAAGCTTTGTTGGTGCTCCTTTGTAGAAAGACAGGTTCCAAATCATCTAGAAGGGATTCCATATTATGTGCCAAGAAGTGATCTTTCTGTAGCAGGAAGTAAAAGAAGCAACTTGGATTCTGCCTTTATTGCAAGGGACGGAGTTACACAAATCATTGGCCCTGACTCCTCTGAAAGCCTGCATTTGATGAAGGTTAGCTTCAGGAGGTCCACCAATCTTTGTTCATCCTGCCGACATTGGCGATGAAAGATCCTTTATATTTTTACCATTTGCAGATGTTGAGAAAGGCAGGTCCAGGAGAGAGACCTAAAAGGTCCGCAGATGATGATCAGGGCTTGTTTGGTGTGCAGTCAAGGCCTAGTTCAGCCTCACTTATATTGCAACCTTCTACTACTGGGAGTAGGCTCGATCCTAACAAGTGGGAAAGATCTGCGGTGCAATATCCTCGTCGTGGGAGTCATCATGTTCCTTTTACTCACCAACTCAGTGCAAGCAGATTTGGAGGGGAAGCCACTGCTGCTGGTGTATCAAGTATTTCTCAGGCAGCAGCTGCGGACGAAGGATCCAGAACTAGCATCAAAGGTCCTGGAGTGTTGAGCTCCATCAATTGTGGCGCTGGTAATTCAGAAAGAACTACTGCGGCTGTCCAGGCGAGTGATAGCAAACCCAGGCCTGGTACTCACATTTTAGAACCAGAAGCTTCAACTCATTCAAGGTGGCCTTACTAAAAAGCCGTAGTACTTACCTTTGTTGTTTCGCATTCTTAAACTACTTTTCACTGCTTGAAGGTATTTATAATGGTTCCTTTTATTTTCAGTTGCCAGGTTCCAGCATCTGCAAGTCGGCAAATGACCATATTCTATGGTGGTCAAGCGCATGTATTTGATGATGTTCACTCTAACAAGGTTTGTCTTCTATCCATTTACAGCTCCAGTGGAGACATCATCCTCTGTTGGTATAAGCATCTCTATCTGCAAGCTTTGGTAACCAAAAGCTGTTTTTGTTTGATGAACCTTCGTGGTAATGCAAGCTAACCACTTTGCTTAAAAATAAATGTGATCAAGTGACTTTTTATTTATAAGCTGATAGTACACTTCGAATACGAGGCCTGGGATCTCAACTGTGCAAAGAAATTTGCGTGCCCGACGAGTCAAATGCTCATGCTTCAGTTGTTGTTGTTCTCGGATATTCTTAGATCTTCTTGGTTGAAATAGAAGCAAGTGCATGCTCTTGGTTTATTGCAGAGAGTGCCAAGTGTTGTTGCTTACATCTATATCATTTATGTTACAGGGAAAACTATACACATGCTGTTTAGTTCATTCCTTGCACTGCGTTCTCTCGTTTACCTTTCCATGATCTTGGAAGAGGAGTTCCAATTTATAAGTTAGTAACGTTCCCCCAAGTATTGGTTAATCGGCTCATTCTTCTCCTTTCTCTTCGTCTAGGCAGTGTTCCTATTGGACCTTCACTCTTCTGCAATGCATAAAGCTTAGTATTCCTGGACCTTCACTCTTCTGCAATGCATAAAGCTTAATGTCTGTTTAGACCCATCATTGCTTGCTCCAATCTGATTCCTCTGCTACATATACATGGATGTATCATTCAAGGAAACATACTATACAGACTGAACATGCAGAGAAATTCTATAATAAACTCCCTCTAAGTCACTTAACCAAAAGCTTGCTGCCCCCAGGTTGAAACTAAGGTACCACGACTTCACTGATTGCTGCTGTTGGTTCATGTTTTCTTCAGGCAGATGTTATAATGGCGCTGGCTGGATCAAACGGGATTTCATGGTCCACGACTTACACGCCAAAGCCTACCCTTACTACAAGAGCAAGTGGTGGAGGGAAAACTTCCGTGGGGAGCGTTGGAGAGTACGACACAAGTGATGCAGGAATCAATGGCGCGTTATCGGAGCGTGAGCTCCGAAGAAGGCTGCCAGTCGTCGGTAGTTCCATACCTACTGGGGTGCCCTCTAGTGACCAGATGATAATACGACCAACAGGTGAGGATTGAGAGTACACAGAGTACCCCCACTGAAAATTGAATACCTTGACCTTGATCCGTTAATTAAAAAGTAATGGATGCTGCATTGTGCAATGGATGTTCTTAGGCGGTCATCATCGTGAGTGCGGCGGTGTTGTATTGGGAAGTGGTAAAGACTAAAGAGACGAGAGACCAAGAGCTCAAGGGAGAAGGGAGTGCAGAAAGAAGAGGTGTTTGATGTTTTTCTGAATTGGTGTAGAAGAAATAAGTTGTCGCTGCTGTTGCTGAAGAAGGGCGGTGAGTAATGGTCAAGGGTTGTTGTAAATGTAAAGTAAAATGAAATGTCATGTCTTGTTTTATGGGAGAAAAAAGGGCTTGTTTTTCATTTTGTACTCTTATTGCTATACTATTTTTACGGATGCTCATGCTTCCGTGTTGTCTTTCTTATGTCATATGCGAATGCGACCAATCCTATATTCCCTTTTCAATTTTTTTTTTTACAAAGGGGATTTTATTGCATTTCAAACTGATCAGTTACAAAGAGGGAGAACGAACCAACAATCTGGTTCCAACAAGAGGAAGCCCAAAGGCATCCGGTTACAAACAAAGTTGTGTAAGACAAAATGCAGCAACAGAGAACAAAACACAGTCTGCAAAGCAACCATTCGGAAAGAGCAAAACCCTTGACCGAAAACAGATCATCAAGAATCTCTCTTGTAAACAACCAATCAAAGTGCAACAAAACCAAAATCGCCGCCTCCTGGGGAAAACTCAAAGGCATCCATCACAGTGAATCTAGAAACTAGACTGCATGGCGGTGGAAGAGGATATAACCAGATTGCACCAAGTTGAAGAGGCAGAGGAGGCCGAGGCAGAGAGATCAGGTTTGAAGAAGAGCAAAAGCTCCCAAGGTAGCCACAAACCTCCACGAAAACACCGAATCCCAATAACAACCACCGGAGAAGACCCAACCCACCACCATCTGACAGCTCACCAAGGCACTCAGACACCTAGGGAGGTCGGAGAGGGGAAGAAGGGAATGGCTTCACCTTGAAGATGATGCCACCAACAGGGGACAACCCACCATCCAGATCTGGAAGAGGCTCCCAAGTTGCAGACTCCAGCTCCTACGACGAGCAAGTCCAAGAACAAGGACCAAGATCTAAAAGAAGAGCCATAGCTCGACTGGAAATGAGAAAACTGAAAGTCAGAACGGTTGGAAATCCGATTGAAAACTGCCCAGGACACAGGCAAGAGCACCAAAGCAAGAAAAGGAAACAAAAGCAGGAAAATAAAAAGCTTTGGGCTATCGCAGGTCACCTAAAAGGAGCCGGCGGCAGCCCCCGGAATCAGAAAATGGAGGCTGGAAGAAGAGAGAAGGCAAAGCTTCTTTCAAAAAGGAAAAGGTAGTGAGAGAGAAGAAATTCGTTGTTTTTTGTTGGTTGAAAAAAAAAAACCGAAAGAGCGCACAAAAACCTGAAAGAAAAGCCCAGATAAGGGTGTGACAAAAAGCCCATCGGTTGGAAGATGGATATTTGTAGTAGTTGTGATTGAACCGTTGGACTGATCTGAAATGTTACCGTACCGGGCGGTAGAATCGGGAAAATCGGAAATCGGGCCAGTTCCGATACGGTACTAGAAATTCAATGAATTAGTGTGTCGGCCGATATTTCTTTGGCAAACCGATATTTCGCGCAATATCGGCCGGTTTTGATCCTGTCGGCGGTACTCCAATTCCCAGTCCCTGGTGTTAGTCATTCATCTTACAGTCTGTCGACCGTCAGACTCAGATCTATGGAGCCAAATCTTCCAGAAATCCTTCCATGTGTTCTAACGCACAAATTGAGGGATGATCGGGGAAAACGAAAAGGGAACCTGGAGCTGATGTTCCTCAATCGGGACGAAGATGAGCTTGACAAAGAATCCTACGAGTCCCACAACCACAATCTCGTACAAAAAAGCACCGCTCCAGATCTGCACCCTCCCTCTCAATCTCTCTCAGAACGAAACATGCAACGACATCGAAGCAGCAATAACAAGTGAGAGGGAAGAGAAACAGAGAGGGAAGAAGTGGCGTTCGCACTCCTGTTGTCAATCACCATCTCCAGACTCTAACCGGAGGCGCTGCTCGCCAACAGGTGGTACAAAGGAAGAGGATGCGGCTCCGCTTTCTCAGTCAATGAAATTAGGGATTTTAATTTTTATCACCGAAAGGAGGAAGACGAAGAGGGAAAGACGATGACAGAAGTCTAACAGAATTGGTTTCCTCTTCGTCCATTCCAATCTTCCTTTTGCTAAAGCTATAACGGGCTTTAAACTTCGCAAGCCCAATAAAAGAACTAAGACCGGATGACAATAAGCAGACCAAAAATGAAATAATGAGAACAATTAACAAGGCAAACCAAACTTGGTTCTTTCTCAGCCCAAGTTTATTTTTATATAGATATTCATGTTTGTTTCATACATTGATATATGTTGATACTTGATATTTTATGATTTTCTATCCGGTATTTTTCGATATTATTCCGGTATTACTTCGGAATGGTAACATGTTTTGACCGGTATGATTTTTTAATATAAAAAATATTTTAGTGTTACAAAAATGGTATTTACCGGTACGAAACGGTTGAACCACGGTCGTACCACAAAATACCCTACCAGAAAGGAATCCGGCATGACGTTCGGTACGGTTTCGCAATCCTTGAAAATGTAAACTATATACCAATACCAGCCTAATACATAATATGCTTAGATGTTCCAAGGAAATCGTGAATAGCCCAGTGGAATAGAGGAGTCAAACAAAACAAGACAACAATAACTTCAATTTTACAGGAAATCCAACCGCAACGCAATTTTCTGCAACATGAACGTCTTTCCAGTGTGATGAGGATTGAGGACAGCCGGTACTACCCACTATGTTCTCTGATCACATAGAAAAGAATCTTAATCGGCTGCTGGTTTTCCTACGTCGTAGTTTGACCTCGAATCTACTCATTCTTTGAACATTCCCCCTGCAAATTGAGAGACTAGCTTCTCAGTACAGAGCCGAAATGAAGATTGTTATGTTACAAGTCAATGACTGCAATAAGAATATTGATAAGAACAAGTTCTTCCGGCAACCTTACTAGGTAACCAATCTCCAGAGTGCTAACCTGAAATGCTTTCAACAGAGAATAGCAACGCCTTTGCTCCGTCATTGCAGCAACATACTTCTTCAGTTCTTCTTGAGATCGCTGAGAGTCCTCTTCTCCTCATAAAGTTTATTTACCAACTTTTGTAGCTTCTGTTAGCAAGATGAGACAACAATTACCATTACCATCTTAATACATAAACAAAGAGATTGGAAGTCACGTTTCGACATTTCTCGTATGCGAAGAGTATGTGGGATGACCTGCTGACAGTTGTTCACGATTCCTTCCATTTAAGCAGTAAGCTTCATGCGACCGTCAGGACTAGTAATTGCATCCTGGAACTACAAAGGGTCAAAGGAGAAGTTACAAGTTAGTCACCATTAACTCGTGACAGTTAGGTGCATAACTGTTTTTTCTTTTGAATAGTTAACTTCCTTTTGCATCTCTTAAGTTAGAAAGCAGTAAGAATGTGACAATCCTGTTCAAAACAATAGTTGTAGATTACATCATACATCTTTTGTTTAGAAACAACAATCCATATAAGAACTTACCAAATTATTGCAAGAAAATTAAACAAATTGCCATCACAATATAGCATCTTGTTGTTGGCAAAGATTGTATCATGCTTTAGCGCAAGCCTTAAAGAAACCACAGACTTAGAGCTAGATATAAATGCATGATATGTTAATAAATATAAGAAAGATAGTAAGCCACTTCTTTGCAGCATTTCGTTCCCAGAAGTAAGCTACAGATCACAGAACTTCAAAGAACTTTTACTGGGAATTTATTGAGTTCAACAAGGAAGTTTCTTTCAGCATCAAGTCTTTAATCTCCAACAGGGCATTATAGGTATCATAGTATTTACGGATTTGTTGGTGTTTCTCCTGTGGAGATTGAAGAGAAAATTCAGAGGGGGAAAGATAGTGCAAAAATCAACAAGAGATTTTATAGAAGCCCGCATATCATACCTGGATATAAGCATTGAGTTCAGAAAGTCGACGATCATACCTGGAAAGAAAACATGAGTTCACTCAATTGCCAATTATATATGTACAAGGAGTTGATTAACATCCCAAAATCTAAATTCCCTTAAACCACACTTAACCTAAGCATGTGTAAAGTTATCAACAACATACTGGATAACTTCAGATTGAGTAGCCACATCATCAATCCGATGCTTTACTGACAGTCTAGCCCTCAGTCTACCAGCCAGTTCCTAGAAACATAAAAAGACCTAAACATTACCAACAACGATTTTTTATAATAAGGAAGTTTGATTACAAGTTCCATTACTAAGTTCCCCTCAGTTCGAAAAGATACATTTTTTGATGAATCTAATTTTTCCATTGACATTTCCAGCAAACTATCCAGACTCTCAGAAAGGCTCTCATTGTCAAAACCACATTCCACTTTGTCCTCCAATTAACCTCCGCTTCTAATCTAGCACGCTTCGCGTCGTAATTAGCTCTTAGCACACATCTTCATTCTATAGACTCTACAAAAATGTATTCCAATAACCACTCCTGAATCCTCGCTAGGACAAACAAATTAACGCGTTTCAGTGATTACCTTCAATGATTTGAGAACCGGAATCAGTTTATCAATGACTGCATTAACACTAGCTTCTTCAATTCTCTCTTTCAAGTGTCGCGATTCGCTCAGAACATTAGCCTTTCTCCGATTCTGAAAATTTTCGCTCGCAGAATAAGAAGCCAAAAAAGCGAAAGGAATTGGACCGATTGACTCAGGCCGCCTTAAAAAATAAAAGCTCACATGATACATGTTCATCCAAGCTAGCAATCAGTATCGAGCGCGATCCAGTTCACTCTCAAGAAGTTGAAGATCGACCGCTTCATCCTGCGTAACCAACGGATTAAAGGAAAGCAGTTCAATGATAAATCTCTGAAGAAATGAGATTGCGTTGAAGAAAAGTTCTGAAGGATTGAGCCTTACCCCGCAGTCGGCGGTAGCTCGGGAAGACACCATTAACGGGCGGAATGGGCAAATTAATCTGAAAATTTTATGAATGACAAGATAGATGGAGGAGCGATGTGAAATAAAATCGGTCATGTAGCCCAAAAAGAGTGGCCCATTTTCAGTTGACAAGAGGGGGCCGCAAGTCCTTGTCGGGCTTCAGTTTTGAGTTTGGGGTGGGAACAACCCATTGTCAAATAAACAGGCCTACCAGGATTGGCCCATTGTTTGTTGGTGAAAAAAATGTCTCTACGTTTATTCATCAACCTACTCTCTCAACTCTCAACTGTGTCCTTTAAAATGCAATCAAAGTGAACAAGTTCATTTTTAATAAAGGGTTATAGGTATAATTTTGGATGCATTTATTCTATTGATTGTTGGCCTCAAGGATCGAATTCATGGTGTGGTGGATCTCATCCTCACATTATCATTAGGCTAATTTCTTAAAATTCTATGCATGTTATTTTAACAAACATGTTTCTTTATTATTTTTTACATCAAACATATTCCTACGCAAAATTATCAACATAAATAGCAATTTGTGGTACTCGAGAGAGTATATATAAGCTAATGAGTAACATGATGTAATCAAGAAGATTGTCAGAACAGAAGCGTGCAATCGATAATCCAAACCAAAACGAACACGAATTTAACGTGGTTCACTAACACAATGTGTGCTAGCTAATCTACGGGCAGGGGAGAACAAATTTCACTGATTTGAGGAGAGTATAGGTTACAAACCAAATTCCAGAATGGACAAACCAAACAAACTAATATGACTCACCTTACAACAAATTAGGATGATGAAGAGTGTTTATAGAACTCTTCTCCTAATCCCAAACAGAAAACTGAATACATTTTCCAAACATACAAGGAAAAGACCAAAACAAAGCCAAACCATGGTAAAGGAAACCGTACCGGACGTCATACCGGCTCCGCCAGTGGTAGGGTATTTTGTGGTACTACCGTGGTTCAACCGTTCTGTACCGGCAAAATACCGTTTTTGTAATTAAATAGTATTTTTTTGTTAAAAAACCGTACCGGCAGATTTGTGATACCGTTTCGGAATAATACCGGAATAAAACCGGATATACCGGATAACAAACCTGAATAAACTAAATAAGCATATGTAATATAGAATTCAACAAACTGCAACATTACTGAATTAACTAAATAATCGTTCAAATTTCATGTTTACGATCAAGTACAAAACAACCAAACAACATTCTTACACCACAAGTTCAAACAACATTATCAAACCAAACAACATTCTCAAACCACAAGTTCACAACTACCACAAACACAAACTAGCAAGCACTACAATGTTCACAAACAACGTTTCATATCGTCAAACAACACCAAATGTAGATAAGTCTACATTCTGCAAGTCGTCCCCTTCATCTTCTTCATCACCAACTACAATACAAGAGAAAACAAGTAAGAATTATTATCAATTATTAGTATTAGAATTCATATCATACATAATTGATTTACAAACAAACCTTCCTCTTCTAATGCTCGATCCAGCTCGTCAATATCCAATTCCTTTTCCCTAGAAGATGAACCTTCTTCCCCTTGTGACAACCAGTGACTAGTAACAGTAGAATCAATGCTTTCAAGGCTTATGGGATCATATAATTCTTTTTTGTTCTTGTTATAATACTCCCTAATCAAAGTAGAAAACATAAAATAATTCAATTCAATAGTAAGCATAGAAAGTATGAATTCAACACACAAGTTCTATAATTCAAATCATTACCTATTCTGCAATCGTAAGTTGTAATTCACAAACACCAAGTCACTAAGCACTTTATGCTGCAATCTGTTTCTTCTTTTGGTATGCACACGTTCGAAGACACTCCAATTACGTTCACAGCCAGAAGAAGCAGCAGTTTGACTAAGAATTCGAATAGCCAACTTCTGAATATTTGGAGCATCAATGCCAAACCATTTCCACCACTTATCTACATATAAAACATAGATGTTAGTTTCTTAAATATTGTAATAAATAGAAGAACTTCAATGTAAGTGATATCAATTACCTGGTTGTTGTTTCTGTGCAGAATCTTTTAGCTTCTTTAGTTGCTAATGCACTCTTTATTCCCGGTTGACTACCGGAAGATGACCGTGGAGCAAAGAAAGTGTCAACCGAGCCCGTAGACAAATTAGGAGCAACTCTTTTAGCACTATTATCATCTTGTGCACTAGAAGAATTTGTATCACGAGGTTCTTTAAATCCAGCTTTGACAACTTCAGATTTCTTTTTACTAGTTTCATAACCCTTCAATAGCTTCTGCATGTTTTCGCTCACCTCTTCCGGAACACTTGAGCATATTGAATTATCCCCACTAACACCAGCTAGATGTTTTTTCATTCTAGTGATTCCTCCGCCTCTAAATTCTTTTTGACAATAAAGACAAGTGAGTACCTCCACTTTTCCATCCTGATGCAAGGAACAATGAGCCCAAGTTGGATCACTTTTGCTTCGTACACCCTTTGCGGTAACCTTCGGATTACTAGTAGTTGCTCTTTTATCAACCGATCCGGCTTCTTTTCCACTAGCCATTGCTGTCAAAACAGCCAAAATTCTCATTAGAATAAAGGGTTAGAAGAACCAATATTAGTTAGGGAATCAATAAATGTACCGAGTTGATCTTTCCATCCATATACAACTCAAGAAAGGACTATACTATACACTTGTTGATAGTACTGCAAACTCAAGCCATTTTATTGAGAAACACACAGAAATTAAATTGAGATTACATAGGGCACAAGTTACAAGCGCAAGGACAAACGAGAACACCAAATACTACTGGAACACCGTATCAGAAGGCCAGAAGGTTCAGTAAGAACTAAATTATAACAAAATCAATTGAAGGGGAAACTCTCGACTGAAACTCCAATGCGCGCTTTCTGGCTTCATTGGCTCGTTTCTCACTGCCATGATCAACAAGTATCCTCTCCATCCCTGTGAAGCATTCCAGCACATACTGCCATGCTAATTACCCTTCCTAAGAATGAAGGTAACATTCTATTATCCTAATTACCATCTTCCTCCAACTTGGCCTATATTCATTCTAATTTTGCCATTCATTCAAAGATGGGGGAAGCGTGTTCGCGTCCAACCATACCTGCTGCCGCCGTGTCTTCTTGAGCAGTGGAGGGAGTCGCGTGCCGGTGCCGGAGACGCGTGCCAGAGCAGCGGCGGAGTAGTGGCGGAACAGAGGCGGAGAAGCCTGGAGCAGAGAAACCGCAGAGCAGCGCGGAGCAGTCGCTGCCCTGGTCGCCGGTCGCCGCCTCGCCGGTCGAGAAGAGGGAGGATCGCCGGGCCCTGGTCGCCGCTCGAGAAGAATACGCCGGTGAGGAAGAGGAGGGAGGATGGCCGGGCTGGTCGTCGCTCGAAATGAAATGGGAGGTCGCCAGCAGCAGCAAACGAAGGAGGACGAAGCGGCGAGAAGATTAGGGTTTTGCTTTTGATGATTCGGCCGAATTTTTTTTTTTTTTTTTTCCTTCACCACAAAACGACGCCGTGTCGTCCCTGTTAGCTGGCCCCCGGTCAGACCAAAACCGGCCGGCTTTTTGATTTGAACCGGTTTTACCGGTCAAACCGTCCGAGACGGCTTCTTCTCCACAAACCGCGTATCGTATCGGCCAGGCTCCGATTTCCGGTTTTACCGGTTCAACCGGCCGGTACGATCCGGTTTCCTTTACCATGAGCCAAACACAAACCCAAACAAAATAGTCCCTTAACACAAAACAAACCCAAATCAAATTCAAGTCATATTCTAACAATCTCCACCTTGACTTGAATTCTATGCCAAATACCAGATGTACCAGACGCAACCAAAATTGCCAGATGTACCCATACGCGATACATATCGCCAAAATCAAACGCGATGCAAATCGCCAAACTCAGATGCAATCAAAATTGTCAGATGTACCAAACTTCTCCAAATCAGCTGTACCAGAATCTCCCCTGCCTTGAAATGCCCCTATGGGGCGGTCAACAACTCAAACCATTCGGAAAATCCAACCCATGTTGAGACTTGTCATTCAGAACCAGTTTGGTGCACTTATCACCAACAGAACATGTCAAAATAGAACCTTGTAGACCATACAAGGCACCAACCTTGACACCTTTCAGAATCACCTTATAACCCTTGTAGACAGATATCACTCCACCTTCACTTTTGAAACTGAAACCCTTGCTGTCTAGTAAACTCAAAGATATCAGATTCTTAGTCATCTCTGGAATATCATTGTTCAAGGTGCGAACAGAACCATCATGTGTCCTCATCCTGATGGAGCCTCTTCCAACAATCTTGCAGATAACACCATTGGCCATAGAGACATGTCCTCCATCTATCTGCTCATAAGTTAAAAAACACTCCCTGCTTGGACACATATGATAATCAGCTACAGTATCTAAATACCACACATCCTGATGATGTACCTGTTCATTCACTACTAAGGCTAAACCATCTTTAGAATCAAAGTTAGTTTCTTCCGCCACAGCAGCAGATGATTCCTTCTTCTCCTGATATTTCTTTAGTTTAGGACAATCAAATTTCCAATGCCCTTTTCCTTACAGTAATGACAGATATCATCCTTCAAACCAACAGAATTTGAATTTACAGTCGTCTTCCTATTATCAGATTGTTGTCTCCTACTACTCGTATCAGCCAACCTAGATGCCTGATTTCCCAAACTTGAACCAGACGCCTTATCTCGAACTTCTCTAGTATGTAGAGCAGATCAGACATCTTCCAGAGTCAAACTATCTTTTCCAGCAATAAAAAAATCCACAAAATTCTCATACGACCGTGGCAAAGATACTAACAGAATTAAGGCAGCATCCTCATCATCTACTTTAATATCAATATTCCGCAGATCTAACAAGATAGTATTGAGTTGATCTAGATGATTCCTGAGAGATGTACCTTCCTCCATATGCAGACTGAAAAAACGTTGCTTCATATGCAACTTGTTGGTTAAAGGCTTTGTCATGTATAGACTTTCAAGTTTCAACCACAACCCCACGGCAGTCTTCTCAGCAGCAACCTCAGTGATGATGTCATCAGCCAAACAAAACAAGATTGTAGAGTGAGCTTTCTCCTCCAAAGTAATCCACTCTTCTTCATCTATACTTTCCTTCTTCGATTTTCCACTTGTTTGTAACGATCTTCCTTCCCTGTGGTCATTTGACTAGCTCCCAAGTCTGATTCTTGTCATGGGATTCCATATGATCTCCCATAGCGGCAAGCCACTGATCAGCTTTGCCACATGAAAAGACTTCTCTATAGGACTGTGGTTCAACTGCATCCACTTCTTCAGCAACCTGAAATGAATACGCCACCATATCCTCAAAGCCATACCTCTCTTGAGGTATTCCTGGATTCGCTCTCTTCGGTCTACCGGAAGCCATAGACTATTGAGCTCGTGCACTGGACTGTGAAGTTTCTGGGTCTGTAGAAACATGCTCATGTTGATCTTCTCCACCTTGGTGCTCAAACTCACTCTCTTTGAGAGTTTTGCAGCTACACCTGCTTATCAACATTCCTGCTACCTTCAACAACAATAACCTTCACCATGGGGTTAAACATAGACTTCTCATCAAATATCACATTTCGAATGAGTATAACTTGATGCTCAGAAAGTGACCAGACTGGAAATCCCTTAACTCCATCTCCATAACCCACAAATACACCCTTCTTTGCCATTTGGTTCAGTTTACCCTCATCCACATGATAATAAACAGGACAGCCAAAAACTTTCAGTGAAGAGTAATCAGCAGGCTTACCATATCACACTTCATAAGGAGTCTTACACTCGATACCTGTGTGAGGTCCACGGTTGATCAGGAAGCACGCCATGATCACTGCTTCTGCCCAGAATCTTCTCTCTAGTCCAACATTAGGGAGCATGCACCGTGCTCTCTCCAACAATGTTTGGTTCATCCTTTCTGCAATGCTATTCTGCTGGGGTGTATCTCTAACGGTTCGATGACGGGCAATCCCTTCATCTTTGCAAAATTTCTTGAACCCAGAACTGCAGAACTCCAGACCATTGTCGACTTTGGGCAAAGCCCGCACGGTTTTACTTTTGGGTTCCTTCCCAAAAGTACTCGTACTAATTGGGCTAGGTGGACACTAATATACAAGAGTTCCTTCCTTTGTATTTCCGATGTGGTACTTGGATTATCCCATAACAAAGATTATACCAAAATATACAAAACACTTGAAGGTAAAAACAATGTCGTCCACGGTAGTCGCTGGTTTAACCAACCGGTTCCAATAACTCGAATTGTTGGTAGAAGTCCATGTATGATACTTGACCACTTTCTACCACGCACAATCAAACGAAACTCACTTCATGGGTTTGAACGTCGCACATGCCCGTCATACCATGTGCTTAAGACAACCGTTTATATTGTGTGTCGTGAAAACTTGAACACATTAAATCAAAAGATGTTCACGTATAATAATTAATTAACCACTTGCAATAAAAACTCAAACAACATAAACATATATGTCTTTTATTAACTTTCAACAATGGATACTTGTTTCATTAGTTTCTTTTTTTCCCCTCCTTACACATGCACTCTTTACATATGACACTTTAGATCCCGTAATAATATATATATGGTATCCCTAGCTTCCGTTATATCTCTCTCTATAGGTGTATATATAAAACAAATTACCACGAGAAAGAGAGGCATAATCACGACCACAACGCTTAACCAACAGATTACCAATACCAATTAACTTTAATTACGACACACATCAACATTAATTATTTTATACTTAATAATCCCCATTAACCAAGTAATCAAGTAAAAGAGCCACTAATTAATCCATGCACGCCGGCGCGACCGGAGAAGACAAACCTGCGTAAACCTCGAGCGCATCATCGCTCAACTTGTGGACGAAGTAAGACAGGTAGTCCGAATAGGTGAAGGGACGGTACATGAGCGGGTGGTCTCCGTCCACCAGCTGATCGGCCACCGCGACGGTGGAGTCATCCTTGGGCATCAAGAAACTGCCCCACGAGTACCTCTCCTCCTCCCCACGTATCACCACCCGGTGTCGAACCGGGTGGAGCCGCCCGTTGCTCCACGCCTTGAGCGTGTCCCCGACGATCGCGATGAAGGCGCCGTCCGGGATGACCGCGGGTACCCAGCCGCCGTTCTTGGGCTGGATCTCCAGGCCCTGGACGTCGTTCTGGCCCAGGATGGTGAGGGTGTTCTTGTCCGTGTGGGCCACCAGCCCAATTCCGTTCGCAGGAGCAGGGGTGGGAGGGACCTTGTACTTCATGAGGCGGAAGTAGCTGGCGGTGTCGGCGGCGTGGTGCTCCTCCGCGTCCAGGCCGTAGCTGGTGAATAGCATCTTCATGATGAGGAGGTTCAGCTCCTGCATCTTGCCGCTCATCTCCTTCACTGCCTCACTGTTTGCATACATAGATATATTAGTTCCAATAACTCGAGTTGCAGGGGCGGAGCTAGGAATTAAAGTTCGGGGGGGTCGGAGTTAGTTAGTACATAATCGCGAAAATATTTTAAAAAAATTATAATGACATAACATTAGTTAAAAATAATAAAAATAGAATTAATTTAAAGTATTCTAGTATGCGATGTTCAAAATAAATTATTATACTATGAAAAAATTATCATACACTTTAACATGTAATTTTTTCAATATTATTATACCTTGAATATGAATTTATGATTATATTAGTGTTTGTATGAATTATTATTTAATTACATATCCAAGACAGATCCATGAAATATTAATTTAAAAGTTCAATAACTTGACTGACATTATTTGAAATCCTAGGATCTATAAGACTAAGCAGGGAAATTGAATAAAAGGAAAATCGTAGAATTAAACTAAAAATAAAATAAGTAAATATCATAAAAAAGCTGCCTACCAGGTTCGGACTTGGTACCTGCTGGTAGCAATTCGACTACAAATCCGGCAGACCATAAGCAAATTATGCCAACAATGTCTCACTCGGATTTAAAATACATTTAACGTTGATTTTATACGTAATTCTCGAAAGTTCCTAAGACTTTATACGTAAGTTTCTAAATTCTCGGGGGGGCCGGGGCCCCTCGAGAGCCTACATAGCTCCGCCCCTATCGAGTTGTACACATGCACGCACGCGTACTAATAATTCATAACGTATTAAAAAACAGACAATCGGAAAACAAATTTTTCTTCCTTAATTGATGTAAACATATAACGTATTCAAAAACAGATTTGTGTTAATGCTTATGCTTTAAAAGGATGAATGAATTAACAAATGAGATAAGGGAACCGAAGAAACATGCAGAAATTAGGGCAGAATTTAATGGAAGGCCGGCTGTCTCTACATTACAGGTAGATCTAAAAAAAATAGACTGACATCTTATGTATAATTCTTGTTGTCAATCGGTTAAGTAAACGTATCGATTTCATTTGTTGAATTGATCAAATCATATATTCGACGATAAGAGAAGTTAATAATTTTGGTCCATTTTTTTGTTATGGGTGGGGTTTGTTTTTTTGGGATTGGAACTTGTTACTTTCTAGCTGATTTTCTGCAACGACATGTGCAGAGTGGAACTAGCTACTAGATACCATTTATGTGTACAATAAAAGCAAGGGCTAGCTAGCTGCTGCCTGGAAACACTGGTATTAAATTGAATCTGTTTGGAAGGATAAGCCCCTAATAAATATAGTGAGGGGGCAGTCTAGACTCTAGAGACAATAGCAGAATTGGCTGGTTGTGACTTATACAACACAATTGTCTAAATTTAGCTGGAAATGAAATTAAAAAAAAAATTATTTCCTGGGAAAATAGAACGATAATTAATCAAAAAATACAATAACATCTTCCAAACTTCGTGGTTCATTTTTTTTTTTTTTTTTTTTGTGTGGCTCTCAAGTGTTATTTTGCTATATATAAAAAATCCATTTTAATTCCCACGCCATTGAAAGTGACTTGTCTTATATGCACAAAGCAGCCCTTGGAGTAGTCAATTCGATCTGTTATTTTTTGGGGCTGTTTTTAAGGTTCCAAGTCCAAAGACTAAAATGGGATTGTCATATTTTCATAGTACATACCAAAAATCTCACCATCAATATTATCCCACCACCATTTGAACACTAGTTTACCGTCGTCGATCACCTTAAATATAATTTCACCCCGAAAAATTCAATCTATAAAATTGACGGTTAAACTGAAAAAATCATACCAACTTGATGATAGGGTAGTTATAAGGAGAAGGAGAAAGATGAAAGGGATGTCATTTGCATCGTGTGTTGGGTTACTGAATTAATTAATTAATTACGACTCAAATTTAAGGTAATGAATTAAAAAGATTACCAGAAGGAAGGGTTGCCTTGGGGCCACATGAGTGTGGTAAAAGCCCGAGCTTGTTCAAGGTTGGGAGCATGGTCGATGCCGAAGCTCTCGAGGTAAGGAACGGCGTCGTTCTTCCCCAGGTAGCTCCGGTAGGGTTTGGGGTTGACGTGCCTCTTCTTGGTGTCCTCCGGCAGCTCGAACAGCTGCCGGAGCCCTTCCACCATGCCTTGCCTCAGCCCCGACGGGATCCGCTCCGTCGAGAAACAGAAGCAGCCGTGGGTCTCGCACGCCTCCCGCACCTTGTCGCACAGCTCCCTCCACCACCCGCCGGCGTTGTCCCCCTCGCCGAGGTCGAAGAAGGGGATTTCGTAGGGCTTCTGCTGGTCGCCGCCGTTGGCTGCCGTAGGAACCACCATGGTTTTTGTGTTTTCTGGAAGTGAAATGGAATATTTGTGGGGGGGTTTTGTTTTGTTTTGTTTTGTTGAAGGGGGGAGATCGATCGGGGAGGGCATTATATAAAGGGGGAGAGGGCCGGGTGTCCACTTCAGAACAGATACGACCAAAAGTTAGGGGCAGCTCGCTAGCTATGGAAGAAAGAGTTTACTTTGGGACACTATAAGTGGAAAAGAAGACAATAAAAATAAATTTAAGGGCAGGGGCTACCAACCTAGCATCCACTACAATTCATTCTCATCTATGGTATGTATGGGTAGGTGTGCAACATTTCGGTTCTGACCGGATCTGATCAAATTCAAAAGAAGTGCAGCTCGGCCTATTTTTCTTCGGTATTCATTAATTTCATGAGATTATGGACCTGACAATATTATATTCGTGACTCAGTGTGGTCCGGACCGAATCATACGGTCCAGTGCCGACCAACCCCTTGCACACCCCTAGACATGGCAAGCCACGACCATTTCTCATTGTATATAGCATTCTCTTTTCATTTTTGTATATGTGAAATGATGTTTATATTACATATTCACATTATAATATACTCGTACTGTAATTTTAATAATTATGCATAATTATACTAGATATTGATAATTTTATGTTATTAACAAAGTGTGCTTCTCACTTCAAATTTTTGTTAGTCAAGGCAGCTGCGTCACAACCGGCAGTACGTAGTCTACTAGCTAGCCTTCGGATTCCGACGTACATCAGGATGTGTCTAATCCTTACCCGGCCTGTGAAATTTGCTTGTTGCAAGAGATGTGAAAGGAGATGCTGGAAAAGTGGTCTTTCGACGGCTTAGCCAAGCCCAAGGTATGGTGGTGGGTTCTCTACTCTTGGAGGATCCGATCCCTAGCTACTCAGGGAGTGTCGTCAGCTAGCTAGTCGAGTCTTTTTGTCATTGTTTAGTGTTTAGGGAGGTGTCGAGAACTGTCAACTAAACTGTCCATAAAATTAGAATTAGCTTATTTAATTTGTTGGGTGATGACTTCACTATAGTTGGACCTAGAGATTTTAGGTAGAAGTCATTCCTAACTATTGTCTCTTGTCATTCTTGAAAGAAGAAGAAAAAGTGTCACAACAGTTGCGGTTCACAAAAATCATGTTTTGAATCTTGGCTGACATGTTGGAACGTACGTAACGACCCAATTTATTAGGACACCTTCAAAAAGAGCAATGTCGTGTTTCAGCAGGGCTCTCAGATTGGTTTTACTTATACGTTATATATATATATGTCTCTGATTGCTTGTTAACACGTTAATGTCAACAATTAATTAATGGTCTTAATTAGTGGAGTCAGGAAACCGTTATGCATGATTAATGAACCATTATAGGGCTGAATTAATGTACAGTAAGACGAATCAACTTTCAGAAAACAAAAGCAGTATATATATATATATATATATGGTGGCAACTTCGGTGCACTCACTTTTTTGGGTGCATTCAGTGCACCCACCTCTAAAAGTGGTCATAATACATCAAATTTTGAAATTTAATGGGTAGCATTAGTCTCATATGATGATATAACACAGAATCACAACTAATCAACTCATTACCCTAACCTATTAACATTCAATTTTGAATCTAAACCCAAAATCCCAAATTGTAAACCCTAACCCTAACCCTAAATTCCTAAACCCCGAATCATTCAAATTAAAGTGAATCTTGAATGATTTTTGTACAAATTCATGTGGTTCTTGTTCATCATACTACAAGGGATGATTGACATCGTTTTCACATGAATCGCCTGCTCAGAATGACGATTATGAGGCGGGTGCATTGAATGCACCCAAAAAAGTGGGTGCACCGAAGACATAACCATATATATATATATATACACACATTTCTGGGGTTATACGATATTCCGGGCAATCTTAATGAGATATCACCATCTAAATTATGAATTAAACTGAATTTGTCATATTATAGCCTAACATCTAATGGATAAATCTCAGGTCTCAATTCTTTAAATTCAAACTTGAAGATCAATTTAACAAAAAAAAATGATTAATCGACGATTCTGCTTTATCGAAATTCAACAGAGTACATCTAATGATTAGATTATTTGAAGTAAAGTATTCTACGTGACTACATCTGTCGTTACCATACACAAATGAGTGAGATTGCTTTTGATAGTTAACTTGCTTTAGTTTTGGAGACTAAATACCTAATATTAATGTTGTAATATGACAACCAAAAATAGGGCATAGTAGGCAGCTGGCTATGTATAGTTCAATCACTAGGTGCTAGAAATGACTAGACAAGGGTTAATGGCATTTTCATTTTTTATAGTGTGTTGTTTTGAGATAGATATGATGTAGATAATTAAGTTCTTTCTACACACAAAAGAAATATAATTAGATTCTAACTCTAAACGAGCTTATAACTAACTAATAGGGATGAAAATATTTGTAATTCTGAGAATAAAAACTGACAAGCGAGATGGTTCCATCAACAACAGGTTAGTTAAAAATCATAATCTTGGAACGTGTTTGTTAGAGCAACTGGTGAAAGGAAAATGAAAGTAGTATATATGCATGCAGTTTGTGGCCTGTGCTGGGAATGTTTTAGAAAGTTTATCATATCAACCGGTCAGATCACAAATGTCGGATATTGGACTCCTAATGATAGGCCGTTTTTGTGGTACGAAACGATTGAACCACGGTTTTCGTACAAAATATTCCATCGTTAACTTTCAGGTATAACCTTGAGTACTGTTTCACAATCGGAGGAGAGAAGACCCATACACCAACATGGATCGGAATCTCATTTTGTGATGAGAGGAAGCCAGCCAGCAAGGAGCTGCTGGTGCCCTATGCCTGTCATACTGACACTATTTTGAAGGGTATATGTATGCATAACAATAGGGTACCCCCACTTTCCCATTAATGGGAGGTTGCCAAAGTTGCAGAAACAAACACATTCTTTGTAAAGGAGAAAACGTATAGGGCAGTATTGAATGACATGTCTGATACGTTGTAAGGGAAGTTTCGAAAAAAAGAAGGAGCTGGCTGGCTGGCTTTTGTATAATTGAAATTGAATTGGGAGTCTGTTTTGGATGGGTTGGTTGGCAGACCCTCTTAAAGTTTCTGTTTTGAGTTGGTTGCTACTTTGTGGAAGCAACGTAACTTCCAGTTCTCTTTACACCCTTTTTTTTTTGGGTCTGGGAGACCCTGTCTGGCTATATTTGTTTCATAGTTGTTAAGAAGTTTGATAAAAAAAAATAATAATAATGTCATATGAGTTTCTTACCTAAAACACATCATGTCATGCAGTTACAATGTTACATGGTGTCTAAGGGTAGAAGTGACAATTCCGGATCACAGTGTATTTTGTAGGACGTTACAAGGCTAAATTGCAAGTTTGATCACTGGAATTACATACAAAGTTCACGTTTGCCACTAAAATTAATTTATTTCATCCATAGTCACTCAAAGTAGTCTAACAATTTAAGTTTGGTCACTCTCTGTTAAGTAAGTGACGTGACAATTAAAAAATTAATAAAAAATAAAATTTAAACTTTTCTATTTCCAACACATTTTTACACCCATTGAAAAATAAAAAAAAGAATTTAATCTCTTATCAACTGCACCCACACCACTTGTTCCATCACCTCGTTCTCCGACATTTTGAGGATCGTGATCCTGCCCGACCCAAAATCCAAATCCGTCCTCGATCGGTTCAGATCCTGCTACTCGGTTACGGGGGAGGCGGTTCTCTCCAAGCCCTTCTCCATGAATACAAATGGGAGCAGAAATGATTTTCTCCAAGCCCTTGTACGACAAGTTGGTCGCCAGAGGAGCTAGATTATATTGGCACTGATCACATAGGAAGTTGGTTTCCCTTATGTGATTCCTTCCAGCAGCAAGGAAGTTTTTGAAGGAGACGATCGAGCCGTTATGTTGGTGGAAGGGACATTCAACGGGAATGGGTTTATGTACGATTTCATGAACTTGGGGAAGCAACTGGGTTCGAGTTACACTCGTTTAATTAAGGTGCTTAGTTCTTGTACAAGCTTCATTCTTGTGCGGGAGGGCTGACCGTATTCGCTGACGGATGGAATCAGGAGAGCACAAGTGAGTTATTCAACCACAAGAGCTCCGAGAATATGAAAACTCGGAATCGCCCACTTTTATATCCAATCCATCTCGCTTCCCAATCCCAATGACGGAACTCGCCAACTAATCACCGAATTCCCCATTAATTTTTTCCGCCTCTCGAACCGCCCAGGCCTCCGACAAGTACGGTTGGGGAATTGCCGATTCATCCATAGCCGACCTTCCTCCCTAGTCTCTACAACCCGGGGAGAATCTACGCCAAGCTGGAAGCGTCGTGGCGGAGTTGCTCACACTAGCAAACCGCGGCGCACCAGAACTGGTCGTCGTTCTCGTCGCAGATCTCGGTGATGCCGACCTCGTATGTGATTCTGTGGTCGGGCTCCTGGGCGCTGATGCGACAGAAGTGACACTCATTCTGCTGCTGCGACTTTCGTTGGGTCCTTGACTCCCAAATTCGGCCGATTTCGAATTGGGCCGGACAAACTTTGGAAGAGAAGGAAAGAGCGGAGAGTAGAGCAAACTTTTTATTTATTTATTGGAAAGCATAGCAAACTTTTTTTTTTATCAGAAAGCATAGCAAGCTTGGAACTGTCGATGCGATGAAATTGGGCTTAATTTATGTGGGAATTTTTTTTTTATTTATTTGTTAACTTATTGTGATAATGAGATGGAATTTTTAAAGAATTAATTTTTTAATTTTTTAATTGCCACATCACTTATTTAACGTTCAACTATGAGAGTTGACTATCCTATCAGCAAAATCTAACGGAGACTAACAGAGACTCAGAGAGTGACCAAACTTAAATTGTTGGACTAATTTGAGTGATCACGGATGAAATAAATTAATTTGAGTGATAAACATGAACTTTGTATGTAATTCCAGTGACCAAACTGTAGCATCCCGAACCTTTTCCCGACAAGATACTGTCTGCTTTGGGCCTCTACACCCGTACGGATTTCGACTTGGGGTGCAATTTAGGGTGACTTCCCATAAGGTCGCCCATGCATCCTTGTTGTACTCCACACTGAACACGTTTAACTTCGGAGTTCTCACAAGAACTCCTTCATTTCACACCAAAAAGTGTCTTGTCTGTTAAGGTCGGTTTCTTACTTATGAACCATGGATCTCTCCCGTGTTTTGTCGATGTGAGCTCCGATACCACTTGTAATACCCCGAACCTTTTCCCGACAAGATACTGTCCGCTTTGGGCCTCTACACCTGCACAGATTTTGACTTGGGGTGCAATTCAGGGTGACTTCCCATAAGGTCACACATCCTTGTTGTACTCCACACTAAGCACGTTTAACTTCAAACAAAAGGATTTTACGTGTCATTTTAATGAACAAACCAATTGACATTCCCGAAATCACTCCAAATACGAATAAAACTCTCAATCTAGTTTTATGAACAATTACATATCTTCAAAACTCAAATTGTTCAGAAAATTCCAATTAAGAAAAGGACCCTTAATTAGGACTTCCCTAATTTTTGTGTTTCTTAGCAAATCACTTACCAGGATCCCAGAGTCATATGTGTTTCCAAGTCAATTGGGCTCGCACTCTAGGCCCAACTCCATCTACCCTTTCTGCTCCCCCAGCCCGGCCTAAAATTTGTTATTCTCTTCAGATACCAATTTGGATTGTAAATTATAATATTTTTTTTATGTGAATAAAATTATAATATGTTAAGTACAATGAGATATAAATGAATAATTCTTCTTATTTACGTGAAAATAATATATAAAATTTGAGAGAATGACCCGACAAGCAGCAACTTGTCTGATTCATTATATTACTTAGGGCAATGTCTATTTTTTACCCAAACCTTTTTCAGATTCTTTTATTTTAACCAAACCTATTGAATTCCTAAAAATTATCCAAACGTTAACTCTCCGTCAACTTTTCTGTTAGTAATGCTGACTAAGTATGACCATAATGAGTTGACTTCCTACGTGACGGTCAGAATACCATCATTTACTATTTTTAATAAAAAGATTATCAAAAAACAAAACAAAATCTCACCCCTCACGTGGACGAAATAAGTAACGGTAACAGAATGAATGCCCAGACTTTGATAAATAGAATTTCTATAAGTTTGGTTAAAATAAAAGAATTTAAAAAGGTTTGGGTAAAAAATAGACATTGCCCTATTACTTATTATCTACTAGCTTGGTGCCCGGGGATTGGCCGGATATATTACTGTCATTATTGATCATTTAACTCACTATTTAGTTAGTCAATTTATTTTTATGTTGATGCAATTTATAGTAATCATAACATTTGTATTTGTAGTATGATATCCATTATAATTTCACGTAAGTTTTGAAACAATATAAATGAAATTTTCAACTGAAGTTATTCTGCCTACAATCAATAAATTTTATCTATAATGTAAGATCCTTGCATGTTATTTTGTAAAAGTAGTTAACTCTTAATGTTCAATAAAATCTCACTTACTAATTGATTTTCTGTTTATCTATTAATCACATATATATTGATATATTCCCAAAAACTCTAGTATAGGCCCTGTTTTTGGGATTTTTTTTGTTCATATGCATTTTTTTTTTGCAAAGTTTGAACTAAAACTTATGATTATATTTGATAATGTTTTCAATTTTTTTTAACTAATGAAAATATTCGCAAATGTTTCGTAAAAAAAAAGAAAAAATTCACAGATGATTAATTCATTATTGGGAAGAAATAAAAATCTCATTGTGGCAATATGCATGACTAAGTTGTTTGTTCTTTAAACACAACACAATTATTTTATTTTGGTAGAGCAATTTTTTTTATTTAAATAGAGTATACGATAGGGTTAGATTAAATTTTCAGTTAACTCACTTAAACTATACGTCCCTGGTGCACAAACAAAACATAGAATATTTACCAATTTTCAGGGGAACGGATCAGGTCAGTAATCTTATGGTGAGTAACTATGAGTAACCCGCCCACATTAGCATGACATCAGCATCCTCTCTCTCTTGGAAAGTCTTTAATTTTCCTCTCCTTAATCTTTGACGGACGATTTCTCACTCGTTTTAAGTCGAAATTTAATTTTTTTTTGCACAGTTAGATCAGATTAATTGTGCTCTTCAAAATGATATCCACTTTGATATATTTTTCGAACAAAAGAATTTGAGCCATTTTTTACCAATCTATACTAGGAATGGCAATGGGGCAGGTCGGGGGCGGGTTTCTTGGTACCCAGACCCGCCCCGTGGCAGGGCGGGTCCAGGGCGGGTAATTGATCACGGGTTGCGGGTCGGGGCAGGTCGACCCAATGGGTATGCAATTTATATGAAAAACATTAGAAATATTCGTTATTTTTATTATAAGACTAAGAAAACAAACAATATTATAACAATTGTTGTTAAATTATTGGAGAAATTGAGGTTTTTACTACTTTACAACTTTATTATAGCTAAAATATGATGCAATAAAAGGAAAATTCAAAGTAATTTGACTAAGATTACATGTAATTTAGACAAGAACGGGTCGAGAATGGGGCGGGTCAGGGCAGGTCGGGTCGATGAGACTACCCATTCCCGCCCCGCCCCGCCTACGGGGCGGGTCGGACCCGCCCCAAAACAGGTCAAACAGGTCGGGTAAAACGGGTCAGGTCGAAATTGCCATCCCTAATCTATACCATATGGTATTGACTGGTATTGAAATAAGAGCATACCTATGGTTTGAAAAGCGTACCATGGTGGTATGACACAAACTAAAACTGTAGGATGGTTCATGGTTGAATACATGATAGTAGAAGTAAATTAATTGTCATTTACGACTTTTAACATTGTATACCATAAGATACCACCTCGTACCAGGGTGGTATTGTATGGTATTGTGTGGTATTTTTTGGTCTTGTAATTTGTTCACCCAGAAATTTGTAGATCCAATAGATCATGATGAACTCGTCCCTGCTGTGCAAACGTTTTAAAAAATGAATTAAAAACGAAGAAGATACCATATGGTATGCAGTTGGTACCGAGAGGCCAGAATTTTTTTTTCCTTGAAAAATATTGAAAATTGATCTCATTTTGTAGAGCACGATGAACTCGTTCCATCTGTGCAAAAACAATTAAAATCCGAGTTAAAACGAAAAAGATATGAGTCAATTAAGAAAGCTAGTGAAAATAAAAATAGTCTTCAATTCTCCATCTTTAGATCTGGATTTTCTAAATACAAGGTCCAGATTTGGTTATTGATGGGTGCATAATCCATGGTTATGCACCCTAACTTGAGCCAATTTTCAGGCGGTAGCTATTTGTAATTCTTTTTTCTAACTAACCCCTTTCACGACTATAATATTAGGAAAGATTTGGCTTTTTTTAATCTCTTTTAACAATTAAATCACAATCTATATCATATCATTGTGCAAACTTCAAACTGTTCACAAGCTAGATAATATTCGTGTGAGATGATTTATAAAAAATAGTAGGTATATTCATATTTGATCCTCACACAACAACGGGAAGACAAGATCTCTCAACTAGAGGTTTTGACACTTTGTCGATCGAAAACTGCCCCTGTAACTCGAGTTTGCAGAAGGCAACCCAAAGTATTGATCTCTTCCGTACCATTCCTTGGCACATCCTCTCAAACAAAACACCCAAACTAACAATGTATAAGCCTTCATGTGGCAACTCCCCTTTAGTTAGGCCAACTAGGTAGTTGAAGAAACTGAAACATTCAGTTGGAAATGGTCTGGTCTGGTTGGTCCTTTTCAGTTTGTAATAGATAAGGAGAGTGGAGATCGATCTAGGGCGACGGCAACTGCTTTGAAAGAAACACATGCATGCAAATATCAATATGGGACTCGATTTAGAGCTCCACCTTACAAAAAGAATTTGTCTGCTTTTAATCATAATCGGGTATGGAGATATCACGAGACAATTGGTTATTGAGGTAATGTAATTCTCACAGGATCAAGTGGTCAGTGGTCTCAGATTCAGTATGTGGTGCCATTGTGGTCCAGATAATCGATAGCAATGCTATACTTCTTTTTCACAGGTAAGTTAAGACTGGAGCTCAATTTTGTTCTGCACATGCTCAATTTTTGAGCGGTTAGTTTCTTACTCTGAATCACCATAATCAAAAGTTTGGACTCGCGATATAATTACTGACTTTCAATTTGGAGAGTCCGAATTCGAATTTTAGAATGGACTTTCTCTTCTCTCACATACATATATGCAAAACAAAAAAGAATGTAGAAAGAGGGAAGTAATCCGTCTTTTTTTTAAGTATTCTCCTTGATCGATGAGATCGTTTCAAACTACGATACAACCTTCTAAACGGGGTTTTAAGGTCCATATAAAAATGAAAACGGAATAATATTAATCAGAAAAACCATGAATAACACAAAAATGCATATAACTTACAATGATAATTTCTCAAGATTAATGTTCCAATTTATCAAGTTTAATGTTGGGAAGTGGTGAATCAATGATGATTAGTACGTTGATGTGAATTGATGATGGCTAATGGTGGTTAGTGTGAGAGAATTAGATGATGTTAGTGGATGAGAAGGAAAATAGGCGTAATTTTTCAAACTCTGGGAAGATTAGTAAAATTTACCCAAATATTTGAATTGAAAAATCGTAAAACGTGAATAGTGTAGAATTTTAAGATCCACAAATTTTATAGTGAAATCATAATAGATAATTAAGAAATATTGTAAAATAATAAGATTTTAAAATTTAAATAGGGATTTTGACTACTTTATGGGTGGCATCTACGCCAACAAAGTATGCTGATTTATTAACAGTCTACAGTGTTGACAATTTTATTTAACGAAAATTTACGAGCCAGGCCAAAATAGTTTAGATAGTGAATTGTTTAGGCCAAAATGGGTATTTAAAAAATCAAGAGCCAAATTTATCTATTAGTGTAAAGTTCGGGCTATTTTAAGATATTAATTCTTAATATAACTTGCATTCACCATGCCAAAGGTTACACAGCCGAATTTGTCGGGAGTGTGGTCTTTCGGATTTGAGATGTGTGAGGTCTCAGGTTCGAACCCGCTACATCACTTGGTGTTCTCGAGTTGAGCTCAACAAGCCATCGTGTTGAGCTAGCTCGCGAGCTCAGCTAGTTGGAGAAAGCTTAGTTCAAGCTAGGCTCTTTACTAACCAGGTCTAGTTTCGACCGAATTTTTTCGGGTTGAACGCCGACCCACTCGCGAGCGGCTCGACTCCTATGTTCAATTTAGTGGAATATTATTGAAGTCCTCCTCCCTCGATAGAGAAGGCCGGACCGAGGTTTTCCCTTGGGCTCCATTCCAAGGCCCCGGTGCGTTCGTTTTCTTAAACTAGCATTTTCTCCCAAGGCCGGGCCCAACACTGTTGTTAACTAAACAAGAAAAATGCATCAAGTTTCCACTAACCATGAGGTCTCAATAGGCTTGATTGCTTGAATGAATGTGGTTCCATTCCAAATTCCAATTTTTCACCTTAATGACGTATCATCTCTACTTCATGCCTGTGTCAGAGATCATAATGACTTATTGGGGATAGGGGTGGGCAACGAGATGAGTATGGGTACCCGTCTCGTTTGAAATGGGTACCCAATACTATTTGGACTGAAAAATTCATCCCATATCCCAAACCCGTATGAGTTAACAGGTATTCGTTACCCATACGAGATGGATAACGGGGACTCAAACTACCCATATATACCCGCCCAACAGAAGCCACCACAAATAAAATTGAGGATAACTGTAACATCCCGAACATTTTCACGACGAAGACATTGTCCGCTTTGGGTCTCGACTCTCATGGTTTTTGACTTGGGTGCAATTCAGAGTGACTCCAATAAGGTCACCCATTCTTGTTGTACTCCACACTGATCACGTTTAACTTCAGAGTTGTCACAAGAACTCCTCCATTTCACCCCAAAACGCGTCTTGTCAGTTAAGTTCGGTTTCTTACTTATGAACCATGGATCTCTCCCGTGTTTTATCGATGTGGAATTCGCCTAAGGTGTTACATACACCCCCTAGGGACTCTACGCCCTCATTGAAGTTTGCTCCACCATCGTTCAAGAGGGACGCGGAGAGGCTCTGATACCACTTGTAACATCCCGAACCTTTTTTCCGACAAAGATATTGTCCGCTTTAGGCATCGACCCTCAAGGTTTTAGACTTGGGGTGCAATTCAGAGTGACTTTCCATAAGGTCACCCATCCTTGTTGTACTCCAAACTGAGCATGTTCAACTTCAGAGGTCTCCCAAAAAATCCTCTATTTCACCCCAAAACGTGTCTTGTCAGTTCAGATCGATTTCTTACTTATGAAATATGGATCTCTCTCATGTTTTGTTGACGTGGAATTCACCTAAGGTGTTACAATAACTAGGCACAAAATTTGGTGGGACAAAAGGAAGCAACAACAAACAATAACACGAATCAAATTTTGGTGGGCACAAGATTATCAACATGATCCCCATTCCTTCATCCATTGCAGCCAGCCTATCGACAACTTGTCTCTGTCTTGTCTCTTCTCTAAGATCTATAAGTTCTCTCAAGGAACTCTCACGCTTTGTTTGGCAAGTACAGGAGTGCAACTTCTAGTGGGTGCAAGTTGAGGTGTAAATTATAGGGGGTGTAAGTGAAGGGGTAAATTGTTGTTTGAAAAGAAAAGTAAGGGAGTGCAAATAAGGCGAATAGTAATTGAATTATATTATTATAATATAAAATATAATAAGTTATAAAAGTTAAATAATAACTTTTTAATCTTTTTGTTACTTTTGTCCAACCATATCAATAGAAATATATTTAATTATTGGTTTAGTTTTCTCTTCCCTCTCACACGCTCTCTCCCCACCTGGCCCCACCCTCACCTTTTCTTTTCCCAGTCAGAAACTCTCCATCCCTCACCATTTCCGCCCCAATTTGGAGTGCACACTCAAACAGTACATTTGCATCTTTTTTTTACTCTCCCTTACTATTCAAAATTTCTGAAACAGGTGCAAGTTACTTGGGATTCCCCATTACCCCCAAAACTTGCACCCTCCTCCATTTACCCCCATAAACAAACATAGTATCAATGAATAAAAAATATGGCAGATTTTTTTCATCGAAGTCAAAGCAGTTGTATGCTAATGGTGACATCAAGAAGTTGAGAAGAAGACCACCAACTCAAGCTACTTCCAATTCCATTCTTAAGAAGAGATGGTTGTAGTTGGTAAAAACTATGGTTGTGAGAGTTACTGATCCTAATTAGGAATGACAACCAAACTCATGGCTGCGGTATCCTACCGCCTCCGACCTAGTCAACGCGGAGAATCCCCGCTTTGACTGGGTATGATGCGGGTTTGTGTAGAACCCGTAAAATGTTGATGGGTATTGGGCGGGTATGGTTTTGAACTCTCCCGCATCATATCCATACCCAACCCGCCCTACCAAGGATATTATGTTATATGTATAAAATATAAGGAATATGTTGTAACTTGTCAATAGAATGAAGGGTAATTGAAAGAAAAAACAAAGTGTTAAAATGTAATTGATGGCAACCAAACCGTAATTTCATCATCTTATGTATTAGTTCGATAATTTTGGGCGGGTAGTACCCATATTTGTCACCATATTCTTCTATTAATGGTGAGTAGTTGATGGGGCGGGTATTACCCATGGGTATTCGAAACTCGCGGGTATGGGGATGAGTTTGTAAAACCTTCCATCGCATGGGTATGGGGCGGGTAATTGGAAATGAGAATGAGGTTGGTTTAGGAAACCCACCTCATTGTCATCCCTAATCCTAATGAAGTGTTTTGGAGTAGCGGCTGGTATGAATTTACATTTACCTCTCTTTGACTGATTGTGATTCCCTAGTCTATCGGTCATCCAAAGGTGGAAACCAAAATTCCCTTTTTCTTTCTCTCTAAAAAACGCCTCCTCTGCCTTCTCTCTTTTTGTGACCTCCATGAGGCTGCTGCCGGTCCTCCTCTGGTGACCAGCGGAGACCCTCAACCTTTATTTTTTTCTTCTTTCTTTCTCCCTTCGCAGATCTTCTTTATCCACCTTCTTGTTTCCCTTTTTTGTTTTCTCACTTATTTTCTTTATGCGATTTCTATTTTTGCAGCCTTCATTTGGTTCGTCTTCACCACTCTGTGCTTGTTTTCTTCACCCTTTGAAGGGTTTATTTTTGCCCCCCCCCGGTTGTGGGTTGACAGTTGGTCCTTCGATCTGGTTTCCAGATCTGGAGATGCATGTCCCTGTTCAAGATGCGATGGAGGTTGAATCTGATATAGTCTTCTCCTCTCCTCTCCTTGGTCCATCTCCTTGTTTTTCCTTGCAGGTCTTGGCAATCCGGAGATGCAGTCCTTGGCGAGGACCCGGTTGGGAGAGCTTGAAGACTGGTGTATTCTAACTCTCTGTCTCCTCCATCTTTCTTCTGGTTGTTCTGTTTGACTCTCGTGGTGGTCCGCCGGAGTGCACGACAATCGGCCCGTGGTGGGGTGTTCGGTGGTGGCTTTCCTCCTCATCTCGCCACCCGGGTTTGGTGGGTTCCTGATCCATGGCTTGGCTTGCGTCGGTGGTGGTGCTCTGCTTTGGAGATGGAGGAGATTTAGAGGGGGCACTTAGCAACTAGGGTTGGAAAGAGCCAGACTTGTTGTGGCTCTAGGCCTGGCCCCTATTGGGTTCCCGAGTTTCTCTTTGGGCCTCTTTGTTTGGGCTTTTTTCATTCATTTCTTGCTTTGCTTTGCTTGTACACTCCTCTTATGGGCTTGACCCAATTGTTTATATTAATGAACTCCATTTAAAAAAATGTCATCCGAAGGTCCTACGTACAATGACGTTTTCGGTACCTGTGTTTGTGTAAACTCCCATGTATGGCGGCATTCCATTTGGATTATTTTAGTCAACCATTTTGTTTCTGGTTTCACTGAGAGGTCAGAGGAGAGGTCGAGAGGAGCTGGGTCTAGTCTAGGGCTAGGTAGGGATGGGGTTGGGGCGAGCTGGGCTTGGGTTTGGATTAGGCTTTGGGCTATGTACTGTATAGAGAATAAATGTAACATGTATTACGGGTACTCATCCTATCCAAACGGATATCAGCGGGTACCCAATATAGAAATCCTAACCTCAAGTCCCATCTTGTAATAAATAAAATGGGTATTTGGGTACTCGTAACTCTAAAAAAATGGGATGGGTGTGGATATACCCAAATACCCATTTTCCGTTGCCCAATCCTAATTGAGACTATTGATCGAACTATTATTTGTCATGACCTTCGAGATCGAGAAGATGTGGCAGTCCAAAGAATTAGGGTTGTGTATATTTATACTATTCTTATTAATTGTTATTTTGTGCTTATTTTGTGTTATATTCATTATTATATTTGTTTAAGTTGGAACGAGATTAGTAGTAATATTATTTATTATTTAATTAATGTTGTTGCTAAGGGAAGAAAATGAATTCGAGTAGGAAAATAATAAGAGATGCAAGAGTTATGGATTAGAAGGAGATGATTTTAATTGTATAACTCTATAAATATATATTTTTGTCTACTTTAATTAAATAGTTTCATAGCTTGACACTATAAAGCCGGATATTTTAGGGTAGTTTTAGGCCAGCGTTGAATTTGACCCAGTTTCACTCCTACCTGGTGCTGCTGCTAAAGAAGCCGGATATTTTAGGGTAGTTTTAGGTCAGCGTTGAATTTGACCCAGTTTCACTCCTACCTGGTGCTGCTGCTAAAGATCAAACTCATCCTATTTATAGGTGCCAGATGCTTCTTATTTCACAAGTCAATTATGGTACTAACAGCAACAGGACCTTGTTAGCACGTGCTAATTGGAATTGTGTGGTACAAAATATGTTTAAAACGTGTTAACAACATTATGTTGTTATCACCATAATTTTTGTTTTTGTTTTAGATAAGGATGATATATGTTACTTTTTATTATTATTAGGTACTACTAAAGGGACTTGAACCTGGGACCTCCAGGTTCATGGCTAGTGGTATTACCACTAGACCAATTCCTTGTTCGTTGTTATCACCATAATTGGATCTCTTATTTCGTACATTCATAAAAAAGAATAATATTAAGTTCATATTTCAAAACTTGGTTTCAGTTCAGGTTTTGAAATGTAAGTATTAGTGAGTACTTTGAGGAGATGCCGTATTTTCAACGACAGGATTAACAGGATAGAGTTAATCGACCTAGGTTTCTCGGGGCCTTGCTTTACCTGGACCAGGCGCGACCAGCCTCAGACTTACAGGGCGAGTAGGATCGACAGGAGTCTTTGCAATCCTAGGTGGAATGAAGCTTTCCCAGACACCTCGGTGATGCATTTGCCTCGGCTGCACTCTGATCACATCCCTCTCCTCACCACGGTCTCCTCCCCGACTGCAGCCTCTGCCCCGGCTCGGCCCTTCAGATTCGAGGAGTTCGTTGATTCAGCTTGGGATACCAATGTCCCGCTTCATAATGCTCTTTCTAGTCTTGCAGGGAATCTCAGGGATTGGAACAACAATGTTTTTGGGAACATGAGGAAGAGGAAGAATCGCCTTCTTGCTCGCCTGAAAGGGATTGAGACTAGGCTGGCGATCTTCTTCGATCCGGAGCTGGCCAAACTTCATTCTAAGTTGGTGGCTGAGTTGGACAAGGTTCTCGAACAGGAGGAGATCTTATGGTTCCAGCGCTCCAGAGACCAGTGGGTGAAGTTCGGTGAACGCAATACAACATACTTTCACCAACAGGCCAACATCAGGAGGAGACGCAACAAGATCGAGGCTTTACGGGATGAGAATGATCACTGGGTGAACGACTCTCAATCCCTTGCTCTTTTGGTTTTCCCCTTTGTTACTAACCTCTATGTGCAGGATTCGTCGGCTTATGAGGATAGGCTACCCAGGAACCCTTTCCCGAGGCTGAACTAGACCGAGTTGATGCAGCTGTTGAGATCTTTCACCATCACGGACATTCACAAAGCGGTCTTCGAGATGAAACCTTTTCAGGCCCCCGGACCTGACGGGTTTCACGCTGCCTTTTACCAGCAGATGTGGAGGACTGTGGGCAAAAATCTCTCGGACATGGAGATATCCTTTTTCAACACTGGTGTGCTCCCGGAGCCCGTTACCGAGTCCACCCTGGTCCTCATCCCCAAAGTTGAGAGCCCGGAGAGAGTGACGCAGCTCCGACCTATATCTCTTAATAATGTCAGTCTCAAGGCTATCACGAAGGCGATGACCAGCAGACTAAAACCTCTCATGAGCAGCCTTGTCTCGCCTAGACAGAGCAGCTTCATCCCTGGGAGACAGACTGCTGAAAATATTATTGTGGTTCAGGAGGTTCTGCACTCTTTCAGGAAAAGGAAAGGAAAGAAAGGAGGCCTGATTTTCAAGATTGACCTGGAGAAAGCTTATGATCGGCTTCGCTGGGATTTCCTGAGAGATCCTCTGAAGGAGGTTGGACTTCCTAGCTCCTGGATCAACTGCATCATGACTTGTGTGGAGCAAAACAAGATGCGGATTCTGTGGAATGGAGAACTCTCGCAGGCTTTCTCCCCGTCTCGCGGAGTTCGTCAGGGAGATCCTCTATCCCCTTATCTCTTTGTGCTTTGTATGGAACGTCTGTCTCATAAAATTGATGAAGCGGTGGATAATGGTCTTTGGAAAGCTGTTAAGCTTACCGCCAATGGTCCACCTCTCACCCATCTCTCTTTTGCAGATGATCTCCTCCTGTTTGCGGAAGCAGAGACTCGCCATATCCAAGTTATCCAACAGTGCCTGGAGGATTTCTGCTTTAGCTCGGGTCAAAAGGTCAACTTCAGCAAGTCTATCATGTATGTCTCTCCAAATATTCCCAGGAGGAGAGCGGAAAGACTGAGCCGGCAAGCAGGGATTCCCCTCAAAGCTAACCTAGGGAGGTATCTGGGCATCCAGGCTATCCAGGAGAGGGTGACCAGGGGGAGATATCAACCCCTTCTCCTTCGTATTCAGAAGAAGATGGTGCCGTGGAAGGCTAAACGACTCTCCTTTGCAGCCAGACTTACCGTGGCCAAATCAGTTGCTGCCTCTCTCCCAATTTACAGTATGCAGACCAAACTTCTTCCCACTAATATATGCAGGAGTATCGACAAGATCAGAAGGGACTTCATTTGGGGGGATGAGACGGACAGGAACAGGATGCATCTCGTTGCTTGGGAGAAGATGACCACGCCCAAAGCTAATGTAGGGGTGGGGCTCCGACAAACTAAGGATACGAATCTAGCTATGCTAGCAAAAGGTGGATGGCGCCTCCTTCAGGAAAAGGATAGCCTCTGGGTTGAAGTGATGAGGGCGAAATACGGAAAGCAAAGACAAGGCCTGAATATCATCAAGCCTATTCAGGGAAGTTCCTTCACCTGGGCCAGCTTTTCTAAAGCGGCCAATCTTTTACAAAAAGGGTGTGCTTGGAATATTAAGAACGTTAAGCGCACTAGATTCTGGAGTGATCCTTGGGTTTTGCAGGTTCCACTTCAGGAGAAGGCTCTCAGTGACAGACCAAGCGAGCTCAAAGAGGAGCGGGTAGCTGACTTGGTGCGGGAGGATAGAAGCTGGAGAACGGAGCTTTTCTTTAACCTTCTTCCTGCGGACATCCACCAGAAGATCCTTGGCATTGCGGTCGACCCCCTCTCGCAGCAGGAAGACCAGATTTTTTGGACGGCGACTTCGGATGGAAGATTCTCCACGAGATCGGCGTACCATCTCCTCACCCAGGAGCCTCCGCATCCAGAAGAGAATATCTGGAAAGTAATCTGGCGCCTTGCAGTCCCGGAAAGGATTAGAAGCTTCATGTGGCTTGTCTTTCTTGGGAGGATTGTGACGAATTCCCTCAGGTACAACAGGCGGATTGCGAGTAACCCTTTTTGTGCTAGATGTACCAGCCAGTCGGAGACCATCCTGCACATCCTCCGCGACTACCCTCCAGCCGCCTTTTTCTGGTCCAGACATGTTCCCCAACACCAGCAGCAAGCGTTTTTAGCATGGAGCAAGTGAGTTGGCTTCGCTGCAACCTCATGAACGACGCTAAGACAGGTACGGGAATCGAGTGGCCTAATTTGTTCAGCATGGTGGTGTGGCTTCTATGGAAAAATCGCTGCACAACTACTCTCCAGGGATTGAATGCAGCTTTATCAGCGCCGACTCTTGAGCACTCTATCATTACGAAGACCAGGCTTTGGCACGAGTCATGGCTCGCGCTGACTGTGATGCCTGCCAATCGTAGTCGTCCGGCGAACAGACAGCTGGCGCACATTGGCTGGGCTCCTCCGCCTACTGGATGGGTCACCCTGAACATCGATGGGGCGTCAAACGGCAACCCAGGGCCATCCGGGGCAGGCGGTGTCATCAGGAACTCGACGGGCCTTTGGCTAGGTGGCTTCGCGGCAAACATCGGCTCAACAACCGCTACTTGTGCCGACCTCTGGGCCTTCGACAACGGGCTGGAGCTCGCTTGGAACCTGGGATATAGATGTTTGAAGGTGGAGAGCGACTCGCGTTTGGCTATTCAACTCATTCAGAACAGAGAAGACCCAATCCATCCCTATGCTACCCTCTTAGCTGCAATTCGCAGGAAGCTTGGACGGGATTGGTTGGTCAGCATAGCTCATGTATACCGCGAAGGGAATAGAGTCGCGGACTGGCTCTCGAAGCACAGTCTCGTCTATCCCTATGGTGTACATGAGCTTGTGGATCTGCCTTCCGAACTAGCTACGACCCTTTGGGAGGATTATATTGGCACAACCATGGAGCGTCACATCGTAGTTCCCTCTACCCCTTGATGTAACCTTCCCCCTGTAATCCCCTCTCCTTCTTGGCTTTCGCCTCCCTCTAATGCAAAAAAAAAGTATTAGTGATATAATGATGCTGCATGGTTCATGGATCATGGTTGGGGAATTAATTGCAAAGCATGCACCGATCTAGTTGACCATTGTGAATCTCTGCGGCACATCGCATTGGGCAGTTTGAACTGCGTGTATAGAGAAGTGCATGAAACAGGCCAGGTCCGTCGCGTAAACAAAGAATGATAGTTGAATCATCATCTTAAATGACGTGGGTTTCTTAGAATGATTGATTCGTGATGTCGTCAAACTATAGGATGAATTATGTCGGTAAATTATTGTTTTCTATTAAATTGAAATTCAATCGTCAAATTATAGGATGAATTACAACGGTAAATTATTGTTTTCTATTAAATTGAAATTAAGGTTTAGGTTTAGAGATTCGAGATAAGGAGTTTATTCATTTTTTTTATAACCCAGGGAACCTCAGCCCCACGTGCCGCTTGAGCGACAACGGGGCTTTCTGCTACCAACATCGGGGAGGCTTCGCCTCCGATACCAAGGGTGCCGCCGGGAACGCACAAGTGGCGCCACTGGGAATCGAACTCAGGACCTCCCACATCCAGAGCTCAATTGATCCAGTGGTTTCACCACTAGGCTATGTTACCTTAAGGATAAAAAGTTCAAAAATACCGCATACACCAATTAAGAAAATGATATTTAGACATTGAATTAACCAGAGTTTGGGACATGGTATTATACTCTACCCTTAAGGATAAAAATCTAGGTCTTCTTTGTATAAATCTTATACAATAATACCAATTTAATTAAGAACAATAATCAACGGTTATGATTAATCGTAATACATGTAACAAACTACACGCACCACATTAGGGTTTAGGGTTTACGATTTGGATAACTTGGACCTAGGGTTCACTCATTGAGGGTTAGAGTATAGTATCATGCCCAAAAAACCTCTTAATTTGAGGTCTAGATATCATTTTTTTTAATTGGCGTATGCGGTACTCCAATTTTTACCGTGTACGAAAAATAAAGACACATTTATGATCTGTGGATTTCCATGGCATGGGTTGGGAGCATGTTTTGATTTATTAGTCAACCCCTGTGATTATAGATATAAAATAAAGGCATTATACACTTCCATAGCCATAACTTTCGCATTTATAACAATAATAGCCATTTTTTGAGAAATATAAGATATAGCCACTTCCGTCCAATACTTTAACGGGGTCATCCAGTGGCAGACCCAAGAATTACATTATGGGTATTCAACGATCAAACAAAGTCATCAAGGCTTGTCAAATTGTCTTTAATTCAAATACTACCATCACTAAATTAACAATTTTACAAAGGATTTTGGTTCTAAAATTGAATTAAGGTTTGTCAATTGACAAACCTTTCATATATGTAGGTCCGCCCCTGGGGTCATCTAACATGCTTACTGGACTAACAGAAATGGTGATTTGGCAACATTTCATTAACAACAAAGCCATGTAGATTAATAAAAAATAAATAATTTTTTTAATAAAAATGCAAAAAAATCATTTAATAAAAAACTCCCCAAATCCCTCCTCCACCTACCTTTCTCCACCGTCGTCGTTCTTCACTTTACTTCTCCAAAAACTTACCCCCCATTCTCCACTTTCCTTCTACAAAAACCCATCACGAGTTACTCCTTATCAATCAAATCTCTGCTCCACTGCGGCGACTACCAGAAACTCAAGAATCACCTTTTACACTATGCTTGTCCCTCCTTTACCGGCGTTGTTGTTTCTACTGCTCTGATCGGGACAAACCTCCGTGGCGATGGTGAATTTTGAGTCGAGTTCGTCTTCGCCGGGATGAACCTCTGTTGCTCTTCTTCCGGAAGCAGGACCATGGACGGACAACACTGCACAATCGCCGCACAATCAGCAAACCCTAACACCAGATCCGTTGCTCTGTCTCTTACAATCTCCGTCGTATCCCTACACACTTGGCCCAATCTTTGTCGTCTACATCCACACTGGTTATGGGCGATGATCAATGGAGGGAAATCTGGGTAATGATCGATTGAGGATGGAGGACGATGATGAATGGTTGGGGGAAATCACACTTGGCCCAATCTTTGTCGTGTCCCTCCACACTTGAAGAAGAAGAAGACGGCAAAGGGATGGCAACATTGCAGCCAGAGGAAGATTTTTGATTCGGGCCTAATTGCACATGTTTTGCCCCCGTGTTACTTAGATGTTTGTGCCAAATTCGCTCCTAAAAGGTTGGTTTTACGCTAGGTTCTTTGTGTTTGAGTGTGTTTCAGGATTTAACAGGTGAAACCAGCCTCGTAGTCAAAAGATTGGCGAAAAGGATCGAAAACCGTGAGAAGAGGTGAAAAAGAGCCAGTTCACGGCCATGCAAGACCGTGAAGAAGAGGAGTTGACCGTGAATTGCGAGGCGTCCAGAGCCAATGTGAAGGTTAGTGACGCAAGGTGAGTTCACGGTCACAAAGACCGTGAACAAAGGCAGTTGACCGTGAACGGACGTGGGCGATGTGGCGTGTTTTGGCTCACGCCTGGAGTTCACGGGCGCATTTCATGGTTCACGGCCGTGAACTCAGCTCATCTCGGGTTTAAAAGATGAGCTAAAAGGAGGAGAGAGGGGAGAGCCCACTTTTGTGCGAAACACCTTCTTTTGCATTCTAGTGAGAGAAACAGAACCAAAGGGAAGAAGAAGGTTATGGTTTGGCTTCAAGGCAGATTTGGGAAGATTTCCCCCAAGGAAAGCTCAACTCAAGGGTCAAGAAGACTGGGAGCATCCTCAATGATGGTTTCCACCTTTTTCTCTTTTGTTCTTCCCACTTCTAGCATGGAGTAGACCTCCTTTCACTTGGGTGTAGTGAAACCCTAACTCTACCATGTAGTTTGCTTGTATGTATTTTGGATGATTGTCATTGGGTATTGTTCAATTCAATGATTGAGACATTATTTATCATGATTGTGCATACTTGTGCTTAGAAATCTAGGGGCTGTGCATGTTTTGTGCTTAGCATCCATAGGTTTGTGCATTTAGGTGCTTAGCAACCTAAAGATTGTGCATAATTGTGCTTAGCACCCCTAGGTTTGTGCTTTTAGGTGCTAGTAATCGAATTTGCCACCTTAGCCTAGATTAGAGAGGAAAATCCCCCTTTCAAGGGAGACTCAATCGAGTTGGTTTTCCTTCCGCTTTCTAAGGCAATTAGAGTTGAGTGAGGAAGTAAGTCAATTACCGATTGTCTAAACCGAGAGGGTCGAGTGACACGGCCTTTCATCCTTACCTCGGTTTAGCAATTGAGACTGTGGTCTCCGACCACATATGCATTCCTCTGTGCTTGATTAAAGTGCCCAAGGCAATCGTTCCAATCCACATAGCATGATAGCGGTTAGGGGGAAGCGACACCCGAGTGACTTTCCCACAAAAGAGTTTTCAAACCCAATCACCTTTGCTTTCTTTTATTTCAATTTGCAAACCTTTAAACCAAATTTTTGTTGCTAGATAATGATTTGAACAACTGAAGTAGGGGTAGACGGACCGGCCCGAGTCGATATCTAAGTACTTGCCCTGTACTGCACCCGATTAGAGTTTAAAAACTTGGGCTCTAATTGTGATTTTATTGTGGTGTAGTTTCGTGTGAGTCAAGTTTTTAGAAAACCGGTGACTCGCTTGGCTGATGCGGCTACAGCTCCAGGCGATTGTTGTTGTGAAAAGAAATGGAAGAGGGGTTTCTAGCTTTGTGGATTGGGTTTGACGAGAGAGGTGGCATTTTTGGGAAAGGAAAAGGGATCGAAGATGGAATAAAAAAGGCATGGGAAGAATTCCAAGTAATTCACTCCTCGCCGGGACTGGGGAATTCCTGGACTTTCGCTGGAGCTCCTTGTGGTGGCCGGGAACTATAGTCGGCAGCAGTTCAGAAAGAGGAGGCAACGAAAGGAACGATGGTGTAAGCAGATGGGGAATAAGAATGTAATTTTTTTTAATATATGATGTGTAAATTAAATAATTTGAATATCTTAAGTGTCTGCTGAGTTGGCGCTGACGTCAGCGAACAATCAAATAAGTTGACAGTGTTAATAACACCGTTAAATTTTCTAACGGAAATTACTATATTTGTCATTCAACAACTTTAAAACCTGGCTATAAGTGGTATTTCTCCAAATTTGACTATTATTGACACAAACGCGAAAGTTTTTGACTATACAAGTATATATTGCCTAAAATAAAACTCGAACTAATCAAACTAGGATAACAAATACTCGCTATTCCTCCTCGAACCACAAAATCTCATCAATCATCATATTGTCTACGTAGGTCTTCAAGGAAAAGTCAAGGAAATTATTTTGTACAAAAAACCCCAAAATTGGTACATTTACAGCCGAGAGATTTTTCCAAAAATAGCACTGTTTAAATTTTTTTTCCAAAAATAGCACTGTTTAAATTTTTTTTCCAAAAATAGCACCCAACTCCGAAAAACTGCACTGGTAGGGGGCGGTTTTGCAGACCGCACCCCCACCATGCGGTTTGGTTGCAGACCGCACCCCCACGATGCGGTCTGCTTTTTTTTTTTTTTTTTTGAAAAATCCTAACTTAGGTGGAAACTTCAAACGAACGTATCTTTATGTTCGGGTATCCGATCGTCGCGATTTTTTTTTTATTCTGCATAACTTTTTGAGATCTTGCAAGCCGAAGACTGCCAAAGGTGGTTTGGTCCCACCTTCGTCCAAAAAAATGTCGTTTACTACCCCGAACGAACTTTTTCCGATTTCGTCAAACTTTGGACAACCATAACTTTGTGCTCCAAAATCCAAACGGCATGAATTTTTTTTTATTTCGCATAAATTTTTAAGGAATACAACTTTTATCATAGACATAATTTCAAAATGTACGTGGATTGCTGAGAAGGGAAGATAAGCTTTTCCTAAAATCCTGTATATCCAAAAATAATTCCTGTTTTGAAAATTCATTCCTTGTAAAAATTGTAGTCCTTAAACATTTATGCGAAATAAAAAAAAATTCATGCCGTTTGGATTTTGGAGCACAAAGTTACGGTTGTCCAAAGTTTGACGAAATCGGAAAAAAGCTCGTTCGGGATAGCAAACGACATTTTTTTGGGACGAAGGCGGGACCAAACCACCTTTGACAGTCTTCGGCTTGCAAGATCTCAAAAAGTTATGCGGAATAAAAAAAAATCGCGACGATCGGATACCCGAACATAAAGATACGTTCGTTTGAAATTTCCACCTAGGTTAGGATTTTTCAAAAAAGAAAAAAAAAAACAGACCGCATCGTGGGAGTGCGGTCTGCAAAACCGCCCCCTACCAGTGCGATTTTCATCGAAAAACGCGCCATCGGGTGGCGGTTTTACAAAAAGGGTTCTATTTTTGGAATTTTTAGGAGTTGGGTGCTATTTTTGGATTTTTTTTAAACAGTGTTATTTTTGGAAAAATCTCTACAACCGATGGGCAATATCAAAACCAGGAATGATAAAACAATTAATGGAAAAAGTGGAAGGTCTCAGTGCTGGGCTTTGCATCTCAAAAGTGATGAATAAAAAGACTAATCAATCCTCCTCCATTGCGAGGCTACGTCAGCAGCGATTTTAACGGCGTCCGATGAAGTTCCTTGCAACCCTCTTCTAGTGAACCCCACCGTATACAATCTATTCTCCTCCCCTTTCCACCTGTTGAGGAACTCCGTCTTCGGCATCCCGTCCCTCGTAAAAGTATTGCTACCCTGCAACCGTTACCATTTTATCAACAATAGAATCAGGAATCTAATTTGTATGTGTTATGCTCATCATCATAAATAAACAATTGCCCAAAAGAGCACCTACAACTAGAGGTGTTCAAATGGTTACCATGGTTATTACAAACCAAATAAGCCTAAATTTCATTAACCATGGAATACAATATCATAATCAAACCGTCCAAACTAATACAACAATCAAATTAACCAAATTAAAGTTTAATCGGTTTGGTTAATTGGTTAACCAGATTAACCAATATAAAATCATATCATCATCAAGTGAGAAAATTTTCGGTTAATTTATCAATTCACAATTTATATAATGAATAAAACATAACAATCAACACATAGTTATAGTTGACCCTTAACATAAATACATGCAACTAAGACAAATTATCTTACGGTTAGTATAGAAGTATTCACCTAACAAAAATTTATCACAATGGTATGGATTAATGAATTGTTGTGTTTGTTTGAATTGACTTAGTCTTTTAGCAATTTTCATAGGCTGAAAAGGACATTGCTTTCAAGTTTTCGTCCAACATAATGTATGAGATTTATCTAAATTAGGCGGTCATATGTTGTGGTCTACACTCTACATATACAAATATACATTATAGGAACAATATCAAGCTTTATATTTGATGAGTCTAAAAGGATGAACGTTTAACTCTTGCGTGGTTATTCTAAGTATTAAGTATGTGTATATAATAGATATATGACTAATCAATTATCTGGTTAATTTGGTTTGACTGGTTAGGAGGGTCTGAAACCAAATCAAACTACCTATACCAAACAAGCTAAAAACTTTAACCAAACCAAATCAATATCCAAATTAACCAAACCAAATTATCCAAATAGTATTTGTTTAAACGATTACCATGGTAACCACACCGTTTGAATACCCCACCCAGTTGCCCAAATTATTGAGTCAAAATCCTTCTCTTGTCCATCGATGAACTTTGCTCCACATTTTGTTATCTCTTTCACTCCTTCCATCATCTGAAATCAAATTGTAGTAATTATTGATAAATTAATTAAAACACTACAATTTATAAATTTAAACTAATGGGCTTTGGTTAATTATTATTATTACCTTAATCTTGTCGGACCGAATTTGGGAGGCCCCCCCCACCACATCCAGCACCTGGGTTTTTCCTGTCACATTCTTGAGCTCAAGCGGGCCAGTCTTGGGCCGTTGGAGGCCCAATTCATCGGTGCTCCCCAGGATCAAACTCGCTGCCGAAACCAACAGCCGGTCAACCATCTTCAACGGCAGTCATTTCAGCAGCGCCATCGCCACCTCAAACGTCGACACCCCAAACATCTCCCCTCGGCAGAACCTTCACCTTTTAATAACAAATTTTTTAACTCATCAGTCATCACAAGAAAAAGATTTCGTCACCGAAAGAAACGGACGACCAGTTGAACAAACTCACCGCGTTTCAAACCACCATATAAGGAACGACATTGTTCTGGCAGAGGTCGAGGCTAACTTCCATGCCGGAATTCCCACATCCGACGACCAGAGCGTTCTGGCTGGCGAACTCCTTCGCGGACTTGTAATCGCTGGTGTGGACCACCCTGTTTTTGAATTCGCCCAAACAGAGAATTCTTAGGACGAAAGGCTCGGCATTTTCGCCCGTGGCGACGATCAGCCACCGTGAAATATAGACGAATTCTTCGGTGTGGACCCTCCAGAGGGCCTTCGCGGGGTCGAATTCGGCGGAGGAGACGGAATTGTTGAAGGCGGGGCGGATGTTGAAGAGGGCGGCGTAGGATTCGAGGTAGGAGACGAATTCGGTGCTTGGTTGGGTACTTGAGGAAGTTTTTAGGGAACCCAGGGGAGGTGGAGATTGAGCCGTTCGTAACTTTTGTACTGCCAGGAGAGAGGAGATGTTGTCGGATTTCTCGAGGATTAAGGGAGAGACGCCGTGTTGTGACAGGCAAGCGGCGGATGCTAACCCTGATAGGCCTGCTCCGACGATTATCCGCACCGTTAACCCACCACCGCAGTCTTCTTATTCTTCATCTCCTCCTTATTCTGGTCTTGTGGTTGCTTTTTTTGTACGCGAATCCATGTGATAGATGGAAAAGCAGAGAGATTTATGGAAGGTGTGTTAATGGAGGCGTGAAAGCAACCGGGAAGTCCAATCAGGGCGGATAGGGACAACCCTAAAATTGGAAATGCGATTATTCAACCCCCGGTAATAGTTTTGTATAGATAAAAAGTTATAATTAGTGATTTGGTACACCCCTACAACGATAATCCTATCCTCAGTAGTAGTTTGCGTATACTTAAAAAAATAAGTGATAGTCTGTGTTATTCAAACTTAGGATATACTATATTTTCTCAAACATTGTCCTTCATTAAGTTGCAACTCATTTGTTGTTCTATTTTAAACACTACATAATAGTAAAAAGTTATTCCTTATCCCCGACTATTTCCAAAACCTAACAATTTAAACTAATTACAGGCTACCCTTAATTTGAATTGATTTTATGGTTACACAACAAGTGTTGAAAGAGTCTTTTCAACTTTGAGTTACATCAATAACAAGGTTAGAAATTCATATGCGATCAGTTCGTGAACTATTGTCTAGTAAGATATACAGATTTGTGAGCAATTTACCTAGCCTATTTTTTATTCTTTTTCAGAAAATAAAAACACGTCGTTGCCTTATGTTAAAATTTGTACTAGTCCGATATTTTTTTAATTATGAGTTATTTATTTTATTTTAATTTTTTTTGAAGAGGACACCCCTGGTAAAAATTTCTAGATCTGCCACTGAACCCAATGCGGTTTTTTTTTGGGTTTTAGGTTTCTGTTTCTCAAGGTTACATTTTCAACTTTGCCTTAGGTGATGATGTATGTTATATAATCGGTGGGTTAGATTTCAGATTGTATGGTTAGGCAGATGAGATCTAGCTACTGTACTAAATTCTTAATACTTTATTTTGTCTAAAACTATGACCATATAATCAATTTTGGCCCGTGTTTCAGAAATTAACATCATGGCCTCAACTATGTAACATATAGACTCAATTGGCCCGATACCTAGTTTGACCGTCAATTTGGATGGACAACACCATTCACTGTTAGTCAACATGCCATGTCATTAACTCGTCATCCTAAAAATCATTAAAAATTCAAATTCAAACTATTTTTTTTAATTTTTATTATTTATAATCAAATTAACAAAAAATAATTTATATAAAACATAAAATAAATTTATGTTTTTATTTTTTTGTGTAACTTGAAAATGATTAATTTTATAAATGAACCAAAATTATCCAATTATTTTATATATTTAACATTAACCAAAAATGGAATATATAATTTATATCATAATTTTTAAATTTATAAATTTAATTTGATAATTTTTGGTTAATTTTTAAAATTTATCATTTTCAAATATCCCAAAAAGAATATATAAATTTATTTTATATTTTTATATTTTGGTTAATTTGAAATGATAAATAATAGAAATTAGGAAAATAATTTGATTTTGATTTTTTTTAATAATTTTTTAGGCTGACAAGGCAATGACATGGCGTGTTGACTAACGATCAATGGTGTTGATCATCCAAATTGACGGTTTAAACCATGTGTCAGGCCAATTGAGTTTTTTTTTTTCGTTGAATCAGTTATCCTTTTGTATTAAGTAACGGAATTGCCAAAACAGGCAATCCAAGATACAACGAAACAGGGATACCAAAGCGGCATCCCAAAGCAAAAAGAAACAACAGTGACAGCCACTAAAAAAAACCCAGCATCCCATTTACAGCACTCACACGACTACTGCAGACCTAAAATGTGTAAATCCCTCTGCATTACCTCTCTAACTACATCAACCTCTCGAGGAACCTCATCATGACATCTCCTGCAGCGTTCTTGCCATATATACGTGACAAAGAGGCACCATTTAACATTAATTCCTCGTTGCGGATCACACTGCACTGCTACACAGAGAGCCTGCACAGTCTCCACCCAAGATCCTCGAACCAGACCATCCTGCAAAAACCCCTGCAACAACAGTCTAGTATACTCACAAGTGACAAACAAGTGATCTTGTGTTTCACTTGCCATGCCACAAAGGACTCACTTATCCTCACTCACCTTTTCCCAACGCAACAGCTTACTTTTCGTAGTAATTCCATCAAGCAAAACCAGCCAGGCAATAAAACTAAAACGAGGCACATGATTCGGCCCCCAGACTACCTTATACCACTCCACAGCGCTGTTTTTTGGACGTAGAGTATCCCAGACCCGCTTAACCGAGTACTTTTCCATAGGTTTCCCATCCCACAAGGCACAATCCCCCTGCCTGCTAAGAAAAGACTGCACCTGTGAGCGTTTCTTCAGAATTCTTCGCCAAGCCTAGGAGCTATTAGCATTCTCCTTCATGGTCCAGATATCTCCAGTTTTACAGTGATACCTAAGCATCCAAGCAACCCAAATAGCTCCTGATTTCATCATCAATAACCACAACAAACGCAGAGAACAAGCTGTATTCCAGGAGCTAAAATCCCTAATCCCTAACCCACCTTCTTTCTTGGGCCTTGCCACTCTTCCCCAAGCAATTTTTGCTCTTCCTGACTCACTCCCATGCCATAAAAAATCCATACAAATCTTCTGAACCCTCTTTAAGATCTTCTTGGGCAAGATGAACACCTGTAGCCAGTATTGAATCAGCCCTGTCACCACCGAGTTAATCAGTTGTAATCTTCCAGCAAATGTGAGCTTTTTAGCTCTCCACGACCGTACTTTCTTTGTGATTGCTGATGCCAATGCATCACAATCCCTATCAGTCAACTTACCTGAGATGAGGGGCAAGCCCAGGTATTTCACAGGTAAACAACCCTCAGCAAACCCTGATAATTCCAGGGCATTCCTCTTGTATTTGACTGATTCCCCCCCAAAGAATACTGAACATTTAGCTGGATTGCACCTTAACCCTGATTGCCAATAAAACTGATCTAAAACCTGCTTAACTGCCAGAATTGCCCTTGCTGATCCCACTGTGAAAATCAACAAATCGTCCGCAAAACAAAGATGATTTAAGGATATCTTGCTGCACAGCGGATGAAAAGGAATTAAACCCTGCTCTGAGGCTTTAATCAGCATACCAGAGAGCCCCTCCATTGCTAGTGCAAACAGATAGGGGGAGAGGGGATCCCCTGCCTCACCCCCTTCTTAGCATTAAAAAACCCCTTCATTCCACCATTAACACAGATGCTGAAGTGAGCAGTTGATAAACAAGTATAGATCCAATCCAGAAATTGAGAAGGGAACTCCATCAGCCTCATAATCATGAACAAGTAATCCCAATTAACTGAATCGAAGGCCTTCATAATGTCTATTTTAACTGCACACCTAGAAGACAGCTTCTCCTTATGATATCCACTAACAAGATCTTGAGCTAACATGATATTGTCTACAATCTGTCTACCCTTGATGAAAGCAGTTTGATTAAGACTGATAACACTAGGCAACACCTCACTAAGCCTCTTGGCTAAAATTTTTGCAATCACCTTATACAAGACATTAATGCATGAAATTGGACGAAATTCTTTAAAAGTCTCAGCATTAAGTACCTTTGGAAGCAGGGCCACAGCAGTGGCATTTACTCCACTTGTAAGATGGTTACTCTCAAAGAAAGCCTGGATTCCTCTTGTTATGTCCTCCCCAACAATGTGCCATGTACGCCTGAAGAAGCCAGAGGAAAATCCATCAGGGCCTGGCGCCTTGTGGATATTCATATGAAATACAGTTTCTCTGATTTCCTCAACTGAAACCTCCTGACATAACCACTCTTTGCTCTGTTGAGAAAGCTGCTTATGAATCACCCCTGACAAAACCTGCTGATCTGGTTTGATGTCTAAGTTAACCACCCCAAACAATTTCTGATAAAAATCAACCGCAGCATCAGCCACCTGTTCCACATCCTCAACCACCATTCCATCTTCTGTTCTAATTCGTCGGATTGCTCTTTTTGCTGTTCTGATTTTCACTGATTGATGAAAATATCTTGTACTCTTGTCACCTCTTTTAAGCCCTGCCTCCCTTGATTTTTGCCAGAACAATCCCTCCTCAGCCTTTTTTGCATCCTCTAATTGAGCTTCAAGCTCTTTCTTCAGCTGCAAATTAGACTCAGTAGGAGCTGAAAAGCATTCAGCCTTTATCAAAAGCAACTTCTTTTCCATCTCCTTTACCTGAGTAGGAAGATTTGCAAAATGATCCCTATTCAGCTGAACCAGGACCCTTTTGACTTCACGAAGTTTCCTCTGAACAATAACCCAGGGATGCCCAGAAATTCTTGCTGACCACGCTTTCTCCACCAATGGTAGGAACTCAGGATGATCCCCCCAAAAATCAAAATATTTGAAAGGCTTCGGCAATGTTTTATCAGAACCTTTAGCCTTAATCAAAATACCACAGTGATCAGAGAAGGTACCTGGAATAGCCTCAGTAACACAGTAAGGAAAAATAGAGATCCAATCAACATTTACCAAAGCCCTATCTAACCTTTTAGCTATAGGATTCTGCTGCTGATTGTTAACCCAGGTAAATAAAGGCCCTAGGGTGTTAACATTCTCCAATTCCATGTTATTCCGCCATTCATCAAACTCTGTCATACTAGAGGACACCTGAACCTGATTTGAGGCTTCTTCTGGCTTCATAATTGCGTTAAAATCGCCTCCAACTAACCAAGGTGCACAGGTCACTTTTACTTGCCCTATAGCAGTATATGTATCGCGACGCTGCACTTCATCATTGGCCCCATAAACAGCGGTGAAAAAGAACAAATCCCCCTGCTCCTGAATCATAGTATGTACAAAATTCCTGCCTGGTTTCAATATCGTCACCTTAACTTCCGGCTTCAGAACAGCCATATCCGACCCAAATCCGATTCACAATAACTCAAATATCTTTCCCAACCAACAAGAAAACCCTCTGCAATTTCCTCTGACTAGCTTGCCTCATTCGAGTTTCCAGGATAGCTACCAAACTAATATTGAGACGCCTCAGGACTTGAGAGAAGTCCTGTCTCTTCGAGGATTTGTTAAATCCTCGAACATTCCAGATTAAGCAATTCATGCTGAAGTCTGGGGCTGAAGCCCCAACTTCTTACTACCTCGTTTAGGAGCATCCTGCAAACGAACTACCTCCTCACCCTGATCTGCCAGAATATTGAAAGAAGAGGGGGAAACATGCAGCACACTAGTAGGACTAGGTGCAGGAGACCAGAGACGCGGTTTAGCACCATGAATAACTCTTTGAAACTCCGCTTCAGAGGGCAACTGTGGAGACAACCCTGCAACAGGCGAAGGAGAAGAAACTTCCGAGAATGCGACATCCAGGTTGATCCCACCAATAGTAATTCTGGAAGCAGAATGAACCATTGATGGAGAGCCAGCAACCAAACCTGAGTCCTGATGTACCACTGTATGCTCTGCCTCTACCTGTGGAATAGATGGAATCAAGGGGATCTCGGCAGCCACCTGTTCACCAGCTTGCTCATTCTGCCCAGACTTAGACTTAGGCATCCACACCTGCTGCCCCGGCACGACCTCACAATAGCCCGTTCCAAACAACTTGCAAACCGGGCAAACTGCAGGAAGATGACAGTATTCAACCCGAACCTGAATTGGAACATCATCATCAGGCCAGATAGTCACTGCATCCGGGAATGGTCCTTCTGCATTCAACTCAACCAGGACCTTAGAAAACCCCATCCGACGCCCCATCCTCGTAGTATGATCAACCCCCAAGGGAATCCCCACCCACCTGCGGCTCAATCCCTGATAGTTCACATACTCGAGCGGAACATTCGACAGCTTCAGCCAGATCGGTAGAGCCTTCCTGCCCAAATCTTCAGCGCTAATTCCCGGAGCCCAGGGGCGGAGATACAGCAAGTTATCATTGTAAAACCATGGTCCGCTCTCCAGGATCCAGTCACAGGTTGCTTGCGACGGCAATTGAATGAGAACCAGCTTGTCACAGAGAAGCGAGACCCTTACCTGACCATCCCTTCCCCAAATCTTGTTAGCCCAACGTCTCAATACCACCAATGGAGGAATGTCTTGCAAAAATTGGCCCACCAGACAGTGTTTCCACCTCGTCGCACCTTCCTCTCTTACCGACTTTGGCATCCTCAATCCACCATTCACGACCTCAGGTTTGATGTAACAGAGGCGATTTGCCTCAGCAATGCCGAATAAGCTCGCCCATGGCTTCGTCGGAATCAACTCAGGAGCTGAAGTCGATGATGAAGCCATGACGAATTAGGAAGAACTAATACCACAGAAAAGAGAAGAGGGGAACAGATTGGCACCGGCTCAGGCGCCGGGCGGCGACTAGATCGCACAACACAAACCCTAATCGCCCAACACTCTACTTTCTCACTCTACTTTCTCACTCACTCTTTTTTTTTCCACGGGCTTGCCAATTGAGTTTATATGCTGCATAGTTGAAGCCAGGATATTAATTTGTGAAACCACGGGCCAAAATTGATTATATGGTCATAGTTCGGGCCAAAATAAGGTATTAATCCAAGAATTTATACTTCGAAATTTTGGACAGGTAGGATCTAAAATCTTATCAACTACTATATTCGGAAATTTATTACAAAATTTACATGTAATTACATATGGTTTATTGGTTTTGAGACTTGAGGAGGGCTATAGCCTCCCATGCCATCAATGTGGCTTATCCACTCACTATTTCGTATATATAAAGTATAAACGCATCTAATGTGCTTACCAAATTCTTATCTTGAGTTTATTTTTTGGTAGAAAAATCGATGAAAAAGCATGTAATTCATCAACATTACGATACAACTACTGTGTGAGCAATTCCAATTTCATAAAGGAAACAACCCGATATTTTGAACTTTTGATATGTGGGGTAATACTCCTGAATTGTGAAATTATATCTCACATGTTGACGATTATACCAACTTGAACACTAGTATCTAAGATAAATGGATACAACCAGTTTGATTCAATTTCAACAATAGATTCTTATACTGTCTTGAAAACTGGTATATAATTTATGTTGGAACTACTCATTGCC